>CM031606.1:80071381-80116381 GCA_018398815.1 Conus ventricosus
ACACACACACATTGACAAAAAAGCAAGAGAAAGTATTGGCAATTTTTTTAGTTCCAAAGGGGTTGTTTTTTTTTTTTACTTCTGAAGTGTATAATACAGAACACACTTACACAAAACCCTAAGGGATTAAATGGTAAATATATGAAAGCCCACAAAGTCATACATGCAGTAGGAAAATAACAGTCATGAGGGCATGCAAAAGTTCCAATGACTTGTACAACTAAATAGCCCACAGTTTATGTGGCCTTTCATTTCCACATGTACAAGCAGTCTGTGCAGGCATGGTTGATGTACAAACGTTTTGGGAGGCAGAGAAATACAGGAATAATCACAGTAACAATGTTTCTTTATTACATTTTGGCTTAAGTTAGCCATTTCATATTTGTCACTCCTATTCACCTGAACTAGCACAAAATGCTACAACACAGGCTTCTTAACACATCCCACATACTATACTGGAATATATTTATGCAATAACAAGCACACACAACAGTTAAATAAAAATTTGAAAGTATATGTAGATATTATATAATCTTATGAGAGACAGAGAGAGAGAGAGACAGAGAGACTTATTCTTTTCATACCGTGTTTAAACAATGTAAACATGGAAGAGTGGTCCACTGAAATCCAAGACCACACTGTAACCTATCAGTAATCGTCTCCACAAATCTTTTTTTTTCAAAAACAGACCTTTAAGAGCAGGGTGTCTTCGTCGGGAGGTCAGCCTGCTATAGACAAAGACAAACATGTCCCAGGAAAACAAAAACATTTTAAAGGGAAAGAATCTTTTATTGAGAGTGTTTTTATCCCATATAACTCCCAACTCACTTCAGATGAGCCGACGATGGATGGATGACAATAGTGTTGATGTCACACTCTTTGGATAATGCTTCCACCACCTGCAAAAGGAGCAGAAGACATAGTGCTCTTCACATCCACATCAAGCCTTTTTGGAAATCCAAATTTAAGACAATCCTGAAACATATTTTCGAGCTGTCAAAATCTTCTCACCACACTTGTTTTCCATCAGAAATCATGTGAGAGACATCCAAGCTCATGGCAAACTTTCGTCAGAATCATCAGTGTCAGGAAATTTGTGGGAACTGTTGTGGGATGAACTTGGTAGTGCCCCCAGGGGAGAACACTCATGCCTATGACTACCCATGCTCTAGGTCCATTTCAGAACAAGACTTATCTATACTCTTTTCTAGAAAACTACTTCTACCAAAACTACTTCTACCCAGAACTTTTATAAGTGTGGACTGAACCAAATGTTTATAAAAGGGGAGAAAGGGAGGAATGGGGATGGGGTGGGGAGGGGGGGGGACTCCAACCAGATGAAAACATGACAGATTGAACTGAAGGTATGCAGAAGTGAGAGGGGAGGGGTGGAGGTAAGGGAGCAGGATGACTTCTTCCAGACGACAACACTGAACATATGTAAAACTAGAGGGGAGGGAACGTGGACAGGGAGGGGTAGATGTAGGCAGCCTGTTGACCACACGATTACATCATGCCAGAGTGAGAGGTATGAGAGTAATGTTACTGAGAGGGTACAGAGGACGTGATATACTGTGCAACTGCATTTCACATCAAATCAAACAGATGGCTCGTACCTCTGAAAAAAAAAAAACAACCTTTCAGTAATGGGGACAGTGGAGAGAATGGAGCAAGAAGTAAGAAGGAAACCTGGGGGGGGGGGGGGGGGGGTTGTTTGGATAGAGGGGAGGAAGATGGAAGAATAGGACAAAGAAGCTATTTTCATATTTTGTGTCATATCAATCAGCAACTTTGACTGAAAATGGCACAAGTTTTTCTTTCCTTTTTTTTTTTTTTTTTTTTTTTGATGGCAAGATCACTCGCTGTAAATTCATTCCATGATAAGCCTTAGGCACTTATTCACACTTACACCTAAACACTTCTCCGACAAGTATTTCTAACTGCAATGCATGATATACCTTTATTTGTACATGATATAAAACCATGCCAGTATGTAAACCTCAAATTATCATGCAACAACCAGTTCTCTCACTGACCTGAAAGGTTGCCTGCTCTAGCTCTTCGTGTTGGTGCGTGGTAGGGAAAAACCACTACAGTGAAGCGATGGAGACTGACAGAGGCCTCGATCGTGTCCACACCTCCGTTCAAAAGCTGATCATGCTGAGCCATCTAGCACAATCAAAACACTTGTGTATAAAAAAAAAGTCATTACAGAGGTAGCAAATAGCAATAGGGTCCTCCGAAATCCCTGTCACAGAGGCTGTTACCTTGAAGAGAAGATAAGATAAGATAATGTTGCTTATAGCCCAGCCGACCGCAAAGGGCCACATCAGGGCTGTCACCACGTTAAAATCAACTCACCAGTCATTTAAAAAAAAAAAAAAAAAAAAAAAAAAAAAAACCAACTTTCACACATCTCGTTAAATGACCTCGTCTACAAACGCACCAGAAACTTTGTTAAAAATCTTTCGGCCGTAAAATCTTAAATCAGATGAAAAATGTTAATCTCTCTCAAAAACTCAAGGATCACGTCAGGCGGGACATCCCTGAACAGGATCTTCATGGACTCCGCTGTAAAATGTTTGTGTCGCACATCGTGCAAGTCCCAACACTCTAAAAAAACATGTTTCACTGTGAGTGGCGCATGACATGGAATGCCCACGGAGCTTCTTCACTCTTTAAAAGGTAAGAATGGGTAAAATACGAATGGCGGTGTGCAGCCGGCACAGAACCGTTTCCTCTTTACGACCTCCGACGTAGATGGGAGGAACTCCTTAAGGTTTGGACGGATCTGAAAGGTTTGTTATTCGTCTGTGTGTTCCAATCCTCCTGCCTGAGGTCTCTCACATAATCGTTAATTTTCGGTTTCACATCTGAGCAGGGGATATAAATGGTGGACAGTTTCTCTCTTGTGGCGTTCTTGGCTAAACGATCAACCATTTCGTTCCCGCCGATGCCAACATGACCAGGAACCCAAGCAAGAGTAATGTTGTAACCGTCCGCCTTCAACTTGCTAAGAAGTTCAAAAAAAAAGTAAAAGTTCTGGATGCTGAAGGTTGCGGCCAGCTATGGCCTCCAAGCTGACAGTGAATCCGACAGAACCAGAAAGTCCCTCTTCGAAGAATGCGAGATTATCTTCAAAGCCAAAACCAGAGCGGTAAGTTCAGCAGAATAGACAGAAGCATCGGAATGAATATGTTCCAACAGTATCTGAGAAGGAGCCCAGGGCAGTAGGCTGCACAGGCCACTCCATCTTCAGACTTGGAACCGTCAGTGAAAACTTTTTGATAGGATGGAAATTTGGAACAGAGCTCAGCATACAATGCCTTGTACGCAGAGAGCTGGTAGACTCTTTGCGAAAAGCTGCAAGATCAAAACGAATCTCTGGTGTGAAAAAGGTCCACGGAGGTTGATCCGGAAACTTGGAAAAATCGGACACAACTCCTAGGTCTACACTGCTTTCCGCACGTGAGGCTGCATAGGGAGACCAAACGGGGGAATACTTTTGGGTTGTTTTAAAACTTAATTTGGAACGGAGGGTCAAAGACACAGTAATAGGCAGGATTCTGCGGTTCTGAGAACGTCGGATATAATAATTCAAAGACAGTTTCAGCCTGCGGTTGGACAATGAGGTTCACCCGCCTCTGCGTACGGCTGTACACAGGGGGTGCGGAACGCTCCAGAAGAGACGAAGCCCTTGATGGTGGATAGGGTCCAAGAGTTTGAGGTAAGAGGGTCTTGCGGAGCGTAGACAGCACAACCGTAGTCCAGTTTGGAAGGCCCAAAGGCTCTGTAGAGGTGCGCAAAGTTTTCTTATCAGCGCCCCAGTCGGTGTGCGCTACGACCCGCAGAATTTCAGTGCTTTCTGGCAAGCAGTTTGAGGTTTTTATATGGCTGAGAAAGTTAAGTTTCTGGTCAAAAATAACTCCCAGAATTTGGCCTCTTTGACAGCTGGAATGGGAAACTTCCGACTGAATTTCAGGATCTTGAAAAAACTGACGGAAATTATGGAAGTGAATACACTGCGTCTTTGTTGGGAGAAAAGGTGTAAACGTTGTCATCCGCCCACCGATGGATTTTTTTCTACGCAAAGCTGGAGCCTGCGCTGGACACTCGGGTACGGGCTTCCAGTTGCGTAGACAGCAAAAATCATCCACAAAAATTGAGCAGTCTGAACCCGGGAAACTGATTTCAAAATATTGTTGATTTTAATACTAAAGAGGGCAGGAGACAGTATGCTCCCTGTGGAACACCCAAACTCTGCTCGTGGACATCAGGGGAGAGTGGTGCCAACCCGGACCGGGAAACTGTCGTTCTGCCAAAAAATTTTGAAATAAAAAGCGGAAGATGACCTCGAAAACCCAGAACGTGGAGATCATGAAGTTCCCCGATTTCCAGGTGGTATCGTTGGGCCCTTCTCCAAGTCGAAAAAAATTGCCATGCATGCTGTTGTTTAAAAAGGTTCCTAAGTGTAGTTTCCCAGACGAATCAAATGGTCAACTGTACTACGATGTTTGGGGAAAAACCCAAACACTGTTCTTTCCCCAAAGGCCATCGGTTTGAGGTTTCCACATGAGCCTAGCTTTGACCATTTTTTCCATCAATTTACAGACACAG
Source organism: Conus ventricosus (assembly GCA_018398815.1). Taxonomy (NCBI): domain Eukaryota; kingdom Metazoa; phylum Mollusca; class Gastropoda; order Neogastropoda; family Conidae; genus Conus; species Conus ventricosus. Next base: position 80,075,999 of record CM031606.1, read on the forward strand.
TTTGGTCAAAGCTATGGGACGGTAGTTAGTGGTTTTAGAAAGATCTTTTCAGGTTTGGGGATGGGAATAATGAGGGCTTTCGCAGAGGGTGGAAAGCAACCTGTAGTCCCAGTGGTTGTATACCTGTAACGGATGTTCAGACCTTCTTGCGGAAGATGTTTCAATAGTTGAAAAATGAATGTCATCTATACCTGGAGGAATCGCTGAAAGAGAGTAGGCAGATTTCAGCTCGTTTAATGTGAAAGGAGATTGTAGTCTTCTTGTTGTCGGACGAAAAGTTGCAGGGTGATTTTTCTTTTAGGGCTTTGTTTTGAAAAAAGTGGTGATTTATTAGAAGAGGAGGAATTCTTTTCAATGGTTGAAGCAAGCGTTTGGCAACTGCTTTCTTCTCTGTTATTAAAAGAATCCGAAAAACTGGAGATGGTTCACAGTGGGACAGGTGTTCTTCCCTTTGATTTTCTTAATGATGTTCCACACATTTTTCTTGGAAGTTTTTGATGTCAGCCTGGAGCAGAAGCTTCTCCAGGCCCGAGTTTACTGATTTTAAAGTGTGTCTTGTTTTGGGCCCACGGAGTTTTTGATGGGCTCGAGCGTTGGGACCAAAGGTTGTTGGTACACCTGACGCTGAGCCCGTTTCGGACTTTGGAAATTTGTTGGCAGTCTGAATTGAACCAGGGTGTTTTTGGCATTTGGGTTTATCGGAGGACACTGGGATACGGGCCCTTAGCACATTTGATTATGTGTTAGTCAGAGATTCGGGTGGATCCGGACTCTGAAGAAAATCAGTGTCCGGGAAATTTTCTTTAGAAATAGAGGCTGCAAATTTAGATCCCAGTTTGCTTTCTTAAAATTTAGATGCTAAAGGGGACAGAGCGTTTTTCAGTTATTACAGGTTGTAGAAGGGGACGGGGAAATGGTCACTTTCCGTGCAGATCGTCCATGGACAGACCACTCATAGTCAGGACCAGCGAGGGGTCACAAACGACAAATCTAAAACAGAAAGTGAACCAGTGGAAGAGTGGAGGTTAAGTTGCAGATCCGTCATTCAGACAACACAAATCCAAGTCTGAAAGGACATCTTAAATCAGCAGACCTCTGGGTGACGTACCGCATACCCCCCAAAGAGGGTTTGTGACCGTTAAAGTCACCCAACGCAAAAAAGGTCGAGGAAGTTCTCCATCAGACTGAAAAGGGTCCTGACGAAAACCGGGACAGACGGTGGAAGATAAAAGGGAACAGATTGTCACAGTCTTGTGGAGAGTGACTCTCGCAGTTTACAGCTTGAAGAGAGGTAGACAGAGCGACAGGACTATACAAAAGTTTTATGTATGGGGAAGGGCAACACCGCCCGACAGCCCCAACGTGGATGGTTGTGCAGGTTTTGAAAAGAATTTTAAAAGCCAAAAAGATTAAAGGTCTTCTGGCTTTGAATTTGAGTTTCCTGAAGAGCCACGACGGAAGGTTTATGGATTGACCAAAAGCTGCAGCTCCTCGAAGTTGGAATTTAGACAACGGATATTCCAATGGAATATTGTACTATCCATGGTGCAGAGGGCGAAAAGGAGAGAGATCAGGTCATCTCCTCTCAACATCTGTTTCCCAATGGAGTGAACTTGTTAGTTAGTTTCAACAGGAGAGTGTTGGTCTACAGACCTGCTGGCAGACTTCCCAAACAGGCGAAGAAGGTCTGGATTTGGGAGATGGTGGAGGTTTCTTCTTCATCCCCACCATCTCCACACTGGGTTGTTGAACTCCCTTGCCCGCAGGGCACGGGACAGGGGAGTTCGAGGTGCGGGTGCTGGTTTTTTATCTGCCGCCAGGAATGTTGTAACTGCTGGGCAGTCTGAGGGGGGGCGGATTTTTTGCCCCCACCAGGGGCAGTCTTTTTGGGTTGGAAGGTGGAGGACTTGCTACCCCCAGAACTGAAGATCTTACTTGCAATGTCTTCGAGAACATGAATTCATCAGTTGGCAGCAGACTGGGCCGAGTAGGAACTATGGGAGCTTTCTTGACAGCCGAAGCATAGGAAGAAGCTGTCGGGTTGATGCCACAACTGTTTCCGGGCTTCAAAAAATGAGATCTTCTTTTCCCTTTTACTCGTTGTATAGCAGATTTTGAATCCAAAGGGGACAGTTTTCGTGAAGAGGAGGGATGGTCGCCACCGCAGTTAGCACAATGTGCCGGGTCATGACACGGCCCATCATGGGTTGCCCTTTCAGCAAATACCCCATACCCCCTGCCCAGAACAGCGGTCCCTGAATGGCCCAACATCTGGCACCTGAAGCACCTCAATGGGGACGGCACATATAGCTGAAATGAACATTTAGGTAACCAACTTTGATGACCGGAGGCAGCACAGGGCTGCAGAAGGTCAGAAAGAGGGTGTTGGTGGCCTCTCTTCTGAACCCTTCCTGACCGTCACCCTGCGCACCTCCGTCACACCCTGGGACGCCAGCTCCGTTTTATTTCTGCCTCTGAACACCCGTTAGATCTCTGCATCGAATCACACCCTTTGGATGAATTTTTAAATTTTTTGTGGGGAGTTACCCCGATCTCCCTGTCCACAAGTTTTGTTGCTTTCTGCGCTGTTCGATTGTTTTTGTGATTTGCTTGAATGAGAAATGAGCATTCCTCAAAACCCCTTGATGGACCCGGGGTCGCCTGCTATTCCTTGAAAACCCTTTTGAATGGCAAACGGGCTCAGAGCTGAAAGGGTCTTTCCTGCTCCCTCCCCCCCATCACGAGCCAGGAAGCCCCAAAACCTGTCTTCTGTCGAACTTCGGTTCGGAAATACTATCTGTATGACAATCCCCCGAAATTTGGGGATGCTGCCTTCCTCTTCCTTTTGGGGGGAATGTTTTTTAAAGAAGTCATATTTAGTTTATTGTGATTCATCTCTCCCTTACCCACCACCTTGGAGTCCAACTAAGGGGCCAGGGCCCAAAAAACCCAATTTTCTTGACCCCCTTTCCCGGCTTCGGGAGAGACATAGCACACAGACACCACCAACCCTATCCCCCTGATCATGCTCAAAATCCCGGGAACAGAGAGCTGAGCACTGCAGGGGTTTACTTGGCCAGCAGGGGAACTGTTGTCTTGACCCAGCCCCAAGAAGGGGAGCGTTAGTACCCCGGGCCAAAGTGTATCCCTGTCTAGGAGAGGTCCGAGTCAAAGTGATGTGTTGAGGCGCTGGCCCCCTCAATCACCAGGATCTCATTCCCTCCGACACAGGTCGCACCGCACGGCAAACGCGGCGGATCTTAAGGAGGGCCACAGAGAGAAAAGGAGTGTGGGAAAAGAAGACTTGAAGACTTGAAGGGGGGACGAAGATAGAAAAGGGCCAAATAAAGGCAGAAAACAAGAAAAGGGAAGGCGGGTACTCTTAGTCAGGATCCTCACCCTTAGCCTATCTGACATGGGAAGCCCTACAGGGGCATCAACTCCTTACCACGTTACGCTTAGGCCAAACAGCATCTGCCACCTCTCAGGCCTAGAAGCAGTGTGAAAAAAACAGCCCATCTCCCAAATATTGATGCCCCGCCAGCAAAGCCTAAGGGATCACTGGACCCCGCAAACCTCCGACCACGACAAGGTCGCAACCCCCGGAGGGACCTTGAGAGAAGTACTTGGCTGAAGTTTCAATTCTGGGTGAGCATGGGTGTTCAGTTCTTTATCTATCAAGTACTCAAAACACTGGCAGATTTTATTCTGCAATTTTTTTTTCCATTTGTTTGGTCAGTTTTTTTTTTTATGGTACAACATTCTTTGAAAACAAACTAGGCAGTCTTTATCAATTTCATAGCATGCAAATTAGAAATAAAAAAAATTTAATTGTCTATCATCATTTTCTTTCCTTTACACAACTTTTACAATATCTATTTTTCAAATGTATCAGTCATTTTGATGAAAAGGGGCAAAAAACTTCGCTCTTATTTGAACAGATGCAGAGAAAGCCTGAGGTATTCAATATGTGTATCAGTCATTATGATGACTTTTCTCTTTATTTATAACACCTGCCCAAAAACATGTGGATAATCACTCAAAAACAACAAAAGGTGTCTCTCACTGCCCTTCCTTAAAATCACTCTTCACAATATGCTAACCTGATAATCAGAATTGTTGAGAGATGGAGAGAGGAGCAAGAAAAAAATGAAAAAGCAAAAAGAACCTGACAGTTGTCGTAACCCCTGTCGCAGGGTTTTGTTGTGGGATCAGCGGCCAAAATCATGAGCAATACTGGCGCGAGGAAACAATCGCAAAAAAAGGTGACTGCGCAGGATGAGAATCTCTCAGAAGGGTATCGAGGTTAATCTTTGGACTACATATAACAAGTACATTTTATAACAAACAAATGAGGGGCCACTTCTAGTTCTGTTGAACACTCATGTGCTTATACAAAGAGATTGACAAAAGGGATTTTTCATACATATCACTTACAAATTTTTTGCTTTTGGGTCAGCCAAGAAATGATTGTAAACGAAGCATAATTATGAATGATTTATGAATGCATAACAGCAGAAGAAAATCTGATCAATGAACCAACAGGTTGCTGATGATTTCTGTAATATCCGCTTGTTTTCAACTTTATAGTTGACTGAACAGTCAAGGGCATGAGTGCCCAAACTGTTTCTCATTTGCATTAAAAAAACACTGTTCTTTTATTTGATAGATCTATTCAAACTTAATTATATTTTTGCTCTCTAAAGTGTCTGTAGAATTAGTGATTGTGCTCATACATCTTGAAGCTTTGTGTCGTAAATACAAAAACAAAACAAAAAACAAACAAACAAACAAAAAAACCAACAAAAGAAAAAAAAATCTGGAGTCTTTATATACTCTGCAGCAAGTACTGCTGACATTACTAACAGAACATTACTGGCCTAATGCCTTAAGACCTCTCAATAAAGACCCTGAACAAAGACACTTCCCTCCAATACTTTTTCCTGGAACATTTGTGTCTTAACAATGGAAAGTCCGTTAACACTTATCTCCCTCATCTCTCCCGCATATCCCCATCCCCCACCCCCCCACCCCCTCTCTCTCTCACTTGACAAAGGGGAATGGGATAACATTTCTGGCAACATTGAGAGTAAGTAAATCAGAAAAGGTCAGTAGGTCAGAAGGCAAACAGGACATGAGGGAAAGAAGAGTTGGTGGGCGCAGGATGCAGGAAAATGTGGTAGGGAAGAGGAGAAATGGAGAGATGGGATATACGGTCATCTCTGTCCATGAGTTGTACTAAAAGAAAAAAAACCCACGACTATCAATGATAAAATTCAAATTAGTTTCACTCCAGTCTCATATCAAAGAAGTTTGAGTAAGCCATCATTCTTTACAGTGTTTGTTTTCTTTGCTATCTTTATGAATTACAAAGCTAGTTCACCCACTTCTAGTTCTTTCCTTAAAAATTCTCTTGGTCTCTGTCTCTCTCTCTCCCTCTCTCTCTGTGTCTCTCTCTCTGTCTCTCCCCCCTCCCTCTCTCTCCCCCCCCCCCCCCCTCTCTCTCTCTCTCTCTGCTTATTTCCCTTTTTTTCTCTTTGATCTTCCATGCCCTGTCAGTGGCATTCCTCTATTCATTATTCCTACCGCAAGCCAGTACTCAGCCAGACCCACATCCGTCGCTACCACAGTACCAGAGTCCCCAGCTTAAATCATTATGAGACAGTCCACCTGAGATGCTGCACTGCCCCAAAGTCACGGTGGTGTTGTGCAGCAGTGACTGCGCTGATCCAGCAAAAGCAGGACAGCACCACTGAGCCGTTTGCAGATGACAATAACTGATCAGCTGTGGAGCCCTAGCCCTGGATGAGCTTCCTGTCTGGAGGATGCCATCCTGTCCTCCCAATAACAGTGCACCCCTAACACCCCCCCCCCCCCCACCCCCTTCCAATAAACTTGTGGACACTCTATCATGACTTCAACACAATTTCTTCATGGGCATGGTCCTGGAAAGATAATCAAAAGGAAGCTACCACAAAAGCAGAGCATGAAGGGAGACAGCATTTACATGTGTGTGTGTGTGTGTGTGTGTGTGTGTGTGTGTGTGTCTGTGTGTGTGTGTGTGTGTGTGTGTGTGTGTGTGTGTGTGTGTGTGTGTGTGTGTGTGTGTGTGTGCGTGCGCGTGCATGCGTGTGTGTTGTGTGTGTGCGTGCATGTGTACGTGTACGTGTGCGTGTCTGCATGTACCTGCATCTCTCTCTCCGTGTGTTTTGTAACTTAACAGAGGAAGAAGATAAGCACTGGTGGGTGGGGAAAGATGAACACAACAATGGCGCTGCATTACCTGAGTTGTATTAACAGTGGCAAGTACCCAGGATGAAAGACTGAAGTTCCTGGTTTGTGTATTTGTCAGCCATACGTTCACTACTCGTCTTTTGAGCTGGGAGTCTTGTTGTCCTGTGTGATCAGTTGTAAACTTGTAATAATGGCTTACAACCTGCACTTTCATCATTTTGACAACATCTATTTTCAAATGTATATGTGGAAAACAGTACAAGTGTAAATAAATGTTTGAGCATGAGCACATGTGATTGACTGTAATGTATCCATGTGAACATTCCTATAATACCATTACAATACATGCATATACCAGTGCATGCGCATTTGTAAACTGTATGCTTTGTAGGCATGCATGCATGAGTGTGTGTATGTGTGTGTGTGTGTGTGTGTGTGTGTGTGTGTGTGTGTGTGTGTGTGTGTGTGTGTGTGTGTGTGTGTGCAGGCATGCGTCTGTACTTACCTATATATCTGTCACTTCCTAAGTTCATAGCAAGCATTTCAGTTTGAACATTATTTCCAGTCTCACTGGGATTTGTATCTGCCAGAAATAATCTTAATCTGCATTTTATGAAAACGATTTCTGTTCACAAGTTGGTAAGTCTGAGACAAAGCACTTGTGATGGCTTGTAGGTAAAATTGCAAAAATCACAGTGTTCCAATTTTAATTAATCAATTAAAAAACTATGGTTTTATACACTTTGTTTAGTTAAATCATTATTATAGCAGCTACAGATATAATGGTAACTAGAGTTTTCTTTAAAGTTTCTCTGTTATTGGCACATGGTGTTCTAACTTGAAATAAAATTTGTCCTGTTAATCAGAGATTTGGGTTTTTTTTAATTAATCAAGATCACAGACTATTTCAGAGAGTAACATTCAATGTGACAACTGCTGACTGCTTTTGAGGATAACACATGATATCCTGACTACTGACCTTTTATGAGGACAACACACAATGGCTCATGGTAAGAGTTGTCCAGGTACTGATGCAGTGTGCTGATGTTGGTATTCGAGACATGGATGATTCGGGCAGACACTATACAAAGAAAGAAAACAAACAAACGGAAATTCCAAGGACAAAATAAGAAAAACTAAAAGTACAGTAAATGGTATCCGAGTTCAGAAGTATACTACATCAGTGTCTGACAGATGAAAGTGAACATATGAAGCGCATTTAGAACTCTGTCATCCTTAATGTTACAGTTATATAGCAAATTCATCAGAAACTGTTTTCTGGTGATAGTGGAAGACTTTAAAATGTAGCAAACCTTCAGTTGGAGTCAAAAGTAAGAGAGTATAATCAATCTTCACCAACGACGAGATCTTCTTTCTTTGAGTGTCCACCTTCATCGAGTTGAAGATTCTGACACTTTTGTATGTATGGCCATTTTTTATCCCGCCATACTCCAACTTCGGGGAAGGTGCATGCTATGTGTAACGTGTCATCCATACCAACGGCCAAACTGGCCTTCTCTTCCGAAAGTTGGTGATGGGATTTTACGTGTGTGCAAGATGATGTGCGTGCGTTCACACACGGAACCTCGGTTTATAGTCTCATTCAAAGGACTGCATGGGGAATGGAGTCAGAACCAACGTTAACTCCGAGGGAAAAATCCCCCTGTACCAAAATTCGAACCCGTAACCTCAGGATCACGAGTCCGGCGATCTACCAACTGAGCTATTCCGGCCCCCAGAGATGATCTGTACTTTAAAAGAAAAATTCAAAAGGTATTAGTAAAGACACTAAAAACACACCTGAATTTTTGTTAATCAATAACTTCATATTGTATGAGTAAATCAGTATGGAATATAATTCAAAGACAACTGAAATCACCGATCGGCTGCATGTATGTGATGACAAGGCTGTTGTCTGAAAAAGTCATCTGCACAAGAATTAATCTTGACTTGCAGTGCTATGACTTAGAATCTGGATGCCGCTGCATGTGGTAAGAGCTGATTTTCTTTTAGTGTATGGCCTGCTATGATTTCGTTCATTTACATGCATGCCTTCACTTCAACAGCATATACAAGCCTAGACAGTTCCCGTTAAACAACATGTACGATAATATTTACACAGTTTGCTCTTTGTAAGTGTCTGCAGTTTCATGCCAAACTGTTCTATTGACAACACATAATTTCAACTGCCACTTTCAAAGTGATCAGACGTCTTCGAAGTGGATCTAGTTGCAAAGTGAGACGACTGCAGGCGGAAATCTAAACAAATCTTAAATAAATGTTAGCGAACCGCCCAGAGAACGTGGACAAATGAGTCACAAGACATTGTTTTGTCTTGTGACTCATTTGTCCACGTTTCTCTGGGCGGTTCGCTAACATTTATTCAAGATTTGTCTTGGAAGTGGTCTGCAACAGTTTCTGTGACATGAACTCATGTCACATATCACGATCTAAACATGTCACAAATTCATGTCACATATCACGATCTAAACAGAGTTTTTGCGGGCAAAATTCAATCTCTGCACAAACTCATAACCTCCTCAGGTGTCCAGTTGACACAATTAAATAAAAACAACATTTCTTAGCATATGATTAGCTACTTCTGATGGTGGTGTTCATTTTATTTTTTTTTTGTTTTGTTTATTTCATCATTTTTTTTTCTGTTTGTTTGTTCATATGTGTGAGTCTATCTTGGCTTAAGGCTGTGCCAGGCCAATTGACATTGGCTAGAACACCAAGGCTCCATCAAAATGTTGTTATGCTCTGCATTGTTATGCGGGGATTGTTTTCAGTTTGACAAGTTCCTAGCATAACATTATCAGTCTCTAAAATCCCCCGAAGTCGGAGTGTGGCTGCCCACATGGCGGGGTAATCAAAAACGGCCACACACGTATATATATATAATGTTCTCATCCCCAGCTGATGCGTTTGTATCATAGTGTTCAAGTACTTCGGCTGTTCGGATGATCCCTGGAGTCTTTTAGCCAGGGTACGACAACAACAACTGTGCGCGCGCGCGCGCGCGCGCGTGTGTGTGTGTGTGTGTGTGTGTGTGTGTGTGTGTGTGTGTGTGTGTGTGTATTGCACGTAACAGCAAAAGGTAAGAAATAAATGTAAAAAGTGGAATCCCCCAGGGTAGTGTATTGGGTCCAATTTTATTTACAATATTTATAAATGACTTACCGGATTCACTGCACTGTACTTGTAAAATCTTCGCTGATGATACTAAAATATATGACAAAGTTGCAAATGGTGATTGTATTCAGGAGGATTTGATAAAACTACAGGACTGGTCGGATACTTGGAATCTATATTTTAATGTGTCAAAATGTCATGTTATGCATGTTGGTGAAAAAAAGGAAATTGATAGAAGGGAGTATTTTATGAAAATAGGTAATGAGGTACAGAAAATAAGTACTTGTGAGACAGAAAAGGACTTGGGAGTCACTTTTGATAAGGAGCTTTCATTTGATCCACATATAAAGGATATTGTAAATAAGGGAAATCAGATGTTAGGTATCATTAAAAGAACATTTCTGTACCAAGACAAATATACTTTTCTAAAACTATTTAAGGCTTTTGTAAGGCCTCATTTAGAATATGCCAATGTAGTTTGGAATCCATATTTGAAGAGGCAATCAAAAATGATAGAAAATGTACAAAGAAGAGGAACTAGATTACTGGTAGAATGCAAAAATATGTCTTATGAGGAATGGCTCCAGTTTTTACAGTTACACTCTCTTAAGGGTAGAAGGTTAAGGGGGGATTTAATACAAGTGTATAAAATAATGAATGGTTTGGACAATATATCAATGGAAACATTTTTTTCCTTCTCACCAGTTAGTATGACAAGAAATGCACTTACTTTTTGTTAAACATAGAACTACTAACAAACGAGCGTTCAGTTTCTCTAACAGAGTTGTTAAATTGTGGAACTCAATACCTGTTGAAATTAAATTTACTAATGATATTAATAAATTCAAGAATTTCCTGGATAACAACACAGATTTCAAAATTTTATTTATGGAAATAGATTGAAGCAATTTTTGCTAATAGGGATTGAATAAGCATGCCGTAGACCCTAGAAAAACAAAACAAAACAAATATGATAACAAAAGAAGGGGCGTAAAAAGGCCGAAAGGCCTAGGCTACAAGCCAGCCATCTACTACTACTACTACTACTACTATCAAAATCATAAAACTGCTGCATTCCGGGGAGATCTAGAGTCTTGTCTTCTTACCAACAACAGAGCCCTGAACAATCAGACTGCATCCTATGATAATATAAAACAGCCTGAAGAACATGCTGGCAGATTTCTGTCAAGTGAAAAGCAACAAAACGATTTCAGAAACTTTTCTGATGCCTCCTATCAGACGATCGACACTTGATCGCCATCGTGAAAGCGTCCTTGTTTACAAAACCTTCGAAACTAAAGATTTGTCAGGGAGTGAAGTCTTAAGTTGCTTACATGACCACGTTTGCTAGGTTTGTGTTGTCGTTGCGAAGGGCTGTATCTAAAATTCACGTGAAAACATCAGCCGCAAGGGCAGTCCCTGTCCAAATTATGCTGTTTGTGAGAAAAGTCACTGTTTTCACTTGCACTATTCTGCATGAAATCATGGATCAAAACATAGATAATATTTCTTCAACAATGAGTTCATAACCCACAAATCGTTGAAAGTTTGCCTAGTTGGAGTTTTAAGCACAAACCTGGATCCACTATCCAATTACTCAATTTTGAATATAAATCAGAGCGACAGGTTTCCGTAGTGTAGTGGTTGTCACATCCGCCTCACGCAAACAATTCCGCGCAAAATGGGCGTTGATTCAAATTTGACGAGATGAGTGATTGCTAAGGGAACGTATCTTTGTGCCCACGTCTCTTTGTGCCCACGTCTCTATATGCCCAAAACGTATGCCAGTGGGAGTTTCGGGTAGGCATCCTCTATGTCAATAGCCAAACTTACCAGTGGCCAAGCAATGGTCAAACTGACCAGTGGTCAGTTGTCAAACTGACCAATGGTCAAGCAGTGGTCAAACCGACCCGTGGTAAAGCAGTGGGCAAACTGACCAGTGGTCAAGCAGTGTTCAAAATGCCGATGTGGTCAAGCAATGGTCAAACTGACCAGTGGTCAAGCGATAGTCAAAATGACTAGAGGTCAAGCGATGGTAAAACTGACCATTGGTCAGCAATGGTCAATCTAACCAGTGATCAAGTGATAGTCGAACAGTGGTCAAGGGGCTGACCAACGCTTAAAATTGGAGAGAAAATTGGTTGTTGCTTGACCACTGGTCAGTTTAGCTATCACTTGACCACTGGTCAGTTTGACATCACTTGACCACTGGTTAGTTTTACCATCGCTTGACCACTGGTCAGTCTGGGACCATTGCTTGACTACTGGTCACTTTGACCATTGCTTGACTACTGGTCACTTTGACCATTGCTTGACCACTGGTCAGTTTGGTTGTTGATATAAAGGGTACCTACGCACAACTCCCACTGGCATAGGTTTGGGCATATAGAGATGTGGGCACAAAGAGACATGGGCACAAAATACCACTGTTTTGGGCATATAGAGACGTGGGCACAAAGAGACGTGGGCACAAAATACCACAGTTTTGGGCATATAGAGACGTGGGCACAAAGAGACGTGGGCACAAAATACCACTGTTTTGGGCATATAGAGACGTGGGCACAAAGAGACGTGGGCACAAAATACCACTGTTTTGGGCATATAGAGACGTGGGCACAAAGAGACGTGGGCACAAAATACCACTGTTTTGGGCATATAGAGACGTGGGCACAAAGAGACGTGGGCACAAAGAGACGTGGGCACAAAATACCACTGTTTTGGGCATATAGAGACGTGGGCACAAAGAGACGTGGGCACAAAATACCACTGTTTTGGGCATATAGAGACGTGGGCACAAAGAGACGTGGGCACAAAATACCACTGTTTTGGGCATATAGAGACGTGGGCACAAAGAGACGTGGGCACAAAGAGACGTGGGCACAAAGAGACGTGGGCACAAAGGGATGCTTTGATTGCTAATGTCACCAACCAAACAAACGTGTGTGTGTGTGTGTGTGCATGCGCGTGAATATAAGTCTGTAGAAGGGGGGGGGGGGGGGGGGGGGGGGGGGGGGGGGGGGGGAGGGGTATTGTTGTGTTCTTATTGTTATGTGTGTGTGCTGTTGTTCATGTTATTGTTGTTCTTCCGATTGTCCTTGTTCGTAAGTCATCTTCTGAACGTTCATTTCCCACAAACAATCAAAGGCGCTCGCAGTCACACATGCACGCATACATATACATAAACATGCACACACCTGTGCTCACTCCTATGCGCACACACATGCACACATACAAATGCACACACACATGCACACATTTGCAGATACGTGTGCGCAGGAGCATGCTCACACAAGTCCACAAATTACACACACACATGCATGTCCACTTCTGTACTCGCACACACACACACATACAAACACACACACGCACGCACAAGCGTGCACACACACACAAGCGCACACCTGTGCATGCACCTACATACATGCACATGCATACGCACACACACATACATGTGTACAATGATGATATACAATGATAATCATGGCACAGCCAATGTTAGGTAGGTACTCAAGGTCTGATCAGGGCCCTGGGTTAATGTGTAGGTCAGACATCTGATAAGTCGTGGCCACGAGACCTCTTAGTCATTAATTCAATTGTCCATCAGCTTTAAATCATACGTAGTGGTCTCAAAACTTAGTGGTTGTGGTGTAATGTATATGGACTAGTCTGCACACAGTTGACACCTCCTGGATGAAACTGAAACTGTTTTGTTTTGTGATTCATTTGTTCATGTATGGCGGATTTATTACATAAACTTTTCAAGATAAATTGTTGAGATTTCCGCCTGTAGTCGCCAACTTTGCAGCCGGGGTCATCCCTTTCTCACGATTATTATCAAACTAAAAAATGAGTATGGCTGACCATGATGTTGTTCGTGTGTGTGTGTGTGTGTGTGTGTATGTGTGTGTGTATGTGCGTGCATGCATGGGTGTGTGAGTGCATGTGTACATGCGTGCGTGCTTGTGTACATGTGTGTGCATGCATGCATGCATGTGTGTGTGTGTGTGTGTGTGTGTGTGTGTGTGTGTGTGTGTGTGTGTGTGTGTGTGTGTGTGTGTGTGTGTGTGTGTGTGTGTGTGCGCGCGCATACATGCTGCATTGACATGTCAGTGGCCTTCTGAAATGACAGATGTTTAACGATAATTCAGGAATATAGAATTCAACAACTATGAATTAGCGAAATTTTGGGCGAAATTCTTAATCATCTTAATTGCTGAGTCTCGGTAATTTGTTTTCACTCACTTGAACATGCATTGGATTAAAAACTTATATTTGGAAAAAAAATCAAAACATTTCATTGAAAAGTGTTAACTGGACTGGATGCTTATTAATGGTGCATTTTCAGACTTGGATGAATTGACATTGTTGTTGTTCGTCCTTCGATGACCATAACTTCAATCTCATATGGAAGATTGCTGAGTGTGGGTCCGCATGTGGCTGGTGAGGCCAATCTGGGCCTGAAAGAAATGCCCACATGTAGGTGGGTGCTAAAGTGGAGGTGGAGGTAGCTCTGGCCTTGGCGCGGCTCGCTTTCTCTCAGCTTCTGCTGTGCGTCTCTTCTCTGATGTATATGCACCCTTTGTGATGCTGCTTTGCCAGGCTGGGCGGTCAAGGGCAAGCGACCCCAGGTGTGGAGGTTGATGTCCAGGCCTTTGAGGGACACGTTGAGGCAGTCCTTGAAACGTTTCTTGTGCCCCCCAACTTTGCGCTTGCCCTGACTCAGATCTCCGTACAGCAGTTGTTTCGGCAGTCGACTATCTGGCATTCTGACGATGTGACCAGCCCATCTGGCTCGGGATTTCTGAAGGAGTCCGAGAGTGTAGATGCCAGGGATGCTGGCCCTTTCCAAGACCTCAGTGTCTGGGACTTTGTCCTGCCACTTGATGTGTAGGAGTCTGTGGAGACAGCTGAGGTGAAAATGGTTGAGCTGTTTAGCGTGTCTGCTGTAGACAGTCCAGGTCTCACTGGCATAGAGGTCTCACTGGATGAATTGACATATATTACCTACAATACCTGCGAAATTTTCTTTTAACAGATTACAAACAGTAGATCAAAGATAATCCTCCTTTCCCAGTATTGACTGAAGTGGAAACAACAGCAGCATCAACAGGTATACACTGAATCAGTTATGTGTCAAATTGAAAGTCATGTTTGTTCTGATTGTATTTTATTGAACAAATTATTCTACATGGGAAAGTATATAGAATCTAAACAGACTATTTTGATTGGTAATGTTATTGTAATTAAAAAAAAAAAAAAAAGCACGGTGATTTACCTGTCCCAACTGCACATCAGTGTTGCAATCTCTCACCGACCCCAGCATACTTCTGTGCGCTGGTGTGTATCAGTGGGGTGATGCAGGTATGTAAACTGGAGAGTCCACAGATTTAATGTGTAAGCATTGATGTGTGTGTGTGTGTATGCGTGTGTGTGGATGTGTGTGTGTTTGTGTGCGTGTGTGTGTGCATGCATCTGTGTGTGAATGTGTGTTTGGGGTTTGTTGTTATTATTATTGTTGTTGTTTTGTGTGTGTGTGTGTGTGTGTGTGTGTGTGTGTGTGTGTGTGTGTGTGTGTGTGTGTGTGTGTGTGTGGTTGTTATTGTAGTCTGCACATCGGAATTACTAGATGAAACAGAAAACTTTATTTGTCCTTTGACATCACACAAAATTTCTTGAGAGGTACAGTTGTCTAACAAACATGTTATGGAAAAAAGAAATCTTGTTAAACTACAAAAGCAGATGATCAATGATAATGGATAACTCCAATGAACAGTACATAAGTAAGTATATGGTTGTGGTCCTATGAAAATAAACCCCACAAAACAAACAACCAAAATTGTTACCAAACGATTCAACATGACAGTTTAAGCATCTCACATACAAAGTCTGATCAATGCATGTATATTGAGATTCAGAATTATTAAACGCAATCTTACATTGATTAAACATCAACAAGGCAAGGATGTTTGAATATCACACCCATGTGTCTGACGCGCTCTCTATATCTGATTGTACTAGTTTAAGTGCCACAGAATAGCATCAAACATTAACAGTAGTGTCCCTTTCATACATTTCAATGCACAGCACAGAGGCACACAAAATCTCAATCAAATCAAATGATAAACAAGCACAATAATGTTCACATCCACATGATATGTCAGACAGACGCACCACACAGCTTGAAGTCAACAACATATTGTGGAATTCTTGTTCTGTTACTTATACGTTTTAATGTGTAATGCAAAACAGCATTGACTTGAAGCTCTGTGCCTCGATTTAAATGGGTCAAAATCAAAATAGACCTGGAGCCAGCATCAATAGCATGTTTGTTTGTTTTAATTCAACAAAACTCAGGAATAAGCTTCATGTACATAAAATAAAAACCATTCACTGACAAAAATTGAGGTTAAAAAAGAATTCTTACCCGACGTCTGAGGGCATTCCAGGTTTTGATGTGGTTATAAATCCAAATAAACATATCGGATACTCAACAGACAAAAAATAATTCTGTTACCAGATTTACAAGTGGAATATGGGCAAGTGGGTGGCTGCGGGGCGGAAGGGGGGGGGGGGAGGAGGGCTAAAGCAGTGGGGACGAGGGGTTGGGGTGTTGATGGTGGGGTGGTGGCAGAGTTGGTAGTGGTGCAGAATCAATAAACCTGGGCGGTAGGGGTGCTGGGATGAGGTGGGAATTATGTCCATGAAATATGTAATGACAAATTTTGAAATTACAGATATGTTCGAAATCCATGTCTGGCTACACTCAACTGAATGAATGTCTTACATACAGCAGCAAAAATTACAGTACTTCCTTTTTGTAACATGAATATTAAGTGAGTCTGGCCTCATTTACATTTAGTTTCATTTCTTAATGCCGTCCACACCATAAACACTTACACACAGACGCACTGACCATACATTAACAACATGCGGAATTCAAATAGCAAAAGCATCAGCAGCAAGCTTTACATTTTTAATTGATAATTTGCAGTTCATATCTAATTAACATTTCATTTTACTTCTGTCAGATCTTTTATCCCACTATTTTTTCATGCTCTGTGTACTTTGTGACACTGGAAAGTGGGTAGGAGTAAAGCAATGTGGTTCATGAGTTCATGAGCCGGAATAGCTCAGTTGGTAGAGCGCCTGACTCGTAAATCTTGGTGATCCTGGGGTTGCGGGTTCGAACCTCCGCCGGGGCGTTCCGGTACAGGGGATTTTTCCCTCGGAGTTAACATTGGTTCTGACTCTATTTCCCATACAGTCCTTCGAATGAGACTATAAACCGAGGTTCCGTGTGTGAACGCATGCATAACATCTTGCACACACGTAAAATCCCATCACCAACTTTCGGAAGAGTAGGCCAGTATTGGCCGTTGGTATGGATGGAAAACGTTACACATAGCATGCACCCTGCGTGAGAAATGGAAAAAAATGAAGGAAGTAAGGAAAATGAGTGATCGATATTGAACGATACTGAATGGATGACACGGGAAACGACTGAATGAAGCGCCAGCTGCAGCTCTTCAGTCGGCACTACCCAGGTAGGCAGCCCGTTGTGTAAACGAGTGTTGAATTGTAAAGCGCTTAGAGCTTGGCCTCTAGCCGAGAATAGGCGCTATATAAGTATTCATTATTATTACTATTATTTAAATGCTGTCAATTACAAACAAACAAAGAAACAAAATAAAACAAAACCATCAAAAACAAAACAGTGAAAAGCACTAACTTCATTCAGTATTTTAAGTACAAACTGCGGTACGTTTCTTTGTGCTTCGATTTGGTTTTGTTTCTGAGTAAACTGGTGGAGTTCGCGCTGACTTGGCTTGGCTTGTGTGATTCATATCGCAGGGTCAGAGATGTCTATAGTTACAAAACAACTGATGATAAATCGGTGCAAAGCTTCTGAGAGCCTGGCTGCTTGTACAACGATGTTAACATTTTCTTTATGTACTAATGTAGTAGACACTGAAGTAAAAACATTTACCAATTATATGTTATCACTGACAAAAATGGATCCAAGTTTTTCTCTTCAAGACTTAAAATTGTCTTCCTGTTGTTGTTTTTTTCATTTTCCTTTGATTAGAGAACACCACCCTCCATCCATTCCTTTTGCAGCAGAAAAACAAAACAAAACAAAACAAAACAAACAATAAAAAAAAACAAGTCCTAAGAAAAATGGAGATGAAAACCTCTTGCTTGTTTTAAAAAAGGTGCAGAATGTCTCTACCTTCAAACCTGGAAGTGTAAAACCTTGTGATACCTTACTAAAGCAAAGCAAAGCCAATCATTGTTTTTTGGTGTTTTTTTTTTCTGGATCCTGTGAATATGTAGAACATTGCAAGATGAGCGAGTGCACAGTGGGAGGTTAAGCATGCCTGGCCTGTTTTTTTCTTTTTTTTTTTTCCGCATGAAAAAAAAAAAGGTTACTCTGGTAAAGAGTCATAATAGAAACATACAAGTATCAAAAACGAGTCGGCTGGGCTATAAGCAACATTATCTTATCTTATCTTATCAAAAACGTGGTGGTGCTCTGGACATCATACATAGACATCTCATCCACTGAAATAGATGCACCGTTTTATAAACTTAGACAACATCAATCACAATAGTAACATGGAATTTGAGGATTCACGTATGAGTGAGCAACACGAACAGTCCAAAAATCATGATGAAGAAACCCACAAAGCAGACAATGTTTTTTACATGACAAAGTAGCCATGATTTTCTTCTCTAATTACAAGCGTTTCTTGTTTTTGAACAGAATATCAAGAGCCATCACACACTGAATGTTTTCCTAAATAAGATGTACAAATCACTTCCATGGTTGATTAACCTAATTAAGAACTGTGGAAAATCCCCTTGATTTTCTGGCTAATTTACTAAAATTAATGACATTAACAAAAAAAATACATACATTATTTTTCTTGAACATTCTCATAGAGCATTTGCTACCCTATGAATCTCTTACACCACATCTTTTAAGACATGAACAATCGCTCATTTAGCATCCCCCCCCCCCCCCCCCCCCCCACGTTAACATCTTTCATAGCATATTTTTTTCCTGGACACCTTTCACACATTTTTTCCCCAAAGACATTCTAAGACAAAATATTTTTCCCTCAACATTTCTTTATAGCAACCCCCCCCCCCCCCCCCCCCGCCCCCCCCCCCCCCACCCCCCCCCCGCCCCAATATACATACAGCACTTTTCCATTTAAGACTCTCATACAATATTCGCACAGCATTTTTTTTTCATGGATATCTCTCACACAGCATCATTCCTTCCCCCCACCCCCCACTCTCAAGCAAATGTATCAGTTATGGGAAAAAAAAAAGTGTCTTGTGCTTAGAATGATCGACTTCTGTCACCTGGGTGAGGCTTGTGACATGTCTTCCTTTTTTCAGAGCAACACACACACACACACACACACACACACACACACACACACACACACACACAAACACACACACACACACACACACACACAAAACACACACACACACTCACACACACACAGAGTCGCTTATGTAGAACTTGAGAGAGATGTCATGGGAATACCCAAGTATGCCTATACTAACAGTCAACAGCACCTAATATTTCTTGAAATACTTACTCAGAAATACTCTGTAAAGCCTGGGTTATTGCAATTGCAAAACACGGTTTATGTGCATGCTAACACATCAAATTCAACAAATTGTTTGCTAATTCCTCCTCCTTAGCTCCCGTTCCATCCCTGCACCAACGCTTTTTTTTTTTTTAAATCGGAAACACACATATACAGACATACATGCACAGAAGAAACGAATGCACAACCAACAAAAACAAAACAAAGGATTTATGAAAACTATCCCAACATGAATGACAGGAAACAGTTTGCGGAAGGACTGGGCACTTTTGCACACCAAGAGGTTTTGTAAATATAATCTGTAACAGTTGAAAATGTAACTTTAGTTGAAAATGTGTTAAGTTTATACGTAAGTGTATACACTAGCCAATTATACAACTGATGTTTATTGTGTTTGTGTAATTATAAATCAAATACCTTTTAAATGGTACATTTAACAGAATGTAAGCACAGTTCACCTTTGTGAAATAGCTTTGTTTACAATACTACAAAGACAGCCTGAGACAGTTTGTGGTACAAGGGAAACAACTCTTAGATGCACTATGCATAGTAACTTCAATATCCTTTATTTGCACTACTTCCAGCTCCTCTTGTTTTAATTGTAAAAGATCAAAACAATGGAACGAATGCTACAATTTAAAGGCTACAGTAAACTAAAGTAATGGAATGAAAACTAAACTACAAAAGCTGTACTGTATGAATAGTAAACAGAGCTGCCAACCTGCTCATGCGGCTTACAGTAGCATTTCACAATTTTCACAGTAGCATTCCAATTTGACAGTAGCAACTTAATTTTGCGCGCGTTCTAAAAAGAAATCATGCCTATAACCAGTTTTACGGACCACATTAAAGCTACAGTACTCTTAGTATATCTATAAATGTTATTATACAGAGATGAAGCAGAGGAAGAGGGCAAATTGTAAAAAAAAATCTACGTGCTACAGTAAAACCGAAAGCGGAAATGCAGTTCCGACAGACCGATAGAGACGTTACTTAGCGCTGTCCAAACAAAACGAAAGTATCTTCGAATTTTTTTGTTTCGCCGTAGCAATTTAATGATCGTAGTAGCGTCGTAGCAAGCATTCTCTTGGCGTAGCAAACTACGGCGATCTCGTAGCAGTTGGCAGCTATGAGTAAACCAATAACGTGCGGTCGGCTGGGCTATAAGCAACATTATCTTATCCTCTAGTGTGGAATATAAAGTTAAAAAAAAAACAAGATGCGAAGCATATAAACGTACTCCCAGTTTTCCAAACCGCTTATAAATCAGCCAAGTGCTTTATGAGATAAAAAATAAAGGCAAAATAACGGTTTTAACGGTTATTTAACCGATGTACACTTTTGAAACTGGTATTTTAGTCCTCACTGGGCTAAAGCCTGTGTACATACTAAATTTCATCCAAATCGGACAATATGTCAAGAATAACGGTTTTTAACGGTCAGATTTTGAAACACTGCATGGAAGTGCCATTTGTGTGTGATGACCTTTCTATATACAAAATTGCATTAAAATCCACCAATATATAAAAAATAACGGCAAAATAACAGTTTATCGGTTATATAACCGATATACACTTTTGAAACCGGTATTTTAGTCATCACTGGGCTAAAGCCTGTGTACATACCAAATTTCATCCAAATCGGACAATATGTCAAGAATAACGGTTTTTAACGGTCAAATTTTGGAACACTATATAGAAGTGCCATTTGTGTGTGATAACCTTTCTATATACCAAATTTCATTAAAATCCACCTATATATAAGAAATAACGGCAGAATAACGGTTGTTTAATTCATTTTCAGCATTACATCACTTACATATGGACAGAGGATCCGATTTGTCACAAGATCATCCAAACCGCTTATAAATTGGCCAAGTACTTTCGAGATATTCCATAAAGAAGAAAAACCGTTACAGGCCGTTACAACCGTTAGTAACGGCTATAACGGGGCAAACTAAAACATCAGGCATCATCCGTGACCCATAATGAACATACCTGCTAATTTTCATAAAGGTCGGCCAAGTACTTTCTGAGATATTCCATAAAGAAGAAAAACCGTTACAGGCCGTTACAGCCGTTAGTAACGGTTATAACGGTAAACTAAAACATCGAGCATTATTCGTGACCCATAATGAACATACCTACAAATTTTCAGAAAGATCGGCCAAGTACTTTCTGAGATATTCCATAAAGAAGAAAAAGCGTTACAGGCTGTTACAGCCATTAGTAACGGCTGCAATGGTAAACTAAAACGTCGGGCATCATCCTTGACGCATAATGAACATACCTACAAATTTTCAGAAAGATCGACCCAGTTGTTTTGTCTGGAGCGAGTGGAACACATTTTGACCACGGACACACAGACACACACACAGACAGACACACAGACAGCATTTCTTCGTTCCCATTCTAAAGTACTCCCTGTTCTTTAAGAACTGGGAGTACAAAAAAAAGACGCAAGATTACTGTCGCTCCCATGATCCTGTTGCTTTGTTGTCAGTCATGTTTCCTCCCAAGCGCTGTTCACCACCACACAGGGGCAAGGCACGGTTGGCTGTGGGGTTGGAACTGTGTCTCTACTGAAGGGGTATCGTTCCGCTGTGTGAATACAATGGCCTGTGTGTAATCACCACAAAACGCGTGTCTGCTTTATGGCCATCAGTGCCAAACGTGTGCGTTCTTTCGTATTTGGGGAGTGTGTGTGTGTGCTTAAAATCACGTCAGCATAAGGTATGTATACTTGTGTGTGTGTGTGTGCGTGTGTGTGTGTGTGTGTGTGTGTGTGTGTGTGTGTGTGTGTGTGTGTGTGTGTGTGTGTGTGTGTGCGTGTGTTGTAACAGAATGGTAAATCAAAAAATAATTTAATGAGGAAAATCATTTTTATCTTTGGCAATGGTAGCATCAGCACAAACAGAACAGTCTTCCGTCCTCCCCTGTCCAGATACAAATATTCATACTTTGTTTCCCATCAACTCATCATAGCACAGACAGAATGTTCGGACCGCCGTTCATTCTCATTTCTAGTCGACATACAGCACTGACTTGACCCAAAGCAGTATAAAAGCTACAGAAAGAAACCATGTTCATTTGGTCCATAACCCTGGTGCATCTCGCTGTCCCTGACAATCTACCATTTTCAAAACACCTTTGCATGATGGGACGCAACCTCAACCACTGACTGGCTGGTTAATCAACAGCAACAAACGTTAAAAAAAAACCCAACACTTCCACCTGTAGTAACAAAGGCGGCAAGAGCCTTCAGTTTCTGTGGTGATCACAGGTCAGGAAAGGCCCAGAAGGTGGTGGGTTTCTGGTTCACCTGTCGCTGGCGGGCCACAAAGGCTGTGAAGGAGGAGACGCAGTTGCCGATGAAGTGGTCGGCCTTGCCCAGGATGAGGAGGTCCAGCTGGGGAAGCCAGGGGTCCTGGTGGAAGATCTTCACCTGAAACCCGTAAGTACACCGTGTGGATTGCATGGGAATGAACCGAACAGGGGCAGATCAGCCAGGGAAAAGGTCAGGGTTTGAGAAGGGTGGGGAAAGGAGTTACAAGGATTCCAGACTCCCTACGAATCACCTCTCCCTCCCTCCTCCTCTCTCGCTCCTCCATCCCTTCCTCCTTTTGTGCAGTTTTCCCTAAATTCCAACAATCAACTGGGCGTTTCACAAATTCCATCAATCTGATCTGAAAACTTTCTTCACCATTGAAAAAAAGCACTGACCTCTTCTCTATTGGCATTACACATTACGAATGTTTAGTTTAAAACGATTTCAGGCAAACATCGCACATCTGGAAATCACAATGTTCAACATGTGGGGTGGCAATTTGGTGTTTACAAAACATTATCAGCTAATGATGGCTCCATTTTCCTTGCCCCTGTCGAAATCTGCAGTTTATAGCTGTGTGTGTGTGTGTGTGTGTGTGTGTGTGTGTGTGTGTGTGTGTGTGTGTGTGCGCGCGCGCGTGTGCGTATGTAAACCATCGACACACAATAACATACTCTTTTATGAAGGATACAAAGAGATTTACCATGCATGGACAGGCGCTTTTTTTGTTTGCGTTTTGGGGCTTCTGTTAGTGGTGGTAGTATAACTTTTGTCATCATTTTTTTGTTATATCCTTTCATCCGAATCCCATTCAACCCACGACCTTTGGATAGGAGTTTTAACTGTAGTAGATGCATGAAAGAAAAACAAACAAACAAAATTAAAAGATGGACGCAAACAAAAATCAACCACACACATACACTTACCCACATACACACACACACGCACACACACACACGCATATATACACACACACACACACACACACACACACACACACACACACACACACACACACACAACCAAGTGATGTCTTGAGGCTGTACATCACCTTATCTCCGAGACCTTTCTTCAACTGATCCAACATGGGGTCCTTGTCAGTGGCCACATAGACGGCAGTAGCTTTGGTAGAATCCACGGCTTTTTTGATGTCTCTGCAAAATACAGCGTGATCTTAATGAATTTATGCAATGACACATGAAGTCACCTGCATCACTACAGATCAGAGTCTTACTTGTTGCTGGATGAAGACTACACACTCTCATATTTTTCTTTCGCTTTCTAGATTACAAGTACATAACCACCAAGATAACTAAAAGGAAAGGTTCCAACTTTCTGATAAGTGATTTTACCAGTTAAAAGGAGACTGATTCCTTCCTGGTACCTCCACTCTCCCACGGTTTCTTGGATTTCAGGATTTTGCACAAATGTTTCAAAACTTCCTTTTCCTGAAAGTGAATGAAGATAAGTGATTGCTCGTTCATTTTCGTTGTCCTGAGTGTTTTGTATCTTGCCTGAAGAAGACCTAAGAGGTCGAAACGCGTCGTGTTTTGTCTTGTGATTCGTTTGTCTACGTTTTCTTGGCAGTTCACTATTAATTACATTTAAAATTTGTTTAGATTTCCGCCTGCAGTAGCCTCACTTTGCATCTAGATCTTCCTTTTCCTGTCAGAGGCCTAAAAACCTGTGTAGCACTAGCACAGGTGAGTGGGCTTTAGCGGGTGGAGGTACAGTGTGGGTTGTGGTGCTACGTTTCTGCTTTTTAACTGCAAGATACATTTTATTGCAAAGACTGTAAACCATTGATGTTTACTACTGTAGATGTTTACTATCCGCTTGGTGTGTGTTGCATATCCAAGGATTCAAACTCAAAGCAAGCATTCCAGACTTGCTAACTGGAATCTTGGATTCCCTAAAACCAACACAGTATCGCTGGTATTTCTTATTCCCTTTCTGCCCTTGCTTGATTCCTGACCTGTTCAGTGTGTGTGGTGAATGTGTAGGAGTCTTTGAGTGATTTTGTGTGTGTATCATGCGTGCATGCATGCGTGTGTGTGTGTGTGTGTGTGGGGTGTATGTGTGTGTGTGTGTGTTTGTGTGTGTGTGTGTGTGTGTGTGTGTGTGTGTGTGTGTGTGTGTGTGTGTGTGTGTGTGTGTGTACGTGTGTGTGTATGTGTGTGTGTGTGTGTATGTGTGTGTGTGTGTGTTGTCTGCATAAGTATGTGTCTGTGTGCCTGTGTGTCTTTCACTGTGAGCTATTCAAACCTGCAGCATGCTAAGCACAAGAAATGCATGTTGTCATTATAAGCAGGCATTAAACACAGGATCCTGAGGCTTACCTGACAATGGTGTTTGGGGAGGGCAGACACAGCTCTGAGGTGATAGGTCTGTCGTTCCTGTAGCCCAGGCACTGAGGTGATGACATGAAGCTGGTGCTTCCCTTGGCATGCTCGCATGCATTGACCTGTCATTGTTGTCACCATCACCAGTTTGACTGTCGTCCACCGCTGTCCATCACTCAGCGTGCATATATTCCAACTCAAGAAATGAATTCTAAGAGTTCTTAAGGCAAAGACTCAGAGAAGGAAATAGCCCTATGTAAACAAAATCAAAACAATGAAAAATTACAAAAACACGCCTGTTCTTCCCAAGTTATTATGCAAGATTCATTCCAACTTACAATTTTAAAAAAAAGTAAGGACTTTTCAAGGACTTTCAACAGAATCTGGTTTGTGGCAATGGTAGGGAAATAGACACTTTCTGCAGGTGCAAAACTGATTGATTTTCTTTATGCATTATGGACTTTTTTTTTTAAAAGGGGTTTCAAGGACTTGTGTAAATAGTCTTGTACAGGAATAAAGCAAATGCAAGTAACAGCAGAATCAAGTAGTGAATCAACATTTGCCTTCTCTTTTTCTCTCCTCTTATATAAAAGGTATGTTCTGGCTCTCTCTAAATTTTCCACACCAATTCAATTGCTCATTCTGGCTCCTACATGCATAGCATCGG
Source organism: Conus ventricosus (assembly GCA_018398815.1). Taxonomy (NCBI): domain Eukaryota; kingdom Metazoa; phylum Mollusca; class Gastropoda; order Neogastropoda; family Conidae; genus Conus; species Conus ventricosus. The sequence goes on from CM031606.1 coordinate 80,101,333, forward strand.
TTGCGCTAGTTCCATAGCAGTCCCAGTGACAGCAGACTACAGACAGTTATCAGTGAATGAAAAAAACCTCGAACAGAACCTTGAAGATGATGTGAAACTCTACTCTGGAGACTGGTCTGTACAACTGCCAAGGCCTAAAGAGCACAAAGTGTAGCACTTTGACATTTTAAGAGTAGCGTTCCAAATCGAAGTGTAGTACTCCTACACAAATATCACAAGAGCACTCTCAGTCGAAATTTGCTTTGCACTCGACAATGAATCAAGAAGCCAGAAATTTTACCTTTCATTTTTTTTCCCCTTGACCTACAAAGTATCAAAATGGCTAATGACTAAACCAGTAATCGCGATCATCTTTAGTGATCTTTCTTCTGCTTTTCTTCCCCTCCTCACTGAACTTGGCCATCTTTTGACAAAAAGGTCTATCGTCTAAAGATCTGTGTTGTGTCAGTTCCGTTTAAGCCACTACTTAATCCGTGAAGCGCTTTAATAAAATTATTTTAAAAATTTTTCACTTTGGTGTATCATTTGTGACGCAGCATGGGAAAAGGAGGCTTAAGTGCAAAATTTTCATTTTTTGTTTTTTTGCATTTAATGAAATTTAAATACCTCCCAAATAAAATGCAACAAACAGAATGGATTTATCTGTTATAGTTTTTTTTTTCTACATGTGTTTAAAGTTTGATACGCTGATCACAACAAAGGGGAGTAATCAAGCTATTTTTACCCGCAGCGGGGAATGGCTGGCTGCGACCTAAGCCTCCTTTTCCCATGCTGCGTCACATTTTGTCACAATTCTTTTATCATTTTTGTTTTTGGCATAGCATTTTGTCACAAAGTGTGCAGCATAGCACTGTCAAACCATGCAGAAGCTAAGCCAGAAACTTAGCTTTTGGCAAACCTCTTGGCTTGTACAAGGCGGACTAACTAGCAGCTGACGATGCATGAAAATGCTCTGAACTTATTGTGATATAACAATCATGACAAATTGAAAAATACAACAAATTCCCATTCAGACCACCCAGCGCAAATGTCAAATATCGTGTTGCATGCAATTGTAAGAACAGGTTTGATTAGCTTCGCAAGGCCACTTTTAACAAAAAAAAAAGAAAAAAGGCTGAAATGACTGTTAGTTAGAAGTCAGGAAGGCTATAAGCAAGCAAAGAACCAGGTTGTTAAAACTCTGATGCCTGCAGTGTTTCTTCAACAATTTAGCACACACACACACACACACACACACACACACACACACACACACACACACACACACACACATACACACACACTCACACACACACACACACACACACACACACACAAATCGTGACAGCTCTCTGACAATTGTTCCCACATGTGGTTTCATCTCATATTGCATTCTTCCTGCTGTGTTTTCATCTAACTGACAACTGATCCCACATGTCTGACAACTGATCCCACATGTTTGACAACTGATCCCACATGTCTGACAACTGATCCCACATGTCTGACAACTGATCCCACATGTCTGACAACTGATCCCACATGTCTGACAACTGATCCCACATGTCTGACAACTGATCCCACATGTCTGACAACTGATCCCACATGTCTGACAACTGTTCTCATATGCGTTTTCAACTTACTGATAATTTTTTCCACACATGCTTTCATCTTAACGATAACATAACCGTTCACATTATGTCTGCTCCAATTAAGCTTTCAAAACGGTCTCTTTTCAGATTTTGTTCTTTTGTTGTTGAAAAGATCCCACAGATTTCAAGAATAAATAAGATGAAGTAAAAATGTAATGAAAAAAAGAGAAAAAGCTCACAAATAACGAGCCCATCTTTTCTTCCCTTGGATTTTGATGGAGTAATGTTCCTGGTGCTTTCATGATTTTTGTCATTTGTCTGTGTCCAATGGCTAAATGCCATAAAAATGAAAGCAATCCTCCAAGGAATCTGCTGATGTAGTGATTGCCATGCCAGGGTTTCAGAGAGCGAATTCAAACAGCAAAAGCTGAATGATAGGTGTGTTTTGGGACTTATCTTCCTCTTCTCCACACCTAATAACAAAAAATGTTTAATAAAACAAAACAAAATAGGGAATGCAGGGATTTCTTTGATTAACTCAGAGAAAAGATAGAAAACTGAAAACCTGTTTAGATTATTTTTTCAAATTAAAGTCAAAGAACATAATCTGCAACCTTACTTACACACTCACGCATACATACATACCAACACACCACAAACAAGATTGCCCAGCTGACCACTCAAAAAACGGTCCCTGTCAATCACCATTTCTTACCCAATCTGGGCCATTGCGCAGATGAATGGCGATAAAAGTCTCCCCTGGGAAGTGAGTGTTGATGTAATCGTCGGCTTGTTTTTCCAGACCCTCTGACCACTGCAGATAACGCTGCAAGGGAACAAACTCCTGGGTCACAGGGAAACTGGCCGGGGCTCCCTTCAAGGCGATCACTGGGTACTTGTCTCCGGGGTACCTGAAATTACGACGAGTGTTCCTTGTTTTGAAGTTATGAAACTGTGATGAAAAAAAAAAGAAAAAAGAAAACAAAAGAAAAAAAAGAAGTGATACAGATGAGACACACAAATACAATTCAATTCATGTTGCCTATAGCCCAGCTGACTACACAGGGCATATCAGGGCTGTCATCCCGTTGTAGGCACTTCTCAGTGATGGTTAAAAAAAGAGATACTCATACAGCTTTTTTCAAAAAGATTTTCTAACAAATTTTTTTTTTAAATATACACATACAACTTATTCAAAAAGATTTTCTAAAAAAAAACAACAACAAACAAACGCCATAATTGGTTGAAAATCTTTCTGCTGTAAAATCTTAGATGAAAAATGTCTATCTTTTTCAGAAACTTACAAATCATATCAGGCTGCTTAAATTAGAACACATCGGCATTGGCGGTTCTTTGCTAAAATGGGCTAGATCATTCCTCGTTGGGAGAACGCAGAAAGTTGTTGTGGAAGGGTCGTCATCCCATTGTAAACCAGTCTTGTCAGGTGTACCACAGGGAACTGTTCTGGGGCCCTTGTTTTTCTTAATTTATATAAATGACATAAGTAGAAATCTCTCTCCTGGAACTACTATAAGGCTTTTTGCAGATGACAGCTTAGTATATAGAACAATCAGAAGCAAGAATGATACACGCAATCATTCTACAAGAAGATCTAAACGCTTTACAAGAGTGGGAAAGAACTTGGAAAATGGAATTTCATCCCAAAAGTGCCAAGTGTTGCGTATATGTAACAAACGCTCACCAATTAGATCAGATTATTCTATCCATAATACTATTCTTAAAGAAACTAATGCTGCAAAATATTTAGGCGTGATTATTGATAGTCGTCTCAAATGGAAAGAACATTACAATTTAGTATGTAAGAAAGCAAATAACATCTTAGCTTTCTTATACAGGAATATCAATGACTGCCCCCAAAAGGTTAAAGACGACTGTTACAAAACACTGGTTAGACCAGTACTGGAATATGGTTGCTCAGTTCGGGATCCTTACCATCTAAAGGACATTGATAACCTCGAAAAGATTCAGAACAGAGCAGCACGGTTCGTAACAGGGAACCACATCAGAGAAAAGGGGAATACTAGGAAGAACATGAGGAAATTAGAATGGAAACCCTTAGAAGAGAGAAGAGCTTTTATCAAACTTAACATCTTCTTCAAAGGCAGAGCTAAAGTAATTGATATTCCAATGGAACAACTGGTATTGAATAAAAGTAGCACCAGGAGTGGCGGTCAATGTTATACCATACCTGCATCAAATATTGACAGCCACTTACATTCTTTTTATCCCAGTTCTGTACGGCTGTGGAACTCACTGTCGGGTGCCATCAAGATTGCCACAAATGCAATCTCATTTAAAAAAACAAATTGATACGACAGTTTTGAGACCTGCATATTGACGATTTTCTATTTTTACTTCCCCAGATATTTTACTGTTACCTGGGCCTGAATTTGGCCACTGCTTTTAACTTCTTGAATATCGAGTGCGACCCTTGTTGCCAAATTTGCTCCAGGGGCCAACAGTCTGAGTCGCACTATTTTATGTCATTTTATTTTACTTTTTAACATGCGCGCTGGTGACCTACTCGTTTTTGAGTGAACCAGTATTTTAGGAAGAAGAAGAAGGCCGGACATCTCTGAACAAGATTTACACATGCACACACACATGAGAAAAAGAATGTAGACAGAAAAAACAACATTACATATCCACCCAGAGAAAGAACATTAAATTATAGTTTGGTCCAATATCTATAGACAGAAAACTTTTTTCCTGTTCACAGTCACACAACACAGCTAAATATCAGCTTTGAAGTTCCATCGGAATGCTACTATAGCTTAGTTGGCTGGTTACTTCAGTGATAGCTTGTTCACTCTGTCCGGCCTTATCCTTCGGTTTGCAAGATGGTTATTGCCAAATTTACTTCATTCTGTGCCTGACTGTAACCCCTTCACAAATGCAGCACAACAGAGCTGGCATCCATTGTTTGATAAATCAAAGCTTTATCGCTCATCTGTTCAAACTTCCTTTCCTTTTCTAGAAGACTCTTTCCTTTTATCATTAGATGCTAGATTTACGTGTATATAAAGACTGTTTCCTCATTGAAGACTGTACTTTCTAGTGATTTCTTGAGGTCACTATCAATGGGATGAGATGCAAGGAATGTGTAACCCACACTTTATCCCATGGCTGTCAGTTACAGTTTGAGGAGGGGAAATAACCCAGCCTCCTGTGAACCACCAGGTCCACTGCCTGAGCAAAAGACGCACCACTGTGATGGGTGCCACCATTCTTCACTGACTGTTGAAAAAGCCTCTGTCTTTCACAATCATGACTGTGCGGAGGCACACTTCCACTGCAGTGCTACAGGTCTGAAATCCATCTTTGTTTTGGCAGGGATGCATCACAGCCTTGGACATCAGACGCTCGAGTGATTGCTCTTGAATATAACAAAAATGCTTTCATTTGAATCAGCACTGTGTCCCAATGGTTTTTCACACAGTCGGACAGAATAGCCAATGTTTCTGATCTAACTGCATCCAATTATCAACTTCATGGGCTTACAAACACTGCGGAAATTATTCCAAATCATCAGGTAGGCAGATTATTGCTTATTCACATTGTTTATCTCCACAATGTGATAACCACTTTCCATTCAAGGGAACTAATTCTAGTGATTCACTTCAAACCATGCCATCAAGGACAAGATTGAATTAGTTGCATGGGTAATGTATGCTCCGTTTTGTGCTCTGGACTGGCAGAAGTCACACAAGTCTAGACAAACAAAAAATGTCTGTGTTGTCTCACATCAGGACAAAGAGAACAGCCAGTGGCCAGGCACTGCAGCCACAAATATAAACTCCAATCTACATCCACCCATCATGCGGGTAAAATGGGGTTCTGATAACTAACATCAGTTTTAAATCTAACTCTTATATTACAAGCTATCACTATGAAAATGTGTTTTGACTTATACAAACTATCTTTGAAGATGCTCAGAAGATTTGAAAATAGAAAAAAAAAAAAAAAAAGAAATGTTCAACGTTTCGGTCATAGACCGTCGTCTGTCCTGAAGACGAAATGCTGAACATTTTTGTTCCGTTTGTTTTTTTTTTCTGTCTAGTTTCAAATCTTCTGAGCATCTTTAAAGATAGTTTGTATTGCTGACAGAAGATTGGAGGTCAAAAATCATTTCTAGTGTTTTGACTTATTTCAGTTCTTTAACAATTGCAAGTAACAATCCTTTTTCTGCAAATGAATGTACCCAAGAAGTAACAAACAAACAAAAAAACAAAACCCCTAAAATTTTTCTGTACTTAGCATACTAATACTTTGTCCTATAGATTTAAAAAAACAATGTAGTCGGTTTTTTTTGACCGAGGACTTACTCCTGATGTTCTGAATTTTCAGATGAGATAAATATAATGTCCAGTCTATATTCACTGATCAAGGTAGTAAAATTAAGTTCTTATTACTGATACTAATTTCAAGTAAAACTTTTAATGTTACCCGATAACACTATGAAAACATGTTTTGATCTATTTCAGTTTTGTAATTGTCATAACAATTCACATCTATTTTTTTCTTTTTTAAATGAAAGTATCTGACTAATTAATGGGAAAAAATAAGGAAATTTTTTTCTTTTTATATACATACAAATTATACTTTGTCTTCTAAATTTCCAAACGTTGAACTGAATATCCTTGACCTCAGACCCAGTTCTGAGCTTTTAAATTTTCAGATGAGAGACTGTTTTGGCAATGACAAAGCTAGACAGCTGCTTTGAACATGCTCTAAAAACTTCTTTTTCCTTTCTGGCTGATCATTTGTACTATTTCACACACTCACACACACACATACAACAAATTGGGTGAACAAATTCATTTCAAATACTCACACTCACACACACTCACAAATTCATTTCAAATACTCACACTTACACACACTCACAAATTCATTTCAAATACTCACACTCACACACACTCACACACACACAACAAATTGGGTGAACAAATTCACTTCAAATACGTCTGTACAGCCTAGTCAAAATGTTTTCCTGTTAGCAAGTGAAACATATTTTTTCTTTTTGCACTTAGCTAAAAGTCAAATTGGCAAATACTTATAATCGATAACAATCAGTGGTGAGACGAGACAGAAGAGTTATATGTTTGATTTTTCTTTTTCTTTTTCTTTTTTTTTCCTTCTTTTTTTTAATCTTTGATTAAGTGGATATTCTATTTTTGTGCTATAGTTGTAGATAAGTTAATTCTTTTGACTCGTGTAAACCTTTTTTCCCAGCCCCGATTTTTTTTTTTTTTTTCCCGTCTAATATCACGTAATGTGGAAAGACGTAAAACAAAACAACAACAACAACAACAACAAAACACACACACACACACACACACACACACACTACCTTTCTTTTTGTTTGTTTTAACTCACTCTTTCTGCCACTTGGAAGCTTCCGTGTAACTGAACTTGTATATTAGATGTTGATCGAAGTTGACTCCCAGTCCATCCCAGAAAGGCCCAAAGGGATTGCCTAAAAAGTGACATTCGACTGAAAGGGACAACCATCAACATTAACAGGCAAGCTATTTTGGAGGATATCAGACAAAACTCATGAGTGCGTCAGAGTTATGTTTCTCTAAACATATGACAATCCTTTCACAATTGCTGAGTCAATGCATTTTAGAATTTGATATTTGTTCTAAACATCTTTTTCAATGTTCCATCATAGCAGAAAGCATTTGTCATTGGATAAAATCTGTGAGCTGCATCAACAAGCATCATTTCACACATTTGGAAATGAAGGAGAGAGAGAGAGAGAGAGAGAGAGAGAGAGAGAGAGAGAGAGAGAGAGAGAGAGAGAGAGAGAGAGAGAGAGAGAGAGCGCTAGCCAGTGAGAGACAGAAGCTGAACATTCATAGTCTGTGCCTGAATGAGTTCTTTTCAATCGTATTATGAACACGAGTGTGTGCGTGCATGCATGCGTGTGTGTCTGTGTGTGTGTGTGTGTGTGTGTGTGTGTGTGTGTGTGTGTCTGTGTGTCTGTGTGTGTCTGTGTGTGTCTCTGTCTCTCTGTCTGTCTCTCTCTTTGTCTGTTTCTCTGTCTGTCTCTCTCTGTCTGTGTCTGTCTGTCTGTCTCTATCTGTGCGTGTGTGTGTGCGTGTGTGTGTGTGTGTATGCAAGCCTACATTTGCCTATACAGCACATTCAGATTTGTTTCTGATTAACATCCACTCACATTAATCATTCTTTCATTTTATTCCAAATATTCATGATGTCTTTCAGCCAAATCTGCCACAATGCACGCTAATCTGTTTTGTATGTAAATTTTGAGATCTCCAAGTACTGTAGTGTTAGGGTGCAACAAACTCTAATAATCACTATAACTGTTATCTTAACCAATATTCACACAGCTTATCAATTTACCACACTGATCAGCGAGACATCATGTTGATGGAGAAGCGACCTTACCTTCCTTCATGGGGCAGTAACTCTCGCCATCTTTATTGGTCTTGGGCAGCCAGCACCAGCCAATGCGCTTGCCTTCGGGCCACACTGTGGGAGCCAGATCTCTCATGAACATGTCGGCAGTGATGGCACGGTGATACTGCTGCACTGCGTCCACTCGGAACCATTCATCAAAGGGAATGTTTTTCTGAAAAGGATTCAATGCCTGGCCGATTGATGTGGGTAAAATATGTGTCTGTCAGTGTGTGTGTGTACATGTGTGTGTGTGTGTGTGTGTGTGTGTGTGTGTGTGTGTGTGTGTGTGTGTGTGTGTGTGTGTGTGTGTGTGTGTGCCCTTGGTTTGGTTCATGGGGACTGTCGTTGGATGGATATGGTTGTATCCTCTGGGGGGAAGGCTCACTCAAGCTGACTTCACCACTAAGCAAATATTCATGTATTGTCATTGGTAAGCAACTTATTAGTGGTGGACTGAGTATGCTTCATTACAACAGACTAGACTGAACACCACTAGGGTGACTCAGCAGCGGGGCAATGTCTCCTCTGGTGTGTTGCCTCATGATGACTTGAAATTGACAACTAATTAGATTGCTGGTGCCAGGGCTCTGGCAGAACATGCCAGTTATGGCAGCAGACAGGGAACTGGGAGAGGGGAGGAATGAATGGCTGGGTGAGGCAATAAAATGAGACATAAAAGAAACAAATTTCTTTTTTGGGGGGTAACCCTAAAAATCAGACAATTTCATTTTGAGGTTCTTCATAATGGCGGATCAGTTTAACTGGAGTTTCACTCACTCATTGGCAACTTGGAAGAGAAAGCCTGAAATGATGGAAATCGAAATGATCAACACCTGAATTTTGAGCAGCAGCTCAGAGAAGCTTGTATAAATATCTACAGATTGGACAAATTTGGCTCTCTGTCTTTTTTAAGTTCATTTTTTGTCCGGACAAATTTGGCTCTCTTTGTCTTTTTTAAGTTCATTTTTTGTCCAGACAAACTTGGCTCTCTTTGTCTTTTTTAAGTTCATTTTTTGTCCAGACAAATTTGGCTCTCTTTGTCTTTTTAAGTTCGTTTTTTTTGTCTGGACAAATTTGGCTCTCTTTGTCTTTTTTAAGTTCATTTTTTGTCCTTACAAATTTGGCTCTTTTTGTCTTTTTAAATTCATTTTTTTGCCAGAAATGGTTTACCTATTCATATGGAGACATACTGAGTGACTGTTAAATTAATGGTGTTTTTTTTTTTCCTGTCCCTGGAAGAGGCATATGTCATATATTCAGTGAGGAAATTGAATTAAATTCAACAAGCATTGTCAACAGTAGATGCTATTAAGTTTTATAAACAGAGCCTTTAAAACATTTTATGAGGATTTAAGGAATGTTCTTTGTCAAAAGTCCAGGTAACTTAGGGAACACAATAAATCTTTGAAAAATAAAAGAATTTTACATAAGTCGAAATAAAGTCATTCCCAATTTCCTGTCATGACACATACAGATACACTAGTATCAATCCAAGTAAGTGACTGAATGCTCACATATGTTCTCCATGGTGGAAGTATTAAGGTGCGATTCAGCTTCTTTGCAAACCCTAAAGATCCCAGGAAATGATCCGCCTGATTGCCAAACCGACCTGCAAAACAACACAGCAAACATAAAAGATCATTTACCAAAGCTCATTCAGTCATTCTCATGCACACACACATGACATGTGCATGTGTACACGCACACAATGACACATACACACACATAAACACACACTCACACACACACACACACACACACACATACACACACACACACACACACACACACACACACACACACACAGTGACACACACACAATGAAAATATTCATGCCACATCTGCTTTCTGATGTCTTTCTTTTTGATATTTTACAGTGTACCCTGTACAATCTAACCATGAATACGTTCTTAATGGCATTTATCATGATACTCTGGCCCATCCAAGTGCTCATCATCACTCCTTACATTGTGCCAGGTGGTGCTGATATAAATGATCCACACACAGTTTATCAGAGTTGCTTCAACAACATGACTGGCAAAAATTAAACAAGACCAATCAAAGAATTAGATCCTGTCAACTCAGTGCATGGTAAAATGTTAAAATGGAGAGGGAATTAGAAAATAAGACTTAAAATTGTAATTATTTAGTTCTCTCTCTGTCAATCAGCAACTATGCAAGTAACTTGATGGACCTTACTGGATATGTATACTAGGTCTCTGCCCAGAGCTGTGTACTAAATGAATTTTCATGAATTTATATATACCTTAATAACATCCATCAAAGTGACCTGGTATACTTATAGCAAGGTGTGGGTGTGAATATCTCTGTCCTTCCTAAAGTACCACTGTTTCCCAGCCACCGCTACACACATTTTCATATAATGATAACGTGTCAAACCACTCATCACTCAAATTCTTTGAAGGCAAACTAAGGGCAGGATTCACAGTTTCTGTTAGCAGTGCTATCAGTATCACCATTGTCATCATCATCACCAATTACATACAATGCCAATTTGACTATAAATTCTAGCTTGGAAGCAATGCATTATGAGGTCCTGAATTGCACTGCAGGGAAGAAGATAATGACTGTTTCTTCAAGATATGGATTACAATGGATTCTCTGGTTATCCATCATCAGCAAGTTAATGCCTATTGTCCTGTCTGTATCATTTGACTGGTTGATGATTTGTCCTATGCTGCGAGGGTTTATTGAAAGTTATCATGTGAAACATACATGTTCCTGAAATACTGTGATATTTTGAATAATCGAAAGGAAATCTTAAATGTGGCAGTGAATAGTCTTGAAAACTAAATAGCCAGTAAGTGGGGTGACTCTTGCCCCCATAATGAGATAAATTAAAGTCCTTGACTCCAAGCTCAGCAGAAATGCCAGCACTGAGCACACAGAACAAACATGGGGATGTCTCCTTGTTTGATCTACAGGTGCGCTGCGTGTTGGATTTCTTCTCAGCAATTTGGTGATTTGATATCCCAAGCAGCAGGTTACTTACAGGCATGTCAATCATCTCATCACAGGAGCAAGACTTACTCTACTTATTTGTTATCAATCATCATCAGTTGATACTTTTGTGTTAATCTGCCTGTTAACAGTATGGATCTGTGCTGACTGAGACAGATCTATAATCAATGATCATATCTGACATCATTGGGTCAAGACTGAAGGCATTGTCAATGATGTCAGGCTCATTTCAAAGAGTTGAATTAATTTTGGCCCAAGTCTCATATCTGCCCCCAAATTTAAAGTAATTAAATAGTACAGTTTTCATAGCTGATTAATCTGAAAATATTGCTTACATAGTTTGTAAGCTGATTAATCTGAAAAAGTAGCCTACATGTAGGTCATAACTCAAGTGACTGACAGACTGGGAATAATTCTAACAAAGGCTGTAATACAAGACTGTATACAAAGATTGTATAACAAAGACTGCATTACAATGGTAAGACTAAGAGTTAGAGTAGTTGAGACATGTATATGTGAATTATCAAGATTCCTGAACTGATGACTTCATACGCCTGGTTGGCACCTGCAAATCTATACAATTAAGAAAAAAAGCAGTTATTCAACTGTTGGTGTGGATCTTTGCAGCTGTCACCAAACCTGTTTGTTCAAATAGTTTCGCAATGACTAACTAGACAATGGTGGGGATCGCACATACCGGTCAATCAAGAAATTCCTTCAGTTGAAAGAATGTTAAGAAGTTCAGTTCTATCACATCTTATGAATTTGCAACAACATGGGGAGCGAGAGAGAGAGAGAGAGAGAGAGAGAGAGAGAGAGAGAGAGAGAGAGAGAGTGTTGGGGGGTGTGGGGACAAGTGTGTGTGACTGAAAATGAGAGAGAGAGTGAGAGAGAGAGAGAGAGAGAGAGAGAGAGAGAGAGAGAGAGAGAGAGAGAGAGAGAGAGAGAGCATGTGTATGAGACTGAAAGAAATAGAGAGATTGAGCGGAGGAGGGGGAGCGCAAGTGTGTAACTGACAGAGAGAGAGAGAGAGAGAGAGAGAGAGAGAGAGAGAGAGAGAGAGAGAGAGAGAGAGATTTTATGGAGCCGAGGAAAGAAGGGCTGGGTGTGTGTATAACATTGTGAAGTGTGATGAATGGATTACAACTGATTTAGATCCAAGATTTAGACAAATTAGAGTCGAGTACATTGACTGATCGAGGGGCAGTGAGTAGGTGTGACTGTCGAGGTTTTCTGCAGCTGACTGTACACGATCTTCTTCTTCCTAAAATACTGGTTCACTCAAAAACGAGTAGGTCACCAGCGCGCGATAATAGACAATGAAACAAAAAGGAACTTTCACGATAGTCTTGCTGTTCCGCTACACTGCTCACTTACCCATACATGGACAGTAAATGAGGTAGCCATTTGGGTCAACATTTAAGTCACCATCACGATCATAAACGTTTCTTCCGTCTGTAAATGATGATGTCACGTCGTCTATGTCAATCGAATCGTCTGCTCGTGACAGCAAACATATCCATAACAAGAATACAGTTTGTACGACAAACAGACGTTGATAAACTGCGGAAAGATTCATGAAAACTGGGAAAAAGAAACTTTCGAAGCTCGGTGATGTCTTGTGTTTCCGAACTTAGCCAAGTTTCACGTTTGTTGTTTTCCTTCGTGCGACCGGCTAAGGGGAACTATCAAGTGAACAAACTCGACAGTGATGTCCCTTTACCACTATGAGCAAGAGGTCGCAGGGCGTACTGTCTGGTCGGAGCAATCATGATTATGATGATTTTGACGTGGGTGTGTAACCCAAGACATGCTTATAATTAAGCCCCCCCCCCCCTCTCTCTCCTCTCTCCTCTCTCTCTCTCTCTCTCTCCAACACACACACACACACGCACGCGCACACACACACACACACACGCACGCTCGCACGCACGCGCACGCACGCACGCACGCACACACACACAAATGAGCAGTATTCTCGCTCTCAAGCACATATATTGCAGAAAGCACGTTGCAAAAAAATTAAGAAAAGTTGACATTTGCCTGCACTGACGTAACAAATTTTATCATGTTTGGAAACAATATTTGTAAAGGGCAACCCGATTAAATCATTTTGGGAATTGAATAAGTGAAAACGTCTGTTAGTGAGGGGTAATTATATACATGCGGAGCAAAAGAGTGACTTTAAATAGAGGACATGACTGATAATTATGTTATATATCTACAGGACCTGGACTAGTAAGAGCTAGAGAGTGAAATATGTCAACAAATTTCTTCTGTAATGTTCCTCATCTTCGACAGGATTTAAGCTGAGGCCGCTAAGTTCCAAAGGTGTGGGCCAGAATAACAAAAAACAAACAAACAAACAAAGATCGGTTCTAAACAGCTTAGTTGTAGGTATGGAAATCTGGAATTTTGAAAGATTTCTATGATTTATGTTACATTGTGATTGAACAGTTTGCGGAACTAATTTTAATATATTTTTCTAGATGAACGTTGTTGTTGTTTTTTTGGGTTTTTTTTAACCAATGGCAAACATATTCTTTTGGGGAAGAATATATATATATATATATGTGTGTGTGTGTGTGTGTGTGTGTGTGTGTGTGTGTGTAACAAATAAGGAGTTGAAGTAAACAAATGCAGATTAACAATGAGCCTATCTCCGTCAATAAAACAACGATTTTGCATATATTTATCAGAAGAAGAAAAAAGGGAGATGGATGGAGAGAGGGTAGGAAGAAAATTGGAAACAACAAATGGCGCCGGAATAGGCCTGTTTGTTTTGCCTGCCCAAAGGCGCCTTTTATCAGATGATTCCAGCTCATCAGTGGAACCAGGCTGATTGTGTTGGTCTTCCCTTGGCATCAGAAGGAGATACACCACCCGGTGGTATTCTCACGTCTGAAGGTTCAAAAACAGAATACAACAACAACCTAAAGCAGTCACAATTTCATAGAAAAGTAAAATGAGAAGAAAGTTTGAGGAAGTAAGTGTTTTGTATATATATGGAGAGAGAGAGAGAGAGAGAGAGAGAGAGAGAGAGAGCTAGTAAGCCCTACAAGCCAAATCGTTTATCGGATGAAGTTACATGAAAAGAAGACAAGAATGATTGAAAGGAGGACAAGCATTTATTCAAATTTTACTTTGCGACCCCTCCAGCAGGTTAAATTTGTTCCCCTTCAAAACCTAATTCAACCGAATCACCAACAATACTACAAGCATAGGAATGCTTGCGGTTTGCGTTTGTTGAAAATATTTGCGCGGTGCATGATTCGCTTAATTCGATTTGGCTTCCTCCACCAGTATTGTAAGCCCCGACTCTCAGTAATATATCAGCGGTCATCATAAATGACAGAAATCCACTAGAAGCGTGTCCCATTACGAAGCGAAAATTTTCGTCATTATCGGGAATTGTCAGACGGCATAGTTAGCTAAATCAGATAGATGATTCGAGAGTCTATTGATAAACGATTAATACAATTTTTGATCTGTTCTCCTATCTTGACTGGGCAGGTCACTCCCACGGACGTGCATTTTACTGCCACAGTTATCGTTATTACAACGTCGCTTATAAACCCGATTCTTCTTCTTCTTCTTTGTTATCTGCCCGCCTTCATCAAGTTGAAGATTCTGGCATCTACAAGATCGTGCAATTAATTATCTGATCGGTTTTAATTGCTGTCGTATAATAAACAGGATCCGTGTGGTGTGTGGGATATATGAGCTGAACATTTTAGTTGTAGAGGAAAAACATGCTAGCTGAGCAAATGTGTGAATTTTTGGAGTACTGCTCAGGAACATCAATGACGATGGTGATCTGAATGGCCAATGTTATAGGGTGATAATAGAATATGATTATGATGACTATGATGGTTCTGTAAGTAACCTGTACACTGACATCTATTTAAGAAACAGTAAATTTATCTAACATTTACGTATTGCTTACTGATTATTTTGTTCCGCTTTAAATGTATTTTCAGCTCGGGAGTTTATTTCTCAATCTTCTGAGAAAAAAAAAGCTCATGGATATGTATTGAGAAAGAAAAAAA
>CM031606.1:80126381-80158881 GCA_018398815.1 Conus ventricosus
AGAGAAATAGAGAATGAGCCAGGGACCGATACAAATAAAGAGAGAGAGAGAGAGAGAGAGAGAGAGAGAGAGAGAGAGAGAGAGGAGAGAGAGACAATCAGAGATCGGGATAGAAACGGTGACAAAGAGACAGTGACGGAAACATTCTGTCTCTGAAGAAGATTGATACCATTAAGGCCCCAGTATCATTAAGGGCCAGAGTGAGCCAATTGGAACTGGACCCGAATGATACAGGACCCCGGCGCCGTTTTCTCCTCACGTCTTTTAATCCAAATCCTCACACTCCATTGATTAGGAATACCCAGGGCAACAGACTGACCAGGCGACACTTCCCTCGTCGTCTGAGCGAACTGGCGATGTTTGGACAGTTGCCGTGGAATCAGTGTGTTGGAGATCCTTTCTCCACAGCGAGGCATTTTGAGTTTTCCTGTCAGCTGCTTTACATACCGTAATTTTTTCTTTCTCTTGTGAGTTCCCACTTGAGAGGGCCCTTACGGATACCGGTGTCGTCCAATCTAGAGACATGATCTAACCAACACAGACGTCCCTGTATGAAGATGTGCTAAACACGGCCTGTGATTCCCTTCATTTTGAGCGCTGTGCTGCCGGGGATTCTACCTTTCCAAGAGAGGTATACACACCCTCATTGTTCGCTAAAGATACACAATTCACAGAAAGGAGGCCACGAGCTCAGGGACTCTCGCAAAAGGGGAGTTAACAGGAACATGCTGCACTGGCATGTTTCAATCAAGACTGTATGCTACTGTGACAGAGTTAGCAGAATATCGTCTCTGTCGGACGATTTGCTGGAGGAGCAGTCCGTAGACTGTAGTGGCTTTGGATGCACCTACTGGGTTCATCTTTGAATTCCAGAGAATGTGTCTGCCTACCTGTGATTATGCAGTTCAGGTACAGGAACTTTTAATGTCCAGTTCGTGGTCAGTATGGATCCGCCTTATCCGCCACCGGTCCTGTCACAAGTTTTGTCCTCAACAGTAGCATATCGAGGGCTCTTTGCGGTGGAGAAGCTCGCGAGCTGCTCCATGTGCTTTGCGTGGCGTGACAGCGGCATTGTCTGTGAACAGAATGTCCTTGAGACGGTTTCTTTGCACTGTGGACACTGTACAAGGTGGAGAAGTTGCTACTTGATGTCAACAATGAATGTTTTCTGTGGTTGACCCAGAGGCGCGTTTCTACAGGACAATGAAGATACCAAGTAGCAAAGAAATAAAAACACAGTTTTGCCTCATTCCTCCAAGGACGTCGAATGGAAGCTTGTAACACATGTGCAAGTTGTAACGAACTGAGTCGACGGTAGTTTCTTTTCGAACGAAGTTGAACCAGAGTCACGATGCACATTTGGAGGAAAAGAGATCCACGTTTAGCATGCTATTGTGTCACTGGCATCTGCATGAAAGACGAGTGAAGAAGAGGAAACCGCGCGGCGTTTGCCTAGGTGGACCTAAATAAAGCTTGACCATGTCAGCAGAGACTGCGTCTTCCAGAGCCTGGCCGAAATCGGATGGCTAGTTCCAAGGTTTTGTGTTGTGAGACCATCCATGAGGATCAGAGAATGATTTTATCAATGACATGCCCCCCCCCCCCCCCCCCCCCCCCCCCCCCGCATTGCTGCTACTGCTTCATTTTCCGCCCTAAGTCACTCCGATTTCCCCCCCCCCCCCGGCATTATTTTTAAAATTTTGTTCGTTCTATTATATTTCATTTTACTTTTGAAATTTCATTTACCTTTATTTTATTTTATTTTTTTTGGTGTGTGGTTAAATCTTAAGTGAACTGGAAAAACGGAGAAATGGGGACATCACACTGAACACAAGTCGTATTTAGAAAACAAATAAATGATTGTGTCTGACTGGCTTGGCTTATTTGGAATTATCAGGCGACCGTGACAAGTGTTTCTTGTACTTTCAATGGAAAGAGCAAGGTGAGGGAGAGTAGGATTCCCTCTCTCTCTCTCTCTCTCTCTCTCTCGACGACACTGAAATATGGTTCTTTAGTACACTATAATTTCACTCCGGGTCTTCGTCCCTATACTTCCCGGGGAGTTCAGTCTTGTTCCTTGTCCAGTCCCTTTCGTGATGTGTTTGTGTCGACGACAAGCCAATGGGGGATGGGATGGACCCGTGGTACCCCCTCTAAAACGGGGAAGTCTAACCCACCTTTTCCATGACAAACAGTTTTGTTGCTAATAATCGGTTAGCAACCCACAAAAACACCGCTAAAAACCCCGAAGGAACACTTGGCGGCAGTGCAGGCCTCTTCTGGGGGGTGCCTCATGACCGGTCTTTTTGGGACTTGCTTGGGAGCGCGGGTTTGCTGGGGTTTGCGGACGGACGAAGTGGTGTGGTGGGGGTGGGGAAGAAAAAAGGGGGCGAGGGATTTTTTCCACGGGGAATGGGAAAAAGGGAAAATGAGCGGGGGGGGGTTTTTAATGCCACTTTTTAAAGGGGGAAAAGGGAAAATGAGGGGCGAGGGGTTAATCCCACTGTTAAGGGGGGAAGGGGAAATGGGGGGCGGGGGGGTTTTAATGCCACTGTGAAAGGGGGGAAAAAAGGAATAGGGGCGGGGGGTTAATGCTACGTGAAAGGGGGGGGAAAAAGGAATGAGGGGGGGGGGTTACCCATGTGTAGGGGGAAAAGGAATGGGGGGCGAGGGGTTAATACCACTGGTAAGGGGGAAAAAGGAATGGGGGGCAGGGGAATGCTATGGTATGGGGAAGGGGAATGAGGGGCGGGGGTTTTATACCACTGTGAAAAGGGGGAAGAGGAATAGGGGCAGGGGTTAATGCAGTGTATGGGAAAAAAGGAAATGAGGGGCGGGGGGTTAATGCCATGTGTAGGGGAAGAAGGAATGAGGGGCGGGGGGTTAAAGCCACTGTGTTGGGGGGGAAGAAGGAATGAGCGGCGGGGGGGTTTTAATCCCACTGTGTATGGGGAAAGAAGGAATAGGGGCAGGGGTTAATGCCACGTGTATGGGGAAGAAGAATGAGCGGCGGGGGGGTTAATCCCACTGGTAAGGGGGAAAAATGAAGAGCGGCGGGGGGTTTAAATTGCCATGTGAAAGGGGGAAAAAGGGAAAGGGCGGGGGGGTTTAACGCCACTGTGTAAAGGGAAGAAGGGAAGATCGGGGGGGGGTTTAATGCAACTTTTAAGGGGGGAAGAAGGAATGGGGGCGAAGGGGTTAATGAACTGTGTAAGGGGGAAGAAGGAAGGGGGGCGGGGGTTTAAGCCACTGTGAAAGGGGGAGAAGGAATGAGCGGCGGGGGTTTAATCCCACTGTGTAAGGGGGGGAAGAAGGAATGAGGGGCGAGGGGTTAATGCCACGTGAAAAAGGCAAAAAGGGAATGAGCGGGGGGGGGTTTAATACCATGTGAAAGGGGGGAAAGAAGGATGGGGGGGGGGGGTTTAACGCCCTGTGAAAGGGGGGGGAAAGAAGGAATGAGCGGCAAAGGGTTAATCCACTGTGTAAAGGGGAAAAAGGGAAGGGCGGCGAAGGGTTATGGCACGTGTAAGGGGGAAGAAGGAATGGGCGGGGGGGGGGTTAACGCCATGTGAAAAAGGGGAAAAAAGGAAAAATGGGGGGGAGGGGTTAATGCAACTGTGTAAGGGGAAAAAGAAGGAATGAGCGGCGGGGGGGTTTAAAACGCCACTTTTAAAGGGGGAGAAGAAGGAAATGGGGGCGGGGGGGTTAACGCCACTGTGAAAAGGGGAAAAAGGGAATATCGGGGAGGGGTTAAAGCCACTGGTAAAGGGAAAGAAGGAATGACGGGGGGGGTTAACCCCTGAGGGGGCATGGAAAATAAAACATAATCAGTTGTTTGAACTAAATCATTCACTGCTGACCAAATTCCAAGAAACGTAAGAGTGAATGGAAAGATCTGTTTCATTTTCAGTTCAAAAACCTCCAGCCGACTGCAAGGGCTCTTTTCCAGCTGTTGCCACGCAAAAAGAAAGAAACGTCATGTACAAAAAAAAAAGAAAAAAAAAAAAAGAAAAAAAAAGAAAAAAAAAGAAGAAAAAAATTCACACTAGCAACAGGTTAATTATAAAAGGGACAGTTCATTACTGGTGCTACATATAAAACTAAAAAAGCCGGGGCGTCGTTTTTAACTTATTTTCACCCCCAAAACCAAACAAACAAAACGCAAACAAACAAACGAACAAATAGAAAAACCCAAACAAAAACAATAACAAAACAATAAAGAAAACAGTCAAAATCGTTAAAAAAAAACAAAAAGGGGGGTAGAAAACGATTTTACCAATTCTAACTCATTGCCCCTCCCAATTTTTTGGGCGAAAGTGGCCTAAAAGCCGCTTTTCTGTTCTCTGACAATAAGATTTCAAAAACCAAAAAAAAACGATTACACAAACGACAACTTGTGGGGTTATCCGTTTTCAAACAATTTTACAAAACTTTTCAGTTTTTAGTTTTTTTTTTAATCCTTGTTTTTCTTGATCGTTTTCAATAACTCATTTTCGCGCAAACATTCTTCAAATGGGTCTCTGCTTTCATGTGAAAAAACCTACAGTCTTAAACTGTTCTCAAAATTTTTTAAAACCGATTTATATTTCTGGCAAAAAATCCCCCCCACTTATTCCATGTGTTTTCCCGCTGAAAGCCACTTTGACAAAGGTTTCTCTTTTTAATTATCTTTTTCTGCCGAACAGTCTTTATAATAAAGAGTGTCTGCGTTCCTTCAAACATTTTAAAAGATTCAAAACACTCACTCAGTTTATGTGGGATTCTAAATATACGTCATTGTTGTCCTATAAACCTTCTATCATGATAGCTTTGTTCTTTTAAGTTTGGGACAAAAAAATCACAATTGATCAAAATTTATCGATAAACTGTTTTAATAAGTCTAGGACAAATATTTTTTTCCAAAACCAGCGCCCCCAAATCATTAAACAATGGGGGGATTTTACATAAAGTTTAACGCTCCATAGTTTTAAAACGAATTTAATCAATCCAGTTATTATTTTTATCTCTCCCGTCAAAACTTTTCAGAAAAATAAAACCCTATGAGGCCTAAATGTGAAAGTTTAAAATCCAATTCAGTTCTGTAAAAATTGTTTCTATTTAAGTCAACATTGATTTTGTTGCTTGTTGTTTGATTTAATACCCTCCCCATTGTGAAGAAACGAGGTAACGTTAAGCGTTTAAGTCTAAGTTTTGCCAGCTAATATTAAATTCTTTTATAAGGTCATCACTAACGCCCAAAACCCCATCCCTCTCCCATCTTTAAAGACAAAATTTCAAATATCATTGTGAACGGGGTCTCCAAATTTTTTGCTTGGAAAAACTGTAATTTTGTAGAAGTTTTTTTTACAACTTTTTCTTTTCTGGGGAAGTACTGTTTTTCCCATAGGGCTTTTTATTTCAATTTCTTTCCGACTATTGTGTCCGGCATAAGATTAAGTAAAGGCCGATTTTGAATGCTTTTCTGAAAATTTTTTGGCCCCCAAAATATGTAAAGGGGCTTATAATTAAAATTTTTTTTCCCCATTCAAAAATATGGTTCTAAGTGCCATTTGAGGTCATTTTTCGAACTTTTTTATATTCATACTGGCCAACATTATTTCCCTCTAATTGCCAGTTGTTAGTTTAGGAAACTTTTTCGTCCCCAAACCTCTTTGCTTTTATAATCACCATCTTTAGGTACTCAAAACCTACAAAGCCCCTATCTCACCGTTTTTGTTAAAGTCCGCAACATCTGCAAGGTCTTTTAACTAGGTTAACCCCCTTACAGGCGCAAAGTAACTCCTGATTCTTCGGCCCACGTGACTTATTTTTTTAGTAACGTATTTTTTTTTTCCAAAACAATGGCGGGTTTATCACATTTCAAAACTTTCCCCCGCTTTGTCTTTGATTTTTATATTAAATGATCCGACCCCCAAAAACTAATTTTTTTAAACTGTAAATTAGGGAATTTTTAAAATTTCATAATCGCAATATGCAGCTTTCCGAGGGAAAGTTTCTTAAAACAGTTGGGGGCCTTCCATATTGTTTTCATCGTGCTCGTCATCCAAATGAACATAGAGTAAAAATGTAATGCAAGATCGAGCGGATTTTTCCCCCATAAGTAGTTTTTTTTGGTGTAACTCAAAAATCTAAATTGTTAGCTGAAAAGCCTAAATTTTAGCTAGCTCTTTATCAAAATAAAACCCCCCTTCTTCTTCAGGTTGAATGTTAACTTTGTTTTTGATTTGCATTGTTAAGTTGAGAGAAAATGTGAATTTACTCATTGCTTTTTTTTATGAGCAAACCCGTAATAAATCAGTTATTTTTAAACTGGAAACTTTGTCCCTGTTTTGTAATTTTTAAAAAAACCTTATTTTTCTCCTTGGCTTGCCTTTTTTAAAACCTACGACTTTGTAAATTTTTTCATGGACCCGGACCGTTCTGGTTCCGCTTCGTTATTAATACATGTTCTAAAAACGAAGGGCGGTCCTGAGTTGTTTTTTGTTACAAACATTTTTTAAAACAAATTAAAAATGAGTGCATTCAAATATACTGATGCAAAATATTCTTTTGGGCCGCACTAAAATCTTAAAAATAAAAACAACTGCACCCTCGGACATTTTTTGCCCCGATGACACCTTTCAAAAAAAGGGTAAGTACTTTAAGCGATATCTTAACCCCCCTGTTAAAAAAAATACATCGCGAAAGTGTGGTTTGTCATCCGATCTTTTTTATCAAAACCCATTAAAACTTTGCGGGTTTTTTGTGCATCAACGGGGTGTGGAGTGTCTATGCTGATCATTTTAAATCATCCAAAACCTTTGGGTTTGGGTCGGTATAGATTTCATTTCTATTACCCCTTTCAGCTATTTTGACTGAAGGGCAAGCGCCATTGCCAAATGAAAAACCTTTTAACCCTTTTTGCAAAAGAATAACATGAAGGCTTTTAAAAGGTCTTAACGTTTTAAATTTTAAATGTTAAGACAGACTTTAGACAAAATTTGGGATTTTAAATCATGGCTTAGGCACCCCTTTTTTTTGGGGCGTGCCAGAAAATATAACTATGACGGGAACCTCCTTACACACTTTCTTTCAGGCACAGTTTTCACCCGGGTCCATAGAGCAAGGGCTAAAAAACAGCAGGGAAACATTTATTTTAGCACTTCAAAGGGGCCAAACAAAAGGGGAATAGAACGAAAAATGACTCTTTTGTACTTACTTTGGTGTTTTGCTGGGTTCAAAAGCACGGGAAAGAGAGCATAACGTCCTTTACTGGTTTACCAAAAAAAATACTTAGCAAATTTAGGGGATGCCATTTTTCTACAGTTGTTTACTTAAAGTAAAAAAAAGGTACCAAATGTTTTACAATACGCAAAAAATCAAAAGTGATTTTGCTTTTGGCCTGGTTATCATGCTCCTTTTCTGACCTCGATCCGGTGGAACAATAATAACTAAACAATGAAATTCTCGTGCAGGAAATGAACAAAGGGGAAAAAACGACAAAAAATTTGACCCAGTAATTATTGAAAAGCAGAAAAAAAAAACAAATGCCCCCCCAAGAATAAGTCTCCAACCCCCGTGGCCCAAACCCAAAAAGGCCATTGAAGACTCAGCAAAGCGGGACTTTTTCGCGATGACCATGAATATAAAAGACAGCGCTTGTTTTGGATTAAGGGCCTAGGTTATTTGGTCTTTTTTTACTAAAAATTAACCCAACTTTTAAGAGAACTAAGTCCATAAGTGCTCGGCCATAAACCCAACTACTTGTTTGCAGTAACAAAACCACTGACAATATCCCCAATTTTCCCGGTAAACGTCATAGCTTTACTGGAAATTTTTTTTATAAACCCGAAAATTTGATCAACTGTTTTTTACCCAGATTTATCAGTGGAGGGATGGCGGCGGAGGTAATGAACTTTGGCCCCCGCCGCCTGAAATAGCCAACACCAGTGTGCTTTTTTGCAAACCCTAAGGCTGTTAAAACGCTTGCAATGTGACCCCTTGCTCTCAAACGTGTTGTATTCGTTCTGCGTGTCGTGTCTTCTATAAAATTTTTCGTAGTTTCTTTATTTATTTATTAGTTCGTAATTGGCCCCGGTTATAGTTATTTTAGTCTTGCTGATCTTTCTTGCTAAAGATTTTTTAGTCTTTGGGCATTCTTTCTTTAATCTCATCCCCTCAGCGGCGTCAGTCTCAGCGAGTTTTTCTTTTTTTTTTTTATATGTCATCTAGTTCCCCTATTTTTTCTAATTGTTTGTTAATCCCTTTG
Source organism: Conus ventricosus (assembly GCA_018398815.1). Taxonomy (NCBI): domain Eukaryota; kingdom Metazoa; phylum Mollusca; class Gastropoda; order Neogastropoda; family Conidae; genus Conus; species Conus ventricosus. Next base: position 80,134,630 of record CM031606.1, read on the forward strand.
AGGGTTTTTAAAAAGCATGACAAGGGCCCTTTTTTTTTTCTCCAGGGTAGCGGTGAGTTGTATTTTTTAAAGCTGTTTCTTTGAAAAAGGTTTCGTTCTTTGCATTTATTAATTCGTCTGCCGATTATTTAATTCTTTAATTCCATGTTTTGCATTTGGTTATCTGTCGGAGTTTTTGTAGTTTTTTTTGAAGTTTAGCAATGCATCCTGCAAATTTTTGGGTTTAGTAATCCCAAAGGCGTTTTTGATCGTCACACTGAGTTTTTGTCTAATTGTACTTTTTTTTAAAAATTTGATATCGGGTTTAGATGTAAGCTGAACAAGTTGCCTTGGGTCGTCTCACAAACAAATGGCATCTTTTCTTAAAAAAACATTGGGGTCATAAATTCGGGGGGGTTTTTGGCCTAAACTTTGGTAAAATGATTGCCTTATTTTCTGTTAATTTCACGCCGAATGAGGGGCGACGGTGCGTTTTAAAAGGGGATCATTTCATCATGTGTCTCGGGATCAAAATAAATCTAATCTTCATCTTCAATCCCGCCATTTTTTTTTTAATAATTAACTTTTTTTTTTGTTTTAAAAAAAAATGTCACAACTTTGGGCCCGATTTTTGCCCGCATAGAAGACGAAAGACCCCTTTTGGGCGTGGGGAAATAAGGGGAATTTAGTTCCAAATAATCCATTATATTGATGAGATCAAATTCTTACTGAAATTTTCCGGACCTGGGGAGCAGATGAAGTGATTGTGCGGGGCTCTCCCCGGTCTTATTTCAAAATAGTATGCTTAAACAACAACACAAACAGGACGTTGTCCAGTTTCTGGGAGGGAAAAATTTTTTAAAAAAAATTTCTATAAAACTTGAGGGCAAGAAATATTTTCTTTCACAATCAGACTTTTTTTTTAAAAACCTATCTGTCTTGGCTAACCGGAATAAAGGGTGTTTTCGTTTAAAGGAAAATGAAAAAAAGAAGCACAAAACATAGAAAGGCGCCGCAGATATTTAAAGACGGCAAAAAATATGCAGCTGTAAATTTTGCGTAGGAAATCGCTTTTCCTCCCCTTAATTTTGATTGTTAAAAGCGCATGCACCGTACTTTCAAGGAGCATTAGAAGACATTGTATATAAAAATTTTTAAATGAATACAAACCTTATAAAATCATCAGCACCGAAACAAACAGATTTCTGACATTCGTTAGATTTTGCGTTGTTAGCAACCCTAATTTAGCAAGGGGCTGATGAGAACAATATCAGTCAAAATTAAAATATATTACGAAAGATGATTATATACAACATATCCCGAAGCAGGGCAGACACTATTGGAATTTTAGTTTTTGTGTCGCAGCAAGATCGCTTAAAGGTATTTTATTGCTGTGTGAAGAGAAAAAAACCGTTCAAAAGAGCAATGAAAAGTTTTTTAACCCAAAATAGCGAAATGAAATGTACGTTTGGGGTTTAGTCCTAACCAAATCTACGCTAGCGGGTTTTGACCTTTCTCTTTTTGGAAAAATAAGAAAATTTTTTGGGGGGGTGGGGGGGGTAGAATCTAACAGCAGACCTTGTGTCTAAAGATTTACATTTCACAATGTTGGTTATGTTTTTTTTAACAACAAAATACGGTTTATGGATTGACCAAAGGTCAACAGGGGATACAGTTGAGGGAAGTGGGAGAACGGGTGAGAGACGTAATAAACATTAAAATGATAAAGAAGAAGAACCCGAAAAAACCGTTTAATGTACATTTTTTTTAATATTGATGCCGCTGAATATTGAAATAAAGTTTTAAAAGATATACAATACTAAATTATTTTTATTTTATAAAAAGCAGTCTGTTTAATTTTTCCCAAATGTCCACAGGCCGCCAAAAGAAGAGAAGTAAAAGCCCCAACATAAAAACCTTAATTAACCAACTTTACACAAAGCAAAAAAAAAACTGAGAAAGCCCTTTTAAAAAATACAGCAAAACCAAACGAAGGTTTTCTGCTCCCTTTAATGCTGTTACATTGTTAATACTGGAACACAACATAACGCTCTATCAGCAGGAACGAGTGTTGGTCTCTTAGCAAGGGCATGGGCGCACCCGCGGCTTTACCTTGGGAGGTTTGTCTTTGCTCCGGTCTATGTTCATTAGTGTAAGTGGGGCGGGAAAAAAATTAAAAACTAAACTCCAAAAGCACACACTAGGGTTAAACTAATAAGCTAAACTTGTTCGTTAAAAACTGACAATAAATAAAGCGCTTTTTTATCAAACTCACGATAAAAGAATTTAATGTTTACGGTGATTTTGATGACTAAAAAAGAAAAAAGTTTGATCTTCAAAGAAAGGCGGGGACAACTTTTTCTCAACAGCCAGACCCGAGCAGAAAAAAAGGGGAATTTAAAAAAAGAAAAACGAGACTTAAAACTCTGTTTTAAAAACAGTCCAGTAACAACATCGAAGGGTTTTTTATACTTTAGTTTATGAGTCCAAACACAAAAAGCCCGTTGATTTTGATTCTGATTAATTATTTTTTTTAATTTAAATAAATATTTTGAGTTAGAAAAAAGTCAACAGGGCAAAGTTTAAATAAAGGACCAGACGAATTTTTTGAAGGAATCTTGAGAGAGAGCGTTTATCAAGAGCACTGAAGATATTGATTTGAAGTCATTGTCCAACAAACGTACAGCAAGCGTTGTTCATGCTTTTTTCTCAGTTCCAAGTAAAACAAAAATAACCCGCCAGTTAAAAAAATGTTAGCTGTTTTAATCGATAGTAACAATAAATGAAAAATCTAGAAGTCGGGGGTCTCGACTAAACAACAGACTATTCTTTCTCGTAATGACTTAAAACCCCGGGTTTGGGGCAAAAAAAACTCTTGCACAGTTTGACGCTGCGGCTAAAAGAACCCAAAAATGAGAGGTTGGGTTGGTAAAGGGGGCAAGTCTTAGAGAAAATTTAAAAAAGGGGCAAAAGTATGCGCCCCATTGGGTTGGGGAAGGCTTACATTCCACTACCTCCAGCTTAGTTGCAAAAAGAGCAGTTCTAAACATAAAGAAAACAGGGCAACAAAGTTTTTTGTGGTTTTCTTTCAAGGCTGCATCCGCCGCAAAAACGCAGAGAGAGTGTCTAACTATCCCCTTACATCAATATCTTAACTTTTGTGGGGTTTTCCTTTCCTGTTAGTGTAGACCCCAAAATTTATCATTTGAAGAACAAAACAAACCAAAAACTTAAGTATACACGGGATGAGGAACAAATTTGGTGCCCAAATTTAAAGTGTCCCAAAAACATCCAACAATAGGCGAACCAACAAAAAAACATGTTGATTACTACTGATGCTTTCACCCGGGGGCTACCCCATTACACATTGAACGCACGATGAGTAACTAATGAAACATACTTTAAAAAAGGGGACAAACAAAAATTCTCAGAAAATGTTTAACAGAAGCATCTTTCAAGCCGCGGGAACATAAGAAAAAAATTTTTAAAAAATTTGTAGCTTAATACGAAAAATAATTTCACCCCCACCCGGGTTAAAGTTAGTTTTAAGAACTGGAAACGGATGCAAACAAGTCCTTAGTTGTTTAAGCAAATTTGAAACCTCATTGTTTCCTTTTGAAGGGGCCCGCGCCACAAAAAATTCGAAAAAAAAAAGTCTTAATGATTTAAAATCAATTTTTTAGCCTTATTGTTGTCAGGGGGATGGCGCCCCTTTAGCCCAGAATTGATGAGGCCCGATGTGCAGAATCTTCTTAGACGCATGCAGAAATCGTATGCGTTTTTAAAAATCTAAACTTATCTGAAAATATAATGACGCCTGAAGACCAACAACATATACTCACCCCACATTGTTGGTTTGGGTTTAGAACTCAGTGAAGAAGCAACAAATCCAAAAAATTAAAAGACCTGATCACATTAGTGGAAAGTTTGAGGGGGGCGCGACAGTAAATGCAATCTTCAACTAAAGTTTGATCCTAAGACTGGGAAACTGCCGTATTCTTTATAAATTGCGGTTACGACTCTCATCTTTAATGAAAGCATGGGCGATGCCTTCAGGGTGTCTGCATTTCACAGTCATCAAAAAGTACATGCTTTAATCTAAAAAACATGTCTTTTTTTGCTCTATGCAAACATGATGGGGTCATAGAGTCACTGGCTATGTCCCTTAAGTCCTGCCCCCAATAACGAAGAAAATTTTTACTCAAAATCTTGTTAAAAAGGCGTTTACCCTTATGGTACAGAACAGTTGGGGAAAAGGGTTTTAAGACACACTTCCTCCCAAGGGGCGTTCTTTTTTTTTGAGGAAAGGGCATCATGATTCTGATTTCCAGCATGCTAAGATGGGGGCAGAAGTTAGAGGTAAAACAATGGGGGACTTCAATTCATACTTAGGGGTAGATTTTGTTTTGGGGATTTTTTTTAAAACTATAGAAAGACCTGCATAAACATTATGCTTGGGTCCCGCCATTACATTTTTGCGCCCCGGGAGGTTGGGGGTTTTTTAAAGTTATGGGTACAGATTGATTTATTGTCTCCTCCAAGATTAGATGATTAAAACGGATTGGTGGAGGAATTGTATGGGTCGCATCATTACTGTAAAAACAAAAAACAAAAACTTGGGGCGACATGATCCCAGTAAAAGGTCTAACTATCTCATGTATTTTAAAGCAAACAATCTGTATGGTTGGGGTATGGCGCATCACTCCATTACGTAACTTTAAAAGTCACAGGCGGGGATCCAAAAATATTCAAAAAAACATTAAAGTGTTTGGGGAGTTTTTTAAAGCCTATCACAGGGGTTTCATTTAAAGTTGATTTAGAATTCCTCATAACTCCATACCTGCATAATGATACCATTACAGCAGAAAGTCTAAAATGGGTCCAAAGAGCCCCTAAACTTGTGCCTAAACTTTGAGGCAAAAAAAATTATGTCTGCATTACGACTTTACAAAATTTTTTTAAGACATGGTTAAGTTGACAGCAGGTCATCGCATAAATTTCTTTTTACAAGAAGTTCATGAAACCTACACAGAAAAACATGATCCAAATAAACCCCCAGATGCTTCAGAAAAAACTTTTTCAAGCTGATGAAAACAGCTGTTTTGGAAAGACTATGGGAATCCGCAAAGCGAAAGATGTCCCAATTGTCACCAAAGAAACGAACAAATTAAACGACTTCAAAACCAAAAATTTTCAGGACTTTTGAAGATTTTTATGATCACTTTTTGGCATAAGATGAAAAAAAAAAAAGTCAAATTGGACAAGCCCGTTTTTTTTTGGGTTTTTGTTTTTGAATTATCAAAGCTTTTGGTTAGAAATTTTTTTATGACTACTTTAGCCCCGTATCCTGATCCAGGTACTTACACAGATACAAATAGTTTGTTATAGTACCCTACTAAAAATCTTAAAGACTGGAAACCGAAGTCAAAAAGCGAGTGGAGGGCGACACATCCCATTACCCTAAAATTCGCCTTTACATTCAATTACTACAAAAGGGTTTTAGGGAAAAAATTTTAAGGGGGAATTATCGGGAAAAGGGGATCAAGGGTATGTGGGGTTTTAAAGGCAAAAATGTACATATTTCAGCCGGAAAAATCATTAAAAAAGCAAAAGGGAAAATTCCGCAGCGTTTGCATCAAACATTCCCCCTGAAATACAAAAAGCATTGTTTGGAATAAAATTTTCACATACAACGAAAACGCGATCTAATTAAGAATAAAAACAACGTTTAACAAAAAAGCGTTAATAGAAAAAACACAAAAAAGTGTGTTTGTTAATCCCGAGTTTTCTATGCAAACGGGGATGGAGGACCCCAAAAAAAAGGGGGGGTTTTATTTTTTATAACTTTTGTTTTAAATCAAACATGCTTCATCCAATTCATTTAAATCTTTTTTCATGTTTGCTTGACGGTTCGAAATTTTTTTTTATTTTTCAGATTTTCTTTTTCCCCAAATTTTGGGGTTAAATTGTAGGGGCTGGATGATTTAGCATGCATGATTAATCCCCCAAAAAGTTTTCCTAATAGCATTACACGCATGAAAAGATTCCCCTATCATTTTTAAGGGCCTTTCCTTTTCCCTCTTTTTTCGTTCTGCCTTCCCTTTTGACTTCCTTTTTTAAAATCAAAAATTTTTTACGTAAATTAAATTTAAAACGGAACATGTGGGGGGATTATCTGCAGTTTTCCTTGCAAAAGACTTTGAGGGCTGGTTGTTTTGTTGTGTCGTTCTCGTAAATAATCACGGGGGGACATTTTTAAATTTTTTTATTTCTAGGATCAAACTCCAAACTGGATCGGTTGCCCCGATGCGGTGTCCCCCCTTTTTCCCCTAAATAAAAGGGACCTTACTTTCAACCAAATGGGAATAGTTTGCCCGGGTGAACTGACGTCCCTTCAACAACATTTTTGTTTTTCTTTTTTAATTTCTTGACGGTTTTAGCCCTTTAAATTCTTATTTTCTTGCGCCAAAACTGAGGGCATCTTTAACCCCCTTCTGGTTCGAGAATTTTCAATAAGCCTCTTATATGGTGGGAAAAAATTTTTTGGAAACTGTTTGTTAAGTTTTTAACTAAAGCCTTTTATCTTGAACTCCCGGAATGCCCCTTTTAATGGAATCTTTGTTTTAAAAAATAAATTTATTCACTTGGCCCCTTTTAAAATTTTTTCCCCTCATCGACTTGAATCAGCGAGGATAAATTAAAGGGCCTCGTTGGTATATTTTTGTTGGCGACAGCAACGCAGAAGCACTCTTTTTTGTTAATGGTCCCCATCTTTGTATCTTGAAACTATGTCAATGACTGGAGTGGTACTTAAATCTTTTTCGTCAATCGTATCGAGGGTAAAAAAAAAGATCCTTTGATGGGGGTCGTTTTTGGGGTTGTATTGAAAAGTGAGGTCTCTGATTCGTTTGGGCGCAGGTAAAAATTTGCCAAATCGTTGTTTAGATAACCATTTTTTTGCTTTTTTCATGACTCCATGCTTGGCTTAGCTTTTTTAATTGTGTTTTTCCCTTCCCCAAAACCTTTTTGGGGAATAATAGATTTTGTTCATTTTTTTTTTCAGCCAATTTTTGTGAACAAAATACAAACGGTATACCCAAAAACAATAAACCCAATTTTTGCATCTTTTGTTTTTCGTGGTTGATAAAATCACTGAATTTTGGTGGGGGGAATGTCTCGATTTGGTTTTCTTTACAAATAAAAAATTGTTTTATTGCTTGTTCAACTCTTTAAAAAGTTGCTGCTGCCCTGTTTTTCAGTGTGTTATTAATAAAATCTAAGCCAATTCTTGCTTTTCATAGCGTTTTGTGCGCAGCTAGTTGCTCCCCCCTTTTTTATGTCTTTTTCTCTCGCCCTTTTCTGCAGTTTAAATAAATGGTTTCTTCCATTTAAAAAGGGGCGATTTTTTTACAGCGCCGCCTATATCATTACAGTGGAAGCCATTTTTTTAAAAGTATTTTTTTCTTTCTATTTTTATTGTCCGGGAAATTTTTCCTTGCTTAAAAGAAAAACTTTTTAGCAACGAAGCTGCAAGATAGCAAATTGCTTTTCTGAATCCCCAAAATCTAGTTTCCAAGATCTGCTGGCTTTTTTTTAAGGCTTTTCCAAGATTTATATCCCACTTGACCTCCAAAAAAGCAAAGGGCAAGGGTTTGGGAACAGTTTTTTCGGGGCTCATTTTTTAAAAAAAAAAAATTAATTATAATTAAAAAAAAAACATGAACAGTGAGATCTACTACGCTCAAGGCGCCAAACCCTTCCGAACTTATGAAGACCAAATTGATGAAAGCTGTTATGCCCAAAAAGGGAAAAGGCTGTTTTTTTTTTGGCACATGTGGAAAAAAAAAAACGTTCCTCGGGAAAGAAATTTGCATTGAAAAAGATTAAAAAGATGTCCCGCAAGAATTTTTTAAAATATCTAAAGGTATGAAGCCACTGGGGGCAGAATGGTGAAAAGGGGGGGGGCAAAAAAGGTTTTTAGTTTGTACATAAACTAGTCAGTGATTGCTCCCATTGATTTCCCCAACAAGATCTTACGTAGATTTAACGAAAATCCCGTTTTTTAAAAAAGTCATAGAGTCTCTAGGCTGTGATTTATTTCAGATTTGGAAATTGTTATCGCCCCTTAATCTGGGTTTTTAATTTTTTAAACATATAGATTTTATTTCCCTTTAAAAAAGACCCAGCCAAAATCGCAGAATCAGAAACATGAATCAGGGGGAAAAGTAACCAAACCAGAAAAACAGCAGAAAAAAATGAAACTGGTGGAACCGTGAAAAGCACCATCCGGGGGTGTTAAAGCAGGGAAAAAAATTGCAGGGGAAAAGGCAAAAAAAATTAATGTTTCAGAAAATAAATCATAATGAAAACATAAAACCGCCAACCCAGAAAGTTTTATTTAATGCCCGGGTATAAAAAAATTCATGTGATTCAAGACCACAGCGCCAAAGTCTTCATGGAATATTGAAAATTAAAACTGTTTCCCTTTTTGGCGCCCCTTTCTGCTGCTGGGGGGGGGTTATTACTGTTTTAAAAAAAATTTTAAAAAATGGCAGCCAAAAAAAAAGCAATCAAAAAATCTGAACCCCTAAATCAGAAAACAAAAGCACGCCAAAAACCCCTCCCCAAAAAAAAAGACATTTTGATCCATTTGATGGAAAAATTTTTAAAATTAATTTTAAAATTTTTTAATAAAAAAGATCTGGCGTATTTAAAAGATAAAGTCAATAAAAAAAGACAGGATTATAAAAGACATTTTCCTAGACCAAATTGTAATCAATGCGGGGGCTTCGGAGTAAAAACTTAAGAAACTATGAGAGAACGTGAGCAAGACATTCCAACGTGACCGTTTTTTGAGGGGTGTGTGTACTATATTTGGTTTATATTTAAGATAAAAACATAGATTGTATTTTTTTTATAATTATAAGATAACTTGAATAAGAAAATTTGGGTTTTACTTAGAGGATGACTTAACAGAACTTATCAAAACTTATTTAAAAAACTTTTTAAAATTAATTAAGACTTTATCAAGAACTTATTTAAGAATTGGGGCGACTTAATTAAAAACTTGAAATAACTTAAATAAGCTTGTGGAAATTGAGGGAAATTTAAAAACAACTTGAGTAAGACTTTAAAAGTAAATTGGGGTAACTAGGTTAAAAACTTAGAAAGGACTTTGGGTGTGCATCGTGGGTGGGGGTGGGGGGGTGAAGTGGGTAGGGGGTGTGATGCGTGGGGGGGGGGTGGGGTGCGATGGGGTGGGGGTGGGGGGGGGGGTGTGCATGGTGGGGTAGGACAAAACAAACAACAAACCAAAAACAAAAAAACACACAATAACAGCAGGGGTGGGGGGGAGGGGTGCGTCGTGGGGTAGGCCAAAACACACAAACACCCAAAAAACAAACAAAAATGAAACAAATAGGACCACTTCTGCTTTGTGACTAAAAAAGGTTGTGTCTTCTCGCAACCTCAATACTAGGCCAAATGACATATGTGGGCCACTTGCTAGCTTCCCCTGAGCTTTGTGGTGCTGCCCGCGCTTTGTTGGAAATGATCCAATATGACACTTTGGGTAGTTTTCCGCCGACTTTTCAGGTGCCCGTTGACGTCATTTTGGGGAGGCTGCCCCGCTTTGCAGGTCAAGTGTTTATAATGATCACTTGGCCTAGTTTGGGGCTCCTCTTTTTTCAACCAGGCTTGCAACTTGCTGGCAGAGTTTCAGCATATGCTGTGCCCGCTTTTATGGCGGCTTATCCCGTATTTTGTAATCCCTCATTTTATATTTGGGGATTTAATGAAGATGTGCCCGGCCCCCACACTACTCCCTCCATACTAGTAGATTACAAGGGTCGCCAACCTATCTAGTTTGTTTGCCAAAAACATTAAAAAATCGCCATTCAGTTGCATAAGGGCCCCACTTGAAGCAGAGAACTGTTAGAATTAGAAAAGTAGGGAAAAGTATACACTTTTATACACAGTCAGCCTGCCACAGAACACTGAATCGTAGTTAACAATCAATCAAGTTTATCAAATAAGAACATTTTTAATTGGGAGGAAAAAGCAAAAAAAGTTTTTTAAATAAAGTTTTTTAGCATACGAATCAGCCGTGTTTACCCCCGCCTTAAAATAAGCCCTGTTTTTTTAAAAATGGCTTTAGCTGTCTCAAGCCCGCTCCCAACAATCAAGTGTAAAGGTTTTTTTGCTTCGGCCAACTTTCAAAAATGCAGCGCCCTTTTTTAAATAAGGAACCCTCTCACAATATCAAAAAACGTTCAAAACTGGCTACATCTGTTTCTTTCCTTGAACCCAAAAAACCTTTAAGATAGTCGTTCATTTCCAAAGCAGTTTTTCACTTTTTTTTGTTTTCTGAAAAACAATTTTCCGGTTTCAAAAAATGCTTCGCCCAATTCTTTTCAAAAAATACTCTAAAATGCGTTAAAATAAAACTTATGGTCTCAAATACCAAAACCCGTTTTTCATAACGTTTTGCCATTTTAAAATAACACAATTAAAACCATGGACACCAGAGCGCATCAAAATTTAAAACAACCTTCTTTCCCAAGTCCCAGAAGCAATGGCGAACCCGGTCGTGCGCGGACGCCCGATCGGTGTGTCGACGTGGGGAAACAGAATTTTCCAAATCATTTTTTGACCAATGTGGTGAACCCCGCCGAGTGTGAGTTTGCAACCGAGCGCCTACCGCGCTGTGTAACGAGGCCCAAGCCGTAAATTAAGTATCAGGTTTCAGCCCCGGGGGGGTGGGGAAGGGGGGGGGGGGTTGGGGGGGGAAGGAGGCGAAAATGTGCGGATTTTTTGACATTTAAAGAAGGAAAGAAAGAAAGAGTGTGTGTGTGTGGTGTGTGTGTGTGTGGGGGGGTGTGGTGTGTGTCTGCCCCCTCCGTCTTTTGTTGTTCTCTCTCTGTCTCTTCTTCTCTTCTGTCTGTTGTCTGTCTGTCGAGGGGAACTTGACCTTAACGGGGTTTTTCAGGGTTGCGGGGGATTCTCTCTCTCTCTCTCTTCCCCCAAGGAAAAGGGGCAGGGGCCCTTTTGCCCAAAACTTTGGGGGTAGAGCAAGTGAGTTTGAATTGGTAAAAATGCTGTTCTCTAGGGGGCCATGAAACCTACAAAAACAGAAAAATAACAGCAGATCGACACCGCAGAATCCCACAGCCCCTCCTGTCTGGCCCGTGTTTTTAATTTCAAAAGAAAAAAAATCGTGGAAAGCGTGGCAGCAAGGTCCTCAAAGAGGGCCCCCCTTTAAGCAAGTGTTTCCCGGCCCCCTTTTCCCGCACTTATGGGGGTTGGCCACCCCGGTTCATACTCCCGGGTGTCCCCCCTGCAGAAAGAAAGTAAGAAAGAAAAAAAGAAAGAAAAAAAAAAGAAAGAAAGAAAGAAAAAAGAAAGTAAGAAAGAAAGAAAGGGAAAAAAAAGAAAAAAAAAAAGAAAGGGAAAAAAAGAAGAAAAAAAGAAAAAAAAAAAAAGGGGAAAAAGAAGAAAGAAAGAAAGAAAAAAAAAAAAAGAAAAAAAAAAAAAAAGAAAAAAAAAGAAAGAAAGAAAAAAGAAAAAAGAAAAAAGAAAAAAAAACAAAGAAAAAAAGAAAAAAAAGAAAAAAAGAAAAAAAAAAAAAGGGAAAAAAAGAAAAAAAAAAAGAAAAGAAGAAAGAAAGAAAGAAAAAAAAAGAAAAAAGAAAAAAAAACAAAGAAAAAAAGAAAAAAGAAAGAAAAAAAAAAAAGAAAAAAAGAAAAAAGAAGAAAGAAAAAAAAGAAAAAAAACAAAGAAAGGAAAAAAAAAGAAAAAAAAAAAGAAAGGAAAAAAAAACCCCAAAAAATGCCAAAAAAAAAAAAAAATAAAAACACAACAAAAAAAAAAATCAAAAAACCCTAAAACCGGTAAGGGGCAAAAAAAAAAAAAAAAAAAACCCCCGCATCCTGTCTAATTTTGGTTTAGAAATTTCCCAAAGGCGTTTTTGTTTCGTTCACACTGACCCTTTGTCTAATTGTACTTTTTTTTAAAAAATTTGATAGTCGGGTTTAGATGTAAGTTTGAACAAGTTGCCTTGGTCGCTCTCAAAAAACAAATGGTCATTTTTTTCTTAAAAAAATCTTTTGGGGTTTCATAAATTCGGGGGGGTTTTTGGCCTAAACTTTGGTATAATGATTGCCTTACTTTCTTTTTAATTCACGCCGAATGGGGGGCCCCGAGCGGTCCCGTATTAAAGGGATCATTTCATCATGTGTCCCCAGGATAAAAAATAAATCTAATCTTCATCCCCAATCCCTGCCATTTTTTTTTAATAATTAACTTTTTATTTTGTTTTAAAAAAAATGTCACAAGCATTTCCCCCGATTTTTTGGCCCGCATAGAAGACGGAAAGAGCCCTTTGGCGTGGGGAAATAAGGGGAATTTTAAGTTCCAAATAATCCATTATATTGATGAGATCAAATTCTTACTTTTAAATTTTTCCGGAAACCTGGGGAGCAGATGAAGTGATTGTCCCGGGGCTCTGCGGCCCTTATTTCAAAATAGTATGCTTCAACAAACGACACAAACAGGACATTTTGTCCGGGGAATTCTGGGAGGCCCCCTTTTTGTTAAAAAAAATTTCTAAAAAAAACTTGGGGGGCAAGAAAATATTTTTTTTTTCACAATGCAGACATTTTTTTTAAAACCCTTTTCTGATTTTTGGGGCAAACCCGGGGAATGAAAGGGTGATCTTGCTTTTTCAAGGAGGAAAATGGAAAAAGAAGCACAAAAACATAGAATAGGCGCCGCAGAAAAATTTAAAGACGGCAAAAAAAGTATGCAGCTTTTAAAATTTTGCGTATGGAAATCGCTTTTCCATCCCCTTAGATTTTGGGGTTGTTAAAAGCGCATGCACCGTACTTTCAAGGAGCATTAGAAGACGATTGTAATATGAATAACTTTTAATGAATAAAAAATTTTTTAAATAAAATTAAAATCAGCACCAAAAGAAAAGACAGTTTTTCTGCCCATTCGTTAGATTTTGGCGTTGTTAGCAACCCAAATTTTTAGCAAGGGCTGATAAAGGAACAATATCAGTCAAAATTAGAAATATATTAAAAAAGGGAATTGTTTTATAATACAACTTTATCCCGAAGCGGGGCCCAGACACTATATGGAATTTTGGGTTTTTGTGTCGCAGCAAGATCCCCTTTAAAGGTATTTTATTGCTTTTGTGAAAAAGAAAAAAACCGTTCAAAAGAGAAAAGGTGAAAATTTTTTTTTAACCCAAAATAGCGAAATGCAATGTACGATTGTTGGTTAGTCCTAACCAAATCTACGCTAGCGGGTTTTGACCTTATCTCTTTTGGGGAAAAATAAGAAAATTGTTTGGGGGGTGGGAGGGGTAGAAGTCTAACAGAAAGCCCTTTGGGTGTCTAAAGATTTACATTTCACAATGTTGGTTTGGGATGATTATTTAACAACAAAATACGGTTTATGGTTTTGACCAAAGGTTTCAACAGAGGATTTTTTCAGTTGATGGAAGTGGGGGGGGGGGGAACCTTGTGAGAGACGTAATAAACATTAAAATTGATAAAAAAGGGAAGAACCCAAATAAACCGTTTAAATGTACATTTTTTTTTTAATTTATTGTTTGCCCCGCTGAATATTAAAATTTTAAAAAGTTTTAAAAGGGATATACAATACAAAAATTATTTTTTTTTTATAAAAAGCATTTTCTTTTTAATTTTTTCCCCAAATTTTTGCCTACAGGGCCGCCAAAAGAAGAGATAGTAAAAAGCCCCAACATAAAAAACCTTAGTTTAAAACCAAACTTTACAAAAAATGCAAAAAAAAAAATTTGAGCAAGCCCTTTAAAAAATACAGAAAAAACCAAAGGGGAAGGTTTTCGGGCCTCCCTTTAATGCTTTTTTACATTGTTAATACGGGGAACATAAAAACTATAACCCCTCTATCAGCAGGAACGAGTTTTGGGTTTCTCTTAGCGGGGGGCCCATGGGCGCACCCGCGGCTTTACCTTAGGAGGTTTGTCTTTGTTTCCGGTTTTATGTTCATTAGTGTAAGTGCGGCTGGAAAAAATTAAAAACTAAACCCCCAAAAGCACACAGTTTATGGTTAAAACTAATAAGGCTAAACTTAGTTCTTTTAAAACTGACAATAAAAATTAAAGCGCTTTTTTTATTAAAACCCTTCAGGGATAAAAGAATTTAATGTTTACAGGTGGATTTTGATGACTAAAAAAGAAAAAAGTTTGATTTTCCCAAAGGGAAAGGCGGGGCCCAACTTTTTCTCAACAGCCAGACGCCGAGCGGGAAAAAAAAGGGGAATGTTAAAAAAAAAGAAAAACGAGACATTAAACTCTGTTTTAAAAAACAGTCCAGTAAAAAACATCAAAGGGGTTTTGTTTAAAACTTTAGTTTATAAAGTCCAAAACACAAAAAGACCGTTGATATTGTTTTCTGATTAATTTTTTTTTTTTTAATTTTAAAAATAAATTTTTTGGGAGTTAGAAAAAAGTCAACATGGCAAAGTTTAAAATAAAGGACCAGAGGGAATTTTTTGAAGGAATCTTGAGAGAGAGCGTTTATCAAGACCCACTGAATGATATTGATTTGAAGCCCATTGTTCCAACAAACGTACGGGCCAAGGGGTTGTTCATGCTTTTTCTAAAGTTCCAATTTAAACTAACAATAGACCCGAAAAGGTTAAAAAAATTTTAAAGCTTTTTTTAATCGATTAGGTAAAAATTTAAATAAAGAAAATCTAGAAGTCGGGGGTCTCGCCCTAAACAACGGGACTATTCTTTCCCCGTAATGCCCTTAAACCCGGTTGGGCAGACAAAAACTGCTTGCACAGTTTGACGCTGCGGCTAAAAGAAGCCAAAATGAGAGGTTGGGTTTGGTCGGGGGGGCGAAGTCTTAGGGGATCAGTTTAAAAAAGGGGCAAAAGTATGCCCCCGATTTTTGGGGAAAGGGGCTTACATTCCACTACCTCCAGCTTTAGTTGCAAAAAGAGCAGTTCAAAAACATAAAAAAATACAGGACAAAAAAGTTTTATGTGGTGTTTTTTGCAAGGCTGCATCCGCCGCAAAAACGCAGAGAGAGTGTCAAACTATCCCCTTACATCAATGATTTTAAAACTTTAGTGGGGTTGCCCTTTTCCCTGTTAGTGTGGGGACCCAAATTGATCAGTTTGAAGAAAAAAAACAAACCAAAAAACTGTAAGTATACACGGGATGGGGAAAACCAAATTTGGTCCCAATTTAAAAGGGTGCCCAAAAAACATTTCCAACAATAGGCGAACCGGGACAAAAAATCATGTTTTTTTAAACTACTGATGTTTTCCCCAGGGGGCTCCCGCATTACACATTAAATACGCACGATGAGTAGCTAATAAAGCATACTTAAAAAGAGGGGAAACAAACAAGAATTCTCAAAAAAATTTTTAAACCCAGAATCCCATCTGTTAAAGCCGGGGAACATAAGAAAAACTTTGAAAAAAGTTTGTAGCTGTAATACAAAAAACCTAATTACACCCCCACCCGGTTTAAAAGTTATTTTTAAAAGAACGGGGAAAAGGGGATGCAAACAAGCCCTTTAAATTGTTTTTTAAAGGCGACTTTGAATCACTCATTGTTCCTTATGAAGGGCCAGCGCCACAAAAACTTCAAAAAAAAAACAGTCTTAATGAGTTAATATCAGATTTGTTCATTTCCCTTTAATTGTTGTCAGGTGGATGGGCCCCCATTCAGCCCAAAAATTGAATGAGGCCCAGTTTGCTGCAGAATATTTCCTTAAAAACCGCATGCAAAAAGTCCCGAAATGCTTTTTCAAATAATCTAAACTTATCTGAAAATTTTAATGACCCCCGGGAAGGGACCAACAACAGTATGACTCAGCCACACATTTTTGGGGATTTGGGTTTTTAGAACTCGGGTAAAAGAAGCAACAAACCCAAAAAATTTTAAGGGGGCCCTTGATCACATTAGTGGAAATTTCAGGGGAGGGCAGCGACATTTAAATGAAATCTTAAACTAAATTTTTGATCCAAAAGACAGGGAAGCTGCCTGTATTCTTTTTTAACTTGCGGGTTACGACTCTCATCTTTAATAAAAAGCATTGGACGATGCCTTCAGGGTGTCTGCTTTGCACAGTCATCAGAAAAGAAAACAGGTGCTTTAATCAAAATAACATGTTTTTTTAGGGACTCTATCCCAAAACATGAGGGGATCTTTAGAGTCACTGGCTATGCCCTTAAAAGTCCTCCCCACAAAAAACGAAGAATATTTTAAACTCAAACTCTTTTTTAAAAAGGGCGTTTACCCTTATGGTACAGGAACGGGTTGGGGAAAGGTTTGTAAAGGGACACACTTCCCCCAAAGGGGCGTTCTTTTTTGTTTAGGGGAAAATACTTTCAGTGATTCTGATTACCAGCATGCTAAAGATGGTGGCAGAAGTTAGAGGTAAAACAATGGGAGGACTTCAGATTCTTTCCCTTAGGGCTGAGTATTTTTTTTTTGGGGGAAATTTTTTTAAAAAACTATAGAAAAAAAACCTGCATAAACATTTTTGGCTTGGATCCCGCGCTTTTAAAATTTCTGCCCCCGGGGGGGGTTTGGGATGTTTTTTAAAGTTTATGGGTACAGATTGTTTTAAATTGTCTGACCTCCAATGATTAGATGATTAAAACGGATTGGTGGAGGAATTGTAGGGGTTCGCATCATTACTGAAAAGCAAACAACAAATACTTGGGACGACTAGGGACCCGAGTAAAAGGTCAAAAACTATCTCATGTATTTAGATGCAAACAATCTGTAGGGTTTTGGGCTATGGCGAAATCCCCTTCCATTACGTAATTTTAAAAATTTGGTCACAGGGGGCGACCCAAATAATATTAAAAAAAGCATTAAAGGGGTTGGGCATTTTTTAACCCCCTTATAAAGCAGGTGGTTTTCATTTAGAAAGTTGATTTAGAATTTCCTCATGAACCCCAAAAATACCTGCATAAGGGGATATCCATTAGCAGCAGAAAGTTTTAAAGATGGATCCAAGAAAACCCGCCTAAATTTGTGCCAAATCTTCGGGGGGGAAAAAAAATTTTATGTCTGTCATTACGACTTTAAAAATTTTTTTTTAAGACATGGGTTGAAGTTGACAGCGGGTTCATCGCTTTAATTGCTTTTGAAAAAGGGAAAAGTTCATGAAACCTTCCCACAGGAAAAACATGATCTAAAAATTTAAAACCACAGATGCTTCAGAAAAAGACTTTTTCAAGCTGATGAAAACAGCTTTTTTGGGAAAAGGGGACTATGGGAATCCGCAAAGCGAAATGATGCCCAGATTGTCCCCAAAAGGGAGAACGAAGAAATTAAAGCGACTTCAAAAAAAAATTTTTCGGGGATTTCGAAGTTTTTCAGGGGATCAGTTTTTTGGGCCCCATAAGATAAAAAAAAAAAGAAAGTCAAATTGGACAAGCCCTTTTTTTATTGGGTTTATGTTTTAGAATTATCAAAGTTTTTGGTTGGGAATTTCTTTATGACTATTTTAGCCCTCGTATCCTGAGTCCGGGGTTTACTTTACACGGGATAAAAGATATTTTTGTTATAGATACCCTACTAAAGAATTTTTAAAAAAGACTGGAAAACCAAAGTAGCTAAGGAGCGAGTGGAGGGTGGGGCCCCACACCCGATTACCCTAAAATTCGCCTTTACATTCAATTACTAAAAAGAAGGTTTTAAAAAGTTTTAAAGGGGAGAATTATCGGAAAGGTGATCAAGGAGTTTTTGTGGGGTTTTAAAGGGCAAAAATGTACAGTATTTCAAACCGGAAAAAAATCATTAAGAAAGGGAAAAGGGAAAATTTTCGCAGCGTTGTGCAGTCAAACATTTTCCCCTGAAATACAAAGAAGCATTGTTTGGAAAAAAGATTTTCATCATTTACAACGGAAAAAATGCGGGTTTTAATTAATGAGATAAAAACAACCGGGTTTAACAAAAAAGTCGTTTAAATAGGAAAAAACACAAAAAAGTGTGTTTTTTTAATCCCGAGTTTTCTATGCAATCGGGCAAAGGAGGGGCCCCAAAAAAAAGGGGGGTTTATATTTTTTATAACTTTTGTTATAAGGTTTAAACCAAAAGCTTCATCCAAAATTTATTTTTTAAAACTTTTTTCATGTTTGCTTGACGGTTCGAAATTTTTTTTTTTTTTTATTTCAAAATTTTCTTTTTCCCCAAATTTTGGGGGTTTTTGTTGTAGGTGTTTTGGATGATTTTTGCATGCATTGGGTTAATCCCCCCAAAAAGTTTCCTTAATAGCATTACACGCCCTGAAAAGATTCCCCTTTTCATTTTTTTAAAGGGGGCTTTTTCCTTTTCCCTTTTTTGTTTCGTTCTGCCTTCCCTTTTGAGCTTCCTTTTTTAAAATCAAAAATTTTTTACGTTTAAATTAAATTTAAAACGGAAAAAAGTGTTTGGGGGGAAATTTTCTGCAGTTTTCCTTGCAAAAGATCTTTGAGGGCTGGTTTTTTTTGTTTTTGTCGTTTTTCGTAAATTTAAAACACGGGGGGGGATTCATTTTTAAAATTCTTTTATTTCTTTTGGATCAAAACTCCAAAAATGGGGTCGGTTGCCCCGATTTCGGGTGTCCCCCCTTTTTTCCCCGGGAAATAAAGGTACCTTTTCTTTCAATCCAAAAAGGTAATAGTTTGCCCGGGTTTAACTGACGTCCCCCTTCCCAAAAACATTTTTTTGTTTTTCTTTTTTAATTTCTTTTTTTACGGTTTTAAACCCTTTAAATTCTTATTTTTCTTGCGCGCAAAACTGAGGGCAGTTTTTTTAAACCCCCTTTTGGGTTCGAGAAAATTTTCAATAAGCCTCTGTGATTTTGGTGGAAAAAAGTTTTTTGGGTTAAAATGTTTGTTAAGTTTTCAACTAAAGCCTTTTATCTGTGAAAATCCCGGAATGGGCCCCTTTTAATGGAAATCTTTGTTTTAAAAAATAAATTTATTCCCTTGGCCCTTTTAAAATTTTTTTCCCTCATCGACTTGAATCAGCGAGGATAAATTAAAGGGCCTTTGTTGGTATATTAGTTGTTTGGGGGACCCGCAACGCAGAAGCACTCTTTTTTGTTAATGGTCCCCCATTTTTTGTATCTTTTAAACTATGTCAATGACCCGTGAGTGGTACTTAAAAACTTTTTCGTCTAATCGTATCCCCCAGGGTAAAAAATAGAAGGGTTTCCCTTTGATGGGTGTCGTTTTGGGGTTGTAAATTTTAAAAGTGAGGGGCTCTGTATTCGTTTGGGCGCAGGGGAAATAAATTTGCCAAATCGTTGTTTTTGATAAAACCCTTTTTTTGCTGTTTGTTCATGACTCCAGTGCTTGGCTTAGCTTTTTTTAAATTTTGGTTTTTTCCCTTCCCAAAATCCCCTTTTGGGGGAAAAAATAGATTTTGTTCATTTTTTTTTTCAAGGGCCCCTTTTTGGGGAACAAAATACAAACCCGGGATACCCAAAAACAATAAACCCAAATTTTTGCATCTTTTGTTTTTCTGTGGTTGATAAAAGTCACTGAATTTTGGTGGGGGCAATGTCTCGATTTGGGGGGCCCGTTACAAGGGTAAATAAATTTTTTTATTGCTTGTTTAACTTTTTTAAAAAGTTAAGGGGTGGGATGCCCTGTTTTTCAGTGTGTTATTAATAAAATCTAATGCTCAATTCTTGCCCTTTTTATAGCGTTTTGTGCCGCCCCCGGGTTTGTTTTCTCCCCGCCCTTTTTTTATGTCTTTTTCTCTCGCCCTTTTTCTGCAGTTTAAATAAATGGTTTCTTCCACTTTAAAGGAGCGATTTAAACACAGCGCCGGGCCCATATTTATTACGAGTGGAAGCCATTTTTTTAAAAGTATTTTTTTCTTACTTTTTTATATTGTCCGGAATTATTCCTTGCTTAAAAGAAAAACTTTTTTAGCAAACGAAGCTGCAATGATAGCAAATTGCTTTGCTGAATCCCCAAAATCTAGTTTCCAAGATCTGCTGGCTTTTTTTTTAACCGGCTTTTCCAAGATTTAGTATTTCCCCCACTTTGACCTCCAAAAAAAAGCAGAAGGTTTCAAAGGGTTTGGGAACAGTTTTTTCCCCCCCCGGGGCTCATTTTTTTAAAAAAAAAAATTTAAATTTTAATTAATAAAAAAAAAATTTAACAGTGAAGATCTACTACGCTCAAGGCAGGGCCAAAACCCTTCCCGGGAAATTATGAAGACCCCCGTTGATGAAAGCTGTTATGCCCAAAAAGGGAAAAGGGTGTTTTTCTTTTTGGGAGCATGGTTTGGGAAAAAAAAAAACCGTTTTCCCCGGAACTGAAATTTGCATTGAAACGATTTAAACAGATGTCGCCGCCCAAAAATTTTTTAAAATATCCTAAAAGGTATGAAGCGCCCGCTGGGGTCTAGAATGGTGAAAAAAGGGGGGGGGCAAAAAGGTTTTTTAGTTTGTACAAAAAACTAGTCAGGGAGATTTGCTCCCATTGATTCCCCCGAACAAGATCTTACGTAGATTTAACGCAAAATTCCCGTTTTTAAAAAAGTCATTAGAGTCTCTAGGGGGTTTTTGATTTATTTCAGATTTGGAAATTGTTTTTTTTGCCCCTTTTAAACTGGGTTTTTTAAATTTTTTTAAACATATAGATTTTATTTTTTCCCTTTAAAAAAAGACCGAAACCAGAAAAAACGCAGAATCAGAAAAAAATGAATCAGGGGGAGAAAAAATAACCAAGCCAGAAAAACAGCAGGAAAAAAATTTAAACTGGTGGAGACCAGTGAAAAGCATCCCCATCCTGGGCGTGTTAAAGCAAAGGGAAAAAAATTTGCAGGTGGAAAGGCCCCCAAAAAAAATTAATGTTTCAGAAAAATAAATCATAATTTAAAACATAAAACCGCCAACCCAGAACCAAATTTTATTCAAAAGCCCGGGTATAAAAAAATTCATGTGATTCAAGACCTACAGCGCCAAAGTCTTCATGGAATATTGAAAATTAAAAAATTTTTGCCCTTTTTTGGCCCCCCCTTGCTGCTGCTGGGGGGGGGTTATTACTGATAAAATTTTTTAAAGAAAAGGCAGCCAAAAAAAAAGCAATCAAAAAAATTTTGAACCCCTAAATTCAGAAAACAAAAGCACGCCAAAAAACCCCTCCCAAAAAAAAAGAACATTTTGATTTCCCTTTCCGATTTGGAAAAATTTTTTAAAATTAATTTTTTAAAATTTTTTTAAAAAAAAATAGAAACCTGGCGTATTTAAAAGGAAAAAAGTCAATAAATAAAAACATGGAGTTATAAAAGGGCATTTTCCTAGACCAGAATTGTAATCAATGCGGGGGGCTTCGGATTTTAAAAATTCATTAAGGGAAAACTATGAGGGGAACGTGAGCAAGACATTCTCAACGTGACCGTTTTTTGAGGCGTGTTGGGGTACTATATTAGGTTTTTTATTTAAGATAAAAACATAGATTGTAATTTTTTTTATAATTATAAGATAACTTGAATAAGGGAAAATTTGGGTTTTTACTTAGAGGGGTGACTTAATTTAAAAACTTATCAAGAAATTTATTTAAAAAACTTATTAAAAAATTAAAAATTTAAAACTTGATCAAGAACTTTTTTAAGGGAATTGGGGGCGACTTAATTAAAAACTTTGAAGTAACTTAAATAAGCCCTTTTGGAAAATTGAGGGATTTAAAAACAACCCTTTTTGTAAGACTTTAAAAAGTTAAATTGGGGTAACTTAAAGGTTTTTAAAAAATTAGAAAGGGCTTTGAGTTGGTGCATCGTGGGTGGGGGGGGGGGGGGTGAAGTGGGGTTTGGGGGGGGTGATGCGTGGGGTGGGGGTGGGGGTGCGATGGGGTGGGGGGTTTGGGGGGGGGGGTGTGCATGGTGGGGTTTTGGAAAAAAAACAAACCCAAAAAAACACAAAAACAAAAAAACACACAATAGACAAATCAAAGGGGGGGGGGGTTGGGGGGGGTGCGGGGCGTTTGGGGGAGGCCAAAAAAAACACAAACCCCCAACAAACAAACAAAAAATGGGAAAATAAATAGGACCAAATTCTTTCTTTGTGGGCTAAAAAAGGTTGTGTCTTGCTCGCAACCTCAAAAACTAGGCCAAGTGACATAATTTTGGACCCCCTTGGCTAGCTTGCCCCTGAGCTTTGTGGTGCTGCCCGGGGCTTTGTTGGTCAAGTGATCCTATTTTGATTTACTTGGCCTAGTTTTCCGGCCGAGCTTTGCAGGTGCTTTCCCTGGTGACGTCATTTTTTGGGGCAGGCTGGCCCCGCTTTGCAGGTCAAGTGTTCATAATGATCACTTGGCCTAGTTTTTGGGGCTCCTCTTTTCTCAAAACCCGGCTTGCAAAATTGCGTGGCAAAAGTTTCAGCAATTTTTGCTGTGCCCGCTTTTATGGCGGGGGTTAAACCCGTAGTTTAGTAATCCCTCATTGTATATTTGGAGAAATTTTTAAAGAAGATGTGCCGGCCCCCACACTACTCCCTCCATAAATTTGTAGATGTACTAAAGGGTTTTTTTGGGCCAACCTAAACTAGTTTGTTTGGCCAAAAAACATTAAAAAATCGCCATTCAGTTGCATAAGGGCCCCACTTGAAGCAGAAGAACTGGTTTTGAATTAGAAAAGTAGGAAAAGTATACACTTTTATCACAAGTTTAGCCTTTCCACAGGGAAAACTGAATCGTAGTTAACCCTTTAATCAAGGTTTATCCCAAATAAGAACATTTTTAATTTTGGGGGGAAAACCCGCAAAAAAAGTTTTTAAATATAAGTTTTTTTGCATACGAATCAGCCGTGTTTACCCCCGCCTTAAGAATAAGCCATGTTTTTTAAACATGGCTTTAAACTTTTCTCAAGCCCGCTCCCAACAATTTAAGTGTAAAGGTTTTTTTTTTCTTCGGCCAACTTTCAACAATGCAGCGCCCTTTATTAAATAAGGAACCCTCTCATCAATAGTTTAAAACACGGTTCAAAACTGGCTTTCATCCTTTTTTTCTTTTTCCCTTTAACCCAAAAAACCTTTTTAAAATAGGTCGTTCATTTCCAAAGCAGTTAGTTCACTTTTTTTGTTTTCTGAAAAACAATTTTCCGGTTTCAAAAATGCTTCGCCCAATTCTTTTCAAAAAATTTCTCTAAAATTTTCTGTTAAAATAAAACTTATGGTCTCAAATAACCAAACCTGGTTTTTCAGTTTAAAGTTTTTGCCATTTTAAAATAACACAATTAAAAAAACCCTTTGGACACCAGAGCGCAGTTTAAAAATTAACACAACCTTCTTTTCCCCCAAAAGTTCCCAGAAGCAATGGCGAACCCGGTCGTGTCGCCTTTAAAAGCCCGATGCGGTTTTTTGTCGACGTGGGAATCTAGAATTTTCCAAAAACCCTTTTTTGACGGGAATTTTGGTGAACCCCGCCGAGTGTGAGTTTGCAACCGAGCGGGCCCAGCCGCGCTGTGTAACGAAAGGCCCAAGCCGGGAAATTAAAGTGATTTAGGTTTCAGCCCCCGGGGGGGTGGGGAAGGGGGGGGGGGGGGTTGGGGGGGAAGGAGGACGAAGAAGTTGCGGATTTTTTGGGCAAATTTTTTGAGAGGGGAAAAAAAGAAAAGAGTGTGTGTGTGTGGTTTTGTGTGTGTGTGGCTGGGGGTGTGGTGTGTGGTCTGCCCCCTCCGTCTTTTGTCTGTTCTCTCTCTGGGCTCTTCTTCTCTGTCTGTTTTGTTGTCTGTCTGTCTGAGGGGAAAATTGACCTTAACGGGCTTTGTCAGGGTTTTCGGGTGATTCTCCCCTCTTCTTTCTCTTCCCCCAAGGGGAAAAAGGGGCCCAAAGGGGCCCTTTTGCCCAAAACTTGGTGGGAGAGCAAGGTGAGTTTGAATTGGTACTTTAAAAAGCTGTTCTCTAGGGGGTTCCATGAAACCATACAAAAAACCCGAACCCTAAAAAGCAGATCGACACCGCCCGAATCCCACCCGCCCGCCTCCTGTCTGGCCCGTGTTTTTAATTTCCAAAAGAAAAAAAAACTCGTGGAGGGGAGCCCTTTGGGAGCAAGAGTCCTCAGAAGAAGGGCCCCCTTCAAGCAAGTGTTTCCCGGCCCCCTTTTCTCCGCAAATTATGGGGGGTTGGGCCACAACCCCGGGTTTATGACTCCCGGGTGTCCCCCTGCAGAAACGAAAGTAAGAAAGAAAAAAAGGAAAAAAAAAAAACCAAAGAAAGAAAAAAGAAAACCCCCAAAAAAAAGTAAAAAAAAGAAAAA
>CM031606.1:80171381-80176381 GCA_018398815.1 Conus ventricosus
GGCTTTTGCCCAGTGCCCTGTAAGATGGCTTTTGCCCAGTACCCTGTAAGATGGCTTTTGCCCAGTGCCCTGTAAGATGGCTTTTGCCCAGTGCCCTGTAAGATGGCTTTTGCCCAGTGCCCTGTAAGATGGCTTTTGCCCAGTACCCTGTAAGATGGCTTTTGCCCAGTGCCCTGTAAGATGGCTTTTGCCCAGTACCCTGTAAGATGGCTTTTGCCCAGTACCCTGTAAGATGGCTTTTGCCCAGTGCCCTGTAAGATGGCTTTTGCCCAGTACCCTGTAAGATGGCTTTTGCCCAGTACCCTGTAAGATGGCTTTTGCCCAGTACCCTGTAAGATGGCTTTTGCCCAGTACCCTGTAAGATGGCTTTTGCCGGACCGGGTATCAAGAATTGTGCCCATACCATTTCAGTTTTCGTTTCTTGACTGTTTTCAGCAGGTTTTGAAAGGGTTCAATGACTGCCTCGATTTTTACGCATTTTTCCCCGCACTTCATGACGAGAGCTTTGTAGATGAAAGGGTTTTGTGGAAGCACCTAATTTCAAATGCATCGATTCTTCTTTGCGGATCTGGTGTCAGAGTCCATGTTCCATCAACACAAAGAAACACTTCATGCCACAAATGTGCGCATCAGGCTCATTTTGGAACTGAGAGAGATTACGTTATTTCGGATGGTCTTGACGTTTGGCTACGCTGTTACTGCTTGGGCGATTCTAGAGAGAACTGGTTTGGATTCTTTTGAACTGTCACAGATATTTGAAGCAGGTTAATGTGTAAAGTTTTTGACCACTTGCTTTGATGTCTCTTTCCATGTTTTATCAGTTTGGTCTTTTCTGCACTGGTAGCCATGCCATGTGCGGCGGACTTTTTGTCATGGCGTTTTCGTATTGGGCAAAGTCTTCTTCCTCTCCAGCCAGGCCGTCAATATCACTTGCAAAGCGTACCTTCGCAATGGTCCTGTCTCCAATGCCCACTAGTCATCAGCCAGCCATGAATCTTTCCAGGAACATGCCAAAGTGGATGGAGGAGAGTAGTCAACCCTGTCTGACGCCAACAGTTGTGCAGAGCCTATCGTTCAGACTGCTAATATTGACAGCTGCGCTGGTAGTTCTTTATCAACATTAATCAATGACCCTGACAAGGTTCTTACTGATGTTGTACGTCCTCATAACTGCCCGTAAGGCTGCATGCCATGCCCTGCCAAATGCTTTCTCAAAGTCGATGAAAACATGGTATACATTTTGCCGCTTCAATGGACGTTTCTCACAAGGATTCAGAAATGTACCTTTTATTTTGTTCGGGGGTGCTATTTCCAGCACGGAAACCTGCTTGTTCTTCAGCAAGAATATCATCTGGTTGTCGTTTGCGTGTTGAGTAGAATCTTCATACCTGATGTAGATAACTGTGCTGTAATTCTGTCATACCTGAAGGTTACCTTTCTGGGGGGAATGCGATGACCGAGGACTGGGTCCACTGTGCCGGCCATTATCGTGTGTGCCAGATCTTGTTACAGAAAACTTTCAGGACCTTGATAGCTTCTTCTATCCTGACCTGTATTTAGCATTGCAGGTCTGTTCTCTGTTCCAGCGGACTTTCCTTTTTGAAGGGATTCTACTGCTGCCTCTCCTCTGTAAAGACTAGATGGTAATCCTGATTGGTTGACTGAGAACAGTCCAACACAGTTGGATCTACATCGGTGTTCCATTTACAGAGTTCTGACCAGTAGTTGGTCCAGCACATAAAGATATCTTGTTTTTCTGTCTTGGATCGTGGTGTCTCGTCCGTGTTAACTGAGGTCAGCGAGCAGTTCTCTGTGCTCGTGCAATCAATCATATTCGAACATTATCAGCATGATGCGTTCATGAGAGCCGCTGACCTGTTCGGGTTGGTGAGAGCGTTTACTCAAAACATACATGTGTTTGGGTGCTTTTATTACAAAGAAAATGTACAGGAAAATGTGTGTTCGCTTACATTGAACCATTTTCAACCATTGAAAACGACCTACACACTGTGTGTGTGTGTGTGTGTGTGTGTGTGTGTGTGTGTGTGTGTGTGTGTGTGTGTGTGTGCCTGGAGGGTGGAGAGCAGAAGGGTGGATATGGGAGAAGATGAAATGACGGGACGAGAAAGAAAGCTGGGCTCGTGCACGTCGAAGAGTGTCTCTGTAGGTTTTACAACCAGTCGGAGTGCGCCGACCTCCACCAAAGCAAAACACATCCTGGAGACGCCTTTGGTGTTGTTCATCATTAAAATTTACTAAGTTATATTTGGCCCGCACTCGAAATTTCTACCAAGTTTTGTTGAAATTGGTTTCGTAGTCTGCGCAATCTTGCTGAACCATTCCAACATCCATCTTTGGATGCGAATCTTTACCACGGATCTAGACGGAAATTTAATGTGCTCGTCCCTGGGCCACATTCTAACTCTCTACTTATTTTCGTTAAAATAACTTCTGTGGTTTTAGCGTATTCCTGCTCACAGACAAACAAACACATCATGAGATGCGAACAAAAAACACACTCCTGCCCCGTTTCCCTGGCAGCTTTGTTGGTGGGAGCAGAATGGAGCGTTCACGGATACGACACGATATATTAGGCTGGTACATCGATCTGCTCAAGATGAAGGTGGTCAGAACAAGCAAATCATCCGTTTCATTTTGGTGTGTTTATGTATACTCTGTCACGCTGAGAGCTGAAGGAATCCGACATGCTTTCTTTAAATCACAAATTCATAAAACTTTGATAATAACAAACCGAAATCTAGTTCCCCCGCCCGTCGTCCTCCCCCCTCCACCCCCCCCCCCCCCCCCTTTAAACCCCATACCACATCCCGTCTTCTGTATGCCACTCTCTCCACACTCATTCCTCTCTACGACCACAATGGAATCATTACTGTGCTATAGACGCCTCTCAGACGGTAACACAAAGAACTGAAGACGGAAACAGCTTGTTATTGTCACTCCCTTTGTTCCGAGGAGGGTAGACCACAGTCCACGTGCTTCTCTACCCAGGGTAAGCTGGACCCAGTCCAGTGGTAAACACTCTTCACGCACCCTTCAGGAAATCCTATGCATCGCTTAACAAGCTTATTCACACCGCCATTACGGGGTACGCGGGCACTGGTCCGGCGACTGTCGACGCAAGATCAAGGGATATTATCATCCCAGCTGTTTTCCTCAGACTTTTCTTCTCATTCCTATTGCTGTTCATAAATATATGAAGCGCGACAGGTCACGAGTCGTCAAAACAAAACAAGAAAAACAAACAAAACAACAACAAACAAACAAACAACCAAAAAATCACCACAGCAAAACCTGTTCCTGGTTTAACATGGATTCAGACACTTGCTATTCTGTCTGTGCCTCTCTATCAGTCTATCTGTGTCTTGCCAAAAGCTACAGTCACTATCGTTGGAAGGAGAAGCAAATTCGTGTGTGCACCTTTCTAAGTGAACACAATTCACAGAGCAATGCTGACAAACATTTGTTCTTGCTCTCTTTCTCTTTTTCTTTGTTTCTGTTTTCTTTAACAGTCATATTCACATGTTTTTCCCTTTTTTTGTATGAGTATTGGGATGTCATAGATACCACTTAGAACATGTTTAAACATAAACACAACAGTAGTTGCGAACCGAGGTTGCCGGTTTACATCCCTTCGGAACATGACATTGTGAAATATATTGATCCTGACGGACTCTTATTTAGAATGTGGAGCACCCTTTACGCTTTAAAGTATTGTACTCTATACTTTGAAGGTTTGCCTAGTGTGCTACCTAACGCTATAACCTCTTAGTATACACACACACACACACACACGCACACGCACAAACACTCATGCACACAAATACTCATACACACTCAACACGACTCATCCAGAAGACACCGGAAGGGCATCAGCGGACTGGAAGACCACGTCCAGGGATGACGCCTTGGCCGCTAACCTCGTCCGGAGGATCAGCCGAGGAGAAAGCCGGGATAGGCGCCTGGCTGCGAGCCACGTCCGGATAGTCAGTGGACGAGACGCCCCGGGAAGGCGCCTGACCACACGCCACGCCCTGGACAGTCCAAAGTGGCAGTAGTGGGGAGCCTCTCCACAGGAAGCTGGACACAGCTGGGCAGCCCGGCGTTCGTCCAGAGGGGAAGCTGTCGTGACCGGTGTTCTTCTCTGCTTCTGTGGAAGTCCGACCTTGAGCTGTCGACAGCCTCGGGGTGCAATCGTCCGTCCGTCTTCAGCGGGGGCTTGGATTTGCACTGTCAGATGGTAGGCCTTGTAGTCATCGCGGTTTGTGGCGAGTGAGTATTTCTCAAGCGAGGCACACTTCCGGTTCCGACTGGGCTGAGAACCGAGTGTTTATGCGCACTGTACCTGTGCGTCACTATAGCTCTAATGGGAGGATGAGGACCACACCACAGACGTCTCTGATGGTGTTGATCACACTTTCTAACACCGCAGGTTGTTGCAATTACCGGCCATCAGTTTGATTATAATATACAATGAAAGAGAAGAAGTTTCAGATCAAGCATGGAACGCAATAGGAGCATCGCAATCATGCTCACTGTTATCGATCATCATGAAATCAGAACAGCTGTCCGGTTGTGTAACGACTTTCCAAGCCCTATCTTAGTAGGTCCTATACAACAGTGTATTAATACCATCACAGCGACAACACGTTAGGATGGGCGATGAAAATGGCGACATTTTGTGTTGGGTACCAACAATAGTTGAACTGGCGATGCGTCACTGCACACTCGGTTCCTGACCCTGGCCATGGTCAACGACAACCCCGTTTATTTCGAGTTCAACGCCCTCAACCACCTCCAGTGATGTTTTACAGAGGGGCATGACTTTCCCGGGACTGAGAATATACCCGTCCAGGATACATTTTTTAAAAATCGCATTTCTCTATGCAGGCTCAATAGAAATTGTATAGTCTGTTTATTGACCTACGTGGATGTATTGCAGCCCACCCGCCACGAAGTAAGGAATACTCCGCTCGTCCCAT
>CM031606.1:80186381-80216381 GCA_018398815.1 Conus ventricosus
ATGTGTGTGTGTGTGTGTGTGTGTGTGTGTGTGTGTGTGTGTGTGTGTGTGTGTGTGTGTGTGTGTGTGTGTGTGCGGGCATGTGTGCATGCGTGCGCGCGCACGCGTGCGTATGTGTGTGTATGTTCATTCAACTAAGTTATCATTACAGAAAAAAGTGCCCCTGCTCAGACGTGTACGCTCAACCTCATTCCTTTCGTACAAAGGACGGATCATTAAGTACAAAAGGTGGCAGGTGTGTGTGTGTGTGTGTGTGTGTGTGTGTGTGTGTGTGTGTGTGTGTCCTGTTTGTTCCATTTCATATATCTAGGGAGACCTACAAGCTCTTGAACAAAGGAAGGGCCGGACGGGGTGGAGAGGGGATGGGAGAAAGAAACGGAAGGGGTGGGAGGGGTACCGAATAACTTATTTTTAGTTAATCAAAGAATGAAGTTCACTCACCAAAAGTTTAGAGAGACGAGGGTGGGGGAGAGTGGTAAACGAGGGATCACGATTCGCGTGATGTACGGTACTATCTCGAAAGTTGTAGGATTTCTCATTCTGGAATCATTAAAGTACTTTAATGGCGGGAAACAATGAACTCTCAAGACATGCTTATTTCCAAGAGAGAGAGAGAGGAGAGAGAGAGAGAGAGAGAGAGAGAGAGAGAGAGAGAGACAGAGATAGGGGGAGAGAGAGAGACATGGGGAAGGAGAGTTGAGGTCAAAGAAAAGGGAGGAAGAGATCGAGCTAGAGGGTGCGTAGGCTAATTCAGGACATTCTGGGATTTCGTTGTTCTGGAGCGGGGCCGTTCTAACGACTTTCAATAGAAGTGAAAAACAAACGTCGGTCATCGAAGCCCATAAAAGAGCAGAATATATATATATATATAATATATTATATATATATATATATATATATATATTATATATATATATATATATACAAGTAAAGAAGTATCGTCTGCAGTCACGCGATGTCGCGAGAAACGATGAATGCTGCCTCGCCCAGAATCATTTCAGGACATTAAGTGTGTGTGTGTTGTGTGTGTGGGCGGTGGTGGGAAGAGAGAGAGAGAGAGAGAGGAGAGAGGAGAGAGAGAGAGAGAGAGAGAGAGAGAAAGTGAGTGAGAGAGAGAAAGTGAGAGAGAGACAGACAGACAGAGACAGAGACACAGAGATTTTCTTCCTAGCAGTCAATAACATTTCAATCAAATATGTTTGTATTTATGTATGTATGTATGTTTGCATCCATGCATGTATGTACGTGTGTGTGTACACACCACACACACACACACACACACACACACACATATATATATATATATATATATATATATATATATATATATTGAGAAGCATTTATTTTATTTTATTTTTCCCCATCCACCCACTCAAGCACATACTGTTAGTTAGGCAGAATCATCTGCCACTGCAGATATGAATGCGTATCTCCCCTATTTCTTCAATCTAAGACATAAGAGCAAGCTTTGTTCATAATTCAATATTTCTTGCAGTCATTGCAACACCAAGCTGCTCTGAAAGTTGCTGGAACGGTGCTCGGTACTTATCCTTGGAATTTATTAGTTTCTTGTATATATATATATATATATATATATATATATATATATATATATATATATATTTTTTTTTTTTTTTTTAATCTTTCCGCGGTCACTGAGGAGAAACAATCAAGTTTCGAAATACCGGTATCTGACCAGGAGTTATATGTTAGTTAGTGTCCTCCCCATTGGAGATTGTCTCCCCCTTGGAGACTATAAGCTTGCTGAAGGCTCATTCTGAGAAGCATTTATTATTTCCCATTCACCCACTCAAGCACATACTGTTAGGCAGAATTGTCTACCACTGCAGATATGAATGCTTATCTCCCCCTATTTCTTCAATCTAAAACATAAGAGCCAGCTTTATCTACAATTTTATATATATATATATATATATATATATATATATATAAAATGCTGAACAATTAAGTAGTGGGGGAAAACAAGTGCAGGTTAACAATTCTTCCATCATTATAATAATGACCAGGCCAAGACTTGAAATTAAAATTAAAAAAAAATTGAA
The DNA here is from genome assembly GCA_018398815.1 of Conus ventricosus. Classification (NCBI taxonomy): domain Eukaryota; kingdom Metazoa; phylum Mollusca; class Gastropoda; order Neogastropoda; family Conidae; genus Conus; species Conus ventricosus. The sequence goes on from CM031606.1 coordinate 80,188,445, forward strand.
GATGAAGAAAATGGGAAAATATATGTTATATATATGAAAACCCTTCACTAGCTGCATGAGAGAACCATCGCAATCCCTCTCGAAGGCAGATCTATATGTATTGCCTGCTCCTAGGCCTTTCGTCCGCTGGATCGGACTCATCAGGGAGACACGGCTGATTGTGTCTGTGCTCTTGCCGTCCAATAGAGAGACACACCACAGTCCATAATTCTGTGGTGTTCTCACCACCAAGGGTTCAAAAGAGAATCCAACAGCATCCCCAAAGTAGCCAGAGAAAGGTAGTAAAATAAACAAAACGAAAGTGTGGAGAGGAAAAAGTTGCTGAAAAACTAAAAACATTATACAAACAGTATGATTATATATATATATATATATATATATATATATATATATATGTGTGTGTGTGGTGTGTGTGTGTGTGTAAACACACACGTACACACACATATAATATATATATATGTATATTATTGCCAAGTCATTACTATAATTATGGAAGAAATGTTAACCTGCACTTGTTTTCCCCCACTACTTAATTGTTCAGCATTACACACACACACACACACACACACACACACACACACATTAACTAGGCTGACCCTGGAGAAAGGTCCAGTGACGGTGAGGAAAGACCCACTGACCACAGGGAAAGTCCTGTTGACAGTGGGAAAGACTACAACTTTGGATTCTCTCTTGAGGGCACATAAGACCGTATGGCGAAAGCTTGGCTGTGTCTGGAGTGGCACTGTCTTCGTCTGTCCGTGGGCAGGGGTGGTTGGGTCTGTGGGGTGTGCTCGGCAGCTGGAGGGTGGTATTTTTCGCCGGTGGGCTCTGCAGTCATGAAATACGGGCTGGTGCACCCATGGGATGCTACTTTGGGGCTGTTACGAGCTGCATCCTGTAGTCTAATTTACCTCTGTTCAGGAGCAGTTATGTCCCTTGATATCTTAATGGAGTGTCCTGCGCGTGCCTGTACCCATCGTCAACACAGCGCAGGCCTCCAAGGGTGGTACAGGACTGCTCTAAAGGCAGGTGAAGACAGTGCTTCTCTGGGTCCTCCCCAGCACCTTCGGGTGTTTCTTTTTCTTCATATATATATATATATATACAGAGAGAGAGAGAGAGAGAGAGAGAGAGAGAGAGAGGGGTGTTTTATTTTATGGCGGTAAAAGTATTGGCTTAGTAAGCCATTTTTTTTTAAATACTTGCCGCTATCATTCCGCAAAGCTAGTACTAACTGATAGAATGTATGCATCAAAACATGATGATACAAACAAACAACATCAAACCAAACAAAGTAACAATAACAACCAACAGCAAGAAGCAAGTACTGTCATTAACAGTGAAATGAACAAATGAAAAAGCAATTTAAAGTACAACAGCAAAAACAATCGAAGCAAATGAAAAAAGCAGTTTAAAATGCAACAAAAACAATCGATTAAAATAATTTCCACTTAATATTTTAAAATGTCTTTGAGCAAATGAAAAAAAGCAGTTTTTAAGAACAACAAAAACAATTAATATTAAGAAAATTCTATAAAATATTTTAAAATGTCTTTGAGACAAACAAGGAAATAAGAAGGGAAAATAGAAAAAAAAAAAGAAAGAAGAAAAATAAAGAGAAGCAATAAAGGAGACATTAATATTTGAAAGGTCTCTCTGTCGCGTATTCATACACAATGTCATACGTATATACATACATACATAAATACATACCATTTGTAACAGACACGCACACGCAGACACACACACGCGCGCGCGCACGCGCCCTGCGCACGGGCATGCACACACACACACACACACACACACACACACACACACACACACACACACACACACCACACACACACACACACACACACAAACACAGAGAGAGAGAGAGAGAGAGAGAGAGAGAGAGAGAGAGAGAGAGAGAGAGAGAGAGAGAGAGAGAGGAGAGAGAGAGATTTATTCCCAGCAGTCGATAGTACTTCAATCAAACTATTGCATTATATCAATGACAGTGCATATAAAACCTGTTTCCTGTGAGCGGCAGCTGGCGCGCGCGCGCGCGCGCGGTGTGTGTGTGTGTGTGTGTGTGTGTGTGTGTGTGTGTGTGTGTGTGAGAGAGAGAGAGAGAGAGAGAGAGAGAGAGAGAGAGAGAGGTGTGTGTGTGTGTGTGTGTGTGTGTGTGTGTGTGTGTGTGTGTGTGTGTGTGTGTGTGCAGGAGGGTGGGGGGAGGGGGGGTGGTAGGGGCTAATGGTGGAATGGCAAGTGGGAGAAAGGGAGAACTTTGGCAGCAGGAGTATTCTCTCTCCTCACAACAGGTGCATACTCGCCAAAACGTTGTTGAACTGACGAGGGCAGGAGAGGCAGAGGAGGTGGGGGTAGGGATGACTTGATGGGCTTTGGGGGGTGAGGCTTGGGTTTCTAGGATACCTACAGGCCTGGCATGGTTCCTCGCCTGGCGAGCGCTAAGCGTTGACAATCTCCCCCGCAAGTTATTAAGCCATCAGGATTGCCAGAGTGGAAGTGGCTGTCCCTTGCCGTGTGGTTTCTGATCCTGTGCTACACCTGAAGTGAAGTCAAGCGCTCTTTGTTGTTTGTGTGTGTTTCTCTCTGATATCATGTTGTCTGTCTGTCTGTCTGTCTGTCTGTCTGTCTGTCTGCCTGTCTGCCCTGCCTGTCTGTCTGTCTGTCTGTCTGTCTGTCGGGAGATCACTGGCAAACTGGTGTGCAGGTTGTACAGGATAGTGTGAGATCACATCCTCGTCGGTGGTTCAAGTCCATGGTACCTAAAGTGCCGGAGTGAGGTATCATTATTTTCGATGTGGATGTTGGCGTAATGGTCATTAATTCTCTCTCTCTCTCTCTCTCTCTCTCTCTCTCCCCTCTCTCTCTCTCTCTCTCTCTCTCTCTTCTCCCTCTCTCTCTCTCGCAAGTAGCAAATCAAATCATACGAAACGATGAATCAAAAAGTAACGATCTACAAGAATTACTGAAATACTGTTACCTGAAGAACATCCATTCACTTTGGATATTAGTGCCATGGATGTCCACGAAGTTTTCTCTTCTCTTAGACAGTTAAAACAAACAGCACCTCGTGGAATTGATGGAATTGACGGGAAAATTCTTAAGCTATCCGCATCTGTTATAGCAGAAACTCTCACATAATTTATAATCTCCGCATTGATAAGCATTGCTTTCCTGATGCTTTTTAAACAAGCTAAAGTCATACCATTGTACAAATCAGGAAATATGGTGATCCTCTAACTATCGACCTATATCTATTCTATCAGTTCTCTCAAAACCATTAGAACAACACATAAAAAAGTGTCTTCTTTTTCATGTAAAAAATTCGATCTACTACACCCTAATCAATCCGGATTTAGAGAGAATCATTCTTGTCAAACAGCTCTTACCAAGATAGTTGATCGATGGCTTTCAAACATAAACAACAAACACTTTTCCGGAGTACTCTTCGTGGAATTTGCTTAAGCTTTCGATGTCATTAATCATGAACTTTTGCTTAGAAAGTTAACTATTTATCGACTAACTTCCGACACTCTAAAACTCATTTCATCCTTCCTTTCCAGCAGGCAACAATTAGTATTATTAAATGATTGTTATTCTACTTTGATTCCCAATAACTGTGGTGTACCACAAGGCTCGGTGCTTGGTCCACTGCTCTTCTTTATTCTATATCAATGATTTACCATTAACCTTGACTTCTCATTGTGAAATGTTTGCCGATGATACCACTATTGACACTAATAACTCTAATGCTCAGCAAGTCTACCTTAATATTCAGAAAAATATCAACCTTCTCGTTAAATGGACACAACTCAATCACATGTCTCTGCATCCTCAAAAAACGAAATTCATGTTGATTACAACAAGGCAAAAACGTCAAAATGTAACCGAAACTTGCCAATCCTGTATATTGGTAACGAGAAAATCAAAGAGTTTCTAATCACAGAGTCTTAGGCATAGCAATCGACAACAACCTATCTTGGTCGAAACATTTAGAACTTCTTTCAAAAATCTTGCCGTAAAACTGTATCAGCTCAGGAAAATAAAAACTTTTTAGATTATCACACCAGAAAATTATTTTTTCAATCTTATATTCAACCAAATATTGACTATGCCTCGACACTCTGGGATTTAGCGAGCAATAAGTTGCTTAAACCATTGACTAGTATATATAAGAGAGCTGTCAAAATAACAATTGATGAACCCTCGCTAGGGCACCCTGATTATGAACGAGCAGGTATCCTTCCATTCAAGACCAAACTATTGTACAACAAAGCACTCTTTATGCATAAAATACTACACGGCAGTGCTCCTTCCTATTTAAGGAATATATTTACTTCTAATGATCATCGTCATTCGCATAAAATAAATCTCCCTCTCCCATCAATTGATTTATGCAAATCAAGCCTTGCTTTTTCTGGTGGGTGGCTGTGGAATAATATCCCAGAAAAACTAAAAAACGAACCAAACACTAGTAAGTTTAAATCCAGTCTTTTCACGTACTTGATGTATCTGCCTGATCTTACACCACTTTGCCCAAAGATGTACCAATAACTGTTCTGTGTAAATGTTTCATTTTCTTTATCAGTTCTTCCTTTTCTCCCCCCCCCCCCCCCCCCCCCCCTCTCATTCTTAATTGTCCCCCATCCCACCCCATCCCGCTCCCACCCCCACCGTCTCCCACACCTTCTGTCGGTGTTCCCTCTGTATATAGATTTTGTTTCCTTTTGTATTTTTATATATCATATTTAAGAGTGATTTTCCATTATTTTATATTAATCAATATTTTGTTGTTGTTTTTTCTTTCCTTTCTTAAATTTCTTTTGGCCCCGGAGGGCTGGATGTAAAAAAGCAGTGATGCTTATTCCACTACCCTCTGAAAATAAAATTCTCTCTCTCTTCTCTCTCTCTCTCTCTCTCTCTCTCTATATATATATATAATATATATATTAAACAGTAAACAAGTGGGGTATGTAAACAAGTGGGGTATGTTTTGCTCCCATAAGGAAACCTGACACAGAGTAACTTTTATTCAAGACTGGCACAGCCTTTTAAACTTGAATAAAGTCAGACAAATACACAGACGAACAATCTAATAGTGGGTGAAAAACAAGCGCAGGCCAACAACTGAACTGTCTTTATAGTAATGACTTGGCAAAGATTTGCACTTAAGGAGGGGAGGGGGGTTGAAGATGGAGAAACTGGGAACATGAAATTAAAAAAAAAAAATTACAGATATGAAAACTCTTCACTAGCTGCATATGGGAACCATCGCAATCCCTTTTGAGGGCAGATATATTTGTATTGCCTGCTCCGAGGCCTTTCGTCCGCTGGATCGGACTCATCAGGGAGACACGGCTGATTGTGCCTGCGCTCCTGGCGTCAAATAGAGACACCCACAGTCCATAATACTGTGGTGTTCTCACCACCAAGGGTGCAAAAAAGAATCCAATAGCACCCCCAAAGCAGCCAGCGAAGAGTAGTAAATGCAACCAAACGAAAGTGTGGGGAGGAAAAAAAAGTTGCTGTAAAACTAAAGACATTATGCAAGTAATATAAAATGTAGGGGACAGTCTTTGAGCCTACGCCTGAGGATCCACCCAAAGATGCAAGGGAGATCAAAAGACAAACACACAGTATGTACTGTATATACTGTTAGTTAGGTAGAATCATCTACCACTGCAGATATGAATGCTTATCTCTCCCCCTATTTCTTTAATCTAAGACATAAGAGCAAGCTTTGTTTATAATTCAATATATATATATATATATATATATATATATATATATATATATATATATATATATATATATATATATATATACATACATATGTCTGCGTGTGCTTGTGTGTGTGTGTGTGTGTGTGTGTGTGTGTGTGTGTGTGTGTGTGTGTGTGTAGAAAGACTTTTTTTTTGGTATCGCCTGATTGTAAGTGCACAGCAAATCTTCCTCCTGAGATCATCAGGAAGAGTGGACTGTGAGACCAGACACTGAACTCAACCCAGGCTTATAAAAACAAGGATTCTGACAGAACTCGCTGTGTCATACGAAAACAGAATGGAGCAAGCTCACAACTACAAGACTGAAAAGTATACCAATCTCCGCCGGCAGCTTGAGAGAATCGGTCTTCCAAGCTCCAGTCCTCGCTACGGAGGTTGGAGCCATGGGATAGGTAGGCTCATCAGCCTATCAGCTCATTAAACAGCCCCCCCCCCCCCCCTTTGATTTCTGGCCAGAAGAAGACTGAAACATAAAGGCAATGGTTGTGTTTCACATTTGCATAACAGCTGTATATTCATTTTGTGTTATTTCGTTTGTTTTTACACAGCTACGAATTCTTTTTCGCTTTTGTCTTCTTTCCCTTTCTTCCTCTTCTTCCTTCCTTCCTTCCTTCCTTCCTTCCTTCCTTCCTTCCTTCCTTCCTTCCCTTCTTTCCTTCTTTTTCTCGGTCTGTCTATTGTTTTTCTTTGTATATAAGCAGCACATGATCAGAGTGAGCGTGCCATACATTAGAACATTAACAAACCCAGACACTTTGTATCAAACGCCAAAACACTAAAAAAAAAAAAAATCAGCAAGAATATTATATTGTTCATTTGGAAGCGAACATACAGACTATGCATGGTGTGTCAGAGATTGGTGGAGGGAAAAAAGAGAAGGAATAAAAAGAAAGAAAAGGAAGAAAAAAAAAAGCTAGTGGTGGAAATTTGTTGTTGAGGTTGTGAAACACCAAAAAAAAAAAAAAAAAAAATGAAGAGGTGAATTTCGGCCTTGAGAGGGAAAAGACGGGGGGGGGGGGGGGGGGGGGAAGTCACCGCCTTAGGTGCTTCATTGATCCGACAACTGATGCCCCCCCCCCCACCGCCCCCCCCCCCAAAAAAAAAAAAAAAAAAGGCAATGACAGAGACAGCTGAAAAGAGTAGTGGCTGGATGTAGTGGAGAGGGAGCCAAAGGGAACTTCATGAAGCTTTAAATTTCCTCATTGAGAAAGTTGTCCCACAGCGACGTGGGTAAGACACCCGTCTAAAAAGACACGTCGATACGTCCACATATCCAGAAGTTGCTGGTTCGAACCGCGGCAGCACCAAGAACAGAAAAAAAAAACCCAATCTGATGGCAGACGGCCTAAGGGCATCTAGGAGTCATGACCTGGATTCTCTGAAAAGCACCTGTCAAGCACTCTCTGGAGTTTCTTCCTATCAACTAGTCGTCCCGATCCTGTTCATAGGGGGGTCGGCCCGCTATTGCGCGATTCCGTGGGCCCGCTATTGCGCGGGCCCGCTATTGCGCGACAGTAGGGGTTAGGGTTAGGGTTCGGGTTAGGGTTAGGGTTAGGGTTAGCCGCGCAATAGCGGGTCCCGCAATAGCGGGCCCGCCCCTTCATAGGTGTGTAGATCTTTGTTTCTTTTTATGTTGTCTTTCATTCCTTTCATTCTTTCGATTTGAAGAGAAAAAAAAACCCTGCAAAAACCGTGTTTGCGCTATATTTTCAAGATGGTCGCAGAACAAAACAGATAAGAAGACACAGTCATGGTTCAGTGCTACCTTTGTTCTGAGGAAGTCTGAAAGGTTGAAGTTCATGAGACCAGCGCTGTTTGTCAAATGCTGCTCTCACTTCCATGGAGTTGTTGCAAAAGTAAGACTGCCTCAAAACCTGCCAGATATGATCAAAGGCTTTCTTCAGATCACGATCATGTCGGTGGCGAAGACACTTCTCTGCAGCACTTTGATATTGACGATCTGTTTCGATGTGTTCCTTTCCTGGCATGAATAAACCTTGGTGTTCTTCAGAAAGAATTTCTTCCGTCTTCCTTGGAGTTTGAAGGACCCTAAGAATCGCCTCTTTGAAGTGGCTGGTGAAATCGATGGTCCTGCAATATGGACAGAGACGCAAATTTCCCATTTTGAGCAGAAGTATTACCACGAATTGACTCATTCCGTTGATCGCTGTTTCGTTTCCCATATTCTCTAACACAACGTCCTGCTTTTGAAGTTCTGCCGGCATAAATTATCATCCACTCCTGATGGTTCGTCAGCTTTGAGAGTGAGGACAGTTTTCTTCATATCCTCCTGGAACATCGGAGAGCTTTCAGAATCGTTGCTCGTCTTAATACCATGGTCCGGTATATAAGTGTCTGGTTTTGTATCTAAAAAGTTCTTTCCAGTATTCAGTCCACATTTCTATCACTTCTGTTTGCTCTGTGGGAAAGGGACCACGTTTGTATTCTTAAGCTACAGTCCAGGTTGCTGTGACATTGTTAGCGTCTTCAGCGACACCAAAGGAATGGAAAGATCCACAGCTATATCGTCGTCTTTTACTAGTTGGAGTTCCATTGCGTCTCATGTGGGCATTCACCTCTTCCTGTTGGTATGACTGGCACTCTGTCTGCCTCCTTCTCACGGGTAGGTCATCTGTTCACTACGCTTCACGGCTCATCGTGTCAAGTCATCCAGTTTGAAGCACACGCATGGTGAATCATTTGCAGGCAAAAAGCCTTCGTGCAGGCGGTAGGCCGACCACGCTGAGCAGCGCACAAGAAGAAGCGGGCGTGTGTAGTTACCAGACAACTGAACAGTTCCCTCGCACGGAAGAGGTTAGTGACCTCCGTGAGCGGAAGGGACTGCGACAAAGGTGAACGGGCGGTGGGGAAAACGATGGCGAGGCAGTGAAACAAAGGCTGCCTTGGGGTTTGGTTCTGCACGCTGGTTGTAGTAATACTGCCTTTGTTGGCAGTTCACTTCTCTTTAGCCTTTGTCATTTTCGACCTATGCTTCAGCTCACCAAAGCGTTCAGAGGCTCTGCTTCGGGATCCTCCCCTCCCCCCCCCCCCTTTTTGTTTTCTTCTTCTTCTTCTTTTTTTTTTTTAAAAACCTTTTCGATCCTTTCTTGTCTCCAACTGACTCAACAAGTCTTCAGTGACCCGTGTTTTGTCCTTGGTGCTGTATTCCTGGACCTGTTTGCCTGCCACACGATGTTTTTGTTTGGAGTTGTCAAAGATAATGCCAATATCAATAATCAAGCAGGTTGAGTGTAACAAACCTACCACATACATTTGTCCCGGAGATTGTTGCGGTCCATAGCGTTCAGGTTTTGTACTCCCAGTTCTTAAAGAACAGGGAGTACTTTACAATGGGAACGAACAAATGCTGTGTGTGTGTGTGTGTGTGTGTGTGTGTGTGTGTGTGTGTGTGTGTGTGTGTGTGTGTGTGTGTCTATCTGTCCGTCCGTCCGTGGTCAAAATGTGTTCCACTCGCTCCAGACAAAACTGCTGGGCCGATCTTTCTGCAAATGTGTAAGTATGTTCATTATAGGTCACGGATGATGCCCGATGCGTTATTTTACCGTTACAGCCGTTACGAATGGTTTGTTCAGGACTCGTTCTTCAGCTTGAGACAGACTGTCATTAGTACCCTGTCATCCATTTTCGCTGCCAGTGTTAGGACCGGGAAAGGTCCTGGTTTGGGCTTCGTGGACTGGAAAGTTTGGGAACCCAGGGAGATGGTGGATGTGTGTCTTGCAGCTAGGTACATACCCGTGTGGGAAGAGCGGCCGGAGTGAAGTTGTTGCTGTTGGCAAACTCGAAGAACCGCGGTCCCCTTTCTGTAGTCTGTCATGTGCCGAAGCGTTCCGTTGCCCGTGCCTTCTATGATCGAGCCAGACCATTGGAAGAGAGTGAAAATGGGCAGGGGATGGGGGGGGCCCCCCGTTTGAAAAGTTTTTTTCGGGAAAGGGGTTTTTTCCTTAAAAAAATTGTCCGGGGGGGAGGGGTTTTTTTTTTTGGGGTTCTTGGGGGGGGTGCTGGGGGGCAGTTTTTGGGGAAGGGGGGTTGGGTTGTTTTTTTCGCCGGGGGGGGGTTTTTGGGGGGCTCTGCGGATGAAAGGGGGGTGGTACACCCATGGGGATGCTACTTTAAGGGCTGTTGGCTGATCCTTTTGTCTAATTTACCTCTGTTCAGGGCAGTTATGCCCTTTTATTCTTAATGGAGGTCCTCGCGTCCCTGTACCATCGTCAAACAGCGCGGCCTCCAAGGGGGGTTTTGGGGCCCTCTAAAGGCAGGTGAAAACGTGCTTCTTGGGTCCCCCCCCAGCCCCTTCGGGTGTTTCTTTTTCTTCTTGTGGTTGTGTGTGGGAAAAATTTATCATTTCCGTCCTCTCTCTCTCTCTCTCTCTCTCTCTCTCTCTTCTTCTTCCTCCTCTCTCCTCCCCTCTCTCTTCTCTTGTGTGTGCGCCGGCTTGTGTGTGTGTTGTGTGTGTTGTGTGTGTGTTGTGTGTGACGCGATGGAAGCAGTGTCCCGTTCAGTATCAGGCGAATTTCGAAACGTTACTGTTACTCTTTTTTCTGAAAAACACTTAATTTTAAAAGATGTAGTATATACTAACTTTAAAATTTTATGTAGTGATTTCAGAAGATAGTAGTAACGTAACGTTTCAGAAGATAGTGCTTGCGTTGCGACTACCTAGTGAAATGATCCCTGTGTGAAATTTGTCCTTTCTTAGTTTTTTAATCCAGCGTCACTGATAGGGTCTTTTGGCCCCTATTAGTGTAGAACGGGGTTATGTGAACATTTATGCGTTGTGACCAATGGTAGGCCCTTAAAGTGGTAATTTTTGCCTAATTTCCTGTTTGACTGCCATGCGATGACAAACGGTTCATGTGAACAATTTATGACGTTGCTGACAGTGGTAGTTCCCCAATGGCTTTTTTGGCCTTTTATTTCACTTTTGGGCTGTAATTGTGTAGAACGACTTCTGTGAAATTTTTGGTGTTGGACCAGTGGTCGTGTCTTTGACAGGGTCTTCCCCAATGCACTGTTTGATTATTTAGTTACGAGTTCATGTTAACAATTTACGATGTGGTTGCCCAGTGGTCATGTCTTTGCAAGTGGTCTTTTTGGCCCTTTTTGACTGCTGAAATTAGGTATACGAGTGTTCGAGAGCGAGTTTTCGAAGTCGACAGCCCTTTTTTCTTGTGTGCTACCGTTCCGCTTCTTTTTGCGCTGCTTCTATTGGTGTTTTTGTGGGATAGTTTTAGGTGATAAGGTTTGTTAAATTTCTGTGGTCTTGGTGGAGGTTTTGTTATTTGTGATTTTTATTTATTTTTTTTTCAACATTGATTTGTTTTTCAAAAGGCGGACTCTCACGTTGAACCGGTTCTTGTTGAAGGGATTCCACTCTTTTTTAAAAATGAAACGAGCGATTTTTCAAGCGCTCGCATTTGGGGTAGAGAAAGTATGGGGGGTCAAGAAATTTGGGGACTGTGGAGATTTACCATCGCGGGGGTGCCGCAGCAAGTTGCTTTGAGGGAAGGGAACTGTAATATGCCGTTTCTAACTACTTCCCCCTAAACCTTTTTTTGGGGCCCAAAAGGCCCTAAAAGCGGCATATTCAGTTCTCTGACAAGTAAGACTTCAAAAAACCAAAAAAAAACGATTTTTTCACAAAAAAAACATCTGTGTAGGGTTACCCGTTTAAAAACAAATTTTACTAAACTTTTCGATTTCAGTTTTTTTTTAAACCCATGTTTTTCGACATTTTCAAAAACTCATTTTGCGCAAACATTCTTCAAATGGTCTCGTTTTTATGTGAAATAGAACTCAGTTTTTAATGTTCTCTAAAGTCTTTTAAAATGGTTATTTTTTTGAATAAATCCACAACTTATTCCAGCAGTCCCCCACTGAAACAGTTTTGACAAAGATTTCTTTTTTTAATTGCTCTTTCTGCCAAACAGTCATCTTAAAAAATAGTGTCGCGTTCCTTAAAATTCTAAAAAAACTGTTCTAAAACTCACTATTTTATTGCTAGGTTAACAAAATATTGTCATCATCTGCCCATATAAACCTTCTATATGATATGCTTTTTTCCCTTTTAAAAGTGTTGGCCGAAAACCACAATATGATTAAAAAATTATAACCTAAATGTTTTTAAACCGGGTTCAAATAAATTTGTTTTTCCCAAAAATCGAAAACAAACCAATAATTTTTTCATGTTCTGTTGGTTTTAAGGGAAAATTTAAATTAATCCATTTTTATTTTTTTTTTTTCTTTTTTAAAATTGTTCGTTAATAAAAACCCTATTTAAGGGCCAAAGGTAAGATTTAACCCAATTTGCAGTAAATTTTTTTTTTAAGAAACTTGATTTTTTCCCCTTTTGAGATTTAATATTCCCATTGTGAAGGCATTTTCTTTTTAAAGCGTTTTTTAACCAAGGAAAAAAATTTTTAATTTTTTTAAAAAAAAGGGAAAAACCCCCAAAATTTAAAAAAAAGAAAAAAAAAAAAAAAAAGAAAAAAAGGAAAAAAAAAAGAACGAAGGAAGTTTTTTTTTACAACTGTTTCTTTTCTGGGAGGATGTATTGTTTTTTCCCATCGGCGTTTTTCAATTTTTTCCCGACTATTGTCGTCCGGCAAAAAGACTTAATGAAAAGGGGCCCAGAGTTGAATGCTTTTCTGACTTTTTTGGCGGCTAAAATATGTAAAAGGGCTTTAAATTAAATTTTATTTCCATTCTAAATAGGTTCTAAGTGCCAATGGGTCAGGTTTTTGAATTTTTTATTCATACTGGCCAACATATTTCCCTCTAGTTGCGCAGTTGTTCTAGTTTAGGAAACTTTTTGCTGTCGCAACCTTTTGGTTTATAATCACCATCTTTAGTGTATAAAACCCCATAAAAAAGTGCCATCCCCACCTTTTTTTTCTTTCAAAGCCGCAAACGTCTGGCAAGGTTTTTTTTTCAAAAATTTTATAATAAGGGTAAGTATTTTTTTAAATTTATTTTTTATAATATTATTTTTTTTCCAAAAAACAATGTGCGGTTATCACATTTCACGATTTTCCCTTTTTGTCTTTGTTTTTTAAATAAATGATCCGACCCCCCCACAAACTAACTTTTAAACTTAAATTGGGGAATTGTATAATTTCAAAATCGCAAATGAGCTTTCCTGAGGGAAGAGCTCTTAAAACAGTTGAGGGCCTTCCATCTATAGTTTTCATAGTGCTTAGTTCCCCCAAATGAACATAGAGTAATGAATGTTTTGCAAGATCGGGGGTTTTTTTCCCCTCTAAGTAGTTTTTTTGGGACCCCCCTTCTTGTTTTGTCATCTGCAAACCCTAACTTTTAGCTGCTTAATCAAAAGGAAATGGCTACTTCTTCTTCAGGTTTGAATTTTAAAACATTTTTTTTAGATTTGCATTGTTAAGTTTGAGAGTAATGTCGAAATTATCATTGCTTCTTTTAGCGAACAAACCTTAAAACCCATCGGGTATGGTTAACGGAAAACTCCCTTTCCCCTTTCTTTTTTAAACTTTTAGGACTGCATTTTTTTTCCTGGTTTTTTCATTTATTAAAACCTACGATTTGAAAAATATTTCTGAAGTGCAACCATTTTGGTCCGTTTGTTATCAATGCGTTCTAAAACAAGGGCGGTTTGGGGTTGTTTTTGTTAAAACTTTTTTTAAAAACCGAAATAAAATGAGTGATTCAAAATATATGGCGAAAATATTTTTGGGCCCTACAATCTTAAAAATATAGCAATGTTTTCCTTGACATTGCTTGCCCCAGACTCCCTTTTTTTTAAAAAAGGGGAGACTCCATTGAAGGCTATTTAACCCCTATTAAAAACGCCCCAAGAAAGCGTGGTTTAGTCTCGATGCAGTTTTTCAGAACCTTTAAAACTTTGCTGTGTTTTGCGCATCAATGGGTGTGGAGTGTCGTATGTGTATTTAAATCCCCCATGATCCTTTGGAGGTCAGGTACAGATTTCTTTTTTTATTACACCTTCAGACGTATTTTGACGAATGCAACCCCCTTACCCAATGACAAACCTTTAATCCACTCGCAACAAAAAACATGAAGGTTTTTTGAAAGGATCTGAAACAAATTCAATTTTAAAACCCCAAGACAGGCTTTAGAAAAAAAGTTGGATCATAATCATGGCTAGGCGACCTTTTTTTTCGGGGCACGCACAGAAAGTTAAACTATGATTGGCTCCTCCTTTCAAATCTTTTTTTTTTTGGCACAACTGTTGAGCCGGGTCCCTACAGAAAGGCATAAAAAGCATGGAAAAATTATTTTAGACATTTAAAGGGCCAAACTAGGGGGGGGAATAGAACGAATAAACGACTCTATTCGTACTTACGTTTGGTGTTTGCTAGGGTCGCAAGAAAGGGCAAGATCGAGCATAACTGTCCTTCTACGGCTTTGAGCGCAAAAAACAATCTTAGCAAATTTAGGGACCCCATTAATTCTACAGTTGATTTCCTTAATATAAAAGGTCCCAAAATGTTTTAACATACGAAAGATCAAAAGTAGATTTTTGTGTTGGCACTGGTTTATACATGCTGCCCGCCTCAGCCCGATAGGACAATATAAACTTAATAATGAAATTTTTTTAGCGGGCAAGAACAAAGGGGGGGAAAAAACGACATAAATTTGGCCAGTATTTTACAAAAAAAAGAACCCCCAAGATTAAGTCATCCCAATCCCCGCGACCCAAAGCCCAAAGGCCTTTGAAGATAGAAAAGCTCGCGGATTTTTTTGCGAGGGGCCCATAAATAGAAAAGACGCGCTTGTTCTTGGATTAACTGGCATAGGATTTATTTGGTTTTTATTTCTAAATAGTAACCCAACTTTAAAGAAAAAGCCCATAAGTGCTCGGCCATAAAGCCAACTACTTTGCTTGCAGTGCAAAAGCAGTGACAATGCCCCTAATAGCCAGGTAGGTCCAGGGCCCTTTTTTCCGGCAATTTTTTTAAATAAACTCGCAAGATGATCAAGTGTTTTTTTACCCAGATTTATCAGTGGAAGGGGGGGCGTGGCGGCGGAGGCACTGAACTTTGTCCCCACCGCCGCCTGTAATACCCAACACGGGTGTGCTTTTGAAAATCCTAGGCTTTTTAACGCTTTAATGTGACCCTTGCTTTAAAAATGTTCTTATTCGTTTGCTAGTGTTGTGTCTTCATATAAATTTTTTGATGTTTCTTTATTTATTCACTTGAGTTCGTAATTGGTCTCGGTTGTAGTTAGCGCTTTCTACCCTTGCCGATCTTTTTGTTCAAGATTTTTAGTTTTTGTCTTATTCTTTTTTAATTAGGCCCTAAGTTGGCGTCATCAGCCTAAAACGAGTTTTTTTTTTTTCTCTTTTTATTGCTCATCTGTTCACCTAGTTTTGCTAAATTGTTTTTAAATTCCCCTTTGTGCTTTTTTTAAAGATGATCAAGGGCGTATTTCTGCATGGGTGCGGGGGTGTGTATAGTTCTTTAATGTGTTTCTTCTAAAAAAAATGGTTTTGCTTCTATTGCATTTTTTATTCCATCTGCGATTGATTAATTTTAAAGTTCCAGTTTTGTATTTGGTTAGTTTTTGGTAGTTCCTGCAGTGGTTTTGAAGTTTAGCAACTGCCTCCCCCCTTTAAATTTCGGTCTAACAAGCCAAAGGGCGATTTTGATTTTCACATGAGTTTTGTAAAATTGTACTTTGGCTAAAAACTTTGAGGGGTCTGGTTTGTTGTAAGCCGAAAAGTTCCCCTTGGTCGTTTTCACGACAAATGCCATCTTCAAATTCAAACTTTGGGTCATAAATTCGGGAGGTTTTTGGGCCCTAAACTTTTTTTTAAAAATCTTCGACCGTACTTTTGTTAATTCCCCCGCTTTGAGACGTTGAGCGATGTGTGAAAAGGGGGATCTTTTCATATGTCGTCTCAAGAAAAAAAAATCAAAATCTTCTGCATCTTCAATGCCTGCCATGGTTTTAATTATTAATTTTTTTTTTTTTGTTTATAAAAAAATGTACAAGAAGGGCTCGTTCTGACCCGCTAGAAGACTGAAAAAACCCCCTTGGCGGGGGGGAATAGCGGACTATTCTGTTCCAAATAACCTCTATTTTGATGCGGCAAATTCTTACTGTCAAATTTCCAGACCTAGGAGCAAATGACGTGATTGTCCCAGGCTCTGCGCGTCTTATTTTCAAAATAGCGTCGTTTAAAACAACGCCCCAAAAGGACAGTTGTACAAAATCGGGGACGGGCAATCGTTAAAAAAATTTTTTATAAAATTTGGGGGGCAAGAATATTTTCTTTACCAATGCGAATTTTTTAACCTTTTGATCTATGGAAACCCGGGGGACGAAAGGGGGGACTTTTGGTTTAAAGGAAATAAAAAATGAAGAAGCACAAAAACATAAAAAAGGGTGCCGCAGTACTAAAGACAGAAAAAAGTATGTGGTGTAAATTTTGCGTTGGAAATCGCTTTTCCATTCCCTTAGTTTTTGAGTTTTTTAAAAGCGCATGCGCCATACTTTCAAGGAGCATTAAAAGACAATTGTCAATAAAACAAATTTTAATGAATACAACGGGTTATAAAAATCTAGAACCCCGAAGAAAAAGTACGCATTTCTGAATTCGTTAGATTTTGGTTGTTAGCCCCCAAAATTTTAGCAAGGCTGTTTGAACAAAATATCAGTCAAAATTAGCAATTATTTACAAAAGAGTGATTATCATCAACTATCCTAAAAGCGGGGAGACACTATATGGAATTTTAGTTTTAGCGTTCAGCAAGATCGTTAAAGGTTTTTTATGCGTGTAAAGATGAAAAAACCTTTTTCAAAAGGGGAAGTGAAAAGTTTTTTAATCCAAAAATAACAAAAGTAAAAGGGTTCGATTGGGGCAGCCCTTAACCCAAATCTATGCTAGCGGGTTTAAAACCTTTTATCAGCTTTTTGATGAAATAAGAAAACTTTTTTGGGGTGGGAGGGTAGAAATCCAACGTTGCCCTTGGGCAAAAGTCTACACCTTCACAGCGTAAAAATTTGTGTTTTTTTAAAAAAAAAATACGGTTTTGGATTGACCTAAGGCAACGGGGAAAATTTCGTTAAGGAAGCGGGGGGGGAAACTGTGAGGACGTAAAAACTTTAAAATTGAAAAAGAAAAAAACCCGATAAACCGCTTAAGTACTTTTGTTTTTAATATATGATGCGCAGCTGAATTTTGAAAAAAACAGATTAAAAGATATACAATACTAAATTATTTTTATTTTAAAAAAAGCATGTTTTTCGGGGTTTATCCAAACGTGCCTACAGCCCCGCCAAAAGAAGAGATAGTGAAACCCGCATAAAAGCCCTTAGTTTAACAAACATTACGAAAATGCACAAAAACAAGGCAGGACTTTAAAATACGAAAAAACCAAACGAAGGTATCTGCTGCCTTTAATGCTTTTACTAGTTAATATGGAGCTCGATATAAGCGCTCTATCAGCAGGAACAATTTTTTTGTCTCTTAGAAGGGCATAGGCGACCCGCGCTTTACCTTAGGGGGTTTGTCTTTGCTCTTGGCCGTGTTCATTAGTGAAAGTGCGGTGGAAAAAAAATTAAAAAACAAAAAACCCAAAAGCCACAGCTATGGTTAACTAATAACGGCTAAACTTTTTCTTTTTAAACTGAAATAAAAAAAGCGCTTTTGACCCCAAACATCAGGATGAAAAATTTAAATCGTTTACGGGCCCGATTTTGATGACTCAAAAGAAAAAAGTTTGATCTTCAAAGAAAGGCGAGGGAAGTTTTTTCAACAGCCAGACGGAGAGTAAAAAAGGGAAATGTTAAAAAAAGAAAACGGATTAAAACTCTGTTCAAAAGCTCACTTAAAACAACCCAAAAGGGTGTTTAACTTTAGTTTATGAGTCCAAGCCAAAAAGACCGTTGATATTGGTTGATTAAGTATTTTTTTTAATTTAAAAAAATTTTTTGGTTGAAAAGAAACTCACAGGGCTAAGATTATGAAGGACAGACGAATTTGTTTGAAGGAATGTTTGAGAGAGGCGTTTTAAAGGGGTGAATGATATTGATTTAGAAGTCATTGACCAAAAACGTACAGGCAAGTGTTGTTCTGCATTTCTCAATTTCCCAAGTAAACTAAAAATAGACCCCCCAGTTAAAGTAATGTTGGTTTTAATCGACTATGAAACCCCAAAAAATGAGAAAATCTAGAAGTTGGGCTAAAACTAAACAACGGCTTTTTTTCTAATGATTTAAACACGGGTTTTGGGCAGCCCAACTGCTTTAAGTTTGATGTGGCGCTGAAGAACAAAATGAGGGGCCCTTGGTTTGGTCAGGGGGCGAAGTCTTAGAGATTATTTTAAAAAGGCTAAGTATGCGCCGATTGAGGCAAGGTTACATTCCACTCCCTCGAGGTTGGAGCGAAAAGAGCAGTTCTAAAAAAAAGAATTCAGAAACAATTTTTTCATGTGGTGTGTTCTCGAAAAGCTGCTTTTACCCCGCAAAAACGAGAGGAGTGTAAAATTACCGTACATCAATGATTTTAAACTTTGTGGGGTGTCCTTTTCCCGTTAGGTAGCCCAAATTGATCATTTTGAAGAGAAAAAACAAACCAATAATGTTAAGTCTACACATGGTGAGGAAACAAATTCAACCGTTTTAAAGTGCCCAAAACAGTTCCAACGATTGGCAAACCCAGACAAAAATCATGTTGTTCACTGTGTTTTCACAGCGGGTCCCGCTTTCATTTTAATAGCCAATGAGTAGATTATTGCGGCATCTTCAAAGCTTTCCCAAAAACAAGAATTCGCAGAAAATTTTTAAAAAAATGCCATCTTTCAAGCCGCGAGTGAACAAAAAGAACTTGTATTGGCCCAGTTGACTGTAATACAGAATAACTAGCCCCCGCCGGATTTAAAGTTATTTTTAAGAACGGGAAAAGGGCCCTTTGCAAACAAGCCCTACGTATTTTTAGCAGACTTCGAGTCGTTATTGTTCCTTATGAAGGCCCAACGCCACAGGATTTCCCTAAAACGCCATAGTGGTAATCATCAGTTTTTTCATTTGCCTTTATCTTGTCAGGTCGGATGGGCCCATTCAAACCCCAAAAAATTTTTAGGGGCCCAAATGCTGCAAAATTTTCTTAGAAGCATGCAGCAAGGGTAAGCCTGTTCAAATAATCGAATTTATCAAAATTTAAAATGACGCTGAAGCCCAACAACAGTATGACTCGCCACCATTGTTGGTTTTGTGGTTTAAAAACTCAGTGAAGAAGAACAAACCCAAAAAGAAAGGACCATGATACATTAGGGGAAAAGTTCAGAGGGCAGCACCAGTAAATGAAATTTTCAACTAAGTTTGATCTAAGACATGGGAAGCTCCCCATCTTCTTTATAACTTGCGTGGTTGCGACTCTCACTTAAATGAAAGCAGTAGAAGAGCCTTTAGGGTGTCATGCATCGCACAGTCATCGAAAAGTAATTGCTTTAATCAAAAAAACAGCTTTTTATGACTCTATGCGCACATGATGGGATCTTGAGGCACTGGCTTGCCCTTAAGTCCTGCCCAATAACGGAAAATATTTTGCCCCAACTCTTGTTAAAAAAGGGCGTTTCCCCTTATGAGTACGAACAGTTGGGAAAGGTTTGACGAAGAGACGCTTCCTCCTAAAGGGCGTTTTTTCTAGTCTTAGGGGAAAAGGCATCAGCATTTGATTACCAGCTGCTCAAGATGGTGGCAAAAAGTTAGAGTGAAAAAAGGGATGGAGACTATCATGACTCCTACTTGATGGCATCATGTTTTTGGGGTATTTTTAAATTTTGGGGAAAAAGCCCCTGATAAAAACATTATAGTGGACCCCGCGCTTTTAAAATTTTGGCCGGGTGAGCGGGGGCGTTTTCTTAAAGTTTAGGGGAGTAAGATTGATTTTTTGTCTGACCTCCCAATGATTAGATGATGAAAACGGATTGCGTGGAGGATTGTATGGCAGCATCATTACTGTAAAGAAACCCCAAAAAACTTGGATATTTGATCGAGTAAAAGGGTTAAAATATTCATGTATTTAGACGCAAACAAACTGTTGGTTGGGAAGGCCCAATCCTTTCCCTTACGTAACTTTAAAATGTCACGGACGAATAATTTTCAAAAGGCATTAAAGTGGTTTTGGGGAGTTTAACGCCTGATCAACAGCGTGGTTTCATTCTAGAAGTTGACTTGAATTTCCCCATGAAATCCATGACCTGATAATGATATCCATTAGCAGCAGAAAATCTAAAGATGGATCCAAGAAGCCCTAAACTTTTGCCTAATCTTCGTGGCAAAAAAAATTTGTCTGCCTTTCAGACTTTTTGCAATTTTATTTAAAACATGGTTTTAAGGAACAGCTGTTCATGCATAATTGCTTTTGATCAAGAACAGTTCATGAAACCATCATCAGAAGAACACTGATTCAGAAATAAATCCACCGATGTTCGAAAAAGCTTTTTCAAGCTGATAAAAAAAGCTGTTTTGGAAAAGACTTGGGAATCCCCAAGCGTAAAGATGTCAGATAGTCACCAAGGAACGAAGCAAATTTAAATGACTTTAAACCCAAAATTTTAGGACTTTTGAGATTCCATGATCAGCTTTTCGGGATTTAAAGAGAAAAAAAGAAAGTCAAAATTGGACAACCTGTATTTATTGGGGTTTTCGTTTTAGAATTATCAAAGCTTTTGATGTTAGAGTTTCTTTTGACTACTTTAAACCCTCGTATCCAGAGTCCAGAGTGCTTTCACAGATAAGATAGTTTTGTTATGATATCCCTATGAAGACTCTATAAAGAATGGAAACCCAAGTAGTAAAGGGCAGCAGGATGGTATAACTTGATTACCTAAGATTTGCCTTTGCATTATCTTTAAAAAGAAAGGGTTTTTGGAAAGATGAAGGATGAATTATTGGAAAGGTGACAGGAGTTTGTTGGTTTAAGGTCAAAATGTACGTATTTCGAGCCAGGAGAAAATCATTAAAAAAGCAAAGGGAATATCCCGCCGTTGTGCGTCAAAATATCACTGACATACAAGAAGCTTGTTTGGCAATAAGACTTTTATCAGACAAGTAAAACTGCGATCTTATCTACTGAGTCAACACAACAGTTGTAAAAGAAGTCGTTGATAGAACAAAAACAAAACGGTGTTTGTTTTTCCAGAGTTTTTTATAGCAATCGGACTGGGGACCCCATAAACGGGGGGTTTTATTTTTCATAACTTTTATTATAAGATCAAACATAGTTTTTCCCCCAAATTTATTTAAAAATTTTTTTCATGTTTTCTTGAGCGTTCGAATTTTTTTTTTTATTTTAAGATATTCTTTTCCCCCAAATTTGGGGGTTTGAGTTGTAGGTGATCTGGAGATTTTCATGCATTGATTAATCCTCGAAAATGCTTCCTTAATAGATTACACGATAAAAGATTCCCGTACATTTTCAAGGGCCTTCCTTCACCCTTCTTGTTTGTTTGCACTTCTTCTGAGCTTCCATTTTTAAAAATCAAATATATTTGTAAATTAATTAAGCGGAACTGTGTCCCGGTGGGTTTTTTTGGTTCTTCTTTCACAAAAGATCTTTTAGGAGGGTTGTTTTGTTGTGTCAGTTTTTTCGTAAAAATTTTCAGGGGGGATTCATTTTTCAATTCTTTTTTTTCATAGGGGAACACTCCAAACGGATCGGTTGCCCGATGGAGGTCCCCCTTTGCTTCCCCGGGAAATAAGGGGACCCACTTTTAAAAAACCAAATGGTAATAGTTTGCTGGATGAAGCCTCTCTTCAGAACATTATTGTTTTTTTTTTTTATTGCTTGTTGGCTTTACCCCTTTTTAAAATTTATTATTCATTCGCGCCCAAAAATGAGGCGTCTTCTTACCCCCATTTTGTGTTTCGAAAATTGCAAAACTCCTTGTTTTTTAGGAAAAAAAGTTTTCGGCTAATTTTGTTAAAATTTTCAAATAAAACCCTTTGTGTCTGTGAATCCCGGAATGCCTTTTTAATGGTTAAATCTATGGGTTTTAAAAAATTTGTTCACTTGGCCTTTTAAATTCTTTTCCATCTCAACTTGAATCATGCGAGGATAAGTTAAAGGGGCTGTTGGTTATAGCGTATAGCGACAGCAAAAGCGAAACACTCTTTGTTTAATGGTTCGTTTTTTAATTTGAAGCCCTGTCAATAAAATGTGAGTTTCCCTACTTAAATCTTTTTGTTAATCTATCAGGGGTAAATATAGAAGAATTCCCTTTGATGGGGTGTCGTTTTTGGGGGTTGGTTTTACAAAGTGCGGTCTCTGATTCGTCTAGGGGGGGGAGGGAAAAAATTTGCCAAACGCTTTTTTAGATAACCATTTTCCCTTTTCTGTTTGTTAGGCTCCGCCCCCTTGGTTTTGCTTTTGTATTGCGTGATGCCCTTCCAATATCCTTTTTGGGGGAATAAAGATTTTGTTCTTTTTTTCCAGCCAATATTTTTGTGCAAAAAAATTCCGCGGTCATCCCCAACGGACAATAAACCGTTTTTGTCTTTTTTTTTCGATGGTTGATAAAAATTTACTGAAATTTTGGTGGGGGGCAATGTCTGGACGGGGTTTCCTGTTACTAGTAATATTGTTTTTATTGCTTGTCAAAATTTTTAAAGTTTTAAGCTGCATCCCCTGTTTTTTTCAATGTGTCATTAAAAAATTAATGCTAAGTTCTGTTTTCAAGGCGTCTTGTGAGCTGCTAGTTCCCCCTAGCTTTTTATGTCTTTTTTCTCGCCCTATCCGTAGTTTACTAAATGCGAAAAAATTCTTCCGCTAAAAGCAAGCGCATTCCCCCAGGCCGCCCATTTTTGCGGGAAACCTTTTTTTTAAATTATTTTTTTTTACATTTTAATTGTTGGAATTTTCCGCTTACTAGAAAAATCTTTTGTGGCAAACCGAAGCTGCAATGATAGCAATCGCTTTGTGAATCCTCAAAGGCATTTGCCAAAATCTGCGGTTTAAATTTTTTAAAAAGTTTTTCAAGCATTGAGTATCCTACATTAGACCTCCAATAAAGAGAATGGTTACAAGGTTTAGCAACAGTTTTTCGGTGTCATTTTTTTAAAATAAAATATTATAATTTAAAAAAAAACATGAACAGCGATGTCTCCTACGCTCAAGGGGCCTAAACCTTTTTGAACTTATGAATGCCAAGTTGTGACCAAGCTATTTGCCCCAAAAAAGGAGAGGGGTGTATTTTTTGGCAGCTGTGGAAAAAACCCCCAAACAGTTCCCCGGAAATGAATTTAGCCTTGGAACGATTCAACGAGCCGCCCCAAAACATTTTAAAGTATCTAACGGTAGAAGCGCAGCTGGGTCTTAAAGGGGAAAAAGTGTTGGGGGGCCCCAAAAGGGTTTTAGTTTTTACCTAAATAGTCGTAGATTTCCCCAATTTTATTTTGAAAAAGTCTTACGTAGATTTAAAGCAAGACCGTTTTCAAGTCATTAGGTCTTAGGGGGGATTTATACTATAGATTTTTGGAACATTGTTATCGCCATTTTAATCATGGGTTTAATAATTTTAACATATGATTTTATTTCCCTCAAAATGAAAAGTCGGAAAATCAGCAGAATCAGAAAAACACTGAACAGGTGGAGAAAGTAACCCAAACCCGAAAATCAGAGAAAAACGCGGGAAACAGGGGAGCCCTTAAAAAAACCTGGGGCGTGTTGAGAGGAAAAAAATTTGAGAGTGGAACAGAAAAAAAATTTTTGTTAAGAAAATGTATATGCACTCAACGCCAGAACAAAAAGTTGATTCAATGCCCGCTATAAAAACTCCATGTGATCAAGGGCCCAAAGTCTTCATGGAATATTTAAACTTTAAAAAATGTTGTCATTTTTGGTGCTCTTGCTGTGCTGCTGGGGGGGTTATTACGGTTATAAAAAATATAAACACGCGGAAAACAAAACCCAAAAATTCCCCCGCTAAAAACAGAAGCCGAACACAAACTGCCCCCAAAACGCCAAAAACAAGCATCATTTTGATCCATTTTTTAATGGAATAATTATTTTAAAAATTTTTTTTTTAAAAATGATCATGGGTTTATTTAAAAAGATGAAGTCAATAATAAAGATGGAGTTTTAAAAGACTTCCATAGACCCCAAAATTTTAAAACAATGGGTTGCTTTTGGATGTAAGCCTTCCCTTAAAATCTTTGCGGAACGCTGAGCAAGACATCCTCAACGATGACCGTTTTTTGAGGCTGTGTGTACATTTAGACATTTACTATTTAAGATTTTAAAAAATAGATTTTTTTTTGATAATTATAAGATAACTTAATAAAGATTAGTTGACTTAAAGGTTTATTGTTTGATCTTAAGGTGACTTTAAACAAAAACTTTAAACAAGAACTTATTAAGAACTTGAAGTAACTTGGGGTGATTGGGGAGACTTAAGGACAACTTGGAATGACTTAAGTAAGCCCCGGGTGACTTAGAAAAGGGGCTTGGGGGAACTTCAGTTAAGAACTTTTGGATGACTGGGGGGTGCATGCGTGGGGTGGGGGTGGGGGGGAGGTTTGCGTGGGGTGGGGGTGGGGGGAGGGGGTGCGGGGGTGGGGGGGGGGGGGAGGGGGAGGGGGGGTGGGGGTGGGGGGGGTTGGGGGGGGGTGCGTGCGTGGGGTGGGGGTGGGGGGAGGGCGTGCGTGGGGTGGGGGTGGGGGGAGGTGCGTGCGTGGGGTGGGGTGGGGGGG
Source organism: Conus ventricosus (assembly GCA_018398815.1). Classification (NCBI taxonomy): domain Eukaryota; kingdom Metazoa; phylum Mollusca; class Gastropoda; order Neogastropoda; family Conidae; genus Conus; species Conus ventricosus. The sequence goes on from CM031606.1 coordinate 80,212,948, forward strand.
GGTGTGTGGGCGACCTTTAATTATTTAACAAAAAAATGTTCAGAAATATTTTTTGTTATTTTCAGTAAACAAAAAAAACAACACAAAAAACCCCACACGCACAAACTTAAAAAATAGGGAAGTCTTGCTAGGGAAATGGGGAATGGGTTTTTGGTTGGGCTTAAGCGCCGTAAAATTCAAGCGGTGCGGTTCTTCTTTTAATGGGAAAATTTTTCAAAAACAGCCACAAGGGCATTTATCAAAGCTTGATTTATAAACAAGACAGTTGAAAAAGTAACTCTGTGGCCGCCCGGGAAGGCAGCCAAAAAAAAATTGAAGCAGGGCGTTGGCGGGCGTTGGCGGGGTAGAGGTGAAGAGCAGGAACCCAACAGCAAAAAAAGTTTTACTGGAGTAAGAATTTGGAGGCAGGCTAGCGTTACGGCCCTGAAACGGTTGTTTTTTTAGTAAAAATTACGTCTGAAACAAAAAAAGTCATTTCGGAGTAAGAAAATTGGCAGGCAGGCTAGCGTTCACGCGTGAACGGTGTTTTTTTTAGTAACTGACGCGAATTGCCAGGTTATACTATGTGCATTTGTTTATCCAGCCGTCAGCATGAACGGTTCTATTTACGGGACTGTTGGAGCCCCTTGGTATGCATGGATCTTTTTTCCAAAACCGCGAATTTGGCATTTTCGCAGGGGGTTTTATTATTTAGCTTCCAAAAAAGAAATGAAAGGGAAGGCCTACAAAATTAAACCCTGGGTTCCTAAAAAACGCTCGAAAGGGACGTAATTTTTGTCGTGAACATCGGAATACCCGGTTTTTTCTTTTTAACCAAAACAGCCATTTTCCTTCGTTTTCCTTCTTTCCTTTATTTTCCCGCCATTGTTTTTCACAAAATCAGAAGTTTCCAAATGAACGTAAATTAACAAGGATTGCATCTTTTCCCCCCCTCAAAAATTTTTCATCCTTTTTGTAGTCTTTCTACATTTTACTTATTTGCTGTTTCAGAAAACACTGATCAGTAAAAGCTTCTCTGGAAAGCTGATTGAAATGTCAGCCTGATTTGCCTGTAGTCTGAATTTTGTGGGTTGAAAAAATCTGTTTTCCTTTTTTTGTTCCCTTTCTTTTCTTTTAAAAAATTTCTCAAGCTTTTTTTTTGGCTTCTTTGGCAAAACTGCGGTTCCTTCCCTTTTAATCTTTTCATTTTTCTGTTTTTTTTAAAGTAGTCTTGTTTTTCTTGCAAAAAGAGCATTTTTCCTCTGTTCACAATTCCGTTGGGGTTGGCGGTGGAATGGAAGATTTTGAGCTTGACCATGTAGGGGAATTTAAAGTTTAGGCTGTGTTTAGAAATCTAAAAGATTTTGATGAGCAAATTGGGTTCCCGAATTTCTCTCTTAAAAATTTAGGAAAAAAGCTGTCTTGGACTGTAATATTTTGTTTAAACAAAATCTTTCCCGAAAACACTCTTCACTGAAAACACGTCCCTTCCCCCGCACCCCAACACCCAAAGACAGATAAATTAAAAGGGCCCCTTGTAACAACACAATTGCTGGGGGATGTGACGTCTTTTTAATTCACAGTTAATTTGATTTGATAGGTGAATGTAAGAAAATGTCTTATCTGTTTTCCCCCGGCGGGGGAATTCGCACACGGCCCGGTAAAGCCGCCCTCCTTTGGGCCATAATTTCAGGTCATAGGATCCCTCCAGGGACTGCCTGCCACAAACCCAAGCCCCCTTATTTGGGGTGTTGACGGGTCTCAAAACCCGTTTTAGTTTAGTGACTGTCTCTGCAAAAGATGGTATTGAAAATGACTGTATGCGCGAAAAGTTAAGAAAACATGTTTGAATCTTATTGTAGAGAACTGTATTATGCCGCTTTAGGTTTACTTTCGCCCAAATGGTTTTTGGGGCGAAAAGGGGAGTTGAAGCGGATAATTTCGTTTTCTGAGGGTTTTCATTGGGCTGTTGTGCTTCGTTTGCACTAGAGGAAAGGCGAATGAAAAATTTTGCTAACCCGGTGTGGATTTCTAAATTTTCCCCTCTTTGCGAGGGGCGACATCGAGTCAGTCTTGCAGGTGGGAGCTGTCTTACGCTTCCCTTTATTCTGGAGGGGAAAATGAGGGGTAGGACGGAAAATTGACGCATTCACACTGGAAGGCGATTTATTTTTTAGAAATCCCCGAAAACCCCTTTATAGATCTGTGAAGCTTGCAGGGTTTCGGCTAGCCGTATCACAAGGAACAGCCCAAAAAGAGAAATTTGGGTAAAAAAGTTTAATCGTTTCCCAAACTGGGTCACTGGGCCAGGAGTGTCAGGAAAACTGTGGTTTCTGAGAGCCTGTCACCTACCCGGTCTCGGCAAGGGGATGCCGTCTGTGAGATTCGAAACGGGGTGAGGAAGACAGTGATGTCCCCTTTAGACCCCTGCCACGGTTTCAAGGTTTGGCAACATCTGCACTGATACCCCCTTTTTGACGTGACACTGATGTGTTTCGACTACCCCGAGAAAGAGAAGGTCAGAAAAAGAGTGAGGGGGGAAAAAAAAGGAAAGCTGATGGGTGGGGGGATGTCAGTCAGACTTCAAATTTGGCCGTCATGGGGAAAAGGAAAAAGAAAGGAAAAGGGGGTGGTAGACATCCAAGAGGGAAAAAATGTGGTAAAGGGAAAAAATCCGTTTGACCGTCGTTTAATGGATTTTGCAAAACGTTTCGTCGCAAAATCCGAAACGACCGCGTTCAACAGAGAGGGGTTCCCCCAGTCTTCTGACAAACGTGAAAAAAAAGCCAAACTTTCCCCCTGTCGTTGTCCAGACAGACAGTGACAAGGGATGGGCAGGGTGGTGAATGTTTTAACGGGTTTTTGGCGTTCATGGTTTCCTTTGATTACTCCCTAAAATGGTTTTTCTTTCTTAAAGTTTTTTGTTTTTAAAGTGGGGGGGATAAGGTCTAATAACAAAAGAATATGTGTTTTTAATTTTTGAAAAAAAAGGGGTTTGACGTGATCGTGATGCGGCTTATAATTGATATTGTTCTTTTAAAAAAAACTGTGGATTTTTGGCAAAAAGCACTGGCAGTAATGTTAAAAATAAAGAATCCTTTGGGGAATTCTGGCGAATGCAGTCTTTATCGTAAGAAGAAAATTGAATATTTTAAAATTTAAAAACGATTTTTTTAAACATTAAAACTTACATGGTATAAAAATGGATAAAAAAAATAATGTATATAAAATCCCCCGCTGTGAAAAGGGTGTTTTGCACGTCAATGTGCATTATGCAGAAAGGCGCTTTAAATGCGCGAAATTGTTTACAAAAAGACGTCAAAAATCAGTCATCAAAATGAAAAACAACCTAGGGAAAAAAAAAAAAAACAAAAAAAACCCACCTTGACGGCCGTTCGACACTGATGGCCACGACCCGGGGATACTTTTTTTGCACCCCATGGAATATTTTCAAA
>CM031606.1:80221381-80223881 GCA_018398815.1 Conus ventricosus
AGTGTTTGTGTTGATATGTGGATGTGTGGGTGGTAGGTAGTAACGCACGCACACACACAATCACAACACACACACACACACACACACACACACACATATTATTATAATATATATATATATATATATATATATATATGTGTGTGTATATATATATATATGTATGTGTGTGTGTATATATATATATAATATATATATATATATATATATATATATATATATATATTATATATATTGTATTAGTTTCCTTGTGTACGCTAGTGTATGCATCTGTATACTCACCGACCTGTCTGTTGTCCTTCTATCTATCTTCCTTCAATGTATGTAAGTATTTGTGTGTGGCGTGCGTATGTGTGTGTTGTGTGTGTGTGTGTGTGTGTGTGTGTGTGTGTGTGTGTGTGATATATATATATATATATATATAGATAGAGAGAGAGAGAGAGAGAGAGAGAGAGAGAGAGAGAGAGAGTGATCATCGTATTCATAGGCAACTGTAAACGAAATACACAATTCAGAGCTGGAGGCCAGAGATTGCAACGTGAATAAACACTGAATTAATTGTCACGTTGCTACGACGTCATATGTTGCATATTAAAAGTAACGAAAGAAAAGAGAGAGAGAGAGAGAGAGAGAGAGACAGAGAGACAGAGAGAGAGAGAGAGGAGAGAGAGGAGAGATGAGTACGAATACGAACACGAATGCGAATGTTTTTTTTTCTGATTTAAGGCCAAGGCCTCGTACTGAAGGGGGCTAAGCGCATATCAGAATAAATCATAAACGTATCTACAGTAATAATGGAAAGTTACAGTATAGCTACATACGAGATCAAGTAACAGCACGAAGTGTTTAAAATGTGCTTCAAAGATATGTATCGTCAGATTATAGAGAAGGTCTTTTTTTCTTGAGGACAACAATAACATTACCTTGAAATGACTAGGTTTACTCAAATACTTAGTTTGGATAAGTTTGGTTCTGAGATAATCCTTATACAGGACAACTCAACGAAAAGGGAATTTCATCTTACTACTACTACTACTACTACTACTACTACTACTACTACTACTACTACTACTTCTACTACTACTACTACTACGCCACACAACGGCATGTCAGTTCACTTCAAACTTATCTGGAACGATGGCAAGGAATGTCAGAAAAATCATATCGATCTCATGAGCAGTCTTTAAAAAAGTCTATACTGTACACATATATCATTCTGATACGTATAATCATGCCAGTTCTGCCATCTGCAATCAACTTTCCTCTCTTTAATACATCTTTTTTTAATCAGAGAGACAGATATCCAAAACAAATCCAAACCCATGAGAATTCAAACACTGTTGCACAGTGGCCGCCCATATAGATTCTTACCACAGTTATCAAAACAAACAAAGCATTCTGTACCGTGTATGCTTTAAAAGGTATCCCATTTTTCATCCATTCTTTTCAGCTTCAGTCAAAATTCAATGCATTTTACATATATATGAATTGGCCTATCTTACGAGCACTCCATAAACCGTATCATCTGTTGTTTTAATGTCAACATTTAAGAAATCCTTCAATGGATATAAGTGAACTTTCTCTATGATGGGTTTTTTTTTTTTGGTCTAAAGCCTACATTTCTGCTCCATACTGCAAAAGTGTCTGAATTTGAGAGTCAAACAGCTTAGTAAAAAAAAAAAAAACACTAAATGAATGACATTCCAGTTTGTACAAGATGTGTAGGTTAACTACAGCTGATTTCTTTGCTCTGTTTGCATTATCTTGGCAGGCAAAATTCAAACTGGATGTGGATGTGAAGTGTACTCCAAGAGATTTGTGTGCATTCACTTCAACGTCTCTTTCATTCCCCTCAGTCCATCGCTCAGTGTGTACCAAGTTGAACTCCTCCCATCTTGCGAAATGTACAGTAATACTAGCCTTATTTATGTCAAGTTTTTAATTCTGCCTGCTGAATGTTAGCTGTTAAGACGCCTTTGGAAACCAATCACTGTTGTGGAGAATAATAATATTATCGTCAGCAGAGAAGGAAAATAGACAAATCTGTAAGATCAGAAGGTGCGCTGCGCCTACCCTTTTCAGTTATTACTAGGACTTACTCATTTATAAGCAAAGAAAACAAAAATCGGCTTCAAACATCACGCTGTTTAACGACTGCGCGAGTACAAAAAAAGGGGGATAATTTTGCCTCTCGCTTTTACTTCCCTGTACATATTTTTCACACAAACACATAATTTACCTTTAATTTCCCTTTTCATCAAAACAGGCCAGAAAAGTTTGCGAGAAATGGAATCAAAAGCCTTTAAAATCGGCAAAGGCAACTTACAACTTCTTGTTATTTACACACTGCTTTTGAGCAGCAGCTGAAAAAAAGTCACTTCACGATCAGTTGTTGAAAAGCGTATTTTAAACCCAGCTTATGTTCACCAGTTGTACCATTATGACGTGCTTATTCGCACAATCTGCTGTTGATAACAGGCGCCGCTCTCTCTCTCTCTCTCTC
>CM031606.1:80236381-80238881 GCA_018398815.1 Conus ventricosus
AAACGGCGACAATCAAAGAAACGGCGACAATCAAGGAGAGAAACGGCGACAATCAAGGAGAGAAACGGCGACAATCAAGGAGAGAAACGGCGACAATCAAGGAGAGAAACGGCGACAATCATGGAGAGAAACGGCGACAATCAAAGAAACGGCGACAATCAAGGAGAAAACGGCGACAATCAAGGAGAGAAACGGCGACAATCAAAGAAACGGCGACAATCAAGGAGAGAAACGGCGACAATCAAGGAGAGAAACGGCGACAATCAAGGAGAGAAACGGCGACAATCAAGGAGAGAAACGGCGACAATCAAGGAGAGAAACGGCGACAATCAAGGAGAGAAACGGCGACAATCAAAGAAACGGCGACAATCAAGGAGAGAAACGGCGACAATCAAGGAGAGAAACGGCGACAATCAAGGAGAGAAACGGCGACAATCAAGGAGAGAAACGGCGACAATCAAGGAGAGAAAACGGCGACAATCAAGGAGAGAAACGGCGACAATCAAGGAGAGAAACGGCGACAATCAAAGAAACGGCGACAATCAAGGAGAGAAACGGCGACAATCAAGGAGAGAAACGGCGACAATCATGGAGAAAACGGCGACAATCAAGGAGAGAAACGGCGACAATCAAAGAAACGGCGACAATCAAGGAGAGAAACGGCGACAATCAAGGAGAGAAAACGGCGACAATCAAGGAGAGAAACGGCGACAATCAAAGAAACGGCGACAATCAAGGAGAGAAACGGCGACAATCAAGGAGAGAAACGGCGACAATCATGGAGAGAAACGGCGACAATCAAGGAGAGAAACGGCGACAATCATGGAGAGAAACGGCGACAATCAAGGAGAGAAACGGCGACAATCAAGGAGAGAAACGGCGACAATCAAAGAAACGGCGACAATCATGGAGAGAAACGGCGACAATCAAAGAAACGGCGACAATCAAGGAGAGAAACGGCGACAATCATGGAGAGAAACGGCGACAATCAAGGAGAGAAACGGCGACAATCAAGGAGAGAAACAGCGACAATCAAGGAGAGAAACGGCGACAATCAAGGAGAGAAACGGCGACAATCAAGGAGAGAAACGGCGACAATCAAGGAGAGAAACGGCGACAATCAAGGAGAGAAACGGCGACAATCAAGGAGAGAAACGGCGACAATCAAAGAAACGGCGACAATCAAGGAGAGAAACGGCGACAATCAAGAGAGAAACGGCGACAATCAAGGAGAGAAACGGCGACAATCAAGGAGAGAAACGGCGACAATCAAAGAAACGGCGACAATCAAGGAGAGAAACGGCGACAATCAAAGAAACGGCGACAATCAAGGAGAGAAAACGGCGACAATCAAGGAGAGAAACGGCGACAATCAAGGAGAGAAACGGCGACAATCAAGGAGAGAAACGGCGACAATCAAGGAGAGAAACGGCGACAATCAAGGAGAGAAACGGCGACAATCAAAGAAACGGCGACAATCAAGGAGAGAAACGGCGACAATCAAGGAGAGAAACGGCGACAATCAAAGAAACGGCGACAATCAAGGAGAGAAACGGCGACAATCAAGGAGAGAAACGGCGACAATCAAAGAAACGGCGACAATCAAGGAGAGAAACGGCGACAATCATGGAGAGAAACGGCGACAATCAAAGAAACGGCGACAATCAAGGAGAGAGAACGGCGACAATCAAAGAAACGGCGACAATCAAAGAAACGGCGACAATCAAAGAAACGGCGACAATCAAGGAGAGAAACGGCGACAATCAAGGAGAGAAACGGCGACAATCAAGGAGAGAAACGGCGACAATCAAGGAGAGAAACGGCGACAATCAAAGAAACGGCGACAATCAAGGAGAGAAACGGCGACAATCAAGGAGAGAAACGGCGACAATCAAAGAAACGGCGACAATCAAGGAGAGAAACGGCGACAATCATGGAGAGAAACGGCGACAATCAAGGAGAGAAACGGCGACAATCAAAGAAACGGCGACAATCAAGGAGAGAAACGGCGACAATCAAGGAGAGAAACGGCGACAATCAAGGAGAGAAACGGCGACAATCAAGGAGAGAAACGGCGACAATCAAGGAGAGAAACGGCGACAATCAAAGAAACGGCGACAATCAAGGAGAGAAACGGCGACAATCAAGGAGAGAAACGGCGACAATCAAAGAAACGGCGACAATCAAGGAGAGAAACGGCGACAATCAAGGAGAGAAACGGCGACAATCATGGAGAGAAACGGCGACAATCAAGGAGGGCGCCTGGGAGAGCGTAGACCTTCGTCAAGATCGAACGGATCCTGGATCTTCAAACGATCCGGATCTGCGCCCGGATCCGTACTAAAGTGTGATGGGTTTGTCCTTAGGCTACTACTACTTCTGTCTTTTGTACATTTCGCTGATGAATCCTGAACCTGCCGTGTGATCCAGAACTCCATGCGAAAAAGGGTGTGTGTTGGTGACAACTACCTCCTCCGCGGAAAAAAAAAGAAAACAAAAA
>CM031606.1:80243881-80261381 GCA_018398815.1 Conus ventricosus
TGGTGTTCCTCTATAATGATTGTGAGAGAGAATGGGTAGACTGGAAGACTGGGTGACACTCGGGAACAGCAGCTCGAGTATTTGTTCAGGATCTGAAAAGCCCTGCGTTCGAATCCCCGTCGGTGGCTGGAGGTGGTTTTTTGTTGTTGTTGTTTTTTCATTCTGAAGGCTTGAAAGGCAGACCAGTTAGTTGGACGGTTAAATTTCCACCCCACCCCCCTCCACCACCCCCGCCTTTACAATTTTTTGTTTGTCTTTTGTTTCTTTTTTTTTTCTTTTTCTCTTGTTTTTCTTCTTTTTTTTTTTTGGTAAAGGCAGTCTCTCCCCTCCCCCTCCCCTTCCCGTTTTTCCCTTCTTTTTCTCCAACCCTCACGCACCATACAAGTCTGTATGTTGTATTGCCACAAATGGACATTCTCTTGCTGACTTTAATGTTTTGGCGTTTGATACAGAGCGTCAGGGTTATTTTTGATCTAGTGTTTGGTGTAGTGACACTTTCACTCCATGTGTAACAAAGTTTAAAAAAAAAAAAAGGAAAATTACATTTCACTTCGTCACAACACTGAAACAACAGCAGCATTTTGAAGGTTCTGCTTATGTGGTTGACCCTCACTTCACTTATACAAGTTGGTTGTCTGGAACGATTAACTTACCCTGCTCCCCACCCCTTCCTCCTCTTTTCGTTCCCTCTCTCCACTCCCGGCTTTAATCTTTAAGTGCAAATTGGCAAGGCGGTTTTATTTTTTATTTATTTTATTGAAACATATTGTAATCCAGAGACAACTTTGCAGAAGATTCCTGCTAACAAGGACATTCCATTTTCGGATTCAGTTCAGTTCAGAAATATTTTATGAACCCCACAAAGAAAGTATTTTTTAACCTTCTGCCTTCACAATCGCATCGAACATTTAAAAAAAAAGGGTATTAAAACAATGAGAGTCCATTCTCCACCGACAACCTGCTGCTGAAAAGGAGAATTCTGAACACTTCTCTGACCAATAGCGAGGAAATGTACAGAAATGGCGAACACATGGCCTGACACATACTATTTGCAAACAAGAGATAGAGACGAAAAACAAACACACAAAAAATACACAGCCTAGTTTCTAATTCAGTTTCTGTTGTTTAAAAATACACGTAATCTTCGACGCGAACAAGACATATGTGTTGCTTTAAAATGGCTTGAGGAGAAAAGGAAACCCTTTCTAGTTATTTTAAACCATTTTTCCCCGCGCACAAGACGTGGTTACGTCCTCTGGGCGGCGAAGCACTTGGAATTTTCACTATTTACCCCTCCCCCTCCCCTCCCCTACCCAGCCACCCACCGAACAAAGCACTCCACTTAGTCCAAAATCATCATTCAGTCTCTGTCAAAACCTGTCTGTCGCACGCCGTCGCGAAAACATGTTTTCGTTTTATTCACTGCAGTGACATTCCCGCTCCAACATCGGTTTCGCTCGGGGTGCTATTCATCTGCCCGCTCCTCAGTCTGTCATCGTTCGTAAAGGGTCGCTGTGTGGCGTTCAGTTTGGGCTCGAGGGGGGGGGGGGGGGGGGGGGGGGGGGGGGGGGGGGGGTTGACTCTAATTTACTCTCTGCCTCGAGTGTTTCGGACCCGACGTCAGTCTTCCAGTTCAGGTCGAATGGGGGAGTGAGTCATCAGTCAGGTTCGGTGGCATTTTCTGCGTCACCTGTCCTATACATGTACGTCGCCTCCGTACCGTTGATTTCGGTAGCTTTAACCCCACTCCTCTCTTCTGGCTGATTTATTTCAATGGAATTAAGAATTGTCTTGTGCAGATACATTTCTTACCCACTAGTAAAAACAAACTCTCGATTTCGATCTGGGTAGAATTCTGAAATCTCTCAAAAGTTTCAAATGAATGTGAACCATTTCCCGACCTTTCATGTCAATCTCGTTTACTTTTGAAAGTCTTCCCACCAACCTCTTTCAATAGTCATCTTTCTTGACACTCTCACTCAACGTGTTTCAAACTTTTCGAAATCCTCTCTCGCTGTTACTTATCTACGTCAGCTATTCCTGAACATTAGCATTCCACACGTTCTAAACGAGCCGAGTAGATCTCATAACCGTTTGAAATGACAATGCAAAAAATTCATTTCCCTCTCGGCAAGAACCATCCCGAACCACATGACGGAACGGCCTTAAAGTTCAATGGGGCACACAAAACAGCATGGAGACAGAAAGACACAAAGGGAATAAGTTCTTAGTGTTTCTTGGGTCGCAGGTGTGTGTGTGTTAAAAGTCCTTTTCACCTTATTCTTTTCATTCCTATTTTTACAACGCAGATAAAAAGTTCTTGGGGGTACGTCTCAAGCGCACGCGCATGCGTGTGTTTGCATGTGAATATATATATATATTATATATATATATATATATATAGTGATAAAAAATAAGTAGTCAGCACCGCCCACGGAGTTCATTTTCAAGCTTTCGCCAAAGGCTTCTTCAGGAACCGATGCAAGTACATCTCCTTAGCAGCGATGACATCAATACTATTGACGTCATAGTAGACAACATCAATTTAAAAACGACGTCACATTTTCTTTTTTACTGTAGTTTCACCTTTCACCACACCCTGTACCCATCTTCACTACATCTTGCAGAGTCCACCTTCCACAGCACCCTGCAAAGTCCACCCTCCACTGTACCCTGCATAGTCCACCATTCACGGAACCCTATAGAGTCCACCTTCCACTGCACATTGTAGAGTCCACCCTTCACTGCATACTGCGGAGTCCACCTTTTCACTGCACCCCGAAAAGTCCACCTTCCACTGCACCCTGAATACCCCATCTTCCACTGCACTCTATAGAGTCCACTATCACTGTACCATTCTAATACAGAATCCTGTTTCTCATTCTGTGCATGCTGTTGAGTTCTGTACGGGAGTTGAGACCCTTAAAGACAGTCCCCAAATTGGCCTGCCAGTAAGTCTCTCTGTCTAGGAGTTTGTCTTCAGATGCAACTTGTTCGATGGGATGGATGGAAAGAAAAGGCAGAGCCTTGTCTTCAAGGTGCTCAGTCTGGGCGAGGTGTCTGGCAACCCCACATCGCTGGGCCATTTGCTTGTTGCAGTCTGATTTGTGATTGGCCCACCTTCTTTTGAGGTCCTTGGTGGACCCAACATACCATGAGTCTGGGTGGTTCTGACATCTGATGACGTAGATGGTAATTTTTTGTCGAACAAGTGAGGTGCTGTCTGATGGGCCAGTAGCGCCCATCCCATGGGCTTCTTAGTCCAATCAGGTCACTGGAATGTGCACAAAGGTCACATCGGCGGGCACAGCATACAAAAAATCCAGGTCTGTTCATGGGTCCATGGAGAGGATGGCGACGTGGTACTGTAGGTTTGTACATTTCTGCCAAGTTGCGTCTTCTCCTATCAGCACCAATGAGCATTTCTTCAGGGAAAATGGTCCTGTTTTTTGGATTGGAATACAGGATGTGTAAATTTTGTTTAATAATTTCTCTTTTAGATGGTAACCTTGGATCATACTGAGTGACCAAGCCAATTTCTTGGGTTTGGGATGTCTCTCTTGCTTGATGAGAATTCCTCGGTCTCTGTTAGCTCCCCTTTTGAGTTGTTCAAGTGCTGCCTCAAATTTCCAACCAGCGATCGTTAAAAATACTTGGCATACTCTGTGAGTCTCTCTGGCAGTCTGTCATCTTCGCTGCATAACATTCTCATCTTCGCTGCATAACATTCTCAGCCTGGCACCAACACCTGTTAGAAGACCCTTGAACACTGAAGGAGGTGGACAACTGTTCTTTGGAAGGTAACTATGGCAATGTTTGGAAAAGACATCTGTCTTTATGACACCATCAACTATTGAAAGTTTCATATCCAGATATTCTACCTGTCTGTCAAATTATATATATATATATATATATATATATATTATATATATATATATTTATATATATTGGAGTGTGTGTTAATTTGAAAATGTTTGAATCAGTAACATGCATACAGGCTTAGGCGTGCTTGCAAAAACGTGTTCGGGCTTCCGCTAACACACACACACACACACACACACACACACACACACACACACACACATTAAATAGATCTTTGTTCAATGTTAAGTTAAGATGGGAATGAATACGAAGCTCAACCAGCTCATAATTTCCTTCTTGCGTTAGCGTGTCACATTTTTTTCGGACGTTGAAGCCTCAGGGCCATCAATAGGCTTACCTGCCTTCAATGAACTTCGTCTGACGACTTCGATTACCTGAATTCCAAACTATTCAACTGCGCAGTTCCGCGTATATAGGCCTGTCAAAGTTTGCAAAGCGGAGACAATTTGGAAAAAACAACAACAACAACAACAACAACAATCAAACAAACAAAACCACTGAGTCAGAAATTCTCACAAGGTGGGGTGTTACCTGACAAAAGCACGGTGCACTGCATGCTTCCGTTCAAACCTGTTGTCTATTGTGACAGAAATGTGCACAATAACCCTCTTCTCTGTCTTCTCTTCATATCCATAGTGTATTCATGTTTCTTTTTGCGAAACTGCATTAAAATATCACCAGCAAATTTTGAGGAATACATGCATACATATATATATATATATATATATATATATAATATATATATTTATATATATATTATAATATATATATTATATATATATATATTTGTCAATGATGTTAAAAAGGAAGGTTAAAACTCGAGGTTAAAACTCTACAAATTTGTTTCGAGCTTGCTGCAGGATGACAGCGCAGCAAGCTCGAAACAAATTTGTAGAGTTTTAACCTCGAGTTTAACCTTCCTTTTTAACATCATTGACAAATGTTGCTCCCCAAGGGGTCGAGCACTTTTAAAATCATTTTAGGCTTTGGTTTATATTCATATATATATAATATATATATTATATATTATTATATATATATATATATATATATATATATTATATATTATGATGAGTGTGTGTGGTGGGTGTGGGTGTGGTGTGTGTGTGTGTGTGTGTAAATCTGTATGTATGTTGTATATATTATATATATATTATATATATATTATATATATATATATTTATATATTATATATATATTTATTGGAGACCTACATAGTATGTGTATGTACGTGTGTGTGCGCGCGAGCAAACAAGAGAGAGAGAGAGAGAGAGAGGAGAGAGGAGTGAGAGAGAGAGGAGTAGAGAGAGAGAGAGAGAGAGAGAGATTTGACTTTCTTGTTGAAACTTCCCATTTTGTTCATGGTTCCAGAGTTCACTTCAACGTGGTGACAGCCGTGATATGGCCTTTGCAGTCTACTGTGTGTGTGTGTGTGTGTGTGTGTGGTGTGTGTGTGTGTGTGTGTGTGGTGTGTGTGTGTAAGTGAGCGCGACATATGTCCTTGGAGCTCTGTAGATTCTTCAGTTGACCTTGCCTTACTATCCAGCTGCATCTTTCCCTCCCCGTCTGTTGAAGGCACTGTATAGATCATATTCGTGTGAAGACTTCCATCCAGTGAAACTAGGTCTGTGTTTTGTTGTAATGTTGGCCAGAATCTTGGTCTTCGTTCTGTGGATTTTGAGACCAACTTGACGTGAGCTCGGCATTCTTCTCCTCGGCAGTTGAATGGGAACGCAGACAGCACGCGCCCCTGTCTTACACCTTCACCTCAAAGCTTCTGGTGAATTGTCTTCTTTGAACCACTTTGCAGATCATGCTTTCCTTGGAGGTTCTGATCAGGTGACAGTCTTCTCTGAGATGTCGATTTCAGAGCATGTCAGAGCTGTCCGCATTATCAGATGCTTTCCCGTAGTCAATGAAGTGCTTGTAGAGTGAAAGTGTAGCACTTCAAGAACTGTTAAGCTATACTGCGGAAGGTAGCGATCTGGTCTGTACATGTGATCTTTTCCTCCAGCAGCCCAGCAGCTTACCTCGCAACTTTGGGTAAGTGTTTGCTTTCCTTCTTTCCTGGAAGATTCTGAGGACCTTTCTGGGATGGGAAAGGAATGTGATTCTTGTGTAACCAGAACAACTGCTCAGATCTTTCTTTCCATTCAAATGGCAGCTCCTCCTACCAAAGAGCAAGTGCGGTGTGTTGACGGGTTTTTTTTCTCTATGACTTGAAAAAAACACATAAATTTATTCCAATAATCATGATTTTCATCCAAGACCATTCAAAGCGGTTGTTCACACACACACACACACACACACACACACACACACACACACACACACACACACACACACACACATCCCACACACACACACACACACACACCACACACACACACACACACACACACCACACACACACGCACTCACGCACGCACGCACGCACGCACGCACAAACATTACACACAGTCATTTTTATATTCAAATGCCAGAATTTTCAGGATATATCAAACATTTACTGTGCATTCTTAAAACGTGTTTTGCATGTACACGTGTGCTAGGTGCACTAAAACACTTTTAGTGTTAGTGGTGAAATAGTGTTTTGTTTTTGAAAGCCTATAATGTTGTTAATTATGGGAACAGGTCTAGTTTTAATTAACTTAACTTTTCAAGAAATCTATCTAAACTGAACAAGGTTTCAAGAAAAAACGCAGAAATCCGTAATCAGCATTCTCTCTCTCTCTCTCTCTCTCTCTCTCTCTCTCTCTCTCTCTCTCTCTCTCTCTCTCTCTCTCTCTCTCAACTGACAGAGATATGGATCTTGT
Source organism: Conus ventricosus (assembly GCA_018398815.1). Taxonomy (NCBI): domain Eukaryota; kingdom Metazoa; phylum Mollusca; class Gastropoda; order Neogastropoda; family Conidae; genus Conus; species Conus ventricosus. The sequence goes on from CM031606.1 coordinate 80,250,580, forward strand.
GATTTGGGTCATTATAATAGGGTACTTCTTCAGTTAAGAAAGACTTCGCGCCATCCTGCATCATCTAGGGGATTTTTCCAATACATTTTTGGCAGCAAAATTAATTGATCAGAATGGTCGCAGGTACAGGGTGACGGGTTTGAACGAGGCCTAGTAACCGGGTATGTTTATGCGCATGCGCCCGTCAGTAAGTAGTCTGTTAATTTCAGCGATTACTAACCTCATGTACCATTTTTGAAATGCATTCATTTTATACCATTTAAATCAGCCGAGAGAGAGAGAGAGGGAGAGAGAGAGAGAGAGAGAGAGAGAGCGTTGCCGGCACATTTAACGACGAAAGTTTATCTATTGTGCAAAAATGCACGCTTCCAAAAATTCCAGAGTTCAATATGATAACGCATGGTCTATTTCCCAACCAGTGAAAATCCTAGCGCACACTCAGCACTCTTTGATAGTCCTTGAATTGAATGGACCGGACAGGAAGGAGTTCGATCATATTTCCTTAACTGCCTCTCCCTTCCCTCCCCCCGCCCCCAAGACTGAAGTGTCTCGATCTCTGACGTTTTCAATTCATTTAACTTTTTCAATACACCTTAGGTTTTCTGTCTCCGAATGTACCTTACTTTACCGCCCTGGATTTTTAACAACCCCCCCCCCCCCCCCCCCCCCCCCCCTCCCCCTTTCTCCTTCTCGTCCGTTCACGAGCTTGTCTTTCTTAATAACATTTTTATGTTCTACTTCTCTGCATACTCTTAACAATGTCTCCTCTACTTCTATGTCTTCTTTGCTACTTCGGTTCCCACTATCTCCTACTTCTTTTACGTCTTCTCCTGTCCCATCATCTTCCTTCTTCGTCTTCTCCTTCCTCCTCCTTCTCTCTCTTCTCTCTCTCTCTCTCCTTCTTCTCTCTCTCTCTTCTCTCTTTTCTTCCTACGTTCCTTGTTTTCGATGGTCAGCCTTTTGCGCTTTGCAGCTTGTTTAACTTTTTAGTAGATTGTTCACAAGCAGGTGCTCTTGCCAGTTGTTTTCCTATTCTTCATAATTTCGGGGAGACCAATATGTTGAGGTCCCATAGCTTTCGGACATGACGTGGTTTTGGATTTGTAACTAGGTATGTGATCTCTGTCTACATGCGAACAAACGTCCAGGCACTTTATATGTCGTATATCATAGTGACGTCCTAAGTGAAAGCAGACCGAAAAATAACGAACAAAGACCCAATTAATGTCCACAAGCAAAGTGAGAACAACTCTTTAACGCTCACCTGGCATTCGCTGTCGGATGTGAACTCAAGGCTCCCTTGGAAATTCATTTAGAGCATCCAAGTCAAAGATTTTGATTCTAGAGAAGTCTCTCTCCAAAGTTTTAAGAAAACAAATGAAAAATAATTACACACAAGACGGTAAACCGAGACCGCGAGCGCAGCATGCTCTTTGACCAGGTAAAACACCCCACAGCAACGAGGTATTGCCAGGCTGGCTCAATGGTAGAGGAAAACCGAGTCCGCAGTCACATTTCTGAGTTCGAATCCCGCAAGCGCCCATCATAAGAATCACCCATTTCACGGACCATCTTCATGATAATGTTGTCGTTCTGGTGGTATCAGTGATGTCCCCTGTCTGCTTTCAGCTAGGACTATTATCCCCCTCTGTCGTAACACGTTTGGTAGGCGTGAACGTCAAACGTGAATATAACTAATTAAAGGGGATTTCTTTTTTTTTCTAGAAACATTCTTTTTAAAAACTCCTTTCCGAGAGGAAACGTACGTACACGGAAAAAAACAACAAAGAATGAAATAGGTGCGCAATATTGTGGCAGCGCACTGCCCTTGGGATAGCAGCCTTATTCTTGTAGAGAAATGTAACGTTAGATAAAGTTATACAATACTTTCCGACTGTTCTGTCGCTGAAATGAGGTAATTCTGTGTGTGAATCATTGTGGAGCGAACAGTTGAAAGGTTACCATTTATATAGTTAATTGCAGGTCTGCTGGCTCTCCATGTACAAAGATGCTTCTGGTTTATATGATCTTTGTACCTCTCGCTCTCTCTTATGTATGGGCTGGCATGTTTATTTCGTGTGTTTTGTGTGTGTGTGTGTGTGTGTGTGTGTGTGTGTGTGTGGTGTGTGTGCGAATTTTTTTCGCGTGCAAAAATTCTCCACAATCGCTTGCCCCAAGGAGCTTATATTTTGGCCGGTGTGTGTTGGCTGGTTTGCCCGTGAGATGGATTACGCAAAAAAAAAAAAAGACCATTTTTAACGAAACTCGGTAGAAAGATGGAACCTGACCGTGAGACGAATCCACTTCAGTATTGGGCGAATCCGTGATGCTGGACGGGATCAACCCGCGGATCCAGGACTGATCATTAAAATTAGTATGTATACGAGGAGTGACTTCTCACGTTCGTACTGACCATTACTTGACCTAGCGGGGGAAAGCGTGTTCGGGATTTGCTGACATTGTTTGCAAGATTATTAGAAACTGTCAAGTGAACATAAACGCTGTGGAGTAAGTAACTGCTTTGGAACGGACAACTGTACAAAAACTCAAGTGTTTTCACGGAACTTTAAAACATTGCATTTTAGTTTCTACCTTTCACAATCCTGCTGGGAAGGTATTACCCTCCCCTCCACTTTTGTGTCTTCTTCCCCCCCCCCCCCCCAACCCCCCTCCTGTCAGTTTGTCTGCCTGCCTTCTCTCATTTGCTCCTTCCTTCTCTCTCTCTCTCTCTCTCTCTCTCTCTCTCTCCTCTCTCTCTCTCTCAATCTCTCTCTCCAATATCACCAACGGCAGCAGTGGTTATTACTACTTCATACAAGTTCCACGTCAGTTAAGCGTGCGTGTAGTCATGCTAAACATCCAGTCTCTGCTGAAGCTCTATTGTCTTGACAGATGTTAGCAAGGTCCGGCGTCTTGAAACACCAGCAGGTAACGATTATACGATGGTGTCAACTGGAACGGCTACCAACAGTAACTTCCTTTGCATAGAGCAAATGCTGCGTGATCTTCGACAGATAGGTAGGTAGAAAGACAGGAGGGGTTAGTGCGTGCCAGGAATCGATCGATCACACAATGAATAATTCAACAGACCGGTGGGTTGGTTCAGTGCTTTGTCTCTCTCTCTCTCTCTCTCTCTCTCTCTCTCTCTCTCTCTCTCTCTCTCTCTCCTCTCTCTCTCTCTCTCTCTCTCTCTGTGCGTGCGTGCGTGCGTGCGTGCGTTCGTTCGTGCGTGCGTGTGTGTGTGTGTGTGTGTGTGTGTGTGTGTGTGTGTGTGTGTGTGTGTGTGTGTATGCGTGCGCCCGCGCGCGCACTTGTAAGTATATGTGAATGTGTGTGAGGGGCAGGGAGGAGAGGATGGAGTGGGAGGATTGGGGACTGAGGGGTGGGGTGTTGGCCCATGGGAGGGGATGTGGTAGACAGTGGCATCGAACGCGCTGGCTCAAACCCATGAAAGCTCATTATATTAAAGAAAAAAAAAGAAAGCAAGATGCAAAGCATATAAACGTACTCCCAGTTTATCTTGAATACAAGTACTTTCTGAGATATTCCATAAAGAAGAAAAAACCGTTTTGGGCCGTTATAGCCGTTAGTAACGGCTATTCTGGTAAAATAACACATCGGGCATCATCCGTGACCCACAATGAACATACGTACACATTTTCAGGAAGATCGGCCCAGTTTTGTCTGGAGCGAGTGGATCACATTTTGACCACGGACAGACACACAGACAGACACACAGATAGACAGACACACAGACAGCATTTCTTCGTTCCCATTGTAAAGTATTCCCTGTTCTATAAGAACTGGGAGTACAAAAAAGAAAAAAAAAGAAGAAAAAACTTGTTGCAAACCCTTTTCTTCACGGAAACTGTAATTTTCATCGAGAAATCTGTAGCAATTACAAATTTAACGTAAAGCCAGTAGTCACTCTAGGTGTTGCTGCTTCGGAATTACTCTCTTTCTGTTGTTGTTGTTTTTTCGGCCTCATAAGGCGGTCAAACGTGATCATCACGGAAAAAAACCCCGACACATGAAAATCAGTGAATATGACTCGTGTGCACGCGCACTGGTATCATTGCGCGGGCATTAGCCCATTAAGACTGTAGTTTTCTTACCGTGTTGTTGTCCTGGTTTCACATCGTAACAATAATTTTCACGTTGTGTCTTGGTGATCATTGTTTCCCAACGTAACAATGATTTTCACGGTATGTCTTGGTGGTCACTGTTTTCCCAACGTAACAATGATTTTCACGCTATGTCTTGGTGATCATTGTTTTCGCAACGTAACAATAATTTTCACGTTGTATCTTGGTGATCACTGTTTTCACAACGTAACAATAATTTTTACGCTGTGTCTTGGTGATCACTGTTTTCACAACGTAACAATAATTTTCACGCTGTGTCTTGGTGATCACTGTTTTCACAACGTAACAATAATTTTCACGCTGTGTCTTGGTGATCACTGTTTTCACAACGTAACAATAATTTTTACGCTGTGTCTTGGTGATCACTGTTTTCACAACGTAACAATAATTTTCACGCTTGTCTTGGTGATCACTGTTTTCACAACGTAACAATAATTTTCACGTTGTGTCTTGGTGATCACTGCTTTCACAACGTAACAATAATTTTCACTCTATGTCATGGTGATCACTGTTTTCACAACGTAACAATAATTTCACTCTGTCTTGGTGATCACTACTGTTTTCACAACGTAACAATAATTTTCACGTTAATTGTGCCTTGGTGATCACTGTTTTCACAACGTAACAATAATTTTTATGTTGTGTTTTTGGTGATCACTGTTTTCAGAGCGGAAACGCTAGTCATGACCTGCTGAAGCTCTCACACAAAGCCCCAGGTGCGTGTCTCGCCAGGTAGTTAAAGCTCGTTACCTTCGTGTGTAGCACGGTTACGACTGATGATGAACGTGTGTCGGACGTGGTATTGATCAGAAACAAACAGCTGCCGGAGACATTCATATTTAGGCTACACACACGCGCTGCCAATTGGCCAATACCCTTAGTCATGATTAACAAGCTACTCTGTTTGCACGAGCGGCTGCGAGGCGATAGGGTCATGTTGACATTCCGTGCACTCTGGATCCCCGCGTGATGGCATTTTTGTTTGTTTTTTGTTGTTGTTGTTGCTTGTGTTATTAGTATTTTGCACGCACGGCGCCGGATGCCAGTTGTGTCCATGCTCTCTTTAACACAGGGGAAACACTGCACAACTGGGTACCGTTTTCGGTCCTGCCTATACATTTTCCATCTTAACGAAAAGTGTACGATAATAGCTAAGCAGTCAAGGCATCCACCACCACAAGGCTATGTGGTCTTGAGGCAACAGAAACTGACAAACTGCTTCAGAAATGATGGAGTGACAAACGCTGAAAGAGAATGACCGTGAAATTATTCAGGCAGCGCTGGGAATTGAAAGGCTGGGATTCCCAAATTGGGAATCTGGAAAGTGGTGATCTGTATAGTCACTGGTTTTACTCATTTTCTTGTAAGCGGGTATGCCGTAATGTTTATGGATTAGTTCGCTAACATTGACGCCTCCAAGATGATACTGAATCTCGTGTGCTTACATACTCCTTCATTCACTTTCATTGGACTCGTGCTGTTTATGGCCGACAGAAAAGATGAAGCATGTACCGTGAACAAACTATCAGTTGGTTTTTGTTTGTTTGTTTGTTTTATTTTTGTTTTGTTTTGTTATAAGCATTCTGAGGAAGAGTCATTTCCTCATCTTGACTAATGAAAATGTGGCTGTCCAGTATAACAGCTTCTGGATATTGTCCAGTTGTGTTCGTGGAGTCGGTTTCAGTTTTTCCCTGATTAAAAAAAAAAAAAAACGTTTATGAGTTACGTCAAAATCTTCTTCTTGTTTTCATCTCATTATTATCCTTGTTGTAAATTTATTAAGATTGTTATTGTTACATAACTATTCTCATTATGATTATCACAAAAATGATTTTGTTCTCTTCACACACATTCACAGACGGGGCGGGGCGTCAGTGTCGATAGATGAAGTAGGATTCTGATCAGTCACCCGCGCTGACATTAAAGGCTGTAATAATTGTGAAAGTGTCAAACTCTGGTTAAAAAAAAAGCACATTTATTTCAGTTGTTAATAGTCTGAGCTCAGCTGGGTAAGCAAAAAGCTGTGCAGCTCGATGACGCGCGTGGACCATCCGGAACAGATGTCTGGCGATAAAGCTCACGTTCTGTTCACAACGTTTTCATGTGCATCGGACATAGCATTCACCAGTGTCTAATGCTTTTACTTGAAATAGCTCCCTTTTGTCGAATGTAAAGTTAATGATGAAACACTATAGGAATAATTTGATATTTAGAGTGACCGAAAAATAATCAGTATTGGTTTGTGTAGCATAGAAAATATGCGACACTCAATTAAGGTATGTCTAATAGTAAATATGCGCGTCACGTGACATGTGACAAATGCCCATAGAACGTCATCTATGTAATGCCACTCTCCCTGGATCACCTGACAATGTTGAAATTCCATGACTGTGAAATGTACATCGACGACTAAAAAAAAAACCCCAACAACTACATTTGATCGACCTCCAACCAAACTGCGGACTGTTTGTTCACTCACTGTACACCAGGCACGTTTGTTTTTGAGAGCAACATTTCATTTCAACAAGGCGACAAAACTCAGACGTGCGAATCGTTCTCGTTTGAGGAAAAGTGGGAGCCTTTTGAGTTTGACGTTCTGCGGCGTATTGGGCAGCACGTGTTTGGCCGATGGGTAGCCTACTTGCATGTCGGACAGGGAGAGAAGGGGATAAACTGGTATGGGTTTAAAGTCCCTGGCAGATGGCCCGTAGGGCAGTGAACTGTTAGGGGGTTCATTTTGTATAGGACACAACACAGGGAGGGGTTGGCCTTCGTTCATCAGCCAAATGCTGAATCAGTTGCTCTTTCACTGTTGGGTGTTGATTCAGCAACTGATTGAAAAAAAAAAACCATTAAAAAAGGAAACAAAGAAAACACACAAACACACCACAGAAGAGAGAGAAGAGAGAGAGAGAGAGAGAGAGAGAGAGAGAGAAGAGAGAGAGAGCAAGAAGACCAACTACAATAGCAGCAGCAGCAGCCTAATAAACAAAACAATCAATCTTGAAGTCTATGGCAGTGGGCGCTGCACTCAACGTAAAACCACTGACATTCAGACGTATGGTGAGCAAAGACCCGAAAGGACACACAACACACACACACACACACACACACACACACACCACACACACACACACTCACACACACACATTTACATTCAGTTTGTCTATCATCGGTCCAAAAAAAAAAAAAAGTAAAAGGACTGGGGGGGGGGGGGGGGTGTGGGGTTGATGAGAGTGCGTTCCGAATCTCTCCGAAAACAAAAACAGAAATCAGCTGAAAAAAAGAGGCAACCGCTTAAAGTAAAGAAAAAAAAGGAAAAAAAAAGAAAAGCGCTAACGATTTCAAAAGAGGTGAAACATCGTGCCTGTAGTCTTCAGCCTTGAACTAGATTAAGATTGAAAACAGGCCTGTTCCATTCACAGTAACCTCGAAACAGTGCAACAAGGGGGTGGTCAGGATGAAAGAAAATTGAAATGACGTTTAAAATTTGTGTCGAATATTCAATCCACAGTGATTTTGATTGTCTACAGACAGTTTGGTACATTTCACCCCTCCTCCTTCCCCATTATTGCCCCTCTCTCTCTCTCTCTCTCTCGCTCAATCCATCCTCTCTCTCTCTCATTCCTTCATCTCTCGTCTCTCCTCTCTCTCTCAGTCTGTCCGTTCGACTGTCTGGTCTTCTGTCTCTCGGTCTCCAAGTCCCTCCCCTTCTATTTAAGAAGTCCTCTCCCATACTCTTTTCATATATTTGTTTCAGTTCAAATATTTGGGGGGGGGGGGTTGGGAAACCGAGTGTATAAACCTTCAACATACTTCAGTCTTGTATGAATAAACACGCTAGGACCGTGCGTTTTCGTGGCTTTGCTTACGTTGAAATGGATTCGGAAATTCCGAACATGTGAGATATACATTTTCGATATGTTGAATTTCAAATGATTTACTAACAGGGAAGTCAATTAAAAAAGATAATGTCACAAAACGTATTAGTCCTTGTTTCGGGGGGGGGGGGGGGGGGGGGGGGGGGGGGGGGGGGGAGGGGGGGGGGGGGGGGGGGGGGGGGGGGGGGGGGGGGGGGGGGGGGGGGGGGGGGGGGGGGGGGGGGGGGGGGGGGGTGGGGAATACAGTTTAGTTTCTCTGGCGTAAACAACACTAACAAATGCACTAACGAAAACGCCTGCACTCCCACCATTTTCACTACACACACACACACACACACACTCACACACACTCACACACACACACACACACTACACACACATCCCGCTCTCCCCCTCCCCACTTTCAGTACACACGCCCGCAACACACACACATTCCTTTCAACACACACGCATCTCCCTCCCCCACCCCGCACACACTTTCACAACACACACACACACACACACTACACACACACACAACAAACACAACACACACCCACCACTTTGATAACACTCAAGTCAAGCTCTCACAAACACACATGAGACGCACAAGCTCACACACACGCCACACATTCACACACACATGCATGCACTACTAACACACACAGCACGCACGCACGCACGCACGCACGCACTCACACAACCACACACCCACACATTCACACACACACACACACACACACACACACACACCCACACAACGCGACGCACGCCCCACACACACACACACGCACGCACACGCACACACCCACACACATCACACAACACACACACACGCACGGCACGCACGCACGCTACGCGCACAGCACGCACAGCACGCACGCACGCACGGCCCCCCCCAAAAAAAAAAAATAACCGCCACTGCACGCCACACACACCCCACACCCACAGCACACACAACACTCACACACACACACTTCGATATGGATGGCGGCAAGTCCCCAGGGACGTTCACATTGTCAGAGCAATAATAATTCCCTTGCTGTCAGCCATCTGAATTGTGAATATTCATGCACAGTTTTCGCTAAGGCGGAAAATGGGAGCGGCATCCTATATTAATCTAAAGTAATACAACCCCCCCCCCCCCCCCACCCATCTTTTTTTCTCCTCCAATTTCTCCCTCATGGGTTTCCCGATCTTCACAACCTACGGCCGTAGGTTGTCAGACTACAGAGACTAACAAGCACCACCTTCCCGCCGATCACACCCCAAACCCCCGCAACCCCACACCAACCGCTGATTATACGCTTTCACCATCTCCACCCGCCCATCTGTCACTATCTTTCCAAGTGACACACGAAACACATGGACATTCATACTTGCGCAACATCATCATCTTCGGTTTCATTATCATTTCTTCATTCTCAACCGTCCGGGCACACCCTGCCATATGCTTGTCGTTCTGCTGCCACAAGCAGACAGCTTTCTCTCTCCCCCTGTTTTCGTGTTTAGCGTGGATATTTCAGTTTTCTTCTTGTGTTCGCCACTTGGAAACTGTGTGTGTGTGTTGTGTGTGCGCGCGCGTGTGTTTGTGTGTGTGTGTTGTGTGTGTGTGTGTGTGTGTGTGTGAGTGTGTGTGTGTGTGTTGTGTTGTGAGAGAGAGAGAGAGAGAAGAGAGAGAGAGAGAGAATTTTGAAGACAAGAATGATGTCGAACTCACTTAGAAATGAATTGGAATCATACACTGATTTTGTTAAACTAATTCAATTGAACAAGAGCTTTCGACAAATACAAGACATAGAAATATTTACAGACACAATAAAATGGATATCATGCGCTTCGTTCAAAATAGAACCACAAGTATTTAATGTGCCGTTTTAAAAAAAAAACAATAAAATATTTGACGATTACAAGTAATTTATAATTTACAACGCACATTTTCCTCGTCAACATTGTACGTACAATACAGAAGGCATGCAACGATATGTATAGTGGACGGCGATTCTGGCGAACGCCACCGTAATATTTTTTCTCTCAGAAAAATTCCCTACGTGCCAGTTTACGTGTTTACAAATTAAAGATGAAGAGTTTTTCTTTTTTTATGTTTATGTGATATATGTTGTTTGAGCGCCGTAAATATTTACTGAATTTGTTGTGAGTGTGTGTGTTGTGTGTGTGTGTTGTGGTGTGGTGTTGTGTGTGTGTGTGTGTGTAATTTGAAGAGAGAGAATAGAGATAGAGAGAGAGAGAGAGAGAGATAGAGAGAGAGAGAGAAGAAGAGCCGCACATGTTGTGTCAGTCCGGATTCTGCTTGACCCCGAACCGGCAAAGGAAGGTGTGAATCCGTTTAAAAGCTTAAGATGCGCACAAGTCATACGTTGTTGTGTGTGTTTGGTGTGTGTGTGTGTGTGATGTGTGTGTGTGTGTGCGTGCGTGCGAGCGTGCGTGCTGCGTCGTGCGTGCGTGTGTGCGTGTTTGTATGTGTGGGTTGTGTATGTGTGCGTGCGTATGTGCGTGCGTGCGCGCGCGCGCAAAGGGAAAAAACTGACAGATCCTTGGCAGTCGACCTAGATCTATCCGCAATTAAGTTATCGGTGACAAGGGCACTTCCTATCTATTACCTGCCATTGACTCCACCCCAATGACTCGGGTTATTCCGTCGGGTGTCCTGGGCCTGTCGGTTCTCTTTCCCGTCGGTTACGACCGGGAATTGTACCTGCAGTTACCCACGCATCCTTGGATTCAGCGGTTTGGTGTGTGTGTGTGTGTGAGGTGTGTGGTTTAGTTTGTGTGTGTG
>CM031606.1:80286381-80288881 GCA_018398815.1 Conus ventricosus
GTGTGTGTGTGTGTGTGTGTGTGTGTGTGTGTGTGTGTGTGTGTGTGTGTTTATTTTTTAACAAGAAAGTCTTTCTGAATCTCCCTTTCAAAGAAAAATGGCCTAGTATGTGCTTACTTTTCCGGCATCAATTCAGTTTCTGTGTATAAGCTTTGACCAGAAGTGAGCTTCTGACTGGTGGTTTGTTAAAGCAAAGGAATGGTTCCGCTCATTCCAGTAAAGGCTGAAACCGAGGAAACCTCGCAGGAATTGTTTCTAGAACGTTTTGGGTGTATAACAATGTATTAGGAAACATAATTACACATAGACCTTCGTTACTCCTTTTGCGATGCCGTTGTTCTGACTGTATTTGCAGACAACCAAGAAACATCTTTATCGCAAAAAAAAAGGGGACTCGTTTTTAATTTTCACTCAAATCTACACGTCGTCGAGGGACACAAACGTAACAGCAAATGGATTTAGGTGTCATTCAAGTCGAGAAGAACACATATTGAAAAAGACACAAAGGAGGACAGGGTGGAGAAGAAGTAGGATGTAAGTTTTACGATTCAGTTCGTCTTGATCCTTGACAGATTGAAAACACAACGAAGAGAAATCATGTTTGAAGGGTGAGTGATCGGTCGTGCTCCATGCGTTGGGTGATTCTGGTTTCTTACACCGACCCTCATACTCCTCGGGCTGGTTTCTGTCCTGTGAACTGCCAGTAAGATAGACAGCCGATAAACAAAAAGCATTAGCATAATTACCCACAGTGCGCCTCTTCTATTTCCGCACCCCTTGTAAAAAGATCCTGCTTTTATGTATACCTGCTATTATCCAGATGCTTTTTTCTGTTGGGAAATGAAATATTCACGTGACATTTGGCGGTTAGGAGGCGGAAAGTGGGAAAGTGGGGATTCAGAAACGGAAGTGAAACTGCACTGACGAAGCAAGCGTGCTGATGGCTATCGTCTTTTGAAACGTTCGGTCAGGTCCTGGTGTTTACAGCGCAGTTGACCGCGAAGGCCACATCATGGCCGTAGAGCTTAGTCTTGTGTTTAGACCTTAGTAGTTCATTCTGAACAAAGAGAAGAACGTAAACGCTTCAAGAGAGAGAGGTTTAAGACTGATGTGACAAGTTTGTTGCTGTGTGTGTAAAGTGAATGGTATAACTAGCTGACTTGGTTTGGAGTGATGCACTTTTAAACGTTCAAGGCATGGCGAGACGATCAAGGGTCGTGAACAGGTGAACCAATAAAGAACGGCCTTAACCTTGACACGATAGTTTGTTGTGTGTGGGCACACACCACAATGAAGAATATGCGCCAAAACATTACACATACCACTATGCGGTCCACGTAAATGTGTTTAAAAAAAAACAAACAAACTAAAGAGACATGTGTTTAAAAAGAACAAACAAACTAAAGAGACATGTGTTTAAAAAGAACAAACAAACTAAAGAGACATGTGTTTAAAAAGAACAGACAAACTAAAGAGACATGTGTTTAAAAAGAACAAACAAACTAAAGAGACATGTGTTTAAAAAGAACAAACAAACTAAAGAGACATGTGTTTAAAAAGAACAGACAAACTAAAGAGACATGTGTTTAAAAAGAACAAACAAACTAAAGAGACATGTGTTTAAAAAGAACAGACAAACTAAAGAGACATGTGTTTAAAAAGAACAGACAAACTAAAGAGACATGTGTTTAAAAAGAACAAACAAACTAAAGAGACATGTAAGTGTGTGCCGAACGAAAGAAACAAACAAATTACAAGACAAGCTCGACGCGTTTCGACCTCTTCAGTCTTCTTCAAGCAAGACAGACAACATTCATGACAAAGAAATCGAAAAACGAACAGTCACTTATCTTCTCAAATTGGGCACAAGTTCATGTCCATTTTGCGTCCAATTTTAGGAGATACATGACTGTTCGTTCTTCGTTTTCATTGTCTTAAGTGTTGTTTGTCTTGCTTGAAGATCAGTGAGGTAAAAACGCGTCATGTTTGTCTTGTAATTTGTTTGTTTGTTTTTTCGTTTGGTGGCATACTAATTTCCTTTTGTTTGAACTTCCGCCTACAGTCACCTCACTTTGAAACCAATAAATGTGTTTAGACAGAGCATAAAAAAAACCGCAGTTGAATTACGTATCAGCTGTCACAGGCTAATACTCTAACCATTCCTTTCTCTCAACTATTTCAAAGGTCTTTATCAACGACAATCACTTGTAGACTGAATTCACGAGCAACCCTACCCTGCGTCATATTTCAAGCAATAGAACTCACCTCCAGTGTCCTGTCTTTATGTCAGTTGATTTTACCCAAGTAGTCTCATTCCATTTTGATGTGCATGAATATAGAAGAGATAGGGGAATCAGCTTTCACACGCAATGATAATCAGTATTGAGAACACTCCGCTTTCGCTTGTCTAGATATAGTCGTAACCTTATTCACGACCTTGGCATGTCCATTGATGGTGTGTCACCTGTTGTGAGCAGGTACGAAGGGTCGGACGAGACCC
>CM031606.1:80303881-80313881 GCA_018398815.1 Conus ventricosus
GCACACCTGTTCAAACCCCCGCGCGGTAGACCGAAAACCGTGACGTCACTTGATGGACTGGCCGTCAGCCGCGACCCTAACACAACAAGCCAATGCCAAGTGAAATAAAACACGAGTTTGCGAACCCCTACAGCCTAAAAAGTCACGAGGGTGGCAGATATTGTGCTGTAGGCGAGTGAAAGCAGCTCAGCAGGAGACGGATATTCTTTGCACACATTTCCATCTGATCCAGATACTCGAAAAAGTGGATTCGGTTCGTGAAACCCAGGGCCGGGCCACTAAGTTATTTTTACCACGTCAGTTCCAACTGGACCAGGGGAAACGAGCTGTTCCGACAATTGCCGAGCCCTTTCAGGTGAATTCAAAAACTTCGTCTGCTTGTGCGCGTAACTTTGAAGGCGGAGTGGTAAGCTCGTACAGATGAGTACGTTTAGTCGCACGTTTATTCTGTTCTTATCTATGGACAGATCACACTTGTTAAATTGAATAAACACGTTAAGGCTTGGGGAAAAGGAGAATCTCCGCTTGCCGTCCACGCGTGATCGCACCAAAAAGTCAGTCGGTAGCCTCCCTGGGAACTTCGGTAAAGTCCGTACGCCTTCGAATGATGTGTTCGGGCGTCCACTGGAACTGAATAGCTCGTTTCCGTGTGTCCAGCTGAACAAAACGTGGTAAAAAAGAACTTAGCGTTCAAACTGATAAGGTAAAGGGCCCTTTGCAGAAACATCCCCAGAGTTACTTTGCTTTTCGCAATCATAGTCACTGTTTTTACATGAAAAATTTAAATACTGATCGAGATGTGCAAACCATCAAAAACGCTTCTTTTCGCCTTTGGCTTATTGTTAGGTCGGGGCTGACGGCCACCATATGTGACGTCAAAATCCAAGAGTAGTTAAGCCATGCCAAAGATTTAGTTGATTACCTCGGTTTTTCTTGATTAAGGTGAAAATGCCCATTTTGGGCGGATCGATTTCGTGTGATGGGAAGCGAATCGGATGTTTATTTTCCCAAATTTTATCAAACATTTCATATTTCTGCTTTAAGCTGACCAATTATCGAAACCTCTAAAGTAGACCTTTAAGACAGTCACATTTCGTCTTCGGTGTGAATGTCTAACCGACACCAGCGCCGTTTTGTTGTTCTTTAGTTTATTGTTTGGGTTTTTTTTTTCTTGTTTTTTTTTTATTTTAGGGGTGTGGGAGGGATTCAAAAGGGAATGGAGTGTGTGTGTGTTGGTGTGTGTGTGTGTGTGTGTGTGTGGGGTGTGTGTGGGGTGTGGTGTAATAGTAGTAGTAGAGAGTAGTAGTATAGCAGCGTCAGCCAGCAGCAGCACCCAGCAGCAGCAGTAGTATAGTATAGTATAGTACTTTCTTTTACCCTTTGACAAATTGTGGGATATTAGACGTCAGAGAAGAGAAGAGAGAGAGAGAGAGAGAGGGGAGAAGAGAGAGAGAGAGAGAGAGAGAAGCAGGGGGAGGGGGGGGAGGGAGAGAGAGGGGGGGAGGGAAAGAAGAACGTGGTGTTTATATATGTGCGTGTATACGTGCGTGTTTGTATGTGTGTGAAATGCGGGGTGTCGGCATTTTACATATAACACACAAAGACCGCCAACATCATATCAATACCTAACCGGACTATGTAACAAACAAGAGGTAACTCTAAAAAAAAAGATCAGTATCAGAAAAATCATCAATCACCGACATGCCCTGAAAAGCATGGTAAGTATGCCCTAAGGGGCACCACTCCAATGAACCATGACCTCCTGATATGTTTTTTTTCGCCACACATAATTTTGTTGAAGCATTATATCTATTCTGTAAGCATCCAGTTTCAGTCGATGAAATGTTGTAAACGAAATTTCCGTATATTTGCCCAACCCTCGGTGTAATGTCAGTGGAGGAAGGACTAGCGCACAGCCCAAACACACTCACAGCTTGCTTACAATCTCATTCATATATCATGCATTCGCCCACATCAAACCACTAGTAAAGTCTATAACTTTACTATACATGATCATAGAAAGAACATCAATGCATAAGAATCAAAAAAATAAAACATTCTCTTTTTCCCCTGAACTTCAAAAAATTCATTTATCTAAAACATCATTAACAAACCCCGGGTATAAACAGATTTCTACTTTAACCTGGCCAGGTGATCTTAACTATTCACGAATCACTGTCCTTTCTTTTCTTTTCTTTTTCTTTTCACGTCACTTCACAACACGACACAACTGCCCGCACTGGTGTTGGTCTGATGGCGCCGGGTCAGGTGAGACGGGTTGGCGTTGGTCTGTGGTTCTGCTTGGCGAAGTACGCTGCCAGGTATGAGGTCGAACCCCCGGTTAGGGTAGAACAGTGACTATCAACATCGATCTGTTCTCCTTTTTTTCCCTTCCTGCTTTAAAACGCATTGCACTCTCTCTCTCTCTCTCTCTTCTATCGCTCTTATCAAATGGACAATGGTTGCTTTTCTTTTCTTTTTTTTTTTCTTTTCTTTCTTTTCTTCTTCATAAATTAGCAACTCTTTCTCTCTCTCCACATCTCTCCTCAGTCCTTCCTCTGCAGACTATCATGCTAATCTCTCAACTTGGTTCCTCTTCTCTCCTCCCCTCATCTCTCTGCTTTTCTCTCAAGCAGACCTAGAACCTCTCCCTCCTCTGTCTCTGTTCGTTCTTCCCCTCTTTTCTCTCGTTCTCTCACTCTCCCATCCTTCTTATGGTGTTCCGATCTCTCCAACAAGGGCGAGTCCCTTTGGGTTTCAGTATTTTTACCCATGACACCCCGAAGTTAGCTCCCTCTAATTCCATTGGAGTTCAAATCATGCCAGTCATGCTGACACGCCTTACTCTCTGTGGGGGTAAATTGGTCATCTAATTGATTAGCTAGATTTCACCCCCCACCACACTCAAACCTTCCCCCTTTCCCCCTTGACTGGCCCGTGTGGCTCAAGTCGTAGACACGGTCAGTGTAAAGTGGCTAGATGAGTCTGGGTAGGCGCCAAGACGGGGGCTGGAAACCACTCGAGACTTTCTGCCAGACAGCTTAGTCCGTACGGCAGACAGTGCTGTCTCCACGAGAGCTAAAAAATAGCCTTTAAATTGGCTGAGGCGACAGGTGAATGATCGGTCAGCTATTTAGTCCGTCTGGAAGGGTCGGACTGTCTCTGGTGAAGGATGAGGATTAGCCTCCCCCTGCTCAAACTGGCTGAATCCGAACCATGGGGCCGTCCGCCTGACGCCCAGAATTATTTGCGTTAGGGCTTAAGTCCAACTGGGCTGGTGGCGATTGACCACGAATTTGGGTTTGAGTGAATTTGACCGTGACAATTTCCCCTTGAAAAAGACTATGCACCGCATTGTCTCAAAACCACGGTACAAAAAGACAACAACCGAATTTGCTGACCCACAGCTACACGTGCAAAGTTTGAAAAAATACTTTACAACAACCGGTTTACAAATTATAAAAATAAAACATTAGTGGATATCACTCCAATGAGTTATCATTGACGTGCGTTCTTGCTTTTATTTCGACTCATTCTATAACGACCCTCTGTGCGCACTTATGCAATTCCCCTACCTGCGGATTCGCCACTCTCTTTTCACAATTCTTATGAAAAGCAAAAATTTAATATGATCGCGATCCTGACCCTTTCCCACTGAGGAAATCTCCATCCTCACTTATTGCAAATAATGCATCACTACACAAGCGACTGTATGCTCCAAGCATAATACATCCAAAATGAACAAATCTCACAAAGAAAATATAAACAAGTCTCACACAAAACATATGAACCATAGCCAACTGGAATAAAACCCATATCCAATCAACATAACTGTCATCAACACATATTATCAACAATGCACCGCGGATATGACTAAATCCTCTGAGTTGCAGCTTGCTAAGACTACACGACTTAAATAGTCAGCTCCGACATTCTGTCGACCGGGAATGTACTGCACTCGGTACCTGTAGGGGCGCTGCCATTGCCCCAACGCAGAACTCTGCTGTTTTTCAGCTGTGCCCCCTGCGGAATTTGAGGGGTTTTGGTGATCTGTCTCTATCACGAACTCTTTCCCATACAAGTATTTGTGGAACTTCTGCACGGCCCACACAACAGCTAAAACACTCCTTCTCTACTGTTGCGTCCCCTTCTTCACACTTTGTCAACTTCCTGCTAGCATATCCACAGGAAACTCGACCTCTTCATGCTCCTGCAACAATACTGCACCTATCCCACCCACTAATGCATCTGTCCGCAACAAAAATGGTTTTGACATATCGGTAGCTTCAAGATGGGACGGGAACCTAGTTTTTTCCCAAACACCGTCTGCAGTGCTTGCTCTGCAGCGTCTGACCACTCGACCACTGCCGGTTTCCCTGCCTTGACCAAATCACTGAGAGGACTCGTGTTTGCTGCGAAGTTTGGAAAATCCCTGTAAAAAGCCAACAAAAACCTAGCAGACCTCGACCTCTGTTTTGGTCTTTGGTCTCTCTGAATTCATCATCTTCTCCACCTTTCCTCTTTCCGGCTGCTTTGGTCGCCTCCGACAACAAAACCTAGGAACTCCAGGCTTGGAAAGCCAACCTGGCAACTTGTTGGTCGGGGCTGTGAGGTTGGCTTGTCTCAACTCTCCAAGACTGCTCCTAGCTGCCTCATATGCCCCTCCCATGTCTCGGATGCTATCAAAGTCATCCATGAAATTCACAACACCTTCCAATCCCGTCAATAGCTTCCTCATCATTCGAGAAAAGACCGCAGGTGCGTTGAAACCCTCCCAAAAGGGAGTACTCGCCACTGGTAAAAGCCCCATAGGAGTGGAAAATGCTGTGACCCCCTTTGAGTCCTCACTCAAGGCTATTTGCCAGTAACCCTTGCTCAGATCGATCCTGGTGAAATACTGGCTCTTGCTTGTGGCGATCTGAGCGAACAGGTCTTCCATGTTGGGATGACCTCTGCATCGACCTTGGTGACACTGTTCAGACGTCTATAGTCGACACGAATCGATGCTCACCTGACTTTTTCCTCACTAAGACGACGGGTGCACTATATGATATTTGGACGGTTCAAACACCCCGGTCCAACATCTTTTCTACCCCCTCCTCGATCACTTGCTTGGTGGGGATATGGGATCGGGTAGGCTTTCACATGTACGGGGTTTTTGTGATGTTTAACTCCACCGTACATGTCTCTAGAGTTGTCCTGCCTGGTTTATCAGTCAGGAACGCCCTATACTGTTCTAGGAGTCCCCCCAACTTCCTCCTGTCTCCCCATGTCTAGCCCTTCATACAGTGACACATCCCTGTATGACTCTTCCCTGGAAACTCAGGGCAACAAAAACTCTCCCTTTTTCTGCTGGGTCTCCTCACCTCCATCAATGATTGCTGCTGCGCCTATGTGCTGACTCTCACGCTGAATATATTTGCGGAGTAGATTTGCATGGAAAAGTTTTGATTTCCCATTCACATCGATTCGGTAGTCCTGATCTACCCTTTTCATGATGGTGAAGGGTCCCTTCCAAAGCATCAGCAGCTTGTTGTGATCCGTGGGAACAGTAACAGGACTTGATCTCCCACCTTGAGGAATTGCTTCCCCACCTTCCTGTCATACTGCTTCTTCGGACGACCCTAGCCTCCTGCAAACTCTCCCTTGCGACCTTTCATGTCTCCTCGAGCCTATTGCGTAAGTCTACCACATACTGATATGGGTTTTGACTTCTTCCCGGGCTCCTGTTCTCCGGACCACAGCTCTTTGAGAATCACCCCCGGTCCCCGAACGTCCGCCAAACGCAGCTCAAATGGCGAAAAGCCTGTGCTTTCCTGAGGGCTTCCCTGTAGGCAAACAGTGCCGGGTGGAATGTAGCGGTCCCAATCTGCTGGCCTTTCCTCACAGAGCTTCTTTAAGATGCCCTTCAGCACACCATTGAATCTCTCCCCAAGCCATTTGCATTGTGGAAGGTATGGGGTAGTGAGCAGCTGTGTGATCCCCAGCAGCCTGTTGACCTCCTTCATCACGCCCGGGTGAACTGTGACCCCCCTTTACTGAGAATTTGTGCTGGCACCCCACGCGAGAAAAGAAGTCTACCAGCCCTTCAGCGACCTGTTGCGTATCTACGCCCTTCAATGCAACCGCTTCGGGGTATCTGGTCGCGTAGTCCACAAGTGTCAACACATACCGTGCCCACCTTTGGAACAGGGCGCGATTGGGCCAATCAGATCGATAGCCACCCTCCTGAACGGTGTGTCAATTAAAGGGGGATGTTTAAGAGGCCCTTCCTCTTCACCCCCTTGTGGCCCGACCGTTGACACCGTCACTGACATGCAGAACCGCTTTACGTCTGCCATTGCTCCCGGCCAATGAAAGTCATCAAAGACTCGGTTAGCTGTTTTGGGTGGGCCGAGAGACCCCCCATGAGCGACTCGTGACCCACTGACAAAGACAGTGTCACGATAACACGCTGTACCTCTAATGAGTGGGCACCTTACCTGTCTTCCCCCTTTGGGGAACACTCGGTACAACAGCCCCCCTTTCACAAGAAATTCTGTCTCACCTCCTCTAACCTCCTGTTTCTCTCCACCTCTTGCCAACTCCCAAGACTTCACGAGCGAAGGGTCTTGTTCCTGTGCTGCCCTAAACTCATCAGGCGACAATCATGCCTGACTTCCTTTCCGGAACAACTAAAAGGTTTAACAACCTTTTCCCCCTTCTTGCTCCGTGTTTGAACTGCTGCCCCTGTAGCAGTCAACAACTCAGGATCCCCTGGATCCCTTGCACCCGGGAAAATTCCAAAAATCAAATCATGAAGGGTTCTCCATCACCACCAGACAACTCGCCTGAGAAGTAAGGGGTACGTACTTCTATCTTGCAACTGGGAAAATCCCTCACAGTGCCATCGATTAGAGTACAGGTCTGGATTTGCCCGTCAAATCCCCTTTATCGACCAGCGTTGTTCGTACTACACCCCATGAACAACCGTGTCTCGTTTAAAACTTTCACCCTCTGCTGGCCAATCCACCCTTCTTCCACTGGGAAAGAACCCCTCGCCCAGTGCCCTCCATCCCTGACACTGACTGCTGCCCAGTGCTAGCCATAGCTGCACTCTCCCTCTTCCCACTGAAACCCTTTTGGTTCCACTGCAGGTCGTTTCCCCTTTACGACCCTTATCCACTCTTGCAAGGCGCTGCCTTCTGGAACCTCATGCGACAATCCCTCGCCACATGTCCCTTCTTGTACAAATGAAACACCCAATTTCCCCTTTTCCCTTCCTTCTGCCCCACCACTGGGTTTGCAGACTTTGCAGAAAAAATCTCCTAGTCTCCTTGCACTCTTCTCCCCTGTGCCTAGCACCTGTTTCTCCTGCCCCCTTAGTGCCCAAACGTGCCTCCTATACACCTCTGCGAACTTCAACAACTCCCCTGCTGTCTCTGGCCCGTCTCTCTTTCAAATGATGGTTAACTCAGGGCCGCAACCTGACAAAATCTGTTCTTTCATAAATAGCTCTTTCAACTCAGCGAACTCCTTCTTCGTACCACTCCAACTCTAACCATTTCTCAAAATAGTGATCTAGACGTGCACCAAACTGGGGTGTACGTCTCACCGCTTGCAATTTAGCTGAAAAGAAATTTTTTTCCGGAACCCCTCCTCTGTGAGGTCAAATCCTTTCATCAATGATTCCTTCACGCCCCCGAAATCAGACTGGTGTTCTGCTGGTAACGCAGTGAAAATCTGCAACGCCTTACCGTCAGTAACGCCGACAAAATGACTGCCCACTCTTCTGGGGGCCAACCCTGACTGGCCGCAAACGTTTCGAAAAAGACTGATGTATGCATCAAAACGAATCGGTTCCTTCCGAGAATTTTGGCAACTTGGGTCGGGGGGCATAGCTGCGCACAGAGTCACTGGAAACTGAACTCCCATCCTCGGTGGTCTCCCCTTTTATTCTCACTTTCTCTAATTCTAATTGAACCTTTAATCTTCCGTTTCCTGCTTCATTCTTTCTGTTCTCCGCGCTTCCCTTATTCTTTCTGTCTCCTGCTTCTTCTTTCTGTTTCCTGCGCTTCCCTTATTCTTTCTGTTTCCTGCTTCCCTTCTTTCTGTTTCCTGCGCTTGCCTTACTCTCTCTGTTTCCTGCGTTGCGCTAGCTTTTTGTCCTTTCCGCTCTGCTAATGCTAATCCCAACGGCAACACGGGTCTTTCCGCGCGTTCATCTCTTTCCATCTTTTGTTGGTTTTCAACGAATGCACGCAACTCTTCTCCCGAAAAAGCCTAAATCACGAGCGACGCTCACAAGTTGTTCAATAGGGTGTTCTTTTCTTCCGCCATTATATCTTTTTCTTTTTTTTTTGAACAAGATTTTATTACGACAGCCAAACTGGTGGTTTCCGACACGAAATGACGTAATAGCACAATCCTATGAATGATAATATTTGCTTGGGACAACGTAGTTAGTTTTTATAAGACGCCCAGCGCCTGACCCAAAAAGAGAGCGAATTATAGGCAATCTGTGCGAAATGAGTACTCTGGGGCTGAAATGCCAAGCCTAGTATTAACTTCTTGGAAGCAATGCCAAGCCTATTTTTTAACTATCTTGGAACATACAGTAAGACAAACCCTTTTCTTAGGATTACAATACTTGAATCCCCCCAGCTTCCTCTCTGAGAAGTTGAACAATTATAATAAATGGGCCAGAATATCCTGGCAGGCTCGCCAATAAATTGTCAACCTCGGTGTAATGTCCAGTGGGGGAAGACTAGCGCACAGCCCAAACACATCACAGCTTGCTTACAATCTCATTCATAATCATGCATTCGTCACATCAAACCCCAAAAAAGTCATAACTTTTACTTACATGATCATAGAAAGAACATCAATGCATATAGAATCAAACAAAATAAAACATTCTCTCTTTCCCTGAACTTCACAAAATATTATCTAAAAATCATTAACTAACCCCGGGGATAAACAGATTTCTAAATTTACCTGGCCAGGTGATCTTAACTATTCACGAATCACTGTCCTTTCTTTTCTTTTCTTTTCTTTTTACTGTCACTTTCACAACACGACACAACTGCCGGCACTGGTGTTGGTCTGATGGCGCCGGTCAGGTGAGACTGTTGGCGTTGGTCTGGGTTCTGCTTGGGGAAGTGACGCTGCCAGGTATGAGGTCGAACCCCCGGTTAGGTAGAACAGTGACTATCAACATCGATCTGTTCTCCTTTTTCTTCCTGCATTAACGCATGCACTCTTTTCCCCTCTCTTCTAGTCTGCTCTTATCAATTGGACATGGTTGCTTTTCTTTTTTTTTTTTTTTTCTTTTCTTTCTTTTCTTCTTCATAAATTAGCAACTCTTTTTCTCTCCCACATTTCTCTCCTCAGTCCTTCCTCTGCAGGGCTATCTCATGCTAATCTCTCAACTTGGTTCTCTTCTCTCCTCCCCTCATCTCTCTGCTTTTCTCTCAAGCAGACCTAGAACCTCTCCCTCTCTCTGTCTCTGTTCGTTCTTCCCCTCGTTCTCTCGTTCTCTCAACTCTCCCATCCTTCTTATGGTGTTCCGATCTCTCCAACAAGGGCGAGTACCATTGGTCAGTATTTTTACCCATGACACCCCGAAGTTAGCTCCCTCTAATTCCATTGGATGTTCAAATCATGCCAGTCATGCTGACACGCCTTACTCTCTGTGGTGGTCAATTGGTCATCTAATTGATTAGCTAGATTTCACCCCCCACCACACTCTACCTTCCCCCCTTTCCTCCTTGACTGGCCCGTGTGGCTCAAGTCGTAGACACTGGTCAGTGTAAAGTGGCTAGATGAGTCTGGGTAGGCGCCAAGACGCGGGCTGGAAGACCACTCGAGACATTCTGCCAGACAGCTTAGTCCGTACGGCAGACAGTGCTGTCTCCACGAGAGCTAAAAATAGCCATTAATTGGCTGAGGCGACAGGTGAATGAGTCGGTCAGCTATTTAGTCCGTCTGGAAGGGTCGGACTGTCTCTGTGAAGGATGAG
>CM031606.1:80330685-80343185 GCA_018398815.1 Conus ventricosus
CCACTGAATTCCTCTCTACTCCACTCCACTCCACTCCACTTCACTCCACACCACGCTACTCTATTCCTCTTTTACTCCTATCCACCCTTATTCCATCCATTCCACTCCATTCCTCTCTACTCCACTCCACTCCACTCCACTCCACACCACTCCACTCTACTCCACACCACACTACTCTATTTGTCAACCTCAGGGTATGTCAGTGGAGGAAGGACTAGCGCACAGCCCAAACACACTCACAGCTTGCTTACAATCTCATTCATATATCATGCATTCGTCACATCAAACCACTAGTAAAGTCTATAACTTTACTACACATGATCATAGAAAGAAACATCAATGCGCATGGAGTTCAAACAAAATAAAACATTCTCTCTTTCCATGAACTTCACAAAACCATTTATCTAAATCATCATAACTAACCCGGGTATAAATAGATTTCTACTTTACCTGGCCAGGTGATCTTATACTATTCACGAATCGCTGTCTTTTCTTTTCTCTTTTTTTTTCTTTGTTTCTTTTCACTGTCACTTTCACAAGCACAACACAACTACTGGCACTGGTCAGGTTGGACTGCTGGCACTGGTCAGGTTGGGCTGCTGGCACTGGTCAGGTTAGACCGCTGGCATTGGTCAGGTTACTGCTTGATGAAAGTGGCGCGGCCAAGTATGAGGTCGAACCCCGGTTCAGATCGAACAGTGACTATCAGACATCGATCTGTTCTCCTTTCTTTCTTCCTGCATTAACGCATTGCACTCTCTCTCTCTCTCTCTTCTAGTCTGCTCTATCAAATGGACATGGTTGCTTTTCTTTTCTTTTCCTTTTCTCTTTTTCTTTTTTTTCTTCATCAGTTAGCAACTCTCTCTCTCCACATCTCTCCTTAGTCCTTCCTCTGCAGACTCTCTATGGTGCTAATGCTACAGCTCGGTTCTCTTCACTCCTCTCATCTCCCTGCTCTTCTCTCATCAGAGCCTACACCCAGAACCTCTTCCTCTCTCTCTGGTTCTTTTTTCTCTTCCACTCTCGCATTCCTATCTTATCCTAAACCCATCTGTCAAAGGGTGAGTACCATTGGTCAGTATTTTCACCGCCTTATACTGAGGTTTGCCTCCCCTCTCATTTCATTGGACATTCGAATCGTCAACGTCACATCTCCCTGCCTTGCTCTCTGGGTGGTCAATGGTCATTTAATTAATTAGCTAGATTTCCCCCCCACTACACAGTACCTCCCCCCTCCTACTTTGACCAACGATGTCCGACTTAATTGTGGACACTGGTCCTACAAATTGGCTGGATGAGTCTGACCCAGGCGCCGAGACCCATCTGGCCAGACCCATCGAGGCGTCGGTCAAGCGGCTTAGTCTGTCTGGGAATGATGCTGTCTCCATGTAGGACTAAAATAGCCTCCCGCCGTGCTTAATTGGCTGACCCGACACATGAGGCCGTCTGCCTGGCGCCCAGAATGTTTGACTTTGGGCTTATGCCCAGTTGAGCTGGCTGGCGACTGACCACGACTTCGGTTTTTCTTTTTCTGTCCGTGAACTATTCCTCTATACTCCTATCCACCCTTATCCAATCCATTCCACTCCACTCCACTCTACTCTTATCCACACTTATCCACTCCACTCCACACTACTCTATTCCTATCCACCCTCATCCACTCCATTCCACTCCACTCCACTCTAACTCTTATCCACACTTATCCACTCCACTCCACACTACTCTATTCCTATCCACCCTCATCCACTCCATTCCACTCCACTCCATTCCACTCCACTCCACTCTACTCTTATCCACACTTATCCACTCCACTCCACACTACTCTATTCCTATCCACCCTCATCCACTCCATTCCCACTCCACTTTCCCCTCCACTCTACTCTTATCCACACTTATCCACTCCACTCCACACTACTCTATTCCTATCCACCCATCCACTCCACTCCCACTCCATGTCTACTCCACTCATTCCATTCCACTCCACTCCACTATACTTCTATCCTTTTAGAATGATTTAAAGAGCAAGTCTGAAATCGAAAATCATATCCGCTGCATGGAAATGGGATTCACAAACTTCCATAACAGAATCTGGTTGAAAGTAATAGAAAAAAAAATGACGATCTTTGTGAATGTTGTTACTTCATAAAATTTGTCCACATACTGCTGTGGATTATTGTTACGACTCAGTGTGTTGATGGAATGCATTGTACCGTTAGTCACACACACAGACACAGACACACACAGACACCACACACACACACACACACACACACACACAACACACACACACACGAAACGCACACACACACCACAAACACACAAACACACACACACACATCACACACACACACACACACACGCCGCGCCGCGGCGCGCGCGACGCACGCACGCCACGCACACGCACACGCACACACACACACACATTCGGAATATATGTCAATATTGTCACGTCAAAATTCAACTCAACCAAATTCGTGGTCAATCGCCACCTAGCCCAGTTGGACTTAAGCCCTAACGCAAAATATTCTGGGCGTCAGGCGGACGGCCCCATGGTTCGGATTCAGCCAGTTTGAGCAGAGGGGGAGGCTAATCCTCATCCTTCACAGAGACAGTCCGACCCTTCCAGACGGACTAAATAGCTGACCGACCTCATTCACCTGTCGCCTCAGCCAATTAATGGCTATTTTTAGCTCTCGTGGGAGACAGCACTGTCTGCCGTACGGACTAAGCTGTCTGGCAGAATGTCTCGATTTGGTCTTCCAGCCCGCGTCTTGGCGCCTACCCAGACTCATCTAGCCACTTTACACTGACCAGTGTCTACGACTTGAGCCACACGGGCCAGTCAAGGAGGAAAGGGGGGAAGGTAGAGTGTGGTGGGGGTGAAATCTAGCTAATCAATTAGATGACGCAATTGACCACCACAGAGAGTAAGGCGTGTCAGCATGACTGGCATGATTTGAACATCCAATGGAATTAGAGGGAGCTAACTTCGGGTGTCATGGGTAAAAATACGACCAATGGTACTCGCCCTTGTTGGAGAGATCGGAACACCATAAGAAGGATGGGAGAGTGAGAGAACGAGAGAACGAGGGGAAGAACGAACAGAGACAGAGAGAGGGAGAGGTTCTAGGTCTGCTTGAGAGAAAAGCAGAGAGATGAGGGAGGAGAGAAGAGAACCAAGTTGAGAGATTAGCATGAGATAGTCTGCAGAGGAAGGACTGAGGAGAGATGTGGAGAGAGAGAAAGAGTTGCTAATTTATGAAGAAGAAAAGAAAGAAAAAAAAAAAAAAAAGAAAAGAAAAGCAACCATGTCCATTTGATAAGAGCAGACTAGAAGAGAGAGAGAGAGAGAGAGTGCAATGCGTTAATGCAGGAAGAAAGAAAGAGAACAGATCGATGTTGATAGTCACTGTTCTAACCTAACCGGGGGTTCGACCTATACCTGGCAGCGTCACTTCGCCAAGCAGAACCACAGACCACGCCAACAGTCTCACCTGACCGGCGCCATCAGACCAACACCAGTGCGGCAGTTGTGTCGTGTTGTGAAAAGTGACAGTGAAAAGAAAAAGAAAAGAAAAGAAAGGACAGTGATTCGTGAATAGTTTAAGATCACCTGGCCAGGTAAAGTAGAAATCTGTTTTATACCCGGGTTAGTTAATGATGTTTTAGATAAATGATTTTGTGAAGTTCAGGAAAGAGAGAATGTTTTATTTTGTTTGATTCTATATGCATTGATGTTCTTTCTATGATCATGTATAGTAAAGTTATAGACTTTACTAGTGGTTTGATGTGACGAATGCATGATATATGAATGAGATTGTAAGCAAGCTGTGAGTGTGTTTGGGCTGTGCGCTAGTCCTTCCTCCACTGACATTACACCGAGGTTGACAATTTATTGGCGAGCCTGCCAGGATATTCTGGCCCATTTATTATAATTGTTCAACTTCTCGAGAGGAAGCTGGGTGGGATTCAAGTATTGTAATCCTAAGACAAGGGGTTGTCTTACTGTATGTTCCCAAGATAGTTAAATACTAGGCTTGCATTGCTTCCAAGTAGTTAATACTAGGCTTGGCATTTCAGCCCCAGAGTACTCATTTCGCACAGATTGCCTATAATTCGCTCTCATAGTTGGGTCAGGCGCTGGGCGTCTTATAAAAACTAACTACGTTGTCCCAAGCTAATATTATCATTCATAGGATTGTGCTATTACGTCACTCGTGTCGGAAACCACCAGTTTGGCTGTCGTAATAAAATCTTGTTCAAAAAAAAAAGAAGAAGATATAATGGCGGAAGAAAAGAACACCCCTATTGAACAACTTGTGAGCGTCGCTCGTGATTTAGGCTATTCGGGAGAAGAGTTGCGTGCATTCGTTGAAAACCAACAAAAGATGGAAAGAGATGAACGCGCGGAAAGACGCCGTGTTGCCGTAGAGATAGCATTAGCAGAGCAGGAAAGGACTAAAGCTAGCGCAACGCAGGAAACAGAGAGAGTAAGGCAAGCGCAGGAAACAGAAAGAATGAAGCAGGAAACAGAAAGAATAAGGGAAGCGCAGGAAACAGAAAGAATGAAGCAGGAGACAGAAAGAATAAGGGAAGCGCAGGAGACAGAAAGAATGAAGCAGGAAACGGAAAGATTAAAGGTTCAATTAGAATTAGAGAAAGTGAGAATACAAAGGGAGACCACCGAGGATGGGAGTTCAGTTTCCAGTGACTCTGTGCGCAGCTATGCCCCCGACCCAAGTTGCCAAAATTCTCGGAAGGAACCGATTCGATTGATGCATACATCAGTCGTTTCGAAACGTTTGCGGCCAGTCAGGGTTGGCCCCCAGAAGAGTGGGCAGTCATTTTGTCGGCGTTACTGACGGTAAGGCGTTGCAGATTTTCACTGCGTTACCAGCAGAACACCAGTCTGATTTCGGCGCTGGGAAGGAATCATTGATGAAAGGATTTGACCTCACAGAGGAGGGGTTCCGGAAGAAATTTCGTTCAGCTAAATTGCAAGCAGGTGGACGTACACTCAGTTTGGTGCACGCTAGATCACTATTTTGAGAAATGGTTTAGAGTTGAGTGGTACGAAGAAGGAGTTCGCTGAGTTGAAAGAGCTAGTTATGAAAGAACAGATTTTGTCAGGTTGCGGCCCTGAGTTAACCATACATTTGAAAGAGAGACAGCAGAGACAGCAGGGAGTTGTTGAAGTTCGCAGAGGTGTATAGAGAGGCACGTTTGGGCACTAAGTGGCAGGAGAAACAGGTGCTAGGCACAGGGGAGAAGAGTGCAAGGAGACTAGGAGAGTTTTCTGCAAAGTCTGCAAACCCAGTGGTGGGGCAGAAGGAAGGGCAAAGGGAAATTAGGTGTTTCATTTGTCACAAGAAGGGACATGTGGCGAGGGATTGTCGCATGAGGTTCCAGAAGGCAGCAGCCTTGCAAGAGGTGGATAAGGGTCGTCAAGGGAAACGACCTGCAGTGGAACCAAAAGGGATTCAGTCGGAAGAGGGTAAGAGTGCAGCCTATGGCTAGCACTGGCAGCAGTCAGTGTCAGGGATGGAGGGCACTAGGCTGAGTGGTTCGTTACCAGTGGAAGAAGGTGGATTGGCCAGCAGAGGGTGAAAGTGTTACGAGACACTGGTTGTTCATGCGGTGTAGTACGAACAACGCTGGTCGATAAAGGGGATTTGACAGGGCAAATCCAGACCTGTACTCTAATCGATGGCACTGTGAGGGAGTTTCCAGTTGCTAAGATAGAAGTACGTACCCCTTACTTCTCAGGCGAGTTGTCTGCGTTGGTGATGGAGAAACCCCTTCATGATTTGATCATTGGGAATATTCGGGGCAAGGGATCCAGGGGATCCTGAGTTGTTGACTGCTACAGGGGCAGCAGTTTCAAACACGGAGCAAGAAGGAGGAAAAGGTTGTTAAACCGTTAGTTGTTCCAGGAAGGAAGTCAGCATAGATGTGTCGCCTGATGAGTTTAGGGCAGCACAGGAACAGACCCTCGCTCGTGAAGTCTTGGGAGTTGGCAAGAGGTGGAGAGAAACAGGAGGTTAGAGGAGGTGAGACAGAATTTCTTGTGAAAGGCGGGCTGTTGTACCGAGTGTTCACCAAGGGGAAGACAGGTAAGGTGACCACTCAGTTAGAGGTACCAGCGTGTTATCGTGACACTGTCATGTCAGTGGGTCACGAGTCGCTCATGGCGGGTCATCTCGGCACCAGCAAAACAGCTAACCGAGTCTTTGATGACTTTCATTGCCAGGAGCAATGGCAGACGTAAAGCGGTTCTGCATGTCATGTGACGTGTGTCAACGGTCAGCCACAAGAGGGGTGAAGAGGAAGGCGCCTCTTAAACATCCCCCTTTAATTGACACACCGTTCAGGAGGGTGGCTATCGATCTGATTGGCCCAATCGCGGCCCTGTTCCAAAGGTGGGCACAGGTATGTGTTGACACTTGTGACTACGCGACCAGATACCCAGAAGCGGTTGCATTGAAGGGCGTAGATACGCAACAGGTCGCTGAAGGGCTGGTAGACATCTTTTCTCGCGTGGGGGTGCCAGCACAAATTCTCAGTGACAGGGGGTCACAGTTCACCTCAGGCGTGATGAAGGAGGTCAACAGGCTGCTGGGGATCACACAGCTGCTCACTACCCCATACCATCCACAATGCAATGGCTTGGTGGAGAGATTCAATGGTGTGCTGAAGGGCATCTTAAAGAAGCTCTGTGAGGAAAGCCAGCAGATTGGGACCGCTACATTCCAGCGGCACTGTTTGCCTACAGGAAGCCCCTCAGGAAAGACACAGGCTTTTCGCCATTTGAGCTGCTGTATGGGCGGACAGTTGGGGACCGGTGTGCATTCTCAAAGAGCTGTGGTCCGGAGAACAGGAGTCCGAAGAAGTCAAAACCACATATCAGTAGTGGTAGACTTACGCAATAGGCTCGAGGAGACATGTAAGGTCGCAAGGGAGAGTTTGCAGGAGGCTAGGGTCGTCCAGAAGAAGCAGTATGACAGGAAGGTGAGGAAGCAATTCCTCAAGGTGGGAGATCAGTCCTGTTACTGCTTCCCACGGATCACAACAAGCTGCTGATGCATTGGAAGGGACCCTTCAACCATCATTGAAAAGGTAGATCAGGACTACCGAATCGATGTGAATGGGAAATCAAAACTTTTCTCATGCAAATCTACTCCGCAAATTAATCAGCGTGAGAGTCAGCACATAGGCGCAGCAGCAATCATTGATGGAGGTGAGGGAGACCCAGCAGAAGAAGAGATGATTTTGTTGCCTGAGTTTCCAGGGGAAGAGTCATACAGGGATGTGTCACTGTATGAAGGGCTAGACAGTAGGAGACAGGAGGAAGTTAGGGGACTCCTAAACAGTATAGGGCGTTCCTGACTGATAAACCAGGCAGGACAACTCTAGAGACATGTACGGTGGAGTTGACATCACAAGAAACCCGTACATGTGAAAGCCTACCCGATCCCATATGCCACCAAGCAAGTGATCGAGGAGGAGGTAGAAAAGATGTTGGACCTGGGGTGATTGAACCGTCCAAATCATCATATAGTGCACCCGTCGTCTTAGTGAGGAAAAAGTCAGGTGAGCATCGATTCTGTGTCGACTATAGACGTCTGAACAGTGTCACCAAGGTCGATGCAGAGGTCATACCCAACATGGAAGACCTGTTCGCTCAGATCGCCACAAGCAAGAGCCAGTATTTCACCAGGATCGATCTGAGCAAGGGTTACTGGCAAATAGCCTTGAGTGAGGACTCAAAGGAGGGTCACAGCATTTTCCACTCCTATGGGGCTATACCAGTGGCGAGTACTCCCTTTTGGGATGGTCAACGCACCTGCGGTCTTTCTCTCGAATGATGAGGAAGCTATTGACGGGATTGGAAGGTGTTGTGAATTTCATGGATGACATTCTGATAGCATCCGAGACATGGGAGGAGCATATGAGGCAGCTAGGAGCAGTCTTGGAGAGGTTGAGACAAGCCAACCTCACAGCCAGACCAACAAAGTGCCAGGTTGGCTTTCCAAGCCTGGAGTTCCTAGGTTTTGTTGTCGGAGGCGACACAAAGCAGCCGGAAAGAGGAAAGGTGGAGAAGATGATGAATTCAGAGAGACCAAGACCAAAACAGAGGTCAGGAGTCTGCTAGGTTTTGTTGGCTTCTACAGGGAGTTTGTTCCAAACTTCGCAGCAATCACGAGTCCTCTCAGTGATTTGGTCAAGGCAGGGAAACCGGCAGTGGTCGAGTGGTCAACGCTGCAGAGCAAGCACTGCAGACGGTGTTGGAAAGACTAGGTTCCCGTCCCATCTTGAAGCTACCAGATATGTCAAAACCATTTTTGTTGCGGACAGATGCATCAGGTGGTGGGATAGGTGCAGTATTGTTGCAGGAGCATGAAGAGGTCGAGTTTCCTGTGAGATATGCTAGCAGGAAGTTGACAAAGTGTGAAGAAGGGTACGCAACAGTAGAGAAGGAGTGTTTTAGCTGTTGTGTGGGCCGTGCAGAAGTTCCACAAATACTTGTATGGGAAAGAGTTCGTGATAGAGACAGATCACCAACCACTCAAATTCCTGCAGGAGGCACAGCTGAAAAACAGCAGAGTTCTGCGTTGGGCAATGGCACTGCAGCCCTACAGGTACCGAGTGCAGTACATTCCAGGTCGACAGAATGTCGGAGCTGACTATTTAAGTCGTGTAGTCTAGCAAGCTGCAACTCAGAGGAAGTCAGTCATATCCGCGGTGCATTGTTGATAATATGTGTTGATGGACAGTTATGTTGATTGGATATGGGTCATTCCCAGTTGGCTATGGTTCATATTGTTTTGTGTGAGACTTGTTTATATTTTCTTTGTGAGATTTGTTCATGTGGATGTAGTTATGCTTGGAGCTTAACAGTCGCTTGTGTAGTGATGCATTATTTGCAATAAGTGAGGATGGAGATCCTCAGTGAAGGGTCATGGATCGCGATCATATTATATTGTGCTTTTCATAAGAATTGTGAAAAGGAGAATGGCGAATCCGCAGGTAGGGGAATTGCATAAGTGCGCACAGAGGTCGTTATAGAATGAGTCGAAATAACGCAAGAACGCACGTCAATGATAACTCATTGGAGTGATATCCACTAATGATATATTTTATAATTTGTAAACCGGTTGTTGTAAAGTATTTTTCAAACTTTGCACGTGTAGCTGTGGGTCAGCAAATTCGGTTGTTGTCTTTTTTTGTACCGTGGTTTTGAGACAATGCGGTGCATAGTCTTTTGCAAGGGGGAAATTGTCACGGTCAAAATTCCAACTCAACCAATTCGTGGTCAATCGCCACAGCCAGTTGGACTTAAGCCCTAACGCAAATATTCTGGGCGTCAGGCGGACGGCCCCATGGTTCGGATTCAGCCAGTTTGAGCAGAGGGGGAGGCTAATCCTCATCCTTCACAGAGACAGTCCGACCCTTCCAGACGGACTAAATAGCTGACCGACTCATTCACCTGTCGCCTCAGCCAATTAATGGCTATTTTTAGCTCTCGTGGAGACAGCACTGTCTGCCGTAACGGACTAAGCTGTCTGGCAGAATGTCTCGAGTGGTCTTCCAGCCCGCGTCTTGGCGCCTACCCAGACTCATCTAGCCACTTTACACTGACCAGTGTCTACGACTTGAGCCACACGGGCCAGTCAAGGAGGAAAGGGGGGAAGGTAGAGTGTGGTGGGGGGTGAAATCTAGCTAATCAATTAGATGACCAATTGACCACCACAGAGAGTAAGGCGTGTCAGCATGACTGGCATGATTTGAACATCCAATGGAATTAGAGGGAGCTAACTTCGGGTGTCATGGGTAAAAATACTGACCAATGGTACTCGCCCTTGTTGGAGAGATCGGAACACCATAAGAAGGATGGGAGAGTGAGAGAACGAGAGAACGAGGGGAAGAACGAACAGAGACAGAGAGAGGGAGAGGTTCTAGGTCTGCTTGAGAGAAAAGGCAGAGAGATGAGGGAGGAGAGAAGAGAACCAAGTTGAGAGATTAGCATGAGATAGTCTGCAGAGGAAGGACTGAGGAGAGATGTGGAGAGAGAGAAAGAGTTGCTAATTTATGAAGAAGAAAAGAAGAAAAGAAAAAAAAAAAAGAAAAGAAAAGCAACCATGTCCATTTGATAAGAGCAGACTAGAAGAGAGAGAGAGAGAGAGAGTGCAATGCGTTAATGCAGGAAGAAAGAAAGGAGAACAGATCGATGTTGATAGTCACTGTTCTACCTAACCGGGGGTTCGACCCAAACCGTGGCAGCGTCAGTTCGCCAAGCAGAACCACAGACCAACGCCAACAGTCTCACCTGACCGGCGCCATCAGACCAACACCAGTGCGGCAGTTGTGTCGTGTTGTGAAAGTGACAGTGAAAAGAAAAAGAAAGAAAGAAAGGACAGTGATTCGTGAATAGTTAAGATCACCTGGCCAGGTAAAGTAGAAATTGTTTATAACCCGGTGTTAATGATGTTTTAGATAATGATTTGTGAAGTTCAGGGAAAGAGAGAATGTTTTATTTTGTTTGATTCTATATGCATTGATGTTCTTTCTATGATCATGTATAGTAAAGTTATAGACTT
The DNA here is from genome assembly GCA_018398815.1 of Conus ventricosus. NCBI lineage: Eukaryota > Metazoa > Mollusca > Gastropoda > Neogastropoda > Conidae > Conus > Conus ventricosus. Next base: position 80,341,284 of record CM031606.1, read on the forward strand.
TACTAGTGTTTGATGTGACGATGCATGATATATGAATGAATGTAAGCAAGCTGTGAGTGTGTTGTGCTGTGCGCTAGTCCTTCCCTCCACTGACATTACACCGAGTGACAAATATACGGAAATTTCGTTTCAACATTTCATCGACTGAAACTGGATGCTTACAGAATAGATATAATGCTTCAACAAAATGTATGTGTGGCGAAACAAACATATTCAGGAGGTCATGTTCTATTGGAGTGTGTGCCTCTTTAGGGCATACTTACCATGCTTATCAGGCATGTCTGTGATTGATGATTTTTCTGATCTGATCTGTTTTAGAGTTACCTCTTGTTTGTTACATAGTCCGGTAGGTATTTGATATGATGTTGGCGGTCTTTGTGTGATTATATTAAATGTTATGCCGACACCTGCATACACATCACATACAAACACGCACGTATACACGCACATATATAAACAACACGTTCTCTCCCTCTCCCTCTCTCCTACCTCCCCCCTCCCCTGTCTTCTCTCTTCTCTCTCCATGCTCTCTCTCTCTCTCTCTCCTCTCTCTCTCTCCTCTCTGACGTCTAATATCCCACATTTTGTCAAAGGCGTTAACATAAAGTACTCCTACTACTACTATCTTACTGCTGCTGCTGCTGCTGCTGCTCTGACGTGCTTACTACTACTCCTGACTACTCTATACATTACCACACACACACACAACACAACACAACACACACATACTACACACACACACACACTCACTCCCTTCCTTCTGAATCCCTACCACCCCTAAATAAGAAAAAAAACAAGAAAAAACACCCAAACATAACTAAAGCAACAACAAAACGGACGCTCGTGTCGGTTTAGACATTCCACACCGAAGACGAAATGGACATGTCCTTAAAGTCTAACTTATAGAGGTTTCGTAAGTTGGTCAGCTTATGCGAAATATGAAATGTTTGATAAATTGGTAAAATAAACATCCGATTCGCTTCCGATCACACGAAATCGATCCGCGAAAGTGGGCATTTTCACCTGTAAATCAAGAAAACCGGAGGTATCAACTAAATCTTGGCATGGCTTAACTACTCTTGGATGTGACGTCACATGATGGGCTGGCCGTCAGCCGCGACCTACACAATAAGCCAACGGCGACAGAAAGCGATTCTGATGGTTCTTGCACATCTCGATCAGTATTCAATTTATCATGTAAAAACAGTGACTATGATTGCGACAGCCAATGTAACTCTGGGGATGTTTCTGCAAGGCCTTTACCTTATCAGTTTGAACGCTAAGTTCTTTTTACCACGTCAGTTCCAGCTGGACCACGGAAACGAGCTATTCAGTTCCAGCTGGACGCCCGAACACATCATTCCGAAGGCGTACGGACTTTTACCGAAGTCTCGAGGGAGCTACCGACTGACTTTTTGATGCGATCACGCGTGGACGGCAAGCGGAGATTCTCCTTCCTCAAGCCTTAAACGTGTTCATTCAATTTAACAAGTGTGATCTGTCCATAGATAAGAACAGAATAAACGTGCGACTATCGTACTCATCTGTACGAGCTTACCACTCCGCCTTCAAAGTATACGCGCACAATGCAGACGAAGTTTTTGATCCACTCGAAAGGGCTCGGCAATTGTCGGAACAGCTCGTTTCCGTGGTCCAGTTGGAACTGACGTGGTAAAAATAACTTAGTGGCCCGGCATGGTTGCACGAACCGAATCCACTTTTTTCGAGTATCTGGATCAGTGGAAATGTGTGCAAAGAATATCCGTCTCCTGCTGAGCTGCTGCACTCGCCTACAGCACAATATCTGCCACCCCCTCGTGACTTTTTAGGCTGTAGGGGTTCGCAACTCGTGTTGATTTCACTTGGCATTGGCTTGTTGTGTAGGTCGCGGCTGACGGCCAG
>CM031606.1:80347704-80372704 GCA_018398815.1 Conus ventricosus
TCTCCCCTTTCTTCTTTCCCTCTCTCTCTCTCTCCTGCAATGACCATTCACAGAAGTATCACACATCTTTCTTCATTAAACATACTGAAGATGAACGAAAGAGTACTCCCTACCCCCCCCCCCCCCACACACACACACACACACACATACACACACACGCACGCACGCACGCATGTACACACGCATGCACGCACAATACACACACACCACTAAGAGAGAGAGAGAGGAGAGAGGAGAGAGAGAGAGAGGAGAGGAGAGAAGGAGAGGAGAGGTGAGAGAGAGAGAGGGGGGAGAGGGAGGGAGGGAGGTACAATTAAGCTAACGTGAAGCAAATCGACACAACGCGTCCTGGAATGTAAGGGAGGAAACTCATAAGCAAAACCTTAAATGTCGGACAGAGTTGCTCGCTTTGAAGCGAAAGCATGGTGCCTTCAACGCAGATCTCCGTCTTCTCGTTGTCGTCAGATTACCGACAAGTGGGACCACCGATCTTTCTGTCCACCTGCAGCGGATAATGGAGATACATAACTACAACATATTTCGTCTTGTCCTCTTGTCCTTAGGAGCAAAGATTATAATTATCAATAATATTTTCAGGGTTTTTTGTGTGTGTGTGGTTGGAATCGAGAGAGAGGCACATTTTTAAATGGAAAGAAGGCTGAATCAGAGACAATGTGTGTGGACGAAACTCTGAATTCGTTGCTTATCTCTGTCATTACAGACATACATCGCGCGTACTCACACGTCACACACACACACACACACACACACACACACACACACACAGAGAGAGAGAGAGAGAGAGAGAGGGGAGAGAGAGTGAGGGAGAGAGAGAGAGAGAGAGAGAGAGAGAGAGAGATGAGGAGAGAGAGAGAGAGAGAGAGAGAGAGAGAGAGAGAGAGAGGCACACGAGCCCTTTAACAAATACATAAATCACTGTATTGGTGTATTCAAATTCAACACATAAATAATTCAATCGTTAAAACACCCAGGTATATATGTTATATCAGCGTTTCAGTATCAGGTTTGAGCTGTTACATGCAATCATCTCTCTCTCTCTCTCTCTCTCTCTCTCTCTCTCTCTCTCTCTCTCTCTCCATATATTGAATAAGTGAAGAACCACATATTACGATTGGAAAAAAACCAAATAATTGAAATGAGCAAGTGGATACACTAGCTAAAGGAACATGAAACAGTTCTAAATCAATTGGTCATTAATATTTTTGTGTGTGACAATTTCGTATATCAACAACTTGGGAAATTGGAGAGGACTGTTCATTAGCTAACAAAAGTTTACGCTTTTGTTTTGAACATATACTATACTATCCCCTGGCCTCAACGTACCGTGCGCGTGTGTATGCGCGCGTCTTCCTTCAAGGCATCTCTTAAAACCAACCCTCTCCATAGCAATTCTTTCTTCCCCTTCCCTTGCCCATGAAACTGATTCTGCGATTAATGTGTGTGTGTGTGTACGTGGGATGGGGGGGGGGGGGGGGGGACGTGCGCGCATGTGTGTGTGTGTGCGCACGAGCATGCTGTTGTGTCTGTTGTTGTGCGACAGTGTGTGTGTGTGTGTGTGATCATGTGGTGTGTGTGTGTGAGTGATCATGTGGTGTGTGTGTGTGTGTGTGTGTGTGTGTGTGTGTGTGTGTGTGTGTGTGTGTGTGTGTGTGTGTGTGTGTGTGGTGTGCGCGCGTGGGTATGTGTGTGCATACGTGCGTGCATGCGTGAATGTGTATGAGAAGGAGTAGGGAGCGTGCGATTTTTTTTTAAAATTAGCAATCAACACATATTTATCCCGAAGTCACCTGGTCCGTCTGTCTGTCTGTCTGTCTGTCTGTCTGTCTGTCTACTTGCCTGCCTGCCTGCTTGACTGTCTGTCTCTCTGTCTCTGTCACAGTCTCTGTCTGTCTGTCTGTCTGTCTGTCTGTCTGTCTGTCTGTCTCTCTCTCTCTCTCTCTCTCTCTCTCTCTCTCTCTCTCTTTCTGTCTCTTTCTCTCTCTCTTCCTCCATACCCCTGTCTTTCTCTGCCCCCCCCCCCCCCCCCGCCCCTCAGTCTCTGTCATCTCCCTCGCCTCCAATGTCCTCTGTGTGTTACATGATCCTCTCCATCTTCTGGACGTGAATAATGATTCAAGTGGACAAATGATTTGAATTCAATGTCCGCAACACATTGCTTATGTGTGAAAACTTTTCTTTAAACAACAACAAACTGTAAATGAATCAGCGAACACCAGAGGAATCGGTACTGGGCGAAACCGGGAGACACTCTTCGATCTCCTCTTAACAATAGTGAGAGGTCGTTGTATAACCCCAACCATTTTTCTGAACAGCCATAACAACTGGCGACATTTTCCTCAAGTCAATAATCATGCCAGGTCAATAATCGATCGACTTTCTCATTTGTGATAATTATGGTCTTTGTACGAGATGTTCCAGATTCTTGTAGGCAAGATCTAACTTCCAGGGTTTGAGAACAACAAGCAGAGACAGTAAACCCAGCAGGGTGCTGGATGAAAAACCATGATGACTTGTTGCTGCCCACACACCATCATTACATCACCATCCCTGAGCGCTTTCATTCCATTAGCGGAGACAGAACGCCCGTGGGCACCGTGAGTCGTCCCAAGTCGTCTCATGATGTCCAGTCACTGGATCGGAACCGAGCTGGATCCGTCTTTGTATAGTTGCAGTGGATGTCCAAGTTTGGCAAGCGTACAGGAAGATGGACCAATGAACGCATGAGATTGATTATTGACCTGACATTGATTATTGACCTGATATTGATTATTGACCTGATATCGATTCTTGATCTGATATTGATTATTGACCTAATACTGATTGTTGACCTGAGGAAAATGTCGCCAGTTGTTATGGCTGCTGTCGACTGTACAGTCCTAACCAGAGGATGACTGGTTTGGATCCTTCATTTGTGACGATGACACCTAATGGAATGGAAACTGGTGAGAACTAATCCTGTCAAATCGGCTGTTGAGTGTATCTGTTACTTGCATGATCAAGGAAAACAACATGCGTGGAACAATACGAACCATCCACTTACACAAAGCTCAATTTGCGTGATACTGTAGTAGGATGGGCTTGTATCTTTGAGATTCGTTGTGATTTTGGGATTATTTCTGCTGCTGTGTACATGTACGTTGATTGATATAGCATTGTTTTGCAATGTTCTCTCCTGTTGTAAACTACTGGCCTGTCAAAAAGTCAAATCTTGAGGATTGGAGTTCTTGAACCTCTCTCTCTCTCTCTCTTCTCTCTCTCTCTCTCTCTCTCTCTCTCTCTCTCTTAGAACATGCCAGAAGAATCTAAATATTGATTAGAGTAGACAAAGCACACCAACGTAGACTCAGATAAATACTTGTCAAATTCACCCATGAAAAACGAAATTAACGTAAACTTTATATAAATGAACACAGCACAATTCAAACCCATGAAGTCATCCACATTTTTCGTCCTTCCTCTTTGTGAACTTTTCCGCGTATCCTCCCCTACCTTCCCGTCTTAGAATCTTCCCTCCCGATGCATTGTTCTGACCAAGAAGCAAATGTTACTCCAGCCTAAACGAGAGACTCGTCCACATCCAGTGTCAAAGTGATAGATTCTTGTCGGTCTTTGTTGGAGTCCAGGTAACCGGAAGCTTGGTCAGCGTCCTTTTTCACGTTGGGAGGCAGTTCCGGTGAAAGAGCTGTCTGATGATGTCCGTGCCTCCTTGCTACGTCCGACTGTGGCCGCGTGCGGATACCGGAACCGGAAAATTTCAACACCGACGAGTGGCCTCGTGTGTTCACTCGTGAACGGTCTTGAGCATTTGACCTTGACCCGTCACTGTCTTGCACGGTGGACAAAGACACCCCGCTGTCAGCCACTTGCGCGTGGGGTGAGTAACTTGGTATATTTGTCCTCGACCATGTTTGCTGACTGTGAACTTTTACCCTTGACCTTGGATTATTAGTGTTCAGAGCGTTCATACGGTCCATCTTACCGTCAAGCTGTGACGAGATTCTGAAGAAGGGCGGGGCAGACTGGACGACCTACGGAGCGAACGTCTTGTTTAAAACAAGAGGAGAGCGCGTGTGTTCTTCAACCGATAGTGGGATGCCCGTCCCTGAACGCCTCGTGTTCTGTGCAGTCGGAGAATCCCGCCTGCTTGTTTCGTTGCCTTGTCCACCGTGGAAGGAATAGCCATCGTCCGAAGAGTAAATGTTCGACAGAGGGCTCATGTTCAGTTGAACTCTTTTGTTAAAGTGCTGGTTGGAATGACCAGGGACATATTTTGATTTTTGCTTCAGGAAACGACTGTCCTCACTGCCTTCGTCATCATCCTCCTCCTCCTCGTCGTCGTCGTCTAGCGTCCCAGAAAAGCTGTACTCACGATAGGGGGTTTCCCTTTGTAAGGCTGCGCACCAGGTCTGTCGTACAGCTGTCTGCTGTCTTCACCGTCACTGTAAGCGTTGTAGGAAGCTGTGGGCATGGTTTGTCCGTGTCCAGCCCCTGCAGCCAGGACTGTAACCACCCTCTGGTGCATACTGCGTCTTGGGGTAGAGCCGTGCGCCTCTTTCTGCTGCCATACGCCCGCCTCCTCTTTCGTCTAGGCCACGTCGCTGCTCGCTCGCTGCTGGCGTTGCCTCGGTGATGATGACGGCGACGACAACGAGATCGACGACGAGGGGACTCTTCTGGACTACTGCTGCTGCTGCTGCTGCTGCTGCTGACAGAACTGTCGCTGTCCAGACGGGTGTGTGAAGATGGTGGGGGTGGTCTGGGTGGCTTTCTGGGGAGACACCATCCACCCAGGTGTAGCCCTCTGCACTTGTCTGCGAGCTGCTCCTCGGACATCTGAAATTATCGGCCTCCTTTGTACGAGGCTTGTGGACACTGCTCGAATCATGTCTGTGATGATGGCCTGTTCTGGAGACGGTGTTTGGGTCGTTGATGGACGTGGTGGTGGTGGAGTGGTGAGCAGAACCGTAGGAGTGAGTCTTCCGTGTGTGCACATGCTGGCCTGGTCTCCGACGAGGCGTGGACGAAGGAGACCCTCCGCAGGAACAACGAGTCATATAACGATACCGAACTCCGTCCCTGTGGAATTCATAAGGGTCGCAAGCAGCCTTGTTCTTCCATGCTGCCAGGGTTGGGGATGTTGACAATATCCATGTCCGAATGCTTCTGCTCTGTTAGCCAGCAAAAGCTGACGTTTTGAAACCGCACTGCTCTTGTCGTGCCGACAGAATCGTCTGTCAGCAGATCCTTGGTCGCTGTGTCTTCGTCTGGACTTGGAGGAAGAGCTGTGGTGGGAGTCAGGTCCATGAGGTCCAAGAGACTGAAGCACCAGGCGCGAGGCTTGGATGGGTCATCGAAAGAGCAACCATCGGGACGTTCAGCCAACGTCCCCGATGACGTCATCCAGACAAATTCGGGTGAGTCGTAACGGTTCCTGATGAGATCATGTAGATGTCGCTGGTTTTTCCCTCGTCACAAACCCTTTCTTGGTTGAAATGGCTCGGGGGTGACCACGCAAGCTGTGTCGGTCAGAGTTTATGGAGATGCTATGACTTTGGGCCAGCCTCTCTTGTTCCTTGAGCGCTTCCAGAAAGACCGAGTCCGACAACCCCACGGTGAAGCCATGCGAGATTTCAGGGTGGGACCGACGCCTCTTCCGATCGTCACCTCGTTTTCCGCCCTGCCGTCTGCTGTCAGAGTTGGCAAGAGAGCTGACTGTCGCCAAAGAGATGCCCGTGTTCGTTCCGTCCCTCGAGATGCACGTGCCAAGTTCTTTATCACGTCTGTGCCAGGAGGATCTTGTGTGGATTTGAGGCCTGTCGCCCGCCCAACGGACTGCGGGATGGTCGTCAACCTCGCCTGATGCGTGAGCTTGGAGGCCGGTAAAGGACCGTGGAGAATCTATTAGAGACAAAGAGAGCAGAAAAAGATGAATAAAATTCACGAGACGTAAAAATCTTTTGTGTTAAAGTATTGGTGGTAAGGAATACATGAATGCTGTGTGTGTGTGTGTGTGTGTGTGTGTGTGTGTGTGTGTGTTTGCGTGCTCTTGTATGCGCGCGCTCGCGCGTGTGTGTATGTGTGTGTTACACACACACACACACAGAGGGAGAGAGAGAGAGAGAGAGAGAGAGAGGAGAGAGAGAGAGAGAGAGAGAGAGAGAGAGAGAATGTGTGTGCGTGCATGCGTGCGTGCGTGCGTGCGTGCGTGCGTGTGCGCGTGCGTGCGTGCGCGCGCGCGCGCGCGCGCGCGCGCGCGTGTGTGTGTGTGTGTGTGTGTGTGTGTGTGTGTGTGTGTGTGTGTGTGTGTGTGTGCGTGCATACGTACTAAACTTGTTGGCCAGGGTAAAAAGAACTCCCTTGTTACCTGTGTCTACTGATATTCCACCTGCATTTGTGTCAGCAAGCCTGCGCGAAAACTAGGAACCGTTGTTAATGAGACACGATGGAGAGATAAACCGCGGCCCAAGGGCGACCCCATTGAAGCTGGGTGTGGATTCGTGGTGCGTGTCTAGATGAAAGCGCCGATCCGTGATCCGCTTCCCCTTTGACGGAGATCTCTCTCCCGAAGACTCTTCTAGTTGTGTACCAAAGGCAGAAAGGCTTGTGTGGTTGTTTTGTCATTCATTGAAAAGAAATATTAATCCTGGTCGCTGGTATTTTGAAAGAAGACGTCGTTCTCCGTTGATAAAGAAAAAAAAAATCCCGAACGAACAAAACCAAAACACTACCAAAGGAAGAAATGGAAGCAAAATCCGCGAGGAAGCCCCTGTTCAAAACCTTACACGATAACCTCCCTTTGAAAGTGAGTGTCCTTGAAATGTTATTAAGGTCTGGTTCCCTCTAAACAATAAACATGCCCACTCGTGCATTCTTTTGGCATTTATATGGAATGTTATTATGCTTTCTTGTTAAGTTCACTTTAATCCTCGATGGGAAAAAAAAACCCACAACAACGGAGAGAGATCATGTATGAAGGCGAGTGAGCAGTAGTGTTTCCTGTGTGAAGACAATTAGGTTAACAAAATACTGAACATGACCAGCCGCCGTGGCGAAGTGGTTAGCGTCGCGGACTCCCGGCTGGGAGGTCGTGGGTTCGAATCCCATCAGAGTCATGGGGTTTTTCTTCCCCGACCGGTTCCTAACCAGAAATGAGTTTGCTGCGGACTCGGTTGGGAAGACTGGGACCACACAGTCGAGTTTCATCCACTTAATGGATGCGTTTCTGAGAGTGTTGCTCAAATTTCCTGACCAAAACTGCAGGTGCCTGTATCTCTTAGGCCTGGTTGACGCCGGGATATATTATGAAAGGAAGCGCAGAGTACAGCCCTGTCATGTAGTCTCAGACCGAAATGGAAATCCGTAGCATCATCTTAATCATCCTCATTCTCATCGATCAGCATGAAAAAAAAAAGATGTCTCAAATTCTGTGGCCCTTCATGCCCTGCTCTCATGGTTACCTCAGTTTAGATGTCCTCTCTAAGTCTGTGGCCTTGGTTTGGTTCCGTCGGGGTCACCGGTATCGGCGAGTCAATCGGGGCTGTCGTTGGACGGACGCGGTGGCGGAGGGAGAGCTCACTCACGCCGGCTCCGCGACTAAGCAATTATTGTCGTCAGTAGGGGGCTTAATAGGTGGTGTCCTGCGTATGTTAGATCAGAACAGGCGCCACTGAACACCACCGAAGTGACTCGGCAGCAGTGCAGTGCCTCCTCCGGTGGGTTGCCTCTTGACGACTTGACATTGACTGCTCCCTGTGGATTGCCGGTGCCGGGGCTGCGGCGGGGCCGGCCGGGCTATGGCTGTGGACAGGGTGTCGGAATGAGCGGCGTGGGTGCACTGCCTCTGAGACAGCGCAGAGGTTGAGACAGCAAAAAAAAAAAAAAAAAAAAATTGAACACGTGTTCTGACCAAAGAAATTTTCGGTTTTACTCAGTCAAACCTTGAGTTCCATAGACTATGACTAATGATGATACACACAGATATTTCAATTATGCCGTATTTGCGTCACTGAGTCACGCCATATTGGTAAATAGAAAAAAATAAACACACACACACAACAAACAAAACGGCTTTACAAGTTCCTTCTGTAGTAGACAAATCTACTGAAAAAAAACAAAAAAAACATGAATGAAAAAAATGATAAAATGAGAAAGACGTGGATCAGGAAGGAAATACGTCAAGAAAATAATGAAATAAATAATGAAATAAAAAAGCAAGGCAACGATTACATTAAACGTTCTAAGTGAACGAATCGATTAATAAACACATGAATGGATGAACAAAGACCAGGGAAGGTGAAAACGAGAGGAGAAAAGAGGCATGCAGAAAGAAATGCAGGGAAAACAGGAATTGGAAAGAAACGTACACAGATGAAAACGAGAGGAGAAAAGAGGCATGCAGAAAGAAATGCAGGGAAAACAGGAATTGGAAAGAAACGTACACAGATGAAACAAATTCAAGAAACCTTTTTTTTTTTTTTGGAGGTGTGGAAGCAAAGAGTTATTTTAACCTTTTTGTTCAAATTCTGGGGCATGGAAATGCTGTAAAATCATTGAAAACAATCTGAAAGGAGCTCTGCTTTATTTCTGGTCCTCCGACGGGGGAAATTCACTGTGCAATGGCCGTTATTTTACAACTGATACGCCAATTTGTTATTTTCTTTGCACCTAGGATCAATGTGAAATTAAGTAGAAAACACCTTGATGTTCTGAATAATTGCGATAAAAAATAAAATGAAAAGAAAAAAGAAAAGAAAAATACCCCCCCCCTCCCCCCCTCCCACACACACACACACACGGGTTGGCAAGTTTATCATTAAACGAACCCAGCGTTACAGTTGTCATTCAAAGGGAAGTTATCATGTGGGATTTTGAACATGAGTCTCCCATTGAAAACGGTATTGGGTGACTTCCCTTGGAAGTTTTTTCTCAACAAAGTGGTGTTCCCAGTGAGGTATATATACACAATGAGGACATTCCAGCTGGCCTCAGGGTTTGTCATTATTTTGGAGGACGGGTTGTGAAAATATGGAGGTTTCATTTCGCCCCTCGCCCTTCAAGGGGGGAACTAACACCAATGCAGAAAAAAATGCCATGCAAAATTGCTAGTGATTTCTGTGTGGAAGCAAGACAATATAGACTTTAACATTCTGAAAATGCAACAACATTACTTTCTTTTTTTTAATTTCATCTAATGAATTCATCCATTTCTTAATTTACTAACTTATTTATTTTTTATTTATTTATTTATTTATGCGGAAAAGAAAAGGAGCGGGAGAAATCGGTAGCGAGCGTGGAGTGGCGGTGGGGGATGGAGTTGGTCGGATAAGCGGGAGGGGGAAAGGGGGGAAAGGGGGGAAGGGGGGGGGGGGGTGAGAGAAGAGAGAAGGGGTGATGGTAAGACTTTCAAAGAATTGTCAGTGCACGTGTGGTATGAAATAAACGAGCAATGCATAAAAGGGTCGTTTGAATTGGCACCACTGAACACGAGAGTGGCAGACACTGAACAGCTTACAACACACACACACACACCTGGCCAAGGACAGAGAGCCGCGAAAGTCTGATCGAACGTCCGTCAAACACACCGACGGCCCTGAGACACCGATCTCTTCTTCCATTCTTTTCTGTTTGTCTGTCTGTCTGCCTGCCTGTCTGCCTGTCTGTCTGTCTGTCTGTTTGTCTCTCTCTCTCTCTCTCTCTCTCTCTCTCTCTCTCTCTCTCCGTCTGTTCTTACTCCTGTTCGTGGCTCTTCTTACTCTTCCTCCTCCTCCGCCTTTTCTTCTTCTTCTCCTTCTTCTTCTTCTACTACTGCTACTGCTGCTACTACTGCTACTGCTACTGCTGCTACTACTACTACTGCTACTATTACTACTACTATTACTACTACTATTACTACTACTACTACTACTACTACGACTACTTCTTCTTCTCAGCTAGTGGTTAGAGGTACACCATTGGTTCGATTCTTTGCACACGTAATCACTATCAATTCTACCATCCAGGCAGTCACGTACCATCTTCGGGGCCGGTGTCTAGACATGACTCCATTATGATTTTTGTTTGTTTTGTTTTGTTAGAGTCTTTTATGAGTCATCCATTCTACAAAGGCACGATGGTCTAATCTTCTGTGACAGTTGAGTGGGATTTAAGATTCGTGCAACTTTTGTTTGTTCGTTTGTTTAAATGGTTGCATTTACACATTTGACTTTAATCTAAGGTATTTACCAGTACACCTAGAAAGGGCTGAAGCCAGATCTGAATCTGACTCTGTGGGTAAAAAAACAAACATATCTAACCTGATTATCTCTAGTACATGCACTAGAAGACCAGAGACCATGCTTGTAACTCATTTGTCAATCAACGTCAAGCGTCAACACGTCCACCACACCCTCCACAACCAGACAGGACCAGGACTCACCGGCAACCGAGCCCTGATCCCCAGAGCCAGCAGAACGCAGGGCGTGCCCAGCCCTCACACAGGCGCAGCTGGTGAACTTGAGGACCAGGGCCAGCAGGAAGGCCCCGAGGAGAGCCACCACGACGGACAGCTTGACCGTGTAGTCCAGCGGGGAGTGCAGGAGCCAGGCGGCCTTCATGGCCAAGTTCTCCACCAGCACCAAGGAGTAGTACAGCACGTAGCGGCACCGCAGCCTCCCGACCCCCCGCCTCCCTTGGCTGCTCCTGTCTCCCCTTCTCCTCGTCGTCGTCCTCCTCCTCCTCCTCTGCCATGACCAGATCGAAGGTGTGGAGGTAGGCTTTGGCAATCCCAGCCAGCAGCTTCCGCGCTGTGACAGTGTTAGTAGCAGGGAATCAACAAGAACAATCGTGATAAGTGGAAGAGCACTATTGGGAGAGCAAAGACTTCCGCGCTGTGACAGTGTTAGTAGCAGGAAATCAACAAAACAATCGTGGTAAGTGGAAGAGCACTATTGGGAGAGCAAAGACTTCCGCGCTGTGACAGTGTTAGTAGCAGGGAATCAACAAGAACAATCGTGATAAGTGGAAGAGCACTATTGGGAGAGCAAAGACTTCCGCGCTGTGACAGTGTTAGTAGCAGGAAATCAACAAGAACAATCGTGGTAAGTGGAAGAGCACTATTGGGAGAGCAAAGACTTCCGCGCTGTGACAGTGTTAGTAGCAGGGAATCAACAAGAACAATCGTGATAAGTGGAAGAGCACTATTGGGAGAGCAAAGACTTCCGCGCTGTGACAGTGTTAGTAGCAGGGAATCAACAAGAACAAACGTGATAACTGGAAGAGCACTATTGGGGAGAGCAAAGACTTCCGCGCTGTGACAATGTTAGTAGCAGGGAATCAACAAGAACAATCGTGGTAAGTGGAAGAGCACTACTGGGAGAGCAAAGACTTCCGCTGAGGAAAAAATGATCCTGGATCTGTCTCTTTATTCAGATCTCACCACAGATCCCCCAACACTTTGATGGGTGTGTCCCTCCGCTATGTTCCATTTTTCTAGCAATTTCATTGACATCATTACAGTAGTGTTTTTTTGTTGTTGTTGTAAACTTGTTAAGAGGCAGACAAACAAACAAACATACACACTCGGAAAAGCGGCCTCCGTGGTGGAGGTAATAATGATGATGGCGATGATGATTTTGTTGATGATGGCGATGGTGATGATCATGACGACGACGATAATTATGATAAGGATGAGGGTGATAATGTTGATAATGATGATGGCGATGATTATGATATTGGTGATGATGATGATGATGATGATGATGGTGAGATGATGATGATGATGATGATGATGATGATGATGATTCTCATAATCAACGCCTATGCTATGCCGCATCTTCAATGAGATATAAAATACTTTGTTCTTTTTATGGCATAATTACAATGGAAGAAAATTTTATAGTGAGTGGGGAAAAAAATCATGCACTCAAAAAAATATACCAGTCCTGACTTTCGCGATCACCTACACTGAGGAACACTTACTTGAGTTGTAGCCACCTACCCATCCCTCCTAACACAACTCCCCACACCCCGTCCTATATGAACAGAACCTTGCTTTCATCTGAACATCGTGTTTAATCACACACATCCTTCACGCGCACAAACCGAATCACACAACACAAACACATCAAAGTGAAGACGGCTGATGCAGTCAGAAAAATCATACAGTTCAGAATCGGACATGTTGAAGACTTTGGTATTAACAAAGGTGTTTGCTATAACCGCTTCCGTGACAACGGGATTTACGGGTAAAAGAAGTGCTCCTGCTGAGGGGACAGGGAGGGGAGTGGGTGGGAATGTTGTAGCTGCTTTCATACAACACGTTTTGAGCCTCAGGCTTCCACAAAACCGACGTGAACTGTAGTTATAAACCTGCAAAAGATTTTCAGGGAAACAGCGAAGCCTTTTCTTGGCCTTCGTTCGTCACGTACATGCTTTGCCTGTAGAATTTCTTACTGGTCGAACCTGCTTCTGTGTTGTCATTCGCTCTTTTCATTTGGGCAGTCCGGAGACCTTTTTTTTTCTTTCTCCGTCTTGTCTCTATCTCCTACCTGCTGCCACTTTTTGTAAAGATAAAAGCATCGTTTTTCCACCTACAGCATAAGGTAATCTTTTGTGATGTAGGTATTTTACTTGTGCGCTCCAAACAGAACAAAACCACCATACCTTAAGTCACCCGGTACCTTTCCTTCTCAAAACCCAACAGCAAAACCATCATGTCCTCTCACCAAACCAGACACCATCCTACATGCTCCCGAAAGCTCGTTCAAAATTACATACGTTCTCCTATGAGTTTCGCAACATTCTGTGTACTATCCATAGTGAACTCTGCGGCAAGTTCTATGTAGGTGAGACATCACACACACACACACACACACACACACACACACACACACACACACACACACACACACACACACACACAACTGACACACACACACACACACACACACACACACACACACACACACTTCTGAACACCTGCCTGACATCCGCCCATCACCGACGCAAGCCAGTCGCTTTGCTCTTCTACCATCCCCAACACAACATCAACCATGCCAAAGTCCTGGTGCTATGGAAGTCTGAGAGTGACAACTTTCAGCGCGCCATGGCAGGAGTCCTATCTTATTGTCCCCTGGGCATCAACGTTAAAAAAGTAGTTTGTACGTATCCATCCCCAAAGCGCCGGCCCGCAGTTCTATTCATAGACAGAATACTGTGCCATTCGTTATTTTGCTATGGTATTTGCCACATCTGTTTCTTACTTCCCTCTACCCTTTCTTTATTATCCACCTTTTGTTAATCAGTCTATTGTCTATTTACTCATCTACTCACTGCCTTTTCTTACTCTGATATTCTTTCAAATACATATATTTCTTTTGTTTTTTTTTCTTTTTTTTCTTTTTTCTGTCTTTTCTGTTTTAGTAGTACGTTTAGTCCTTCCCTCTCACTGACCAGTAACAGTACTTTCCACCTAATTACTATGACCATTATTACTATTATCATTATCATTATTACCATTATCATTATTACTATTATCATTATCACTATTATTATTATTATTATTATTATTGTTGTTGTTGTTATTGTTGCTGTTACTATTACAGGGTCGAACTTTAATTAAGGACCACTTATACACAGTCTCACAAAACATAGAAAGAAAAACCGACAAACGACAGAAACTTTATAAATGTTTAATTTCATTATCAGTGAACAACATTTTGTCACTTTCATCGAAAAAATCATTCTTTCTGATTAGACAGGGGAGCCTGAATGAGACTACCCCCCAAAATGACATTCACAAAAAGAGTTTCTTTACAGTCTGATCAAAACCGAGTGTGCCCCCCTCGTGCTGCCACACAATCCACACAGCGCTGCCTCAAGGTGTTGACTGTTCTTGTAATGAGTGCATGGGGGAGGTTTGCCCACTCCTGCTGCAGGTAGTGCAGCAGCTCCTGTCGATTTGCCCGAACAGGGTGATTTTCTTGAACTCTCCTCCCAAGCTCGCCCCAGATGTTCTCAATAGGTTCATGTCCGGGCTGTTTGCCGGCCATGGCATCCTGGTGATGCCAGCTTGCACCACAAAAGTGTTCACGGCTCGACAACGATGTGGGGTGGCATTATCGTCCATGAACACAGCCTGAGCCCCAATCTGCTGGAGTGCTGGGACAACCAAAGGCCGTAAAATATCCTGCAGGTAGCGTTGGCCGTTCAGGTTGCCATCCACATGGTACAGGGGAGTCTTGTGGTGACTGCTGATGCCCCCCCCCCCCCCCCATACCATGACTGAACCACCACCAAAAGCGACGACCTCCTGGATGACGTCATCTGCCAGCTGCTCCCTGGGACGCCGCCACACCCGAATGCGTCCATCTAGTGGTTTCAACTGGAACTTGGACTCATCGGTGAAAAGCACCATCCGCCACTGAGCCCGAGTCCATGTTCGATGAGCTGTGCACTAGGCCAGGCGACGTGCCCGGTGGGCCGCAGTCAGTTTTGGCTTCCGACTGGGCGCCTTGCTCGAAGGTTGGCAGCACTGAGGCGCCGCCGTATGGTCATCTAACACACTGCTGTGTTAGTGACAG
Organism: Conus ventricosus; assembly: GCA_018398815.1. Taxonomy (NCBI): domain Eukaryota; kingdom Metazoa; phylum Mollusca; class Gastropoda; order Neogastropoda; family Conidae; genus Conus; species Conus ventricosus. Next base: position 80,362,284 of record CM031606.1, read on the forward strand.
CTTGGAGCCGACGCCTGATGGTGTTGGAGGTGGTGGTCCTGGTCTGAAGAGCATGTCTGCGGATGAACCTGTCATCTCTTGCAGTGGTCTTCTTTGGCTGGCCTGGACGGGGTCTCTCTTTGACAGTTCCAGTGGCTTGAAAACGTTCTCTCAGCCGAATGATGACGGAGTGGGACACTTGTAGTCTTCTGGCCACTTCTCGAACGCCAACTTGATCCTGCAGCCATGCAATCGCCTGGACGGGGTCTCTCTTTGACAGTTCCAGTGGCTTGAAAACGTTCTCTCAGCCGAATGATGACGGAGTGGGACACTTGTAGTCTTCTGGCCACTTCTCGAACGCCAACTTGATCCTGCAGCCATGCAATCGCCCGGGTCCGGTCAAAATCAAACAGCTTGCGTCTTGGAGCCATTTTTGTGTTATGAAGAATTATGCACTTTGGGGCTGCTTTTAGGGGCATTCCAGTCAGTAAAATGCTCTGCAATGCATTGGTTTTTGCACGTGCATTTGGAATTTCAGTGCAAAACCGTTTGAAGCAGTGTTCACTCTTTTGCTTAAAAAAACAAGCAATTTTAACAACAATCTGCAACTTTCACCCCCCCCCCCCCTCTGCATGCCGCACGTGACAATAAGACAGCTTTCGCAAGCTTTGCGGAATACTCTGTTAACCCCTTAAACCTTTCCCAGTCGAATTCTTCGAAAAAATGCATTGCTTTGTTTTTTGGCCAATTTAAAAAAGAAAGGCCTTTTTTCGGGGTGGTCCTTTATTAAGTTCGACCCTGTATATTAACTATTATTGTTGTTGTTTTCATATCATTATTATAATTGTCGTATTGTTATCGATCTTAATAATGATAATAATAATAAAAGTAATGATAATGATGATAATAATGAGTAGTAGGAGGAGGAGGATTTTACCGAACCACTACCACTACCACTACTACTACTAGTTGGGTAAAATCCTCCTCCTCCTCTTCATTATTATTATGATTGTTATGGTTATTATTGTTGTTGTTGTTGTTGTTGTTGTTGTTGTTGATACTGTTGTTGTTTTTATTACGATTATCATCACCATTTCCCACTTTCCAATGAATTAAATTCCTTCTTTATTTTCAAAATTTCTATGGATCAGTATATTTCTAAGATATTTATATATTTGTTTATTCGTTTATTATTATTATTACTACTACTACTTCTACTACTACTACTATTTGAATAACTTAGATTCTATTGTAATACCTTCCCCATATCATTATCATTATTATCACCTTTATTATCATTATAATCATTATCATTATCATTCTTCTTCTTCATCCTTCTTCTTCTTCTTCTTCCTCTTCTTCAGTCTCTTTCCCTTTTCTCTTCAATTCCATTCTGTACTTTAAGTTTTTCCACCCAAACCAGATTTTTGCACTCAGATCGAGGAGATGACAGACTGTTTGTTTGTGTTTTGTCCTCATCGTTTTGAATGTTATTTGTTCTGCCCAGAAGAGATCAACATGCAGCAACGCTTTGTGTTTGTAATCTATGTTCCTTCCTTTGGCAGGCCAGTTAACTTTTTTTTATTGCTATTATGCTTGCTTGTAGAATTTAGTCGTTATCTTTTTTACCCCTTCAACAGAAGTTGTTTTCTTTTTTGAAGTCTTTTTGAAACAATACACTCCCGTGACGTTACAGTGCACTCACGATATTTGATGTTTTGCACAAAATAAGACTCAGAAGAAATTCAATGCAAATCTTCGAATGATTATCATCTCAACAATTCTCAACCCAGCAGTTGCGCTGAAGAAGTCGGCCGAACTGCTGACGAAAGCTGCGCACACAACGAGTAGCCTTCTTTAAATGAGTGACTCGTTTAGTCTGGTAGCCATTATATCACAACAATTGTTGAAGCTAATGCTGCATCTACTGCTCTGCTGTTGCTGATTTTTTTTTTTGTCTACAAAAAGAAAGCATATAATTATTCCTTTTTCTTCCACTGCAACATGTCAAATTACTCTCTTAGAACATGAACAAGAGGACAGGTTCTTAAGATTTTCTGTCTTTTTTTTCCCAACTGCTATAGTGACTGTGGGTTTACAGATGTGAGTGGTAACAGATGCTCGCGTTTTCATTTGTTCTGACGTTTTTTTTTTTTTTTCTCTTTCAAACCTATGGCCCAATGACTATGGGTTTGTCGTGTTCAAGAATCTGGATTATCCGAACCTGCTGCCACTTCACTTTCAATTTAAATGATAGGGGAGAGAATTCCAGACGTACCTGTGGTGCATGACCTGGGGGACGTCTTGGACAGGGCCACTGGGGCCATGGGTGTGGCGAGAGTCACGTCAGGAGCGCCTCTGGAAAGGCTGGCGTCGTGGCTGCTGCTGCACACGTGACTCTCGCTGACCGACCTCAGGGCAGGACCGCCACCTGCGCCTGTCTTGGCAGAGTCCGAAGACTGTCTGGCCCAGGAGATGACCCCGACCACGGCCTGGATGAAGAGATGCAGGCAGAAAGGCAGGAAGATCCAGAAGGTGTGTTCCACGGACAGCAGAACGAACGCTCCCAGTCGCGTGACCAGGTAGAGGAAAGTGCCCAGAAGCAGCATGGCCAGCCCCGTGTGACGACGTCGGCGGGACAGGTCCTCTGGGAGCCGCTCCACGGACACGATCTCGTGCAGCTTGTGACGTAAGGTACGGCTGCACAGCGCCACGGTGGACGAGCAAAGGGACACAACCAGAGACAGCACGTACACCGGAAGTGACTGTATGACGTGTTTAGGGAGGAACATATGCCTCCCGTGAAGAACGATGTAAAAGAACGACGTCAAACACACGTAGATCAACCTCAGCGAAGTCAGGTGAATCCAGTCGGTTTTGGTGTAGCGGACCAGCACTCGGTAGACCCTCCACAGCAAGCCCAACTGCAGGCAGTGCAGAACGACACACAGCCGCCTCTCCCTCCCTGTGGTGTCCAGAGCGCTCCCCCTGTTCAGAGCCAAGACCAGGGAGGCCAGGTTAGTGATGAGCACGGAGCCGACGAGAAGAGTGGCGGTGAGGATGGGCAGGAGGGGCCAACGTCTTCTCGGAGGAGCCGGAGAAGAGAGCGCAGAGTTGTAGGACGATCTCGAGGCACAGTCCGGAGAGGCTGGAGATGGTGAGGAACGTGATCATATTTCAGGATGGCTCTCGGTGTGCGTGGAGGTTCCACGTTCAATTCTGTTGTTTTGCTCGCTTAAGAAATTTGGGTTCTCTTTTTGTCCAGTGTTTAATTCGTGCATGTTTGTCTTTTAGTTTAAATCATGCGTGGCTTCGTTTCTCTTTTTTATCATATTACTGTGGGAGTTTTCGCATAAAGGTCTGTTGCATCGTGGCATCTTCATCTTGTGTCCCTAGGCTGGTTTACACGATTCAGTCTCATTGAGTGGATTGAAAACTTACGGCACCGGTCACAATAGTTGTGTACTTGCCCTCGGTGTGTGTGCGTGTGTGTGTGTGTGTGTGTGTGTGTGTGTGTGTGTGTGTGTGTGTGTGTGTGTGTGCGCGCGCGCGCGTTCGTGTGCATCCGTGCGCACGTTGTGTGTATGTGTTCGTGTGCGTGCGCGTGCGCACGAGCGTGTTGGCGTGCGTGAGTGTGTGCGTGTGTACGTGCGTGAGTGTGTGTGTGTGAGTGTGTGTGTGTGTGTGTGTGTGTGTGTGTGTGTGTGTGTGGTGGTCCAATGAGATGACAAGTGCGCTACGCGATTGACAAAATGGAAGTAAAGCTCAAAGTCATGATATTGTTTACTGTTCCATTTAGACGATGTTTTACGGTTCTAGACATGCTTGGTTTTTCGAGTGCATTCAGTACAAGCCAGAGACGCTGTACAGGAAACTGGAGAATGAAAGGTTTCCCTTTCATAACTTGATAGGATTTTCTCATAAACCATGCGATATGGACATATACGTTTTGTCCTAAGCTTCGAGTGTCAGTCTTCCTAAGGTGACAATTTTGCTGTTTCTTTTGTTGCCAAACCATATACCACTTTTATGTGTTAAGTCTCCTGTACTCAACGTGAGGCCAGCGCGCCGCGCGTGTGTGTGTGTGTGAGTGTGTGAGTGTGTGTGTGTGTGTGTGTGTGTGTGTGTGTGTGTGTGTGTGTGTGTGTGTGATGTGTGTGTGTGTGTGTGTGTGTGTGTGTGTGTGTGTGTGTGTGTGTGTGTGTGTGTGTGTTTGTGTGTGTGTGTGAATGTGTGTGTGTGTGTGTGTGTGTGTGTGGTATGTAGTGTAATTGTCCAGACAGCTGCAGCTCCAACAAAGGAAGTTCAGTCACGGCACCTTCGCCCCATTCCCCCCCCCCCCCGGCTTTTCAATAGTAAATCAATAACACTCGTTCGCACCCGTCGACACGCGGCTCCTCTTTCAGTCGCACGGCCTTCTTTTTTTAGGGCCGGCTCTTCCCGCTGCTGTCACTTGGGCCACTTGATCTCCATCAAAGCTGGTCATTTTCACCTCGGCAGTGAACGCTAAGCCCAGTCGATGACCTGACTGCAGGTGTCACAGTGGGTCAGGGAGCCGGAACGAGTAGCCTTGGAGATGTACCACAATGGGGACTGAAAGCATGATGCAGAAAAAGAAGGGGGAACAAAAGGAAACACTCCTATCGATGATCTATTCACGTTGTTGTCGATCCAGGGTTCCTCAATGGACTGCAGTGTTTTTTTTTCTTTTCTCTCAGTAGTTCATCAGCAAGCCGGCAGGATCATTCATGTTTCGTTCGCCTTCTTCCTTCACCACTGGTAATGAACCTGTTGATTACGGCAAATCGCGCGAAAGTTTTGTTTTGTTTTGTTTTGTTTTGTTTTGTTTTGTTTTGTTTTATTCGTTTGTTTTTGTTTGCTTGTTGTTGATTTTCTTAAATGACACAACCCCTAGCCGAAAGAGTGTACCACGCGACTTCCTATAAATCGATGAATGAGAGATGAAATTAACGATTGGATAACCTAACCCCTAATCGAACTTTCGTTGGATTTCGAAAATCACTCCCTCCTTAATACAAACAAGATGAATGTTTTCTTCCAGGTCAAACAGAAATTTTCATACGATCATGTAACCGGCAGTACATTTTATGGTCTTTGTGAATAACGTCCTGTCACTGGTCTCATGATTCATATGTGCTGTTCTGGCAATTTTGCCTCAGCCCACGTAAAGTCAGCCACGGACGTCGTCCATTCAGGTGTTGATGTTTGCTATAGTTTTTGCTGGCGGCAGGGAGATGGTGGGAGGGATAGGTATGAGGGATTCTGCTCTGATTTCCAAAAGACGCGATAATGAACGGGGTGTGAGGGGAGGGGGAGGGGGGAGGGGAGGCGGGGAAACGTGGGGGGGGGGGGGGAGGGGCGTGGGAATAAGATTTTCTTCTTCCTTAAGTCTGCAGCGATTGTCTTGAATCCAAGATGGTTCCAAAGAAGGTGTTGTCAAAGTGTATGGTGGGAACCTTGGAGTTGCTTGCTCGAAAGACGTTGGATGGTGTCCCACGTGACGTGCAAGGTATCATGGGACGTGCAAGGTATCATGCGACGTTGTTTTTATATACACTGAAACAAAATAGGAGAATCTTAGTTTCATATCAACGAATGGAAAAGGGATGATTTTTGATGATGATGATGATAATGTGGATTAAAAGCGAAAATAAGACAGAAATATAGCGAGAGAGAGAGAGAGAGAGAGAGAGAGAGAGAGAGAGAGAGAGAGAGAGAGAGAGACAGACAGACAGACAGACAGAGACAGAGGCAGAAACAGAAGAGGAGAGAGAGAGAGAGAGAGAGAGAGAGAGAGAGAGAGAGAGAGAGAGAGAGACAGACAGACAGTCAGACAGACAGACAGACAGACAGACAGACAGACAGACAGAGACACACAGAGACAGAAACAGAGGAGAGAGAGAGAGAGAGAGAGAGAGAGAGAGAGAGAGAGAGAGAGAGAGAGAGAGAGAGAGAGAGAGAAGCGGGGGGGCTGGTTGGAGAGGGGGTAGTGGATCTAAGGAGGGAAGGATAAACACACACACACACACACACACACACACACACACACACACACACACACACACACACACACACTCGCGCGCGCGTATGCATCCACACACGCGCGCCCTCACATGTACACACACTAAAATATATACGCGCGTGTGCGCGTGCGCGCTCACACACATTCACACACACACAAACACACATACAAACACGCACGCGCGCGCGCACGCACGCACACATACACACACAGAGAGAGAGAGAGAGAGAGAGAGAGAGAGAGAGAGAGAGAGAGAGAGAGAGAGAGAGAGACTCTTGACTCTTGACGCGCGTTTAACGCCACGCCATTTATTGTGAGGCCAAAGGTCTATACACAAGGAGTTCGCAGCGTCAAATTTTCGATTTTTCAAAAGAAAACAGTATGAAAGGAAATGTGCCATCTGTGTTCCGACATCTCTTGTTACTGTCCGGCCCGGCCCCCCCCCCACGCCCCCCGCCCCCCCCCCCTCCCCACCACCACCACCACAGCCGGAGCGCAAGAGAGAGGAGGAGGGGGGAGACCGCGAGCCCCCCCCCCCAGGGGGGGGGGGGGGAGGGGAGACCGCGAGCCGCAAGGGCGCGCGGCGGTAGCTGTGCCCCGACGTGTCTTGTTGCTGTTCGGCCCGCGCCCCCCGCGCCCCCCACTCCCCACCACAGCGGGAGCGGAAGAGAGGGGAGGAAGGGGAGGGAGGGAGAGAGAGACCGCGAGCCGCACCAGGCGCGCGGCCGGCAGCTGTGCTCCAACGTCTTTTATTGCCGTCTGGCCCGCCCGCCCTCCCCCCCCCCCCCCACCACCACCACAGCGGGAGCGTAAGAGAGGGGAGGAAGGGGAGGGAGGAAGAGAGAGACCGCGAGCCGCACCCGCACCGGGCGCGCCGCCGGCAACTGTGCTCCGACGTCTTTTATTGCCGTCCGGCCCGCCCGCCCGCCCCCCCCCCCCCCCCCCACCCGCGGGAGCGCAAGAGAGGGGAGGGGGAGCGGGGGGGGGGGGGGGGGAGATCGCGAGCGGCATGGGCGCGCGGGCCAGGCACACAAGCTCGCACCCAAAGCCCTGAACATGTAACCTGCACGCCAACATCTTATATCTGTCCGCTCATGCCCTGTCTTCTAATCCATGTCTACCTATACATAATATATACATGTTATACATATTCATCCAACATACATCTCTACATTACATCCATCCTTCTATTACAACGATCCCACTTTCTCATCGTCATGCACTTGTATAAAGTATCCATGCATATGCAAGAACATCATCCTTTTTCAGATATTTCACTTATGTACATTTGTCCAATCTTTCTCAGTTATTCCAGTCTCTCCTTCATAGACAGTCTATCATTTTTTTCCTCATTCTTTTACACAAATTCTATCATTCTTCTTCCAGTTCCATCTTCCATTCTCGTCTGTATCATGATTATATTTCATATTTCTAATCTTATATGTTTAGGTAACATTGCCAACCCTCTTAGTATTTTATTTTCTTATAATAGATTTTCTCTGGCTTTGAGTGCATAAAAGACATACATTGCGATATCGCGTGTGATATCTATGTTATCATTTTGTAATAAATTTCCTAGTCTAATTGTGTTCAAGTTTCTAAAATGTTTAAATATGTATTTCTCTCTTAATTGTCTGTAGTTTGGACAAATTGTTAGGAAATGTATTTCTGTTTCTTCCACTGGACAGAAGGGGCATGTTGTAATCACTAAATTGTCTATGTACTTCTTGTTAGTATGCAATTCATTTATTCCTAGCCTCATTCTTGTCAATGCTTTCCTGAACTTTGCTATAGTGACTTCATGTAAGTATTCTTCTGTTTGGTGCATGGTTTTAAACGAATAATATGTTGTAAATCGTTCGCTGTTTGTAATTTTGTCATGCCATGTCTGTTTAAAACAATCTATCATTCTTTGCTTTAACTCGTTAATGAATCTGTATTCATTTCTTGCCCCCTCATTGTTCCATACTTCTGAAAACCCATAACTGTCTAAACATCTTTTTATTCCTAGAGCCCAGTTTTGTGGTTTGTTTACTTCTGTTTTTTCCCTCTCATATGCTTGCTTCGGTATCCTGTCCGGTGTCATTTTTACCAGTCTTAGCCAATATCTAATTGTCTTTATTGTACTATCTATGTATATCGGGTATCTACCTAACTCTCCATATACTAAGTAGTTCGGTGTTTTCATTCCTACCCCTAGGTATTTTTTGCTTGCGAGTAAATGTACATTTTCTACTGCTGAATAGTTAATTAGTCCCCATACTTCTGCTGCATATAGAAGTAATGGTTTAACCTGTGAATCAAAAAGTTTGAAATAAATTTTCATGTCTATATGCCCTAAGCTATACATAGTTTTCATTATCTCTATCATCTTTCCTTTCGCTCTGCCTGCATATTCTGAGAGTGAGATATCGACAGAAAGTTTAGTTGTCAATGTATAACCTAGATATTTATAGCTATTAACAACTTCAATTTCTTTTCCTTTATAATACCATTTTTCCAGTTTGCCTAAATATCCTCCTTTTCTGAATACCATGATTTTAGTTTTTTGCAGATTCACTGTTAACCCTATGTGATCAGAAGTTTCTTGCAGGTTTTTAATTTGGTTCTGTAGTCCAACTGGTGTCCGTGATATTAGTGCTATATCATCCGCAAATAGCAATAAGAATAATTCATCGGTTCCTGGTAAAAATTGATAACCGTGTCTTCCTCTCATTGTTACCTTCTCAGCTACTTCTGCTATTAGTAAGGAGAAAATCAAGGGAGATAATAGACATCCCTGTTTCACTCCGAGTGGGCAGTCAAAAAATTCTGTTAATTCTGTCCCATGTCTCACACATGCTTGTACTGTTCTATATATACCTTTCAACATATTTAGCATTTTAGTAGAAATTTTGTATTTCTGTAATATTTTCCATAATTCATGTCTATTTACTGTATCAAACGCTTTTTGATAATCGATAAATGCAACATATAGTTTACTTCTTCTTCTACCATATAGGCAGTTACTAATCATTGATACAAGTGTGAAAATGTGGTCTATGGTTGAGTAGTTTTTTCTGAATCCTGCTTGTTCTCTACTTATTTTATTTTCTTCCTCTGCCCAGTTGTATAGTCTTCTGTTTATTATGGCTGTAAATATTTTACTTATAATGCATAGTAGGGAAATTCCTCTGTAATTTCCTGGGTTTTGTTTGTTACCTTTCTTGAACAAAGGTACTATGACAGCTTTTGTCCATTCCCTGGGGAAATAACTATCTTGGTATAACTTATTAAATAATTTTGTCAGGAATGGAGTTATATTTTGCTCTATTGTCTTTAAAAATTCAGGTGGTATTTCATCTATACCAGGTGATTTGCCTTTTTTCAATTTTTTTATTGCTAGGCTTACTTCGTTGTTGGTTATTTCTTCATCTAGTTCTTGTATTTGGATTTCATCTTCATCTTCCTCTACATTTTGTTGTAGTCTCTCTGTATGGTTTTGTATTTCGGGTGTTTGAGGATTTAGGACACTTTCAAAATGTTCCTTCCATTGTGTGATGGTTATTGATGGTAGTGTAGTCTTCCTTCTTTTAGTATTTCTTATGATGTTCCAAAATTTCTGACTATCCTTTTGGTTTTGTATGAGTGTGTCATATGTCTGTTTTCTATACTGTTTTTTTCTTTTCTCTAATTGTCTCTTGGTATATTGTTCTTTTGTTATTATATGCCTCCTTTCTTTTTTCATATAGAGTTAGGTTTTTCCTCTTGTTTGTATGTGTCAGTCTGCAGAGTGCATGTCTAGCTTCTTTCTTTTTGTCTTTACATTCCTTGTCGTACCAACCCTTTGATGTTATATTGTTTCTTCCTGTGCCTGTAGTTGTATACATATTTCTCCCCGCCTCCTTAAGTAGTGTATTAAATTTCTCTATGCTTGTATCTACGTCAGTGTTTATCTCTTCTGTGATCTGTTCAAGTAATTGCTTGGATCTTTCTGTTTCAATAGCCTGGATATATTCCTGTTGTTTTGTTGGGTCCCATCTAATTTTCTTTGCTGATTTTTTCTTGGGTTTATCCACTTGTGGGTCTGGCAATGTACTCTGAAGTTCCATAGTGATAGGCATGTGGTGAGATTCAATTCTTTCATCAATAGTACAATTTCTTACATTTTCAATCAACTGAATAGAACACACATAATAGTCAATTGTACTGTTCCCCCTATCCGAATAAAACGTATATGCACAATCAAAGTTCTCGGTACAAAGTCCGTTTAAAGGTGTTAAATTGAATGTTATGCAAAGTTCCATTAATTTTTTGCCAAAACCGTTTATGTATGAGTCCTTTGATTTTCGTGAATATACGTCTTGGTTATCATTTGCAATGTCATTGTTATCATTGATATTCAAGCCCCATGAGAGAG
>CM031606.1:80380204-80387704 GCA_018398815.1 Conus ventricosus
CCGCACCCCACCACACACAAAACACACACACACAAAACACACCACCCCAACACACACCCCACCACACTCTTCTCTCTCTTTCTCTCCCTGTCTCTCTCTTTCTTTTCCTCTCTCCTCTCTCTCTCTCCCCCTTTTGACACACCACACACACACACACACACACCACACACACACACACACCCCACACACACACACCCCACACGCACACCCCCACCACCACCCACCACCCCACACCACACCTTACACCCACAAAACACACAACACAAAACCACACACACACACACACACACACAAAACCACACCACCCCACCACGAACCCCACACCCACACACAAACACACACCACACGCGCGCGGGGAACACAAACATAAACATGGGGGCCCAAAGTATATGTATTTTGATACACAAAACCCCAAACCCCACACCACACCACCCCACACACACACCCCAAAACACAAAACCCCAACAACACACCCACACCACACGCAGCACGCACACAACATACCATAGGGGAAAGTATATGTTTTTTGTTTACCACGGGGTGCGGGCCGTCTGGGTCCCGCCCTGCCCTATGGTGTGAAAAATGACAGGGAAAAGGGGAAAAAAAGACGGGCAGACTGTAACACAAAGAATGGGGGACAGAGATATTTGTACGTCAGCGTTATAATAGGAGACGAGACAAAAAGGACAAAGGGAAAGAAAAGGGGGGGGGGTGGACGGAGGGGGGGGAGAGAGAGAGGAGAGAGGGGAGGAGAGAGAGAGAGAGGGGGGAAAGGGGAGACTGAGAGATAAAGAGAGACAAAACCGACAGAGAACAGGACAAAAACAGAGTAAAAGGAGAAAGAAACAATAAAAAAAGGGGGGTTTAATTCAAAAGAGTGGGGAAAAAAACGGGAGGGTGGGGAAGGGCCTTGAGGGGCAAAAACGAGGGAGAGGGGGAGGAGAGAAGGGAAGAGGGGGAGAGGAGAAGAGAAAAGAGGAGAGAAAACCCCCGGGAGAAAAAGGAGATGGAGAGAGGGGCAAGGAAAAGGGGAGAGAGAGAGGAGAGAGAAAAGGAAGAGAACAAAAAGCCCCCCAAATGAAAAAAATAACTCCCTTTAAAAATTTTAATAAAAAAAAATACTCAAAGGTGTGTGGGGTGTGTGTGTTTTGTGTCCCGTGCGTGCGTGCGTGCGGGGCGTGCGTAGGCGTGGGGGCGTGTGCGTGCGTTGGGGTGGTGTGTTGTTGTATGTGTGTGTTTTGTGTGTGGGGTGTGCGTGCGGCGTGCGTGCGTGTGCGTGCTTTGGGGGTTTGCGCGCGCGCGCGCGGTGCTTTGTGTGTGTGTGGTGTGGTGGGGTGTTGGGTGTTTGTGTGTTGTGTGTTTTTGTGTGTGTTTTTTGTGTGTGTATTTTTTGTGCGCGTGCGTGGTGCGTGCGTGCGTTTGTGTGTGTGTTTTTTGTGTGTGGGGTTGGGTGTGTGTGTGTGTGTGTGGTGGGTGTTTTGTTTTTGTGTGTGTTTTTTGCGTGCGCACGCGCGCGTGCTTTGCGTGGTGTGTGTGTGTGTGTTGTTTTTTGTGTGTGTGTTTTGGTGTGTGTGTGTGTGTTTTGTGTGGGAGAGAGAGAGAGAGAGAGAAAAGGAAAAGAAGAGGAGGAGAGTGAGAAGAGGAAAAAGGGAGAGAGTGAAGTTTGCCCGGGGAAATTCAAACTAAAAAAATTCCTTGAGCACTTCAATTCAACAAGGACTTAAAAGGCCGACTTACCTTCTTTTAAAAAAGCCCTTTCCTTTATTTTCCCCTGGAAAACCCGGGCCCACACAAGAACAAAAACATATACACACGGGGCCCAAAACCAAACAATACCGCAATCGGATACCCCCGATTTTTTTCCTTCTACATTCAAACGGGGAAAAAACTTTTCTTTTAAAAAGAAAACCCACCCCAGTCTACAGACTAGAAAATTTAAAACTTCCCAAATTTAAAAGTTTTTGTGCGAAAGGGTTTACTCCCCTCCAAACCCCTTTAAAACCTTCCCCCCCACTCTGCCCACCCATCCCCCCACCACCGAAAAAAAGGGGGCAGGGGGGAAAAAAAACATCCCGCCGTGAATTAACCCCTTTTAAATGTAAAAAAAAGGGGAAAAGACGAGTCCCCACCGGCCCTTTAAAGCTTCCCCAAAAAACGTTTGCTAAAAAACCCTTTTAATGGCACGAGCGGGGGGGAAAAGGATGGACTAAAGGGGCCCCCACAAAGTCGTTTGCGGGTTTGGGGTTTTAAAGTTTGGGGTCCTTTGGAGCGGCCCGGTCCGCGCAAACTGGGGGTATTTTTGGGCATTCCTGTTTAAGGAAAAGGAAATCGCGCGCGCCGGGGCGCACACAAAAACACCACACCCCCCACACAAAACACCCCCCAAAAACCCCCCCCACACACACCACACACACACAAAACCAAAACCAAACCACCCCCCAAACCCCAGCGTTTTTAAATTTTAAACCTTAAAAGGGGTTTTGTTTTTTTAAAAAAAACCCCCCCCCCCCCCCCCCCCCCCCCCCCCCCCCCCCCCCCCCCCCCCCCCCCCCCCCCCCCAAAAAAACCCCCCTTTCCCCCCCCCCCCCCCCCCCCCCCCCCCCCCCCCCCCCCCCCCCCCCCCCCCCCCCCCCCCCCCCCCCCCCCCCCCCCCCCCCCCCCCCCCCCCCCCCCCCCCCCCCCCAGCACACACCTCCCCCCAAAAAGCAAACTTTTTTCGTTTCAGATTTCAGAAGTGGCCACCCATAATGCTCTTACTTTTTATGTTTTATGTGGGCCCAATTTTTTTCCCTTTAAAGGGGTGAGCGGGTTTTAAAAAGTGCAGATGAGCAGAGCGCTATTTTTAAGTTCGAGCCGCCCCACCCCTCTACGTCAACGACTAATTTGTTTGGGCCCAAAGTGACAAAGTAAGGACATTGTACAGTCCAAAAATTTTTTCGGGTTTTGAACATGAAAAACACTCGACAAATAACGGGTGGGTAACAAACAGAAACGGGGGGAGAAATTTTGGAAACATTTCTTGGTCAGAAAAGCTTTTTAACCCTTTTTTTTTTTTTTTTTTTTTTTTCTTTTTTTTTTTTGGGGAAAAGGGAAAAATTTTGATGGGGAAAAATTGCTGTTTTACCGTTAATTTTGTATTATGTTTAAAATTATCATATTTGACCTGTGTTTGGGGTAAAGGGGGTTTTTTCCCTTTGGTTGGTTTTCATCCGGGTTTGACAATAAAATGAAATTTTCTTTTAAAAAAAAAAATTTAGTAGGGTTTTTTAACATAATTTCAGAAAAAAAAGGTTTAAAAAATTTACAGTGCGCATGTGGCCCCGGTAACGGGGGGCATTCGCGGCTTTTTTGTTTCCCAAATTTTTTAGCATTTTTTTAGTTGGCTAAGTGAAATAGTTGGCTGGTTGGTGAAATGGTTTGTTGGTAGTGTGTTGGTCGTTTATTGCTTTTGGTCGGGGAGCCCTTTTCGGTCACTTTTACCTTTTTAAGTGGCTATAGGTTTAGATTTCAGTGTGTGTGTGGTTTTGGGGTGTGTGTGTGTGTGTGGGTGTGTGTGGGGTGTGTGTGTGTGTGTGTGGGGTTTTTTGTTGTTCTTCGATTTAACGTTTTTTTTCCCTTTTAAAATGATATTAACAGGGAAATGAGCGTTTACTTGTATATGTGTTTGAATTTGTTGTATGCCTGCGTGCTTGGTTTGTTTTGTGTGTGTGGGTGTGTGTGTTGTGTGTGTGTGTGTGTTTGTGTGTGTGTGTTGTGTGTGTGGTTTTGGTGTGTGTGTTTGTGTTGTGTGTGTGTGTGTGTGTGGAAAGTGTGTGGTGCGGGCGTGTGTGTTTTGCGCACCCCCGGGGAAGTGGCCCGTGTTTTGGGGAAATATTAGTGGAAAAAACTACATAAGAAAAAAATTTCCCTTTGCAAAAAGAAAAATTAACAAATCAAAAATGCAAAAAGTCAAAAAAAAACAGCAAAAAAAAAGGGAGGGAAAACATTAAAAAAGAGTGAATGGGGTTATCATTAAAGTTCTGAACAAAGTTAAAAGAAATAAAGGTTTTGGGGGGAAAAGCAAATTTTGATTTTATTTTTTTGGGAAATTTTTTTTAGAGCTGATTAAAAAAAAGGCAAAAAAAAATATGTTTTTGTTGTACAAAATATCAACAGCCCCGCTTTCACATTGAATGTTTTTTATGGAAATTTTGGGTTTTTAAAAACGGTTTTAAATTTGTCTGTAAAACAGGGGGAAAAAAATTTTTTTTCGGTGTTTTGGGGGGTTTATTGACCAAATTTTTTTTTTTTAAAATGTATAATCATTAAGAATTCTTTTTTTTAAAAATTTTGAAAACGAGCGTTTAGACCAAAACTTTTTGAAGGGTTTGGTTTATGTATTTTGGGAAGCATGTAGTCTTTATATATCTTTCAAAATTTTCAAAAAAAATTTTTTTTTTTAGAGAGTAAACCCTTTTTGTAAAAAATTTTAAAAAAAAGGGAATAAACCCTTTGGGTTTAAAGGATTTTTTTTTCACCTGCCCGAGCAGTACGATAGAATTTTTATTTCCCGATATTGGAAAAAATGAGATGGGATCCAACAAAAATCAAACTGGCGATACCCCTTGATTACGAAATAATAAGTATTTGAAATTTTTGTGACGATTTCAGCCCGGTTTTTCGGTTTTTTTGATTCTAAAAATTGGGAATGTTTAGAGTCTACACAAAAAAAGTGCACCATAGAAGGAAAGGTTTTATCAATGACCTACTGAAAAAAACCCTTAAAATTGCATTAATTCAAACTGTGAAAATGGAAAAAAAAGTCCTTACCAAGGTAAAAAGGGTTTCTCAAATTTTTAAAAAAGGGGGTTTACAAAACCCCCAGCCCGCCTGAATTTTCTAAAAAAAAGAAAACCCTCAGTGAAGGGGTTTTTTGATTTAAATTGGGGGTTTTAAAAAAATTTTATTTTGGGATCTAAACTTCATATGCCCCAAAAACATTGATGTTTCAAATTTGGACAATTGTGTTTTTAGTTATAATCAAACTTTTTTCCAAAAACCCCCCCCCAGTTTGGGAAAGGGGGCTTATTTGGGAAAAAAGCACAGCTAATTTTTTTTGATTAGTGTTTAATTTTGTTTAATTGTTTAGAAGAAAAAAGTAAGAATAGTTTTATTAGAAACGGTTACGTTTTGCACGCTTAGGAAAAAGAATATCGGACCTAATTTCAAGTTCCATTTTTGGGTTTTTAAAATTTTTAAAAAGGTTTTTAGCATTTAAAATTTTATTTAGCACAGGCTAATTTTCGTGAAACATCAAGAAGGGGAAAACCAAACCCCCCAAAAACCAAAACCCAAAAGGCCCAACAATTTTAAACACCCCCCAACCCCCCCCAAACAAAAAAACAAAAATAAAAATCTTTGGTAAGACCAATTTTTGGAAAACCAAAAAAAGGGGCAAAGGGAAATTTAATTATTTTTCTTTGGCCCCAGTTTTTTCAAAAGAATTTTTAGAGGTTAAAGGGCCCCCCATTTGAAATTTTTTGTGGTTCCAAATTTAGGGGGTTAATAAACAAAGGGAAAAAATTTTTTATTTGGCTATTTTTAAATTGTTTTTTTGTTAAACTTTTTAAATTCTGGACTTTCTTTCCTTGCTTATTTAAAATTTTTGAGGTTAAGAAACCTTTTGACTTAAAAATAACCCCCCGAAATTTTTTAAAAAATTAAGCCTTTTTTTGAGTTTTTTTTAACTTTAAAAATTTTTGGGCATTGTGAAATTTCCCTTTTTTCATAAATTGGTTCAAGTTTGGGTTTTTGAAAAGGGAAAAAAGCCCTTAAACCCCTTTTCAAGGGCCTTTTTAGGAAAAAAATTAGATTTTTTTTGGAAAACTTTTTTTAAATTTTTAAAATCAAAAATAAAAAAACCTTTTTTTTTTTTTTTTTAAGGGAAAATTTATCCAAAAAGATTTTCCATTGGTATAAAAAAAAGGTTGGCTTTTTTTTTTGGAAATTTTTTTATTTTGGAAGTTGTTTTTAAAATTTTAAATAAATTTTTTGCCTTTTTTAAAAAATCCTTGGGTTTACAGGGAAAAACCCCTTTTTGGGGGGAAAAAAGGACCGGGTTTCTTTTTTTAAATTTCTGTTTGGCCAAGAATGGGTTTTTCATATCAATTTTTGAATTTTTCCCAAAAAGGGCAAATTTTTTAATTGGGGGGTTTTTCCTTCAAACCAAACCTAATTCCCTTTATTCCTTTTGGGGGTTTTTTCAAAACTATGGTTTGGGAAAAACAAATTTTTTGGGCTTTTTGGCAATTGGGTTTTTTGAAAGGTTTAAATTTACAAAAAATTTTAATGGGGGTCTTTTTTTCTAGGGGTCCTTTGGGTTTTGGGATAATTCCCCAAAAATTTTTTTGCTGATAAAACCTATTTAAAAAGCTATTTTTCAAAGGGGGTCAGGAAAGGTAGCTTTTTTATTCAAGGACTTGGGTTTCCCTGTTTAAAAAAAAGGGGGCTTAATTTAATTCCCATTTTTTTTATGGGGGTTTTTTTTTTCATTCTCTTTTAAAAATTTTTTTCCTTTTAATTTAAAACAAAAAAATTTTTTTAAAAAATTTTTTTAATTTTTAAAACTCTTTGGTTTGGTTTCCCGAAACAGGGAAGTTTTCCTTTTTCTTTTGGTAATTTTTAAAATTTTGGTTTTTGTTTTTGTTAAAATTTTACATTAAATTGTACCCTTTTAAATTTTCAAGGGGTTTTTAAATTAAATTTTTTGGGGTTGGTTTCCCCCAAATTTTTTTGTCTGGAAAAAGGAAAATTTTTTAAAATTTTTTACAAAAGGGAACAAATCCTAAAACCTTTTTTAAAAATTCAAAAAATTTCCCCTCACCTGGAATAACTGGGATTTTTAAACCCTTTTTTAATTTTATTTGGCTTTTCAAATTTTTCCCCTTTTAACTTTAGGAATATTTCATTCCCAAAAAATTTTCCAAAAGTTGTTTTGTTTTTTTGTTTTTTGGTTTTTGGGGTTTTGGTTTGGGGTTTTTTTCCTTTTTAAAATTGCTAGATTTTGGTTTCTTTTTTTTTGTTTTTCAGGGTTTTAAAAAGGTGTTATTTAAAAAGGGTTTAAAAAAATTAATTTAAATTTCTTTTGGCTGCAACCAAAATTTTTCTGCCTCTGTTGGTATAATAGGGGTTAATGCGATTTTAAATCAAAAGAATAACATGTTGGGTTTGAAATTTTGAAAAATTTTTCCCAGTAAGGGTCGTTTTTAAAAAAAAATTGTATTTTTTTAATATTTTTATTTAACTTCAAATCCATTCTTAATCTAACTAAAAGAATATAAAAATTTAAATTTTTTCCCCAAAAGGGTTGTTTTGGTTTTTGTTTGTGGTGGGGGTTTTGTGGTTTTTTGGGTGGCTTGGGTGAAAAATGTTAAATAATTTTGGTTTTCCGGCCTTTTTTTTACAAAAATTTTTTTTTTTTTTTTAAAAAAAAAAAAAATTTGGGGGTTCAAAAATTCGGGG
>CM031606.1:80395204-80400204 GCA_018398815.1 Conus ventricosus
TACAGACATACATACATGCATACATACATACATACATACATACATACATACATACATACATACATACATACACGTCAGATACACGGAACCGCACTCATACGCACGCAAGTGCGCGCGTCCACGCACACACGCACACGCACGCGCGAGCACATGCACACCCGTACCTGCATACGCAGACACATGCGCGCACACAGACACAGACACAGACAGACAGACAGACAGACAGACAGACAGACAGACAGACACACACACACACACACACACACACACACACACACACACACACACACACACACACACACACACACACACACACACACACGCTCAAGTTGTATCAGATTTATCAGTGATGTGTAAAATTGCAGTTTCATTACATCAAAGTCCTATTTATTCTGTTCTGTAAACTGGAGCCGATGTTGAGTGTTTTGATCAGTAGTTCTTTGTTAGCTCATAGTTGTCTATTTTATTGTTGCTGTTGCTGTTTTTCTTCAAAGCCTTTGAATATATTACTTAATACCTCTACCTCTCCCCCCTTTCCCTCTAACATTGTCTAATATCACTTAACGTAGATAGACGTTAAATTGAAGAACACACACACACGCACACACGCACACACTCGGCTGGGCTATAAGCAACATTACCTTACCTTACCTTACCTTACCTTACCTTCCCTTACCTTACCTTACTTTACCTTACCTTACTTTACCTTCCCTTCCCTTACCTTACCTTACCTTACCTACCCACCTCACCTTACCTTACCTTACCTTACCTTACCTTAACTTACCTTACCTCACCTTATTTTACCTCACCTTACCTTACCTTACCTTACCTTACCTTACCTTACCGTACCTTCCCTTTAAACCGTACCTTACCTTACCTTACCTTACCTCCCTTTAAACTTGCCTTACCTTACCTTACTTTACCGTCCCTTTACCTTACCTTAACCTCACCTCACCTCACCTCACCTCACCTCACCTCACCTCACCTCACCTCACCTCACCTACCTTACCTCACCTCACCTTACCTTTACCTTCCCTTACCTTACCTTACCTTACCTTACCTCACCTTACTTTCCCTCACCTTACCTACCTCACCTCACCTTACCTTACCTTACCTTACCTTACCTTACCTTACCTCACCTTATCTCACCTTACCTTACCTCACCTTATTTTACCTCACTTACCTTACCTTACCTTACCTCACCTTACCTCACCTCACCTCACCTCACCTCACCTCACCTTACCTACCTTCCCTTTACTCACCTCACCTCACCTCACCTCACCTGCCCTTTACCTTACCTTAACCTTACCTTACCGTACCTTAACCTCACGTCACCTCACCTCACCTCACCTCACCCACCTCACCTTACCTCACCTCACCTGACCTGACCTCACCTTACCTTTACCTTACCTTACCTTACCTTACCTCACCTCACCTCACCTCACCTTACCGAAACCGTACCTTACCTTACCTTACCTCCCTCCCCTCACCTTACCTTACCTTACCTTACCTCACCTCACCTTCCCTTTAAACCTTACCTTACCTTACCTTACCTTTAAACCTTACCTCACCTCACCTCACCTTACCTTACCTCCCCTTTACCTTACCTTACCTCACCTTCCCTTACCTTACCTCACCTTACTTTACCTTATTTTACCTT
Source organism: Conus ventricosus (assembly GCA_018398815.1). NCBI lineage: Eukaryota > Metazoa > Mollusca > Gastropoda > Neogastropoda > Conidae > Conus > Conus ventricosus. The sequence goes on from CM031606.1 coordinate 80,396,865, forward strand.
ACCCCCACATCACCTTACCTTACCTTACCTTACCTGACCTGACCTCACCTCACCTCACCTTACCTTACCTTCCCTTTACCTTACCTACCTTACCTTACCTCACCTCACCTCACCTTCCCTTTACCTTACCTTACCTACCCTCACCCACCTCACTCACCCACCTTACCTCACCTTACCGTAACCGTCCCTTACCTTACCTACCTCACCTCACCTCACCTTACCTTACCTTACCTTACCTCACCTCACCTTACCTTCCCTTTAACTTACCTTACCTTCCCTTACCTTACCTTACCTTACCTTACCTCACCTCACCTCACCTTACCTTCCCCTCACCTTACCTTACCTTACCTTACCTCACCTTACCTTACCTTACCACCTTACTTTACCTTCCCTTACCTTACCTCACATCACCTTCCCTTTTACCTTACCTTACCTCACCTCACCTCACCTTCCCTTACCTTACCTTACCTTCCCTTTACCTACCTTACCTCACCTCACCTCACCTTACCTTACCTTACCTTACCTTACCTCACCTCACCTCACCTCACCTCACCTTACCTTACCTTACCTTACCTTACCTTACCTTTACCTCGCCTTGCCTTACCTTACCTTACTTTTACCTTACCTTCCCTTTAACCTTACCTTACTCACCTACCTTACCTTACCTTACCTTACCCTTACCTTACCTTACTTTACCTTACCTTACCTTACCTACCTTACCTTACCTTACCTTACCTCACCTTACCTTACCTTACCTTACTTTACCTTCCCTTACCTTACCTTACCTTACTTTAACCTTTACCTTACCTTAAACCTTCCCTTTTACCTTACCTTACCTTACCTTACCTGACCTAACCTTACTTTACCTTACCTTACCTTACCTTACCTTACCTTACCTTACCTTACCTTACCTCACCTTACCTTACCTTACCTTACTTTACCTTACCTTACCTCATGGAGCATACACTAGTACAGACACAGACACGCACCTTACACACAGACACACACATGCGCGCACAAACACGCGCACACAGACACACAGACACACACACACACACAAAACACACACAACACACACACACACCACACACACACACACACACACCACGCACGCACACACGTACACACCACACACACACACACCACACACACACACAAAACACACACACACACACCACACACACACACACCCACACACACACACACACACACCATACCTCGGAGATCAGGGGTTACTTTCCACGTTGAGTGGTTGAGTCAGCAGCGATGTCACTCAGACTTGAAGCGTTAAAAATTCTGACTACGAACAGGTCGACCACTTGAAGACCTAAATGTTCGGAGAATGGTCGGGGGATAAATCTTGAAGTGGTGGTGGTGGTGGTGGTGTGGTTAGAGGGGTGGTGGTGGGGGTGGTGGTGGTTAGAGGGGTGGGGGGAGGGATAAGGTGGAAGAAAGGGGACAGAGGGTTGTGTAAAAAAAAAAACAAAAAACAACAACAATCTCTGCTGTATGTCTTTCTGTATCTCTGCCGACTGACTAACTGTGTCTATGTCGTTTTTTCTGTTTTTATGTCTGTCTGTCTATTTGTCTACTGTCTCTGTCTGTCTGTCTTCTGTCTGTCTCTCTGACCGTCTCTCTCAATCTGTCTGTCTGTCTATCTGTCTGTTTCTCTCTCTCTCTCTCTCTCTCTCTCTCTCTCTCTCCTTCTCTCTCTCTCTCTCTCTCTCTCTCTCTCTCTCTCTCTCTCTCGCTCTCGCTGTGCTGTCGACTGTTCCGGTCCATTTTGCAGAACTGATACAGAAATCGTAGCACATTTCGTACTCAGATATCCTGGGGATGCAGATGTTTCATGCCACAATCTCTAGGAAACATTACTACAGGCGATCAACTTTGAAACTTTCTCTTCTTCTGGTTTCATGTCACAAACGAACGTTACTGCATCTTGCTTCATATATTTAAAATACGCTTCTGATTTGTTAGCCACAAAAAACCCAGTTTATTCTATGTTTTCTGTGTGTTCTGTACACAATGACAGATCAAAGTCCATTTTAAAAATTAGCATAATGAAACATGTCATTTTTCAGCCTTTACGAACTAGGCTCTATGTACAATGCGTTTTCTATCGTCTGTACATTTCCGTGACATTTTGGTCTTCGTGGTAGTTGTCTCTACGTGCTTGTGTACGCACATCCACTTGCTTATGTGTCTATTTTGGTTGTATCTAGCATTGTTGTGTTCGTGAGTGAATGTGTCATATGTGTTCCCATCCACTGAAAAAGGGTCAGTTGCCTGATCATTAAATTTTCTAGACTCTCTCTCTCTCTCTCTCTCTCTCTCTCTCTCTCTCTCTCTCTCTCTCTCGATGACAATGCTTTATTGACAATAGTTAACCAACCCTTATGCCAAGGGAGCGCATGTGCAGTTTCTACTTAGTGTTGCCAAACTCTGCCAACACTATAAATACGAGTCAAAAGAAATATACACACGGAAAACTGTTAAACAATATTAATAACAAGAAAATAAAGAAAATGACCATTCACCAAATAAGATTCTCATCACAATAAAACATTTATTGCATAATCATGATTTACAAACACAGCCTACATATTAAGTGGGTTTTTTAAAATAATTCTCTAGATCGAAAAGCTTCCGCCACAAGCTTAGCAAATGAGTTTACAATGTCTACATTTTTAGGGAATAAAATACCAAAGAGGTTTTCAGTTTGGCCGAAAGAGGACTTAAAGGAATCAGGGTTGGTTAACTATTGTCAATAAAGCATTGTCATTGTCATTGTCATTCATTCTCTCTCTCTCTCTCTCTCTCTCTCTCTCTCTCTCTCTCTCTCTCTCTCTCTCTCTCTCTCTCTCTCTCTCTCTCTCTCTCTCTCCTTCCCAATGACTCTTCATATTCAGACAAGATCAGATCAATATTTGCACCCTCAGTTCTATCTTCCCATGCCCCCCCCCCCCCCTTTCCTCCTTGGAAGACATACAAGAAAAAGAAACACCCGAAGGTGCTGGGGAGGACCCAGAGAAGCACTGTCTTCACCTGCCTTTAGAGCAGTCCTGTACCACCCTTGGAGGCCTGCGCTGTGTTGACGATGGGTACAGGCATGCACAGGACACTCCATTAAGATATCAAGGGACATAACTGCTCCTGAACAGAGGTAAATTAGACTACAGGATGCAGCTCATAACAGCCTTAAAGTAGCATCCCCATGGGTGTACCAGCCCGTATTTCATGACTGCAGAGCCCACCGGCGAAAAACACCACCCTCCAGCTGCCGAGCACACCCCACAGACCCAACCACCCCTGCCCACGGACAGATGAAGACAGTGCC
>CM031606.1:80415204-80417704 GCA_018398815.1 Conus ventricosus
CGGCAAGCCGTTATGGTAACTACTGTATTTTTTTTTTTTTTTTCATTTTTTTACGATTTGAATTTGCAAATTTTCGCTTCTATCCATCTGTGCACAGTCGATTTAAAACTAAGTCATATTTCATTTTAATAGCACTTCGACAGGTATTCGTATTTATATTACGAATGTTTCGTTGTCAGTGCGAACATGTGGAAATTGTGACCAGTTTGTTGGCGCTATAACTTATTTCTTGGCATCAAGCTTTCAAATCATTAATGTTCAGTATTTTATTAGCTACCGTGGGCAGATAGTTTCGTGCTTTGCTAATGATAGAGAGCAGGGTAGTCAGAGGTTAAACTCGCCAGTTTGGACGAGTTTTCGAATGGAGACAACTAGGTTTATTTTCTATGGCTGCTGGGTCGTACTAGTCTCCCTTTTTGCCGCTAATATTGTGCAATTGGTTTTCTATCATTAAGTCGAGTCGCGGAACGTTGGTAGCGTGTGTACGACACAATATTTACGCTGGGGAGTGAGGAGTTCTTCCTGTTGCGCCTCTACCTTCTGGCGCCGCTCGTCACGTACTTGTTTGTTTGTGTGTCAGGAGCGTGAATGAAGAATTATCATATTTATGTTGATTTGAATTATTGGTTTCTTTGTCATCAGTTTGAGGGGAAAAAAAAAGAAAAAATCACACTAAACATACCCATTATCATATTACTTTGTATTCGAATTAAAAAGTGTTTATTCACTATAAAAAAAAATTCCTTCATAAAAAGGATAATGTTAATTGGATTGAAATAGTGATTGATGTCCCCCTATGATAGTCTCCTGACTAGGTTGAGAGATTTTTTTTTTTTTGCTGTCCCAACCTCTGCGCCACCTGAGAGGCAGTGCACCCACGCCGCTCATTCCGACACCCCGCCCACAGCCACAGCCCGGTCGGCCCCGCCGCAGCCCCGACACCAGCAATCCACAGGGAGCAGTCAATCTCAAGTCGTCTAGAGGCAACCCACCGGATGAGGCACTGCACTGCTGCCGAGTCGCTTTGGGGGTGTTCAGTGGCGCCTGTTCTGATCTAACATACGCAGGACACCACCTACTAAGCCCCCTACTGACGACAATAATTGCTTAGTCATGGAGCCGGCGTGAGTGAGCTCTCCCTCCGGAGGGCGCCACCACGTCCGTCCAACGACAGCCCCCATGGAATCGCCGATACCTGTGACCCCGACGGAACCAAACCAAGACCACAGAAGTGGCGAGGATATCGAAATTGAGGTCACCATGAGAGCAGGGCATGAAGAGCCACAGAACTTGAGACCTTTTTTATGCTGATCGATGAGAATGAGGATGATTAAGATGATGCTACGGATTTCCATTGCGGTCTGAGACTACATGACAGGTATGTACTCTACGCTTCCTGTCATAATATATCCCGGCGTCAACCAGGCCCGAGAGATACAGGCACCTGCAGTGTTGGTCAGGAAATTTGAGCAACACTCTCAGAAACGCGTCCATTAAGTGGATGAAACTTGACTGTGTGGTCCCAGTCTTCCCAACTGAGTCCGCAGCAAACTCAACTCTGGGTAGGAGCCGGTCGGGGCAGAAAAACTCACATGACTCTGATGGGATTCGAACCCACGACCTCCCAACCGGTAGTCCGCGACGCTAACCACTTCGCCACGGCGGCTGGTTGACTAGGTTTAGAGATGTTAAGGGTTGTGGAAAGAGAAGGATGTGCTCCATCTTCTAATGCCAGAAGTGGCTATGCAACCAGTCCTACCACCACCCCCCCCCCCCCCCCCACACACACACACACACTTTCTCTGACAAGGATAGTGTATATGTTAAACGGTAATACAAGGTATTGATCTCCGCCGCAGGGTTTCTTTTTCTTTTGTTGCGTCTGGTATCTCGGCAACAACCTGGGGGGTGAGGGGTGGGGGGGGGGGGGGGGGGGGGGGGGGGGGGTCAGCACAGAAGAGTCGGAGCGCCACTGCCAATAGCCGTTTCCAGTGTCGGGCGTAATTCGTAAAACACTTTTTGCCCTGCCTTGACTCTACTGCCCACGAACCACACCCAGAGTTGGACCCTCTGGACCACTCCTGGAGCTAGTCTTCCACCAGGTCAAGTGGTGCAGACGTTTGAAGCGACTGTTGGTTGTATGGGGGTGAAAGTGGTCCAGGCGCTGAAAAGGCTGAGGTGCCTTAATTTTCTTCTTTTTTTATTTTAAAGAAGTTGGTAATTTTGAATGTTTTTCTCTTGTGATGTTTTTTCAAGACCGCCAAACAAACTCTCTGTTGTGTAGACCCTGTTATTCAATGTTATTATGTTTCTTCTCCTATTTCTCTTCTGTGGGGTGGGTATTTTGAATAGTGGGCTAGGTTGGGACTTACTGGTTTTCCTGGGCACTCAGGAGGGATATTCTGTCTATGTTTGTGTAATAGGATAGTTAGTTCTGAATAAACCTATTTTCTTCTTTTTCCTTCTATGCTCTAGGTCTATACTCCCTCTTCTGACTTAG
>CM031606.1:80422704-80450204 GCA_018398815.1 Conus ventricosus
GGTTTTGATGAGGAACTGTATTGACTCAAGAAATCCCTCTCCATTATATGACTAATTTCCTTGTATAACAAAGGACAATCAACCTTAATACTACCTATATATTCTTTGCTCCCATTTTTGCTGCTCTATCTGCTTGATCGTTAGAGAACTATAAAATGTTCATTCTAGCTTTTACTGCCCTCAATAAATTTCGGGCAGTAAAAGCTATAATAAACATTTTATAGTTCTCTGACAAGTAAGACTTCAACAATGAATTAAAAATGATAATCCATCACACATTTTTTCAATAACCAAAAAATAACGACCCTACAAACAAACATACTGTGTAGGGTTATCCGTTTTCAATACTAATTTACTAAACTTTTTAGATTTTAGTTTTTGCTTAATCCTTTGTTTTTCCTGATCATTTTCAATAACATCATTTTCGCGCAAACATTCATCAAATGAGTCTCTGTCTTTCATGTGAAATATAAACTACGGTCTTTAACTGTTCTCTAAAGTCTTTTAAAACTGAGTTATATTTTTGACATAAAATCCACACACTTATCCCAGCATGTCTTCCACTGAATGCTAGTTTTGACAAAGTGTTTCTCTTTTTAACTATGTCTCTTTCTGCCGAACAGTCATCTATAATAAATAGTGTCTGCGTTCCTTCAAACAGTTTATAAAACTGTTCTAAACACTCACTCAGTTTATTGCTAGGATCAACTAAAAATATGTCGTCATCTGTCCATATAAACCTTCTTTCATGATATGCTTTGTTCCATTTAAGTGTTGGACAGAAAATCACAATATAATCAAAATTATAGCGATAAACTGTTTGTAATAGGTCGAGGACAATATATTGTTTTTCCACAACCAGTCTGTCCACAAATCAATGAACAATGAGGAGTTTTTGTCATAAAGTTTAACTGCTCCATAGTTTTTATAACAGAATTTAATCTAATCCAGTTATTGTTTTTATCATGCTCTCTGTCAAAACTTGTTCAGTATAATAAAATCCTATAAGATCTAAATGTGTAAGATTAATCCAATTCAGTGCTGTAAGATTGTTTCTATTTAGACTAATATTGATTTTTTTGCTTGTTGTTATGACCTTAATATCCTCACCATTGTGAAGAATGACGACGGTAACTTTAAGACTGTCAACGTCTAAGTTTTGCCAGCTAATTAGAATTCCTTTTAGAAGGACGTCACTAACGCCCACAACCCCATCCCTCTCCACATCTTTTAAGACAGAAATTTCAAATATCATTGTGAACGTGTCTCCTAATTTCATTTGTGGAATGAACTGTAATTTTGTAGAAGCATCTTTCAAAACTGATTCTCTTCTGTAGAGGATGTACTGTTTATTCTCATACGGCTTTATTTCAATCTCTTTCCGACTATTGTCCTCTGGCATAAGACTTACATGTAAAGGGCCTGAGTTGAATGCTTTTCTGAAACTTTTTTGACGGCTAAAAAATGTAAATGGGCTTATGAATTCAAATTTTATGTCCCATTCTAAATATGGTTCTAAGTGCCATTTGCTGTCAGGTTTTCGAACTATTTTATATTCATACTGGCCCGCATTATTTGCTTCTACATTGCATAGTTGTTCTAGTTTAGGAAACTTTTTGTTGTCGCCAACCTCTTTGCGTTTATAATCACCATCTTTAGTGTACTCAAAACCATACAAAGCGCCTATCTCACCATTCTGTTCAAAGTCCGCAACATTTGCAAGGTCTTTTAATTCTAAAGTTATACACCTCACAGGCGCTAATGTAACTCCTGATTCTTCTGGCCCACGCGACATTATTTTTTAGTAGCGTATTATTTTATTTCTAAAACAATGTGTAGGTTATCACATTTTACGGCTTTCCCCGTTTTGTCTTTGATTTTTTATTATAATGATCCGACCCTCCCACAAACTAATCTTTTAAACTGTAAATTAGGGAATTGTATAATTTCATAATCGCAATATGCAGCTTTCCCTGACGGAAGAGCTCTTAAAACAGTTGAGGGCCTTCCATCATATAAGTTTTCATCAGTGCTTAGCTCATCCAAATGAACATAGAGTAATGAATGTAATGCAAGATCGAGCGGATTTTCTCCCTCATAAGTAGTTTTGTCTGGCGTAACACTAAAACTATGAAAGTCCTGACTGTCAGTTGCAAAGCCTAACATTTTAGCTAGCTCTTTATCAAAATAGTAACCTACTTCTTCTTTTTCAGGTTTGAATGTTAACATTGTTTTCAGATTTGCATTGTTAAGTTTGAGAGTAATGTAGAAGTTACTCATTGCTTCTTTTAGTGAGCAAAACCCGTAATAACCATCAGGTATTGTTAACTGCTAACTCCGATTCTTCTATTGTTAACTTTTTTAATCTTATTATTCTCCTTGATTCACTTATATTAAACCATAACGACTTTGTAAAATATTTCATGGAGCGCGACGTTCTGGTTCCGCAATCGTTATCAATAGCATGTTCTAAAAACGAAGGACGGTCTTGGGTTGTTATTGTTACAAACATTTTTTAAACGAAATAAAAATGAGCGCATTTAAAATATACTGATGCAAATATTCTGTTGGGCCGCACTACAATCTTAAAAACATAACAACTGATACTCTTGACATTTCTGTGACTCAGTCTGACGCCTTTCAAGTAAAGGTTAGTACTCCATTGAAGAGCTATCTTAACCCTCCTATTAAAAACGACCACATCCGAAAGTGTGGTTAAAATAATAATAATGGGGATTTATATAGCGCCTTCCGCGGCACAAGGCGCTTTACAAAGGCAGAAAAAATACAATTGCTAAATGTAAAGAAAAAAAAATACATTGAAAAACGGTTTAGAAAATGAAAAACAAGGCTCTCTCCACTCTCTCACCACGCGCACACACACTCCCACGCACAAACACACAATACACAACAGCCGCAACAAGCACAAACTATTAAGCGATCCACAAACAACAAGAGTCAATCAGCTATCTGGTAATAACTGTCTTCTTAGTATTGTTTGAAAAGGTGGGTTTTCAGGGAGGTTTTGAAGGAAGAAAAGGTTGAGAATGTCTTAAGTCATAGGGAGTTTATTCCAGAGTTTGGCAGCTGCGTATGAGAAAGCTCGTTCGCCATGCTGTTTACGATGGGACGGTAACTGGAAAGCGGAAGGTTCTGGTGTCAGTGGAGGAGCGGAGCGTTCGTGATGGACATATACTTGAAGGAGATCGGAAAGATAGGCAGGGGCATCACCAGTGAAAATCTTGAAGCAGAGGCAACAACATTTGTATTTAATTCTTTCTTCAACGGGGAGCCAGTGCAGCTTTTTCAGGAGAGGGCTGCACGGTTGGGCCCTAGGAGATTTGCAAATGAGACGGGCTGCAGAGTTCTGTACACATTGGAGGGGTTGGATGACGGTTGAGGGACAGCCGAGGAGAACACAGTTGCAGTATCTAGCCTTGAAAGGATGTATGATGAAACGAGAGTTTTTGTGGCGTCTTCGGTGAGATAGGGTCGAATGGCAGCAATTCGTTTAAGTTCCATATAAGCTAACTGACAAGTTTTTGTGACATGCTGTTTCATTGAGAGGTCACTATCAAGGAGAACACCAAGGTCACGAACAGTGTTTGAAAATTCAATAGTGCTGGAACCTAAGGTCAAAGAAGAAGGGAGCGGATCAGGGCCATGATGTGACTGCTTTGAAAAACGGATGGCTTCAGTCTTTTCACAGTTTAATTTAAGCTTATTTGCTGACATCCAGGTCTCAATATCAGAAGTACAAGATTGAAGAGTAGAAACAAGGGGTGAGTAGTCATCGATGACAGAGGAATGGAGCAGCTGAGTATCATCCGCAAACATTTCGTGCGAAACGGAATGGCCGCGGATGACATTTGACAATGGAGTGGTGTACAAAATAAAGAGGACAGGTCCCAGCACGGATCCCTGAGGCACTCCAAACTGGAGGTTAGATTCATCAGAACGGTGGTCACCTACTTGAATGAACTGTTTCCTATCTAGAAGATAAGAACGAAACCAATTTAAAGCTGTTTCCCTGATGCACATGTGTATTTCAAACGAGAGAGAAGGATTTCATGGTCTATGGTGTCAAAGGCTGCCGAAAGATCTAGCAAAAGAAGGACAGAAATTTTGTTTTCGTCTAAGGAATTTAGAATATCATTGAGAATGCGAAGGATGGTGGTCTCCGTGCTGTGCCCAGGGCGATAGGCTGACTGGTGTGGTGTGAGGAGGTTGTTTGAGGCCAGATGGTCAGAGAGCTTATGAAGAATGACTTTCTCGAGAATTTTGGATAGGAAGGGAAGATTTGAGATGGGTCTGTAATTTTTAAGAACGTTGGGATCGAGACTGCTTTTCTTGAGTAGAGGTTTAACAAGGGCGGTCTTAAAGTCAGTGGGAACTGTGCCAGAAGACAGAGACTCGTTAAGAATTTTGGTGATGGTAGGAAGGAGAGAGTCAAGGTGTTTCAAAGAGGAGTGGGGTGGGAATGGGTCAAGGTCACAGGATGTTTTCGCAGACTGTGTAATGATTTTACGAACAGTCTGCTCGGACACTGGCAAGAACTCACAGAGTGTGGTACCGTTAAAAACAACAGACTGATCTGAAGTATCTGAGGATGGGGAGAAAGCGTTTCGAATTGTCTGAATTTTGTGGGCGAAAAACTGAGAAAACAAACCAGGAAGCTGTGACGGCTCATGAGTGGACGGCATTACAACACTTGCAGCCTTACCCAACATGCTAGTGACAGTTCTAAACAGTTCTTTACACGACGATGCTGCTGCAACTTTGGAAGAATAAAATGCGGTTTTGGCTTGATGGACAAACTCTGCGACTTTCTGTTTGGCAGCATCATAAATTTGCTTGTGTATTGTCAGTCTAGATGATACCCCGCGCCGCTCGGCTCGACGTCGCTCGCGTTTCAATTCTCGCAGCTCAGGTGCAATTGAGTTGTACCACGGAGCCGGGCGACGCCCGTGTACCGTCCGCTGACGTACAGGCGCATGCTTATCCAAAACTTTTCTAAGACCAATGTTCAGGTCAGTAAGTGTTACGTCAGGCGTGATAATGTTAGCGATGTCATGAGAAAAATCAGCAGGGTCAATCTTATGAATGGCACGAACACATTTGAATATGGGTGCCGACTTTTGCTTTGGAACACTGAGATGGCACACTAGACTACAGTGATCAGACATCAAATCATAACAACACTTAGCAGAGTGCAAAAGACCATCAGTGTCACGAAAAATCACAAGATCAAGAATGTGACCACTTGCTGGATAAGTGGGTTCATCGATGGCCTGAGAAAGGCCACACGTCTCTAAGAGTTTCTGAAACCTCCTAGCTCTGGGATCACTCAAGTCGTCGTAGTGAACATTAAAGTCACCGATGATCAGAAGATCACCGTCACGCGTGGCGGCAAAGTCAAGGAAATCAGGGAACTCTTCGTAGAATCTTGAATCAAGCAGTTTGTTCCTTTTACTGGGCGGGTCCGATACACACACAGCAGACGGATTCGTTGATTTTGCAAAGTCAGAAGTAGCTCAGCCACTTCAAAAGTGGTGTGGGAGAAGGGGAAGGTGGAATTGACGTGGCAGTAAGACACGAGACACTCTTTGATGATCAGCACGATCCCACCACCACTCTTGGCAGTGGCACCGAGTTCACGGGGGAAGTTGTAGAGTTTATAACCCGGGGGTGTCAAATCAGCACATTTACTCTCATCACCTGACTCACGAAGCCACGTTTCTGACACTATCATAATGTCTACGTCGTGATCGGTCATGAAGTCAGCGATCGCAGTGCGTTTCTGACGTGTTTTAAGGGCATTACCACGAACAGACTGGGCATTCAGGTGACAGACACAGAGCTGATTAGGAAGATCAGAGCCCTGTACAGGAACCGCTATCAAGTTCTCGAGGTTGGCACCCCAAGTACAGGTCAGCGCGGTCGACACGTCAGGGGAGTGAGGGAGGAGTCAAGATCAGTGGCAGAAGAAATATTGGTTGTAGAATGTTGTTGACTGATAACTACAGGAATCTGCCGGCGTTTTCTGGTGCCACCTCGGGACGATCGGTGGCGTGGCAGACGGTAACCAATAGACAGTTCTTTCAACGACTGATCAGATCGGGGTCGAGGTCACGGTGTGCCGCTGTTTGTTTACATGCCAACAGCTGATTTCGTGTATAAGAGTAGCAGGCACGACCACAGTTCAGTGTACGAAGCGCCTCCGTGCTACACGTAGTGTTAGCTAGCGGCAGCGTGGGACGGTGAAAAGTGGGTCGTAGCATGTGCAAGTTGCCGGGGATGCCGGCCGAAAATGGCGGACTGCCACGCTGATTCAAAAGGAAAAATCTCACCGATAGAATCATGAAGAAGAACATCGTCTGACGTGAAGTGGAGCACACATAATCCAACACCAGTCCATCATGCAGCACTCTAACAAATATCAAAACTGTACACACAGTCAAACCACATGAAAACAATGAAAACTGACGGAGCTAAGATCGGCCGTGCCTGCTAGGCGACCTGACCTTCACCCTTTTAACTTTTTGGTTTAGTCATCCAATGCAGTTTTATCAGAACCAGTTAAAACTTTGCCGTGTTTTGTGCATCAACTGGTTGTGGAGTGTCGTATGCTGATCATTTAAATCACCTGATCCTTTGGTGAGGTCAGTGTATAGATTTCATTTTTATTACACCTTCAGACGTATTTTGACTGAATTGCAAGCGCCATTGCCAAATGACAAACCGTTTAATCCATTCAGCAACAGAATAGACATGAAGGCTTTTGAAAGGATCTGTAACGAATTCAATATTAATGTTAAGACAGACTTTAGACAAAAGTTGGATCTTAATCATGGCTTAGGCACCCCTTATTTTTGGGGCGTGCACAGAAATTATAACTATGACTGGCATCCTCCTTACACATCTTTCTCTTCAGGCACAGGTGTTCACCTCGGGTCCATAGAGCAAGAGCATAAAACAGCATGGACAACATTTATCTTAGACACTTCTAAGGGCCTAACTAAAGCAGGAATAGAACGAATAAACGACTCTGTTCGTACTTACGTTTGGTGTTTGCTAGGTTCGCAAGCACAAACGAGATCGAGCATAACTGATCCTTCTACTGGTTTTGACGCACAAAAACAATACTTAGCAAATTTAGAGGACGCCATTAATTCTACAGTTGATTTACCTTCAAGTATAAAAAGGTACCAAAATGTTTTACAATTTGCAAGATCGAAAGTAGACTTTGCTGTTGGCACTGGTTTATACATGCTGCCTTCTGACCTCAGACTCCAGATAGGCACAATAATAAACTACAATAATGAAATCCTTGTGGCAGGCAATGAACAGAAGGTCGGAAAAAACGAAATAAATTCTGAGCCAGTAATATTGCAAGCAGTAAAAAAACAAGATGACCCCCAAGAATAAGTCATCCAATCCCCGCGGTCCAAAGCCTAAAGACCGTTGAAGAAGTCAAAAAAAATAATGACCATGAATATGAAAAGACAGCGCTTGTTATTGGATTAACTTGCCTAGGAATACTTGGTCTTTATCTTACTAAAAATTAACCCGACTATTAAGAGAACTAATGCCCATAAGTGCTCGGCCATAAAGCCAACTACTTTGCCTGCAGTAGACAAAAGCCAGCTAACAACACCCCTAATATTCCAGGTAAAGCGTCCACGGCTTTACCGGCTAATTTTTTTTTAATAAACCCGCAAGATGATCAAGCTGTTTTTTTTACCCATGATTTATCAGGCGGTGATGGAGGTGATGGCGATGGAGGCACTGACCCGGGACCACCGCCGCCTGTAATAGCCATCACCAGTGTACTTATTGCAAAACCTAAGGCTGTTATAACGCTTGCAATGTGACTCCTTGCTCTCTAAACAGTGTTCGTATTCGTTCTGCTAGTGTCGTGTCTTCATATAAAATTTTTTCGATAGTTTCTCTTATTCTGCTCACTTGAGTTCGTAATTGTTCTCGGTTAGTAGACATCACTTCTATTCTTGATAATCTTAGTTCTTTAAGTTCTTTTAGTTTTTTGGTTATTCTTTCTTTAATATCAGGCCCTAAGTTGGCGTCATCAGCCTCAACGAGTTTTTTTTTTCTCTTTTTATATCCTCATTTAGTTCAGTCAGTTTTGCTGAATTGTTTGTTAATTCGCCTCTGAAGGTTCTTAAAGTACGATTAAGGGCATATAATTCTCTTAAAGGCAATGAAGAATTATCAATTTCTTTTGGTACTGTTTCTTCTGAAGAACTGGTTTCTGCTTCTATTACATTTATTATTTTGCCTGATGTTTGACTTAAATCTTTAAGTTCCATGTTTTGCATTTGGTTATCTGTCGGGAGTTCCTGCAGTGTGTTTTGAAGTTTAGAAACTGCCTCCGCCCTTAATTTCGGTCTAACAAGACCAAGGCGATTTCGATCTTCCACCCTAAGTCTTTGTTTAATTGTTTTCATGCTTACAAACTTTGATGGGTCTCGTTTATTTGTAAGCTGAACAAGTTGTTCTCGGTCGGGGCCGCTTTTCACAAACAAATGACTACCTTTTACTTCAAAATCAGGTCTATAAATGGGGGAGGTTCTAGGCCTAAACTTTGGTAAAATGATTTGGCCGTACTTTCTGTTAATTCACGTCGCAATGAGATCGTTGAGTGATGCTGTGTCAAAGGAGCCGTTTCACTCATGTCGTCTCCAGGATCAAAAACATCATAATCTTCTTCACCTTCAATGCCTGCCATGTTTCTTTAGTAATTAACTTTTTATTTTGTTTTATAAAAAAATGTCGCAAACATATGGTTCAATTCTTGACCCGCATAGAAGACTGAAAGAGCCCTTTGGCGTGAAGGGAAATAAACGGAATATTATTGTTCCAAATAATCCATCTACTATTGATGCAGATCAAATTCTTACTGTCAAATTTCCAGACCTAGGAGCGGATGAAGTGATTGTGCCAGGCTCTGCGCGACCTACTTTCAAAATAGAACTCGAATCAACAGACACAAACAGGACAGTTGTGCAGATTTGGGACGGGCAATCGTTAAGAAAATTTCTATAAAACTTGAGGGGCAAGAAATATTTTCTTTACACAATGCAGACATATTTTTAACCTATTCTGATCTATGGCTAACCGAGAATGAAAGGAATGATCTTGCGTTTCAAGGAATCGAAAATAATGAAGCACTAAAACACAGAATAGGCGCTGAAGATGCTAAAGACGGCAAAAAGTATGTAGCTGTAAGTTATGCGTATGGAAATCGCTTTTCCATCCCCTTGGATTTTGAGTTGTTAAGTGCGCATGCGCCATACTTTCAAGGAGCATTAAAAGACAGATTGTCATATGAACTAACTTTTAATGAATACAAACGTGTTATCAGATCATCAGACACCGAAGCAAAGTACAGCATTTCTGACATCGCGTTAGAGTTTGACATTGTTAGCAACCCTCACTTAGCAAGGTTGATTGAGCAACAATATCAGTCAAAATTAGCAATATATTACGAAAGAGTGATTCACCATTCTACACATCCTAAAAGCAGGGCAGACACTATATGGAATTTCAGTTTTAGCGTCTCAGAAAGATCACTCAAAGGTATTTTATTGCTTTGCGAAGATGAAGAACCATTTAAAAGACAAACCGAAAAGTTTCTTAATCCTAAAATAACGAAAGTGCAATGTACAATTGAGGGTAGTCCTAACCAAATCTACGCTAGCGGGCTTAAACCTTATCAGCATTTTGATGAAATAAGAAAATTGTTCGGAGGTGGGAGGCATAGAAGTCCAACAGTAGACCTTGTGTCTAAAGATCTCCATCTTCACAGTGTTAGGCTCGATGATTATTTAACAGCGAAATACGGTTTATGGATTGACCTAAGGGCAACAGAGGATAATCAGTTACATGGAAGTGGGAGAAACTGTTAGAGACGTAATAAACATTCAAATTGACAAAGAAAGATGACGATAAACCGCTTAATGCACATTTGTTTTTAATATATGATGCGCAGCTGAATATTCATGAAAACAGATTAAAAAATATACATTACTAAAAATATTTTTATTTTAAAAAAGCATGTCTGTTAAGCATTATCCAAAAGTACCTACAGCGCCAGAGCCGCCTAAAGAAGAGATAGTAGAAACCCCCGACATAAAAACTTTCAGATTAACAAACATTACACAAATGCAACAAAAACTAGAGCAGGACCTTTCAAAATACAGCAAAACCAAACGAAGGTATTCCGCTGCCTTTAATGCTGTTACATATGTTAATACTGGAGCATCGGCTTTGAGCGGTCTATCGGCAGGGACAAGATGTTGGTCTCTTAGCAACAGGTGTTGGGGCACCCGCAGCTTTACCTCTAGGTGGTTTGTCTTTAGCTCTTGGCCTGTGTTTATTAGCTGTAAGTGCTGCTAGCAAAAATTAAAAACTAAACTCCAAAAGCACACAGCTATGGTTCAACTAACAACAGCTAAACTTAGTTCCTTCAAACTGACAATAAATAAAGCACTAGCTGACTCGCACATCACGGATGAAGAATTTAGCCGTTTACAAGCCGATTTTGATGACTATAAAAGACAAAAGTTTGATCTTCAAAAAAAGGCAAGGGCAAGTTTTTCTCAACAGCCAGACACCGAGCAGATAAAAAAGGAATGTTTAAAAAAGTAAACGAGACATTAAACTCTGTTCTAAACAGCTCACATTAACAACGTCAAAGGGCGTTTATACTTTAGTTTATGAGTCCAAGCACAAAAAGACCGTTGATATTGATTCTGATTAAGACGACTTTGGGAGACGACCCTGGAGTCGATGTCGTTGTATTTTTTTTTAATTTAAATAAATAGTTTGAGTTAGAAAAGGAAACTCAACATGGCTGAAATATATGAAGGACCAGACGAATTGTTTGAAGGAATGCTTAAGGGAGAGCGTTTGTCAAAAGCTTTAAATGATATTGATCTAGAAGTCATTGACCCAACAAACGTACAGGCAAGTGTTGTGCAATGCTATTTCTCAAGTTCCAAGTAAACTAACAATAGATCCGCCAGTTAAAGTAATGTTAGCTGTTTTAATCGATTATATAACAATAAATGAAGAACATCTAGAAGTCTGGGTCTCAACTAAACAACAGACTATTCTTTCTCATAATGACTTAACACTCGGTTGGGCAGACGAACTGCTTACACAGTTTGATGTGGCCGCTGAAGAAGCCAAAATGAGAGCTCTGGTTGGTCAGAGGGCGAAGTTTTAGAGATCAGATTAAAACAGGCTAAGTATGCACCGATTGTAGGCAAGTCTCACATTCCACTACCTCCAGCATTAGTCGCAAAAAGAGCAGTTCTAAACATAAAGAATTCAGACGACAAATGTTTCATGTGGTGTGTTCTTGCAAGGCTGCATTACGTCCGCAAAAACGCAGAGAAAGTATCTAACTATCAGCCTTACATCAATGATCTTAACTTTAGTGGAATATCCTTTCCTGTTAGCGTGGATCCCATTGATCAGTTGAAGAACAAAACAAACCAATAACTGTTAATGTATACACATGGGATGAGGAAACAAATTTGGTGCCTATTAGAGTGTCTAAAGACAGCCCAACAATAGGTGTTTCCGGCCAAAAGCCATGCGGACTTACTACTGATGTTTTCATCAGCAGGGCTACCACATTACACATTGATACGAACAATGAGTAGACTAATGCGGCATACTTCAAAAAATCATGGCAAACAAGAATTCTGTAGAAAATGTTAACAAGAATTCGAACCGCTAAAGCCGCGCTTGAACATATAAAACATTGTAAAAGTTCTGTAGACTGTAATACAGTACTAATTACACCCCCACCTGGATCTAAAGTTAGTTTTAAGAACTGGAAACGGCTGCAAAATTCTCCATACGTAGTTTACGCAGACTTCGAGTCGCTTATTGTTCCTTATGAAGGGCCAACCCCACAGAAACTTCCAAAAACAGTCTTAATGAGCAATCATCAGATTTGTTCATTTGCCTTCATTATTGTCAGGTCGGATGGCGTTCATTCAAAGCCAGAATTATATAGAGGGCCTAATGCTGCAGAATACTTCTTGGAACGCCTGCAGCAAGTGCGTAACGCCTGTTCTAATAATCTGAATCTCTCAGACATTATTATGACGCCTGAAGACCAAGAACGTATGACTTTGCCACACATTGTTGGATTTGCGGTTTAGGCCTCTCATCAGACGCAGAGAATCCAACAGTAAGAGTACCATGATCACATTAGCGGAAAGTTCAGAGGAGCAGCGCACAGTAAATGCAATCTTCAACTAAAGTTTGATCCTAAGATGTGGAAGCTGCCCATCTTCTTTCATAACTTGCGAGGTTACGACTCTCATCTTATAATGCAAGCAGTAACCGACGCCTTCAGGGTGTCATGCATTGCACAGTCATCAGAAAAGTACATGTGTTTCACTTTAAATAACATGTCTTTTATGACTCTATGCAGCACATGATGGGATCATTAGAGGCGCTGGCTATGTCTTTAAAGTCCTGCCCAATAACGGAAGAATATTTTGACCCTACTCTTGTTAGAAAGGGCGTTTACCCTTATGAGTACAATGAACAGTTGGCAAAGGTTTGACGAAGATACACTTCCACCTAAAGACGCGTTCTTTTCTAGTCTTAGAGGAAAGGGCATTAGTGATTCTGATTACCAGCATGCTCAAGATGCGTGGCAGAAGTTAGATTGTAAAACGATGGGAGACTATCATGACTCATACTTGATGGCTGATACATGTTGTTGGCGGATATTTTTGAAAATTATAGAAAGACCTGCATGACACATTATAGCCTGGATCCTGCGCATTACATTTCTGCGCCCGGGATGAGTTGGGACGCTTTCTTAAAAGATACTGGAATACAGATTGATTTATTGTCAGATTTACCAATGATTCAGATGATTGAAAACGGATTGCGGGGAGGAATTAGTATGGCGTCGCATCATTACTGTAAAGCAAACAACAAATACTTGGACGACTATGATCCAAGTAAAAGGTCTAACTATCTCATGTATTTAGATGCAAACAATCTGTATGGTTGGGCTATGGCGCAATCACTTCCATTACGCAACTTTAAAATGCACACAGACGGCGGTACGAATAATATTCAAGGAGCATTAAAGTGGTTGAGCAGTTAACGCCAGATCAAACAGCGTGGATACATTCTAGAAGTTGACTTAGAATATCCTCAGGAACTCCATGACCTACATAATGACTACCCATTAGCAGCAGAAAGTCTAAAGATGGATCCAAGAGAGCCGCCTAAACTTGTGCCTAATCTTCGAGACAAAAAAAATTATGTCTGTCATTACAGACTTCTACAATTTTATTTAAGACATGGTTTAAAGCTAATAGTAGTTCATCGTATAATTTCTTTTGATCAAGAACAGTTCATGAAACCATACATCATGAAGAACACTGATCTTAGAACTAAATCCACAGATGCTTCAGAAAAAGACTTTTTCAAGCTGATGAACAACAGCTGTTTCGGAAAGACTATGGAGAATCCGCACAAGCGTAAAGATGTTAGGTTGGTCACCAGAGAGAACGAAGCAATTAAGCTGACTTCAAAACCAAATTATCAGGACTTTAGAAGATTTCATGATCAGCTTTTTGGCATAATGATGAAACAAAAAGAAAGTCAAATTGGACAAACCTGTATTTATTGGGTTTACTGTTTTAGAATTATCAAAGCTTTTGATGTTAGAATTTCTTTATGACTACTTTAAACCCGTGTATCCAGAGTCCAGAGTACTTTACACAGATACAGATAGTTTTGTTATAGATATCCCTACTGAAGACATCTATAAAGACATGGAAATAGAAGTAGCTAAAGGGCATGCAGGATGGTATGATACATCTGATTACCCTAAAGATTCGCCTTTACATTCACCCGTTAATAAGAAGGTTTTAGGAAAGATGAAGGATGAATTATCTGGAGGGGTGATTAAGGAGTTTATTGGTTTAAGGTCGAAAATGTACAGTATTTCGAGCCAGGAGAAAACCATTAAGAAAGCAAAAGGAATATCTCGCAGCATTGTGCAGTCAAACATATCGCATGACAACTACAAAGAAGCATTGTTTGACAATAAGACTTTTCATCATGACAACGTAAAACTACGATCTAATCTACATGAGATCAACACAACAGTTGTAACAAAAAAGTCATTAGATAGAACAAACACTAAACGAGTATTTGTTAATCCAGAGTTTTCATATGCAATTGGACATTGGAGAACAGCATAATTATATATCTTCTTTGTCCGTGGGTTCGGGTTTATATTTTTCCCGAAGTTTATCTATAAGCTCAATCGCATCAATATCCAATTCATTCAAAATTTTTCTCATGTTTGCTTGATGTGCTCGAATTTTTTTTATTATTTCAAGATATTTTTTATCCCATTTTTGATAATCAAAATTTGGGATTTGGGGTTGTAGGTGATCTGGATGCATTGCCATGTCCTGATGAGTCCTCGCAAATGTTGCCCTAATAGCAGAATTCAAATCAAATGATTCCCGCATCAATTCCAAGGTCTCTGCATTTATCATTCTTGTTTCCGGTTTAGTTCCATGTAAGAACTCTTTCTTCTGTGCTTCAATACGTAAGGATTCTTCGTTCTGAGCTTCCATTTTAAACTCAAATATATTTACGTAAATTAATTAAGCGGAACTGTGTCTGGCGGGATTATCTGCAGTTCTTCCTTCACAAAAGATCTTTGAGGAGCTGGTTGTTTTGTTGTGTCAGTTTGTCGTAAATAATACATGGGCGGATTCATTTTTACAATTCTTTTTATTTCATATGGATCAACACTCCAAACTGGATCGGTTGCCCTGATGCGAGTGTCCCCTTCTGCTTCCCCCGGTAAATAAAGGTACCTTACTTTTAAACCAAACGGTAATAGTTTGCTGGATGAACTGGCGTCTCCTTCAACAACATCTATTGTTTGTTTTTTGATTGCTTGTACTGGTTTTAGCCCTTTAAATTCTTCATTATTCATTGCGCGCAAAACTGAGGGCAGTCTTCTAACCCATTCTGTGTTGCGAGAATTGTCAATCAGCTCTCTGTGATACTGGTAGGAAAAAAGTCTTTCAGATAACTGTTTGTTAAAGTTTTCAACTAAAGCCTGTGATCTGTGAACTCCTGGGATGCCTCTTTTAATGGTAACTCTATGTTTTAACAATAATTGATTCACTCGGCCTTTAAATTCTTTTCCATCATCGACTTGAATCATGCGAGGATAAGTTAGCGGGCCTCGTTGGTATATCAGTTGTATAGCAACAGCAACAGCAGAAGCACTCTTTTGTGTTAATGGTTCCGCATCTTTGTATCTTGAAGCTATGTCAATGACTGTGAGTGCGTACTTAAATCTTTTTCGTCTAATCGTATCATGGGGTAAATATAGAAGGTCCATTTGATGGGTGTCGTTCGGTATTGTATTCACAAAGTGCGGTCTTTGTATTCGTTTAGGCGCAGGTAAATAAATTTGCCAAATCGCTTGTTTAGATAACCATTCCTTTGCTGTTTGTTCACTGACTCCCGCTGCTTGGCTTAGCTTTTTTATTGCCGTGATTCCCTTCCAATATCCTTTTGGCGAATAATAGATTTTGTTCATTTTTATTCAGCCAATATTATGTGCAACAAAATACACAACGGACATACCAAAGATAACAAACACGATTTCTTGCATCTTTTGTTTTTCTGATGGTTGATAAAAGTCACTGAATTTTGGTGGGGGCAATGTCTCGATTGGTTTGCCTGTTACAAGATAATATTCTTTTATTGCCTGGTCAACGTCTTTAAATGTGTAAGCTGCATGTCCCTGTTTTTTCAGTTTGTTATTAATAAAATCTAACTGCTCAATTCTCTGCTTTTCATAGTTATCTTGTGCAGCTGCTAGTTTCTCCATAGCTTTGTTATGTCTTTTTCTCTCGCCGTCATCCCGTAGTTTACTAAACGCGTAATTACTTCCGCTAAAAGCAAGCGCATTCACTACTGCACCGCCTATCATCATTACGAATGAAGCCATTTTTATAAATGTATTTTTTTAATTTTACATATTGATACTGTCAGGAATTATTCCTTGCTTAACTAGAAAATCTTTCGTAGCGAACGAAGCTGCAATGATAGCAATCAGCTTTGCCGAATCCTCAAAGTCTAGTTTGCCAAGATCTGCTGGTTTTATTTTTAACAAGCTTTTACCAAGCATTGTGTATCCTATACTTAGGCCTCCAATAACAGCAGAATGGTATACAAGATTGGTAACAGTCTTTTCGGCGCTCATTTTTAAAAACAAAATAATAATTATATTTAGTAATAAAACATGAACGTCGATGATCTACTAAACATTCCTGAACTTATGATTACAAATGACCAAGTTGATGACCAAGCTATTATGCCAAAAAAAGAAAGACTGTATTCTTTGGCAGCATGTGGAAAAACAAAACAGTTCCTCGGAAATGAATTTAGCATAGAACAGATTCAACAGATGTCGCCACAAGACATTGTAAAGTATCATAACAGGTATGAAGCGCAACTAGGATCAAGAATGGTAAAAAGTGTCGGAGAAACAGTTCTTAGTTTGTACACTAAACTAGTCAGTAGATTTGCTCCCATTGATTCTGAACAAGACTTTATGTATGATTTAACGCAGGATCCAGTTTTAACAAAGACATTAGAGTCTCTAGGATGTGATCTATACTACAAATTTGGAACATTATTGTCGCCGCTAATCATGGGATTAATTACTTTTAATCATATAGATTTTATTTCCCTTCAAAATGACCGAGCCAGAAAATCAGCAGAATCAGAATCAGAAAACATTGAATCAGATGGAGAAAGTAACAAGTAAAAATCCTGGGCGTGTTGCAGCAGGAAAAAAATTAGCAGAGTGGAACAAACAAAAAAAATCAATGTTACAGAATATAACTCATAATGAAAACATAACGCCGCCAACGCCAACAGTTGTTTCAATGCCGGCTATAAAAACACCAGAACAAGAACAAGTTGATTCAAGGCCTACAGCACCAAAGCCTTCATGGAATATTGAACTTAAAACTGTTGTCATTTTTGGCGCCCTTGCTGCTGCTGGGGGCGGTTATTATGGTTATAAAATATATAAACAAAGACACCAAAAACCAAAGCAGTCCAAACAATCTCTGCCACTAAATACAAAATCCGAACACAAAAGTATGCCAGAACCGCCAACAACAAAAGATCATTTTGATCCATTTCAGATGCAATAATATTTTAAGAACTTAATTTTAAAATTTGTTGTTTTTTTTGATAAAAATAGATCATGGCGGATTATTATTTGTTTAAAATGATGAAGTCAATAAATAAAGACATGGAGTCTATAAAAGACATTTCCATAGACCAGAATTGTAATCAATGTGGTTGCTTACGATGTAAGAACTTCATTAAGATCTATGCTAACCGATCCCGCGCCAAGGACGCTGAGCAAGACATCCTCAACGATGACGCGTTTTTTGAGGCGTGTGTGTACTATATTAGACATTTACTATTTAAGATAAAAACATAGATTGTATTGTTTTTTTGATAATTATAAGATAACTTAAATAAGAACTTGGTTGTACTTAGAGGATGACTTAATTACAGTCTTGAGGTGACTTGAGTAAGAACTTGAGGATGACTTGAGGACGACTTGAGTAAGAACTTAGAAGTGACTTGGGGTGACTTGAGGATGACTTGAGTAAGAACTTGAGGATGACTTGAGGACGACTTGAGTAAGAACTTAAGTAAGAACTTAGAAGTGACTTGAAAGAACTTGAGGATGGCTTGAGTAAAAACTTGAGAATGGCTTGAGTGTGTGCATGTATTCTTTACTGCTAGCAGAAATGATTAGCTTTGCTCGGTCATGCGATCCCCGCCCGCGAAGGTTGCATTCAGCTAATTACAGGTATCACAGCTACGGGTTTCAATGCAGATGGATGTGTTTGTTCACATGGTGGAGTATTTAACAAACAAAACCAAAAAAATAACAATTATTTACAAACAAACATGTTGGAAGTGAAAAACAGGCCACAAAAACAATCATTTTTTACATGCTATAATTTTTTAAAACAACTACAAATTATAATAATAAACTTACCTTAAATGTCCCCTACTCGTCAGATGAATCACCTCCCTGCACTTTTTTTAAAGTTGCTTTCAACTCCTTGACTTCCTTTTCTACTTCATCAATTTCCATTTCAACAGTTGTTAAGAGTTCAGTTTGCAAACGTAGTCTTTCTTTTATCTTCCTTCTATTTGTTTTCATTTTTCCTAATTCAGTTTGTTTTTTATGTATCCTTGCTCTTAGTTTTGTTTTTGAAACTGTCTGGGAATTTTGCAACAGTTGCTAAATAATTATAAACACGATGAACGCAAGGATTAATCTTCACTTGAGAAGTAAAAGGGCTGTTCAGGCAGAGCACTAGCATTTCAGTTTCCATGTTTTTGACTACAAACTATCAGCAAGGTTTAAATATCGCTGGCAAACAAAGCACTCCGTCTTTTTCTAGACTTAGTAACATTACTACTTACCTAACATTGTACCAATATTGCAATACAGATGCCTTTCCTGTCCGACTCTCTCTTAACTTCCTGTCACGGTCAGAGCAATCTTGTCACACCTCCCGTGTTCAAAAACTTTTCGTGACGGGAATTTCAACAGCGCATGACAGTGTTACAAACCAAAGTTGTCTACTTGGTCGAGTTGTGCAGAACTAATTACGGTGGATTGTGGCAAGCGTATCAGGTGTGTCGGGAGCAATAGGTACGACGGCCCGTGTGGCCTCTAATTACAGTCAGCTAATTTCGGGCGTGGTCGGCGCAGACAGGTACGGCCTAATATACCCTGCTAAAATCTACAGCCCCTGCAATTAGTCTGCTTTCACAGTGTCTTAGCCAAGCCATACATAATTTCTGTAGTTTTATTTTACATAAAAGACAGAGGATTAAGCAAAAACAAAATCTGAAAAAGTTTAGTAAATTAGTATTGAAAACGGATAATCCTACACAGTATGTTTGTTTGTAGATAATCATTATTTTTTTGGTTATTGAAAGAGAAATGTGATGGATTATCAATTTTAATTCATTGTTGAAGTCTTACTTGTCAGAGAACTATAAAATGTTTATTATAGCTTTACTGCCCGAAATTTATTGAGGGCAGTAAAAGCTAGAATGAACATTTTATAGTTCTCTATCGTTAAAGACGAAGGAGGTGGGGCCATGGAACCCAAGAAAATACAACATTAGTACCTTCATGTAAAGACAGTGCATCATGTACTTAATCTCAAATAATAATTCCTCTCTCTGTGTATTTTCAAAACAATGCAAACTTTTTAATACTGACCGTAGAATCAACACAAAACAGGATGTTAAATATTGAGACTGGCAAGGAAATTAAATAATTTAATGCAATCAGGACAGCAACTAGTTCAGCTGTAAATATGGAATGACCCTTACCTAAATAATATGATTTTTCAGCTTTGAAATCTGGAATTACAAAGCCAGATCCTGCACTACCATCATCAAGAACTGAGCCGTCAGTGTATACTTTCATATGGTAAACTTTCTTCCATGTCAATGTTTACAGATGCTGCTAACACATGCGCCGAAATCGCTTTATTAGATCAGAAGAAAAAATGTTAACTATACTTCCGTTAGTTCCCGAGGGGGTATCGGCGAACCAGTACGCGAGACCTACCTCGTGTGGGTTAAAACTTTGATGAATTAAAAACTTCTGAAACATATGAACGAAGCGTCTCTAAATTTGAATTTTTCTGTGCATTTTTCGAAAATCAATGTCGGATCTTGTATTTAACTCTTCAAGGCCATCCACAGCAATCGTCCCCAGTGCATATTTTACATAACTTTATTTTCCTTTCTTCATCAAGTGGCAAAAGGCCTGTATCTTATAACCTTCAGAGGACTGAGTGTGCACAGGTACACCCAGGGCCAACTTTACAGCTTTACTGTCAATTCTTTGAAGTTTCTTTAAATACGATCGCGGAGCAGAATAGAATACTTCCTGTCAGTAAGTCAATCTTGATCGTGCAAGACTGGCTGCTAAATGCAACAAAACTTTGGGTTCCTGTCCGTAAGTCAATCTGATTGTACAAAACTGGCTGCTAAATGAAACAAAACTTTGGGTTCCTGTCCTTTGGAGAGTGACTGACATTTTTTTTTTTAAAATTCAAACTTTAAGCTTTAGTAAAAATTTGAGTAATTTTTTTTCTAGTTTAATTTTGGTGTAAGTAAAACCAAAAAAATTTTTTTTTCAAGTTTATAAAAAATTTCCCCGTCCCCCCGAAAAAATTGGGTGATTTTTTGGGGTTTTTTTCCATTTTTTAAATAAAACCCAAAATGTCTTTTTCAACAGAGAATTAAAGCCTTCAAATGGTAACTTTTTTAATTTACCCAGTCGTTTAAAAGAGCTAATAAAATTTAAAAGTGACAAATTTGTTCTTTTCTTTAAAAGATACTTAACCATTTTGAATGTCATCGCTTTGATTTCCTTTGGGATTATGAAAACCATGTATTCAGTCATATAGTATTCTTGAATATAAAGGGGGAGATATCGAACCTTGGGGAATTTCCCCTTATTTTAGTTTTGGGATGATAAGCCACACCAATTTGGGGCCATTATGGTCTCCATTTAAAAAAGGTTTCCCAAATTGTGAGTGCCAAAAGGCCAGTTTTTTTTAATTTATACAAAAAATGGGTGCCCCCCACTTTTCGTAATTTCTGTGATCAAAAAAGGAAGAAAAGGACATTTTTCGTTTGAAAACTGCTTTTTAATTGTTTTGTTGTCCTGTCAGGTGATCTTTGTCCCCGTTTTTAAAACCCAGCCTGATCTGAAAAAAATACATCATTTTTTTCCCAAAGTAATAGGCCATTCGAAAGTGACTAAAATAGGTCTATAGTAGACTCTCAGACCGAGTTTTCCCCTTTTTTAAAATGGGGAGTCACAATGGACATTTCCACTATCGGGAATTTGTCACATTCCCAACTTTTTTAAAATAATTTTTATGTAAAATGATATCCAGTTCTTGGAAAATTTTTTATTTTTTGTATGGGGGGTCCCCTAAAACCAACCAAAAACCTTTTTATTTCCCAACAGACGAATAGCATTCCTGATTTCCTGTAAAGATATTGATCAGTATAGTATATGTTGCTCTCTATTTTTTTCAGTATTTTTTTTTTTTTCTAAAAAACGTTGCCATTAGGCACTTCCATAAAACATGTTTACGCATAGATGCAAATTCCCAGCCTTTTCTTTGGGAATAAAAAATTTTTTTATTGTTGTTTTGAGGGGGTATTTGGAGTTTTGCCCGACTCATTTCTTGTTTATCCCACACCTTTTTAAAGTCTTTACGTCAGCACTTTTTTTAGACAAACTGTGATTTTAATATTGTCTTTTTGCTTGCGCGAAACTCTGTTTGCTTTTATTTTGTACTGAAATTTCTTTCTCTGCTCTTTTATCTCTTGCCCAAAAAAATTTTTTAAATTTTACCAATTTAAAATAAGCAAATGGTTTTTCTTTAACCCTCCCCCAAACCTGATTTCCCCCAGACTTCCCCGAAAGGTTAATTTTTTTTTCCTTTTTTTTTTGGGAAAAGCTAAAACGCAGCCCCAAGAACTCTTTCTGAAAGTTATTTAAAAAAAAGATTTAACATCCTACAAAAAAACTTCACTCTCAGTCTTTCAGTGGGTAATTTTTTAAGTTTCCCAAATTTCCTTTATGTAATTTAATTTTGTATAACTCTTACCCCTAAAATTTGATCCCAAAGGATTCTTTTTAAAATAAAAGTAGGACATGGGGCACACCCCAGTGGGGCATTTGGGTTCCCCTTTGTGTTAAGCCAAACATTTAAACAAAGGTAAGATCAAAGGGGCTGATCTCTATGATGAAATGTCTGGGGTGCGGTTTTTTTTCCCGTCGTTAAGCAAAACTAAAGATGAATCCAAAACATTTCCAGAAAAATTTGGGTAGGGGAAAAAAATTTGAAAACCCTTTTTCCGAAAGGGCAAAATTGAAAAACGCCACCAAAAAGATCCACTTTTCTTTAGAAAAGTTTAGGAAAAGTAACCAATTTTGTATTTTGCCCTAGGGCCTGAGGGTAATAAATGATACAAAATGTAAAAAATTTTATTGTTTGAACTTTCGATCTTTTAAAGGTGCTGAACTTAACCCTATTTTTGTAAAAGAAAGGGACTGCGTTGGTTATCTAAACCCCATTTTACATAAATAGCGTACAAATTATCAAATCTTTTCATAAATTTATAAAGGGGGTTATAAAAACCTTGGAAATTTGGGAACTTCTTGCGAAGATTTTGGGTCTGAAGGGAATACTGGTTTTAAATTACAAAAAGATGCATACACAAAAATCAATATTAGTTGACAAGGAACGGGGTTCCTTGTGAACCGCAAAAATTAAATTTTGTTCTTTTTCTTCCTGGTCTATTTAACCAAAATTTTCGGTGGTAAGTTCATAAAGGTAGTGTCAATAACCCAAACAAAACTGCGAAAACAGCGTTTGCCCGGAACTGGAGGAGGGGGGGGGGGGGATTCTTTAGAATTTTTTTTCGACGAGGGGTCTGGATAGGTAATTTATACATGAACTCTTTTTTGTAGATTGGGGGGGGAGGGTTACAAGGTCCTATGAAAACTGCTTCACCAAAATGATGATTGGCCCGATGGAAAAAAAAAGACGCCCGAGTGAAAAAGGCGGGTTGCGCTGTTTAACTCCGTGGGTCGCAGGGATTTTATTTTTGGACATTTTTTTGACTTCCTCTGCCCGGAAGATACTGCTGGTCGCCCTGTGCCCCTGATGACTTCGGGGAATGATCTGGGCGCCTGTTGACCCAAATGATACTTTTAGAGAAGAGGGCTGTGGTCGCCCCTGTTATCAGTATGATTCAGGGAAGAGACTGTGGGCGCCATGTTGACCAATATGCTTTAGGAAATGCGTTGGTCGCCAAGTTGACCGACTGAGGCTTCAGGGGAAATGATGCTGGTCCCATGTTGACCCCGGTTGGGGCTTTTTGGGGGGAGTTGATGCTGGTCGCCTGTTTCAGCGATGACTTTTTGAAGGGAGAGATGCTGGGCGCCCCTGTTGACCAGCGATAACGTTTGGAGGAGATGATCTGGTCGCCCCGTTGACCCGCAGAGCTTCTTGGAGGGGGGATGAATGCTGTCGCTTTGTTGACCGCAGAGACTTCTTGGGGGGAATTTTACTGCTGGTTTGTCTGTTGAAGGGGGGTCAGGACGCTCTAAAGCCAGATGAAGACAGTGCTTCTCTGGTCCACCCCAGCACCTTCGGGTGTTCTTTTCTTCTTTCCCTTTAAACTAGGCTGACCCTGGAGAAAGGTCCAGTGACGGTGAGGAAAGACCCACTGACCACAGGGAAAGTCCTGTTGACAGTGGGAAAGACTACAACTTTGGATTCTCTCTTGAGGCACATAAGACCGTATGGCAAAAGCTTGGCTGTGTCTGGAGTGGCACAGTCTTCATCTGTCCGTGGGCAGGGTGGTTGGGTCTGTGGGGTGTGCTCTGCGCTGGAGGGTGGTGTTTTTCGCGGTGGGCTCTGCAGTCATGAACAGGGCTGGTACACCCATGGGGATGCTACTTTAAGGCTGCTATGAGTTGCATCTGTAGTCTGATTTACCTCTGTTCAGGAGCAGTTATGTCCTTGATATCTTAATGGAGTGTCCTGCACGTGCCTGTAGCCATCGTAACACAGCGCAGGCCTCCAAGGGTGGTACAGGACTGCTCTAAACCCAGATGAGGACAGTGCTTCTCTGGGTCCACCCCACCACCTTCGGGAGTTTCGTTTTCTTTTTTTCTTCTTGGAGGGAATTGACTGGTGGTCGTCATGTTGACCAGCAGATGACGTCATGGAGGAGATGACTGTTGGTCGCCATGTTGACCAGCTGGTGACTTCATAGAGGGAGATGACTGCTGGTCGCTATGTTGATCAGCTGAGGGTTTTCTTCAGGGGACAATGTATGGAATTTTCATAATAGACTTCCGTTTGAGTTGAAACGTAAAGAACTTTACAGCCGTTTGTAGATTTGCAATCAATATGACAAGCATTCCTTACAACGTCCACATAAGATTTCTTATTAACAGACTGTTTCTTTTTTTCTTTTTTTTTCCCTTGCACTGAAGATTATTTTTCCCATCAATACACATGTTATATCACAATACATTTACATACAATGTTTAACTAGTGCTGTCAAGATCATTCAAAAGTGTCATAATTCAAAAGTCATAATTCGCATGTTACAATGTAAACTTATTACACTATATCAATTATTATTAAATGAAATAGTAAGGGTATATACCAATTACAATATATAAACAAAGGCTATGAAAAGAAAAGAAAAAAACGAACAAGGGAGGGAACCAATAGCCCCCACACCACACCCCTGAAAGGGTTGGTGCCTGGGGCATGGTGGGATAGGAGGAAAAAAAAACCAGAAGCAAAACAAAACAAAAACAAATTCATGTTCACAAAGTATTCCTCGCTCAAATTTCATGGCTTGTGTGTCGATCCATTACAGGAGCATCGGGTTTTTTTTTTCTCCTTTTTTTTTGTATGTGTGTCTTTAACATTTTACAAAAGGGGTCATGTCAACAATGAAAGACTGTTATAGACTGTTTCTGTTTCAGCGTCAGCTTTGCATGACAAATAGCCTATTGAATCGAAATATAGTTCTTTGATTCAAAACATTCACTTCTTTGGCCATCTTCTTAGCAGGACATCCATGAAAAGCTTGATGTGTGTGTGTGTGTGTGTGTGTGTGTTGTGTGTGTGTGTGTGTGTGTGTGGTGTGTGTGTGTGTGTGTGTGTGTGTGTGTGTGTGTGACGACACTCTCCATGTACATAAGTTACGACATGTATGTATGCATGTATACGGACCGTATGTAGGTGTGTGTGTGTGTGTGTGTGTGTGTGTGTGTGTGTGTGTGTGTGTGTGTGTGTGTGTGTGTGTGTGATTCATTTAACGTCTTTCCAATAATCGTGATATTAGACGATAATTTTTTTTTTTAAAAGGAGTGTGTAAGAGAATAAGACTAGTGCATGACTGAAAGTTATAAGAGTTCCAAGTATGCATGCATGTATGTGTGAATGTGTGTACACATATGGTGCTTAGGCGGTTATTTAAAATATATCTGATTAAAGAAATAAGTATTTAACTACACTATTAGAAATAATAAACAGAAAATACACACACACACACACACACACACACAACATATATAATATATATATATATAATATAATATATAAATATATATAATATATATATATATTATATATATATCCCCACCCCACCCCACCCCACCCAACCTTTCCTTCCTTCCTCTCTATCCTCTCCCCGTCCCTCCCTCCCCCTCCATCACTTTTATATTAAGAAAAAAATTCAGATACTGTAGTGACCAATTGGACTGATATCTAAACTTACAAAAAAAATCTTAGGTTAAAGCTGGTGAATTGTATATAATGTGTGAGTTATTTTGCAACAAAACTGGAATAAAAGTATTTACAAGTTCTTACGTGTGTGCTTATGCTTGTGCACGCACACGTATGAGTGCATGTGCGTGTGCGCGTGTGTGTATACATATGCGAGTGTGTTTGAGTGTGTGTGTGTGTGTGTGTGTGTGTGTGTGTGTGTGTGTGTGTGTGGTGTGTGGTGTGTGTGTGCCAATATGAGTGCTTATATGAATAATAATGGTACTTACAAAGCACTTAAATTTTTCAAAAAAAATTTCAAAGGAAAAGAAAAAAAAACTAATCAATTTAACAACCATCAAGGCACAGAACCGTAACTTTTCTCTGTCTTTGTCACTTTTAAGCTTTGTACATTATTCCATCTTCACTCCCCACACTTATTTTTTTCATGTCTTGACATGTAACAATAATAAATTATGTTCACGTGTTATTTTCTTTTTACATATACACACTATGTTTTTAACATATTTTGTTTTTTAAAAGCATCAATTTCCCACCTATACATCAACGAAAGTATATTTTTATTTAAACTAAAGTCATGAAACACGGGCTGGTACACCCATGGGGATGGTACTTTAAGGCTGTTATGAGTTGCATCCTGTAGTCTGATTTACCTCTGTTCAGGAGCAGTTATGTCCCTTCATATCTTAACGGAGTATCCTGCGCGTGCCTGTACCCATCGTCAACACAGCGCAGGCCTCCAAGGGTGGTACAGGACTGCTCTAAAGCCAGATGAGGACAGTGCTTCTCTGGGTCCACCCCAGCACCTTCGGGTGTTTCTTTTTCTTCTTTGCCTTAATTAGGCTGACCCTGGAGAAAGGTCCAGTGACGGTGAGGAAAGACCCACTGACCACAGGGAAAGTCCTGTTGACAGTGGGAAAGACTACAACTTTGGATTCTCTCTTGAGGGCACATAAGACCGTATGGCAAAAGCTTGGCTGTGTCTGGAGTGGCACAGTCTTCATCGGTCCGTGGGCAGGGGTGGTTGGGTCTGTGGGGTGTGCTCGGCAGCTGGAGGGTGGTGTTTTTCGCCGGTGGACTCTGCAGTCATGAAACACGGGCTGGTACACCCATGGGTATGCTACTTTAAGGCTGTTATGAGTTGCATCCTGTAGTCTATTTACCTCTGTTCAGGAGCAGTTATGTCCCTTGATATCTTAAGGGAGTGTCCTGCGCGTGCCTGTACCCATCGTCAACACAGCGCAGGCCTCCAAGGGTGGTACAGGACTGCTCTAAAGCCAGATGAGTACAGTGCTTCTCTGGGTCCACCCCACCACCTTCGGGAGTTTCTTTTTCTTTTTTCTTCTTGGAGGAAATTGACTGCTGGTCGTCATGTTGACCAGCAGATGACGTCATGGAGGGAGATGACTGTTGGTTCGCCATGTTGACCAGCTGGTGACTTCATAGAGGGAGATGACTGCTGGTCGTTATGTTGATCAGCTGATGGTTCTTCAGGGGACAATGATATGGATATTTCATAACAGACTTCCGTTTGAGTTGAAACGTAAAAGAACTTTACAGCCGTTTGTGTAGATTTGCAATCAATACGACAAGCATTCCTTACAACGTCCGCATAAGATTTCTTATTAACAGACTGTTTCTGTTTCAGCGTCAGCTTTGCATGACAAATAGCCTCTTGACACGAAATATAGTTCTTTGATTTCAAAACATTCACTTCTTTGGCCATCTTTTTAGCAGATATCCATGAAAAGCTGATGTGTGTGTGTGTGTGTGTGTGTGTGTGTGTGTGTGTGTGTGTGTGTGTGTGTGTGTGTGTGTGTGTTGTGTTGTGTGTGTGTGTGTGTGTGTGTGTGTGTGTGTGTGTGTGTGTGTGTGTGTGTGTGTGTGGTGTGACGACACTCTCAGTGTACATAAGTTACGACATGTATGTATGCATGTATACGGACCGTATGTAGGTGTGTGTTTGTGTGTGTGTGTGTGTGGTGTGTGTGT
>CM031606.1:80455204-80459975 GCA_018398815.1 Conus ventricosus
GAGGCAAATGTATTGATGGACTTCAACGACTGTATTGTTCTAGCTCTTTTTGCAAAGTCAGTTTCTGAATTAAGATTTGTTTCTTTTTGTGAAAATGTTTCATAAGCAGAAGTTTTAAGGATAAATTTCGCAGCTGAGGCTTTTCTTTGTTCATCGAGGGTAGAATACCTGCTTCTGTGTAAGTTCCTAAAATTGACGCGTGTATTGGTACACCCAGAGCAAGTTTGTAAGCTTTAGAATCTATGCTCTGCAGTTTCTTTAACAAGTGCGCTGGAGCGCTGAAAAAAACTCCTGGCCATACGTCAGCCGTGAACGTACAAGGGAGGTAGCGAGAGATATTAGTGCCTTTGTGTCCTGTCCCCAGTGCTGTCTGCTTATTACCTTCAAAAAGTTAAGACTTTTTCTAGCTTTGTTTATTATGTAGTCGATGTGGTAATTCCACGAAAGTTTTGAAGTGAGGTAGACGCCAAGAAATTTGACAATTTGTGTATATTTTATGATTGCACCATTAATCGTGAATTCAGGTAATTTATTAGGGTCATAGCCTGAATTAAACAGCATGATTTTTGTTTTTTTCCAATGATAATGTAAGTCCATTTTCTATCATAAAGTTGTTGATTTTATTAAGTTCACGCTGATACACTTCTCTTTTATAGTTCAAAGCCCTGACTGGAGTTCTACGTTTCATTGTCACCTTCATCCACAAGCAAATATCATCAGCAAACTGAGCTAAAGTGGTATCTTTGGACAAGTCTTTCGGAAGATCAGCTAAAAGGATGTTAAACAAAATTGGAGAAATAACCGATCCTTGAGGCAGACCCATACTTAGCTGTCTGGGGTTTGAATATGAATTTCCAAGCTTTACCTGTATAAACCTATTAGACAGAAAGCTGGCAATGTAATTGTACGTGTTACCTGTTATGCCTATGTGTTTAAGTTTATAGAGAAGGCGAGTGTGCCAAACTTGATCGTATGCTTTTCGGACATCAAAAAATGTCGCTAGTATATTTTTTCGCCTTGCGAACTGCTGCTTTACTTGGGTTGTTAATTTAACGAGATGTTCAGTTGTAGATCTGCCTTTTCGAAATCCAGTTTGGTTGACAGGTATTACTTTATATTTTTCGCAGTAATGAACTAGTCTATTTAAAACAATCTTTTCCATTAGTTTGCATGTGTGGGATGTTAAGGCGATTGGACGATAGCTGTTTTTATCTGCTCTGGGCTTTCCTTGTTTATGTATTGGAATAATGATTGAGTGTTTCCAGACGAGAGGGATATTACCATCAGACCAGCATTTCTGTAGAAGAAAACGAAGAAATTCTATAACATTATCTGGCAAGTGTTCCAGCATTTCATTTGAGATTCCGTCTAAACCAACGGATGCTTTCTTCTTAAGACTTGAAATACATTCTTTTACTTCGCACAATGTTATATCAGCATTTATATACGATCCATCTGTATTATTTGTTTCTCTATGTGTTCTATTTTTTCTTGATTTTCTCTATATCTCCTGCCTTTCTCTGAGAGTCCAGTATTTCTACTATAATTTGCAAACATTTCAGCAAATTCTTCAGCTTTTTCTAGATTTGTAGGTATATCTGTGTTGTCCAGTTTGATAGGACACTGTGGCAAGTTAATTCCATTCTTCATAGTTTTTAGTTTTTCCCAGACTTTTTGCATGTCCTTGTGATTTGATACTTCATTTATGCAAAAAATAGACCAATATTGCCTTTTTGCTTGTGCATTAACCATATTGGCTTTGTTTTTTTTGCTTTTTTCATCTCTAAAAGATTTGGGACAGACTTATCTCTTAAATATATTCTAAATTTTGATATCTTTTCCTCCTTTGCTTCTTCACAAGCTTGATTCCACCAAATATTACCCGAATGCTTGTGAGATCTTACTGACTTGCACCACGGATAGATTCATTTGCAGCATCTAGGACCGCATTTGTAAATAAAGTATATAAGCTATTGACATCTTTGTTGTTTGCGTCATTAACTTCAAATGTAGAAAGTAAACTTGAAAATGTATCCCAATTTGCAAGTCTATAGTTATACTTAGGTACTTTGTCCTTGGTTGGATCTGTTGATTGAAATTTTTTAGTTTCAAAACAAGTGACAATAGGTAAATGATCACTATGTAGGTTGTCATCAAGTGTATTCCAGCTGCAGACCGGTGCCACATCTGGGACACTAAAGTTAGATCGATGGCACTCGCTCTGTGACTAGGATTATCAGAATACGAGTTATTCGACCATCATTAAGGAGATAGAAGGAAGCATCAATAATATTTTCAACGAAACGATTACTTGTAATTGATTGACAGTCCTTCTCCCAAAATGGTGAATGTGCATTGAAATCTCCTGCAATGAGGAATTTTTTACCTTGGTTCGTCTGGAGTGTTCGAATCCACTCTGTGTTAGAATCATTTGGACCCTGTGGTAGGTAAACAGATATGACTGTTAAGAGTGAAGAGTTCAACTGAACTGTCACGGTACAAGAATTAAGATTGGGAATATTTGGTGGAATAGGGTTAGGGCATGAAGTGTACTTTACCCTTCATGAATATATATAGCTGTACTGATTTTCCCATCGGTATCTATCTTCTGATGTATAGGGGAAAATAGCAGTTTTTTAATTTAGGTAACTTGTCTCTTTTAACGTTTAGAGACTGAAGAGCTAAAAGTTGGTATTCATGGTGCGACAGATGTTGCACGAGGTGATCCAAGTTCGTACTGATGGAGCGACAGTTTCCATTGGAATACGCTGAAGTTACTTTCCGCAGACATCAACTAAATCTTTCACAATCTGATAAGTTAACAGGAAATAAAATAATAATTATGATAATGATAACGTCACTATTATCTAAGGGGGAAAAATTGCACGTGCAGTCAAAAATTAGCCGACAAAAATCACAGCAGTTATTTGCGCGCAACGCAGTCTAAGGTCACAGAGGTAAGTGAATTTGCAAGTGTGCAGACGCATGTGACAATTCTTAGAATATTGGCCAGTCTCCTAGGACGTCAAATGGGTTGAACCAGCTGCGGTCGAGGTAGGGTGGACGTAGGAAGGGTCGGGCATAGCGGGCTGGCTTCCTGGGCGTTTCCCACAGAAGATCCCTGACGTGTCGCCCCACGTTCCCTGCCAGCAGACTGGTCCCCCTCTGTGACAGGTGGCAGTTGTCCTTGAGATGGTAAGGCCTTATGTTATGATGATCGACGAGCGTGATGTTGTTCACGTCGAGCAGCTCGGAGGTAAGGATGGCATTAAATAACTGCCGATTTACCTCCATCTTCAGGTCTTTCACAGTGAAAACTTTGCTGACGACGAATCTGGTGTTAGGATTCTTTCTTGATGCGTCTTTAAGTGATTTAACGAAGTTGTTGCACAGCTTATTTGGCTCTGTTGTCTTCAGGTCGTTAATCCACAGTGGATAACCACAGCATCAAGTTGAGGTTCTTTTGAAGCTATCTCCTGCAAGTGATCTTGCGTTATTTTCAAAGTGTTGCTTCGTTGTTTTGAAGGTTTGAAGTGGTTAAGACCGACCAAGGCGTGTTTCTTGTACTCCGTTCATAACAGAGTCGTGAAGAATAAGTACATTCGGTAGATTGGAACTAGTATTCGATTTCTTTTTGGAATCTACAAGATGACGAGATTTGTACTTGACGTCATCTCTTGACGTGTCAGCCTTGGAGGGTTTGGCGTCATTTGTCTTCGAAAGACTAGGGCAGGACACCTTTTTGTTAGGCTAGTGTGTGTGTGTGTGTGTGTGTGTGTATCTGTGTGTGTGCTCGCTCGCACACATACAATGATGAAGATGGCACAATCAATGTCAGGTAGGCACTCGAAGTCTGACCAGTGCGTTGGGCTAATGCGTAGGCCAGACATCTGTTAAGTCGTAGACGAGACTCTGTTCTGAAATTCTCTCATCTTAGACATGAATTCATTTATCCATCAGTTTTAAATCATGCGCATTGTGTGGTCTAAAACTAAGTGGATTTGGTGTAGCTAGTGCACACGCAGTGACGCCTCCTTGATGAAACTGAAACTGCGTGTCCGTGTGTTTGAACGTGCGTGCTTGCGTACGTGCGCGCGCATACTTGTATTATATATATAATATATATATATATAATATATATTATATATATATATATATAATATATATATATATATAGTTAAAACAAGTGTAAAAGAGGAATATTAAAATTATCTACAAATTTGTTTCTAGCGCTTGGCTATCGTCAGGATGGAGTTTGGGTTGCCCACCGCCGTTGTTATATAGCGTGTGGGGCCCGATTGCAGCTGTTTTTGCGTGCGTGTTGGTTGCACGTGTTTTTGGGGTTTTCAGGTTGTTGTATGGGGTGGTTCACTAACAACGATTTCCATTTGTGCCTGCAGTTATTTTACTATTTCTGTTTTAGTATTAAGGGTTGCTAAGTGGGGTTTACACAGTATTAGCCATTTTTCAGTTAGGCATAGGTTGCATCTTTTTGAAACATTGCTGTATGGTGATGCTCTTTTTATGATTTTCCAGGATATGTTATAGTTTATTTTTGCGTCTTTAAGTTTCCAAATGTATTTGCTCAATTATTGGCTATCCTGACAATAGCCAAGCGCTAGAAACAAATTTGTAGATAATTTTAATATTCCTCTTTACACTTGTTTTAATATGTTGCTCCCCAAGGGTTGAGCTTGTAGATTGTTCTAGCTTTTTATCATACTGATCTTATCGCTCTACGTGAGCATGTGCTAGAAACATTTTAGCAAAA
>CM031606.1:80460975-80463475 GCA_018398815.1 Conus ventricosus
CGTCTAGGGGAAACCACCGGAGAACACGCACTGCGCCGAGTCACTTCGGTGTGTTCAGTGGCGCCTGTTCGATCTAACATACGCAGGACACCACCTACTAAGCCCCCTACTGACGACAATAATGGCTAGTCACGGAGCCGGCGTGAGTGAGCTCTCCCTCCGGAGGGCGCCACCACGTCCGTCCAACGACAGCCCCCATGGACTCGCCGATACCGGTGACCCCGACGAAACCAAACCAAGCCCACAGACGTGGAGAGGACATCGAAACTGAAGTCACCATGAGAGCAGGGCATGAAGGGCCACAGAACTTTAGACTTTTTTTTAATGCTGATCGATGAGAAGGAGGATGATTAAGATGATGCAACGGATTTCCATTTCGGTCTGAGACAACATGACAGGCTGTACTCTACGCTTCCTTTCATAACATATCCCGGCGTCAACCAGGCCCAAGAGATACAGGCCCCTCCAGTGTTGGTCAGGAAATTTGAGCAAGACTCTCAGAAACGCATCCATTAAGTGGGATGAAACTCGACTGTGTTGTCCCAGTCTTCCAACTGAGTCCGCAGCAAACTCAACTCTGGGTAGGAGCCGGTCGGGGCAGAAAAAACTCACATGACTCTGATGGGATTCGAACCCACGACCTCCCAACCGGGAGTCCGCGACGCTAACCACTTCGCCACGGCGGACTGGTTGACTAAGTTGAGAGATGTTAAGGGTTGTGGAAAGAGAAGGATGTGCTCCATCTTCTAATGGCAGAAGTGGCTATGCAACCAGTATATTTTTATTATTTTTTGTCCTACCATCACCCACCCACCCACCCACACACACACACACACACACACACACACACACACACACACACACACACACTGGATATAATAACAATGGATATAACCCAAGTAACCTGCCTATATTCTTTCTGGGAGGACGGGAAATTTTTTATAAACTTGAAGTAAAATTTTTAGGTGTCCCTACTTACACCAAAACTAAACTGGAAAAAACATATTGACTCAATTGTTACTAAAGCAGTTAAAAGTTTGAATTTTCTAAAAATTGTCAGTCATTCTCCATGGGGACAGGATCCTAAAGTTTTGTTGCATTTAGCAACCAGCCTTGTACGATCAAGATTGACTTACGGACAGGAAGTATTCTTTTCTGCTTCGCGATCGCATTTAAAGAAACTTCAAAGAATTGACAGTA
The DNA here is from genome assembly GCA_018398815.1 of Conus ventricosus. Classification (NCBI taxonomy): domain Eukaryota; kingdom Metazoa; phylum Mollusca; class Gastropoda; order Neogastropoda; family Conidae; genus Conus; species Conus ventricosus. The sequence continues at coordinate 80,462,176 of CM031606.1, forward strand.
AAGCTGTAAAGTTGGCCCTGGGTGTACCTGTGCATACTAAGTCCTCTGAAGCTTATAAGATAGCAGGCCTTTTGCCACTTGATGAAGAAAGGAAAATAAGTTCTGTAAAATATGTAGTGAGACGGATTGCGGTGGACGACCTTGAAGAGTTAAATACACGATCCGACATTGAATTTTTCGAAAAATGCACAAAAAAATTCAAATTTAGAGACGCTTCGTTCATATGTTTCAGACGTTTTTAATTCATCAAAGATTGACCCACATGAGGTAGCGCCTCGCGTACTGGTTCCGCCGGTTACCCCCTTGGGAACTAACGGAAGTAACAGTTAACATTTTTCTTCTGATCTAAATAAAGCGATTTCGCCGCATGTGTTAGCAGCATCTATCAAAATTGACATGGAAGAAAAGTTTACTAACTATTTGAAAGTATACACTGACGGCTCAGTTCTTGATGATGGTAGTGCGGGATCTGGCTTTGTAATTCCAGATTTCAAAGCTGAAAAATCATATTATTTAGGTAAGGGTCATTCCATATTTACAGCTGAACTAGTTGCTGTCCTGATGGCATTAAATTATTTAATTTCCTTGCCAGTCTCAATATTTAATATCCTATTTTGTGTTGATTCACAGTCAGTATTAAAAGTTTGTATTGTTTTGAAAATACACAAAGAGAGGAATTATTATTTGAGATTAAGTACATGTTGCACTGTCTTTACATGAATGGTACTAATGTTGTATTTTCTTGGGTTCCATCGCACACCTCCTTCGTTTTTAATGATCAAGCAGATAGAGCAGCAAAAAGGGAGCAAAGAATATATTTGGTAGTATTAAGGTTGATTGTCCTTTATCATACAAGGAAATTAGTCATTTAATCGAGAGGGATTTCTGGAGTCAATACAGTTCCTCATCAAAACCTCGTCAGCAAACTCTGTCAAACTTTGTGTCGATTAGCCGACCGGTTTCTAGCCTGACTTTTAGACTTTTATGTAATTCCCTACGAACCAAGTATTGCCAGACTGTTAAGTGCGTATGTCGTGGGGATCTTTCAGTTCAACATGTGATTTTTGATTGTGAACTAACGAAACCCTTTTTGAATGGTGTTATACCAAGTGCTGACACTGGGCATGTTAATGTGTTTGACTTTTTAGATTCGTTGCCAGTTGTTTCTCTTGTTAAATTAACGAGTAACCTTTTGGGAAGTCCATTAAGGAACATTTTATATCATAATCGTAAGTTAGATTATTTTAGTTATTTTTATCTAATTTTTCATAGTTACTGTCCTACAATTCATCTATCCTTT
>CM031606.1:80468475-80473369 GCA_018398815.1 Conus ventricosus
CAACTTTACAGCTTTACTGTCAATTCTTTGAAGTTTCTTTAAATGCGATCGCGGAGCAGAATAGAATACTTCCTGTCAGTAAGCCCATCTTGATCGTGAAAGACTGGCTGCTAAATGCAACAAAACTTTGGGTTCCGTCCGTAAGTCAATCTTGATTGTACAAAACTGGCTGCTAAATGCAACAAAACATTGGGTTTCCTGTCCTCTTGGAGAGTGACTGACATTTTTTTTTTATTGAAAATTCAAAACTTTTAACTGCTTTAGTAACAATTGAGTCAGAAATGTTTTTTCAGTTTAATTTTGGTGTAAGTAGGACACCTAAAAATTTTATTTTCAAGTTTATAAAAACTTTCCCGTCCTCCCAGAAAGAATATAGGTAGATTATTTGGGTATATCCATTGTTAAATAGAACCAAATTGTGTCTTTTCAACAGAGAATTGAAAGCCATTCAAATGCATGTAAACTATTAATTTACCCAGCTCGTTCTGAAAGAGTGAATATAATTAATGTGACCTAAATTGTTCTTTTCTTTAAAGTTTACATTAAACCATATTGCAATGTCAATCAGCATTTTGGGAGCTCCCTTTGGTATATGATGAAAAACATGTATATCAGTCATATAGTATTACGTTGAATATCAATGGGGAGATTATCGAACCTTGTGGAATTCCCATATTTATAGATCTTGAGGATGATAAAGACACCCAGCTTTGGCAATTATGTGTCTCCACTTAAAAAAAGGATTTCACCTATTGTAGACGTGACCAGAAAGACCAGTTGTTTTAATTATAAAATAATCGGCTGTGGCCACTCTATCGAAAAGTTCTGTAAGATCAAAGAAGGAAGCAAGGACACTTTTACGTTTAGAAAACTGCTTCTTAAATTTTGGGTTTAGTTAGTCCTGTCAGGTGATCAACTGTATCCGTCCTTTTCTAAATCCAGCCTGATTGAAGAAATACTTCATTCTTACCCACAGTAATAGGCCATTCTGAAGTGCTGAAATAGGTCTATAGCTAGACGTCTCAGCCCGAGGTCTTTCCCCTGCTTTAGAATAGGAGTCAAAATGGACATCTTCCATATCGGGAATTTGTCCACATTCCCCAACTTTTAAAAATAATTTATGTAAATGACTATCCAGTTCTTGGTAAATGGTTTAACATAGTATAGGAGGTCCCCATCTAAACCATCCGAAACCTTTTTATTTCCCAACAGACGGATAGCATTCCTGACTTCTGTAAAGATATTGATACACTTATAGTACTGCTGTTGCCCTCTCTATTTTTATCAGTATTTTTTCTTTTATCTAAAACTTCTGTCATTAGGCCAATTCCATTTCAACATGTTTTAAAGTACATAGATGCAAATTCCAGCCTTTTTTTTGGGAGATAGAAATTCTTTACTTGTTGTTTTTGATTGGGTGTCTTTGGAGTTTAATGCCCGACTTCATTTCTTGCACCTTATCCGCACCTTTTGCAAGTCTTTACAGTCAGACCCCTTCGTTTAGACAGAACTTTTGACTAAAATTGTCTTTTTTGCTTGCGCTGTAAACTCTGTTTGCTTTTATTTTTGTACTGCACATTTCTTTTTGAGCTGCATCTTTTAAACTCTTGCACAGGAAATTTTCTAACTTTTAGCCAAATTTAAAATAAGCAAATGGTTTGCTTTAACAGCCTCCTCGCTAGCCTGATTCCACCAGACATTCCCTGAGAATGTTTTTAAATCTTTTTATCCTTTTTTTTGGAATAGCTAAGCAGCTGCCTCAAAATGCTTTCTGAAAGTTATAAAAAAAGATGTTAACATCCTCACCAAATAACTTCACTCTCAGTCTTCTCAGTGAGGTAATTTTGAAGTTTCCCAATCTGCCTTTATGTAATTTAATTTATTTAACATCTTCACCACTAACTTCAGATCCAACGGATTCTTTAAAAGTAAAAGTTTTTGGCCATGGTCACTACCTAGTGGTCATTGGCTGTCTCCCACTTTGCTGTTAAGCCAAAGCAGGTGGGAAACAAGGTTAAGATCAAGCACTGATCTCTATGATGAGATATGTCTGGGTGCGCGTAATTCTCCCGTCGTTAAGCAAAAAATAAAGATGAATCCACAACAGTTTCCAGAAAATTAGGGTGAGAACTATTTGACAACCTTTATCCAGAAAGGAGCATGAGAATTGAAATTGCCACAACGATCCACTTTTCTTAGAACAGTTTAGAGAACGTACCAATTAGTATTTTGCCCATCAGGGCCCTGAGGGTAATAAATGATACAAAATGAAAATTTGATTGTTTGAAACTTTCGATCTTTTAAAGGATGCCCAACATTAACCGTATCTTTTGTAAAAGAAAGAGGACTGACGTATGTGTAATCTAAACCCATTGTACATAAATAGCTGTTTCTAACTTCATCAGAATCTTTGCATATATGATAAACCGGGGGATAGTAATAACCTTGTAACTTTGGCAACTTCTGCTGCGTAACATTTAGGGTCTGAAGGAGAAGTACATGGTGAAATTACAAGAAATTTCATACCAAAATATCAATATTAGTTGACAAGGAACGGGCGTTCCATTGTAGAAACCCCAAATTATCACATGTATTGTTCTTTTTCTTCCTGGTCTATGTTAACCTAATTTAACGGTGGATAAGTATCATAAAGGTACGTAGTACAATAAACCCGATCAAAACTGCGAAAAGCAGACGTTAGCCAGAGAACTGGAGGAGGGGGGGGGGGGGGGGGGGGGGGTTTATGCTTTAGAGTTTTCTTTTTTCGACGAGGCTGGTCATGGATACGTAATTGACTATCATGAACTTTGTATGTAGATCTGGGGGTGACAGGCTATCACAATGGCCTCCTACTGAAAACTGCTTCACACAAGATGATGATTGGGCCCGATGCTGAACAAAAAAACGGGGCGCCCGGGGCTAAAAATGGCAGATGGTTGCGCTGTTTAACATCCGTCGGCGTCAGCAGGGAAGATGAATTGTTGGACATTTTGTTGACTAGCCCCTGCCAGGAAGATGACTGCTGGTCGCCATGTTGACCAACTGATGACTTCGGGATATGACTGCTGGTCGCCATGTTGACCAACTGATGACTTCAGAGAAGATGACTGCTGGTCGCCATGTTGATCAGCTGATGACTTCAGGGAAGATGACTGCGGCGCCATGTTGACCAACTGATGACTTCAGGAAGATGACTGTTGGTCGCCAAGTTGACCGATGATGGCTTCAGGGAAGATGACTGCTGGTCGCCATTTTTGGACAGCGGATGACTTCTTGGAGGGAGATGACTGCTGGTCGCCATGGTTGACCAGCAGATGACTTTTGGAGGGAGATGACTGTGGTCGCCATGTTGAACAGCAGATGACTTCTTGAAGGGAGATGACTGCTGGTCGCCATGTTGACCAGCAGTGACTTCTTGGAGGGGAAATTTACTGCTGGTCGTCATGTTGAAGGGTGGTTCAGGACTGCTCTAAAGCCAGATGAAGACAGTGCTTCTCTGGGTCCACCCCAGCACCTTGGGTGTTTTTTTTTCTTCTTTGCCTTAACTAGGCTGACCCTGAAGAAAGGTATGGCAAAGGTTGGGTCTGTGGGGTGTGCTCGGCAGCTGGGGGTGGTGTTTTTCGCCGGTGGGCTCTGCAGTCATGAAACCCCGGGCTGGTACACCATGGGGATGCTACATTAAGGCTGTTATGAGTTGCATCCTGTAGTCTTTATTTACCTCTGGTTCAGAGTAGTTATGTCCCTTGATTCTTAATGGGTGCCCGCGCGTGCCTGTACCCATCGTCAACACAGCGCAGGCCTCCAAGGGGGGTTTCAGGGGCTGCTCTAAGCCAATGAGGGCAGTGCTTCTCTGGGTCCACCCCACCACCTTCAGGAGTTTCTTTTTCTTTTTTCTTCTTGGAGGGAATTGACTGCTGGTCGTCATGTTGAACCAGCAGATGACGTCATGGATGGGAGATGACTGTTGGTCCCATGTTGACCAGCTGGTGACTTCATAGAGGGAGATGACTGCTGGTCGCTATGTTGATCAGCTGGGTGGTTTTTTCTGGGGACCAAAATTTTGGAATTTTCATAATGACTTTCCCTTTTAGTTGAAACGTAAAAGAACTTTACAGCCGTTTGTGTAGATTTGCAATAAATACGACAAGCATTCCTTACAACGTCCGCATAAGATTTCTTATTAACAGACTGTTTCTGTTTCAGCGTCAGCTTTGCATGACAAATAGCCTATGAACGAAATATAGTTCTTTGATTTAAAACATTCACTTCTTTGGCCATCTTTTTAGCGGACATTCCATGAAAAGCTGATGTGTGTGTGTGTGGGGTGTGTGTGTGTGTTGTGTGTGTTTTGTGTGTGTGTGTGTGTGTGTGTGTGTGTGTTTGTGTGGTGTGGTGTGTGTGACGACACTCTCCGTGTACATAAGTTACGACATGTATGTATGCATGTATACGGACCGTATGTAGGTGTGTGTGTGTGTGTGTGTGTGTGTGTGTGTGTGTGTGTGTGTTGTGTGTGTGTTTTGTGTGTGTGTTGTGTTGGTGGGACGACACTCTCCGTGTACATAAGTTACGACATGTATGTATGCATGTATACGGACCGTATGTAGGTGTGTGTGTGTGTGTGTGTGTGTGTGTGTGTTTTGGTGTGTGTGTGTGTGTGTGTGTGTGTGTGTGTGTGTGTGAGATTCATTTAACGTCTTTCCAATATCGTGTATTTGACGTAATTTTTTTTTAAAAGGAGTGTGTAAGAATAAGATAGTGCATGACTGAAAGTTATAGAGTTCCAAGTATGCGCTGTAAGTGTGAATGTGTGTACACAAAGGTCTTTAGGGTTATTTAAAATTATTGTTAAAGAAATAAGTATTAATACACTATTTGAATAAAAAAGAATTAC
>CM031606.1:80473469-80483469 GCA_018398815.1 Conus ventricosus
AGGTGATGAGGAGCTGCCACCCAACCCTCCCTCGCTACATCTCATCATATCATCATCGCACTCAACCAGTAAGTCTATAACTTTACTACACATGTTCATAGAACGAACCATCAATGCATATGGAATCAAACAAAATAAACATTCTCTCTTTCCTGAACTTCACAAAATCATTTGTCTAAAACATCATTAACAACCCGGTATAAAAGATTTCTACTTTACCTGGCCAGGTGATCTAACTATCACGAACACTGTCTTTTCTTTTCTTTTTTTTTTTCTTTTCGACTGTCACTTCCAAGCACGACACAACTGCGGCACGTCTGTACTGACTGCGCCTGGTCAGATAGCAGTTGGCACTGGCGTGGTCTGTCGAGAAAGGGCGCTGGCCAAGATGAGGTCGAAACCCCAGTGAAGATAGAACAGTGACTATCAACATCGATCTGTTCCCTTTCTTCCTTCCTGCATTAACGCATGCACTCTCTCTCTCTCTCTCTTCTAGTCTGCTCTTATCAAATGGACATGGTTGCTTTTCTTTTCTTTTTTTTTCTTCTTTCTTTTCCTCTTCATTAGTTAGCAACTCTCTCCACATCTCTCCTAAGTCCTTCCTCTGCAGACTATCTCGTGCTAATGCCCCCACTTGGTTCTCCTCCTCCTCCCCTCATCTCTCTGCTCTTCTCTCCTCAGTAGATTACACTCAGACCTCTCTCTCCTGTCTCTCTGTTCGTTCTCCCTCGTTCTCCCGTTCTCCTCACTTCACATCCTTCTTATCCCTTCCGATCTGTCAAAAAGGGCGAGTACCATTGGTCAGTATTTTTACTGCCTCGTACTCGAAGTTATCTCCCTCTAATTCCATTGGATGTTCAAATCTGCCAGTCATGCCTACACGCCTTACTCTCTGTGGTGGTCAATTGGTCATTTAATTGATTAGCTAGATTCACCCCCACCACGCACTACCTTCTCCCTCTCCCTTTCCTGCTTTAACCTGCGACGTCCGACTAACAATGGCGCTGGTTCCACAAATTGGCTAGATGAGCCTGAGCCAGGCGCTACGACTCGTCTCGCTAGACATCGAGGCGTCGGTCAAAGCTGCTTAGTCCGTCTGGCCGGACAGACCGTCTCTGTGGAGCCTCTCCCCTATGCTTAATTGGCTGGATCCGAACCATGGGCCCGTCTACGTGGCGCCCAGAATATTTGAGTTAGAGCTTATGTCCGAACAACCTGGACCACGACTTGGTTGTTCTATTTTTGACCGTGACAGTTTGATTTTCTCATCTGTTCCATTCACCAGTTTATACGGCCCAGCCTCAACTCCCCAGGATTTTTTAGCCTTAGTAACATTACTCACTTGTGGCACATTCTGCTCTGCGGTACATTCTGCTCCCTGCGGAGGGTCCTGCGGGCTGTCCTTAGACGTCTTCTCTCCTGATGCTCATTTTTTATTGCGATTAAATTTAATATGACAAAATAAATATGATTAAAGTAATTAAATCCCATGATGAATGGGCATCACATCGTCCCTAATCTGTAAATACATTGTCCACAATGCCAAGAGTTTTCTAGGGACTTGTTTAAAACCGGATGGCTTGTGATAAGTCCATATTTTAAAATCTTCTTCTGAATCAACCGGCGCCACCATACTACTAACTTAGCATATAAACTAAATCATTGTCTGACCCACTGATCTTACACCATTTTTTATCCTAGCTGTGCTTCGTACCTACGTAGTCTTTTCAATGTCTGATGTAGACAGTTTGTTTGGATCATTCAAATACTTAGTTCAAACACCTAAATACTGTTTAGTTTTTCCACACGCATCCCAGAGAGTAAACTTTCTTAATATGGCAGTTTCTAAAAAATGGGGTAGTTCCTGCTTGCCCCTCACTACTTTAATAGTTCGTCACAATGCATTTTTAAACAATAAAAATAATATAATACTTTGGGGGGGTGGTTCCATGAGTTTAACGCTGGTTAATTATGCCAGTTGCCTATTGTTGTGTTTATAGTTTTTCAACCCTTGCAAAATGTTTGTTAGATAAAACCGCCACCCAAACACATGGGAAAGATAGAAAGATTCCGCCAAAACTAGTTGCAACTTTATTTTTAGCTTAACAAAACCCAAAAAGGGAAATTATCTGATTAAAAAGCACATGGACACCTTTCGTAATATGATTATTTTAATTATTTTTTTAGTTAATAAAAAGAGAGTGAAAAAAAAGATTATCAATACGATTTTACCACTCTGCTGTAATTAGCCGGCCCTTAGTATAGGCTATAGCGTGTAGCAAAAAACCCATGTTAGAATGAAGCCGGCTGACCTAGAAGGCTAGACATGAAGGGACGTTGTTAAGGTTATAGTTTATTTACTGCGGGATTGCGTCAAAACTTTCTGTTTGCACAGGGAATTATCCCAGAAAATGTTTAGTTCATAGAAAGATTAATTTAGAAAATATGGATTTATATTTATAAAAAGATGGCGGGAGTCTAGTAATGATGTAGGAGGGAGCTATTGTTAATGCCCTTGGCCTTCCACTGGAAGCAATGATCTGTTTAGTAAATTGCGGTCTGATGAAGAAAGAATCGTCATAACAAGGCAATGGAAGATTTACTAAGGCAAGAGACGCTACGAGAAAAGAGAATTGCTCACTTTAGACTTTATTAATAAAAAGTTATGAAGAACAGGACATGCAGAGCACACATTTACAGACATTATGAGCAATGAATGAGTATTACTTGGTGACAGGAAAGAATTTCTTACTATCACCGCCTCGCCAGAACTGTCCTGGCCTTTAACCATCAAAGAACAAAAATCGCAGAAATTGGTTTTTTGTTGTGCTATGGGAGCAAACATTCTTTCTCGCATATTCAATCTAAACAATGAAAATACAATTAAAATACATCCTTCTTATGACAATACTATGAACAAAATATATTTTTCTCCTAAAGGTATTGGAAAGGAAAGACCGCTATTGAAAAACCGAGTAAAGCGCACGTGTCTAATTCAGATGCGAAAGACTGCTTCAAAACAGGCAATTTGCAATATATTTGCCTGCCCCCAAAAGAATAATAAAGCCTAGATTTGTGTACCTCATTACCTAATGACACCCACCAAATGGACTTGCTGTACATCTTCCACATGACAAAGTTAGAAGAAAAAAGTTGTTAAGTATGCTCTCAGTTGTTGACATGTTCAAGATACAAGAAGCTGAACCTTTAACAGATAAAAGCTCTCAACTGCTTGCTGTGGCTTTAACAACAAAATACAAGAGGGCCCATTAAAGTATCCTAGGCTGATTCAGTTGATGGAAAAATGGAAAAGAGTTTTGAAAGGTTCTGTAAACCAGTTGTTTTTAAAAAAACATCATGTTACAGTTAAGAGAAGGATCCCAAGCAACCATCGATCACAGGCCCTAGTATAAACTTTATAATAATCTAAGCTGAACGACTGTTTACCTATCAATATCACAGAGAAATTATGGACAGAACGCCTAACACAGAATGGGTTAGGAGATTGCCAGCAGTCTTACGCGCAATGAATAATGAAGAATTTAAAGCAACAGGCCTTAAACCAATAAACGCAATCAAATTTTAAAAAAAATTAGCATTACTGAAGTGAAGGGGACTCAAAAACTCTTGCCGTTTGGACTAAAAGTAAGATACTTGTATCTCCTGGAGAGGCAGAGGCGAATTTTAGAATTAGAGCCACAGATCCTAAAATGGAGCGTAGATGTATATGAAGTTGAAAGAATCATAAAACAGCCCCTCCCGTATATTATTTAAGAGAGACTCTCTCGTCTAAAAAGCCTGCCCCTAAAAGATCCTTTGTTCGTGAAGAGCTGCAATTGTCCCACCAAACACAGTGAGTTAACAAAAAAAATAGTGTTTATTTTGCTAACTTATTTTTTTTTAGCCTTTTTGGTTTTAACTGATCGTGTGTTTTTTTTCAATGTTCTGTTTAATTGCATCAGTGTCTACCTGTCGTGAAGTAAACGTCTTTCTCCACTCCTTTTGAAGTTCAATTTTTTGTCGTCTGTAGTCCTCACCATCGGCCATAAGCTTCTGAAATTCTTCGTCCGTAATGTTTTCATCCTTAGTGATTTGCTTATTCTTAATCTTAATGAACAAAGTTTTGCTGATGCTAAGGCAATAATGGCAGTGTGCTTTTGTAATTTGGGAGTTAATTTTTTTAAAACAGCACTTACAATCATAGACACAAGCGCCTAAACCTAACCCGAACCCCCTAATGCTAAAGAGACTGGCGCGCCAACCCCACTAGCTAAAACGGCAACACTAGAACCGCACTTACGCTAGCTACAGCAGATAGCCAGTGATTACATAGGAAAGAGTATTTAAAGCTTTAGCATATTTCATTCTAGTAACCCCATACTTAATATAAGCCCACTTTCTATTTCCTTTGAAGATCAGTTATTTGCTTTAACCTAAGCTGTTGACCCTCCATTTTTAAATAAGATTATTTTTTAAAATTAATCTTGTACATATCTTCTTATTAATCCTTCTGGCAGTACTTCATTAACAGAGTAAAACGCAATAAAATCAACATACTTAATGAGAATAAATTTCGAGTACTGTTAGTTTGTCCTTTGTCAACCATCACAGTAACCTTGTCAGATGATACGTGGGTGTTTATTTCGCCTCCGTTTTTAGTAATTGCAATACCGAGCTTAAGAGGAGCATCCAAGTTTTCAGCCTTTATTTGTATTCCTCTGATTAATGTATGTTCCGGCAAACTAGTATCACCCTCCCTCGGAATAATAAATAAGCGAAAATCATTGTCATTTGCTTGGGGTAGTGACAATAGAGACGGGTAAATTCTAAGCCGACAGTTTCATTCTCCACTTCAGCGGACTTCTTTCTCTGTAGCATATATTCAGAATCCCGTCTATTATTTCAACCTGTTTTTTCTGTTGTGTTCCTGGAACCAGGCTAACAAGAATGGGCCCTTCATTTAAAGGGCTTTTCTAAAATTGTTTTTCTTATCATAGTATACATTAGGGCTTCGTAGTTCAAACTTTAAATTCCAAGCAATTTCAGGAAGCAACGCCCAAGCATTCTCTCTTTTATGAAGTTTGTATTCATGTTTGCCAAAATCGTTTGCCCTTAAATTTCTTATCTCTTCTAGAGTAGGATGCTGCTGCCGCTTTTTGTCTTCAATTTCTGTTCGTTTGTAAACCCCATCATCTGTGTACTCAAATCCATAAACATTTCCTGGCACTCCTATTAATCAAACTCAGTTGTGTCTGCTAGGTCTTTTAGCTCTACTGCAGTGCATTTAGGAGCTAGCTGCGCTTTTGATTCTGGCCCCGAGACATTCTTTTTATAATATAAAAATTATAATAAACAAATTGTTATAGGCAATCAATAATAAACAATCTACAATAAACAACGTTTTGAACTGGGGGGTCAGTCCGTAAGCATAGCTTAGCGTGCTTAGATTTTTCTAACTGCTCTTTTATTTTTTTTAACTCATCTTTGTCCCTTATTATATAATTTTTCACTTAAACATTCTTCAAAACTATCTTTGTCCTTATGTAAAATAATACAACCGACTTTAACTGTGATCTAAAGTCTTTTAAGACAGCATTATATTTCTGAGTTAAGAGCCACACAGAAACTAATGCGTGGCGACGCTAAAGGCTAGCTTTGACAGAGCTTTTCTTTTTTTAACAATGTCTTGTTCAGCCGAACAGTCATCAATAATAAAAAGAGTTTCAGTTCCCTCAAATAGCCTATAGTAATGCTCTAAACAGTCGCTCAGCTTGTCGCTAGGATCAACTAAAAATATATTCTCGTCTGTCCAAATAAACTTCCTTTCTTTGTAAGACTTGTTGTGCTTAATGGTTTTTGCAGAATATAACAATGTGTTCGTAATGAAACCTGTATATTGTTTGTAACAAATCAAGTACGAAACAGTTTTCCCCACACCCAGTAATCCCGCAATAAGAAACAGTGTGGATCTTTAGGCAGAAACTTCAAACTATCCATCTGTTTTTATTAGAATATTTCTTCTACATTTTAAACAACCGCGTCTTTTTGCCTGTTTTCTTCAATGTTAACTGAGCATCACAAACATATAAAAATGTGCATTTTTATTGGCCGTTTCCGTCTGCTTTCTTGTGAATATTTATTTTTATACCATCTTGCCCTATCCTTTCTCCACTTCCAAACAATCTGTTGTCAAATGGGATCTAAAATCCAACCACAGCCCATATTTGGTTATTAAGTAGTCTTCGAGTCTTACATCATAAAGGCGAAGTTTTTTACATACACGATCAACTGCAGGATCCCTTTGCCTACCTCCAGCGAACAGCTTTCTTTTTTCATCAAAGTGTTGGTGAGGTAAAAGTCCACGCCCTGAATACAACTGATCAGACTTGCCATTTATTACACAGTCAACCTTCTCAATTTTTGGATTATAAAACGCTTTTGATTCTCTCTGAAAAGGAGTTGTTCCTTCAGTAAACAAGAACAAAAAATTCCTTTTAAAGACTTTACAGACCTATTTAAATGTATGTTCCAAAGAGTGTCTCGCTTGTTTTTATTTTCTGTAGTGGAGTGTAAAAACTCTTTCATAATAAATAACCGTTTTAAATTTTATACTGGTTAAGATTGTTCTGGCCAGTTCGGGTTAGTAACAACATCAAACTCAAGAAATGTTGCTAACTGTGTATTTAGCTAAAGGGTCTTCAGACAGAACGACAGAATCGCTAGGGTTAAATGTAGATCATAAATAAGTTTTCTTTTAGTGCACCTTGATAATATGGCATATGTGTCTTTAACAGCTCAAAATCTAGAGGGATGCAGAATCTGTTGCCAAATGCTTCTTGCTACTCCTCATCTTTAACATCATTCTTTGCATCCCCCGCTTTAAGCCTATGCTTGAGGCCGTTTTGGCTTTGTATTCCCTGATAAACTTTCTCTTTTCTTTCTTTTTTAGGCAGCCATAATCAGAATAGAGGGCAAAAATGTCTGCCTCGTTTAGTACAAAGACTTCTTCACCCTCCATTTGATTGTAATAGTTTAACGATAGCCCTGCCCAAATTAGCAACAACAGTAGCATTAGGATCTTCGATTTAATATCTATTTTGAATGATAGTTTAGCAGTGCCTGGCATTATAACATCGCCAGCGCCAAGATCGGGGAACTTAACTATTAAATTTTGTCCAGGCTCAACTGTTGATGGAGTATTTACACTAATTACAGTCTGCCTTATGCCTTTTACGCCATGGGGTTCCTTCTCTTTTCTGTATGGATCGAGGTCACAACCGTATGAGTTCATTTTTTATAAAACAAAAAAAGAATATAAATAAAAAATATGGATGAAGATTTTGACCCGATTGATCCTATTGAAGAAGAAGATGAAACAGAACTGGGCCCTTCATTGCAAGAAGAGCTGGAAGGAGCAGGTTCTTTACTCCCTAAACAACGTCAAGAACTATTGCGAGAAAGAATTCAATCATTCTATGGAAGCTTAGGACGAGAGCTACCAGGCGTGCTTGATCCTAACGATTTTGAGGAAGATGGCGGGCAATTGTATATAAGAACTGGTGCAGGAGACCGCGTAAAAGTCACTTCAACGCAAAACCCAAACAAGTTTTTAAAACTAAGCACAATAAGGCGAAAACTCCCTATTGCTAAGGCAGAACAATTAAACCTTTTAGAGCTTAGAGCCGAAGCCGTTAGTCGTTTACAGAACTTGGGGCAAGAGTTGTAAAAAAAATCTGAAATACAAAACATACCTCTTCAAGATTTAAATCGAACAGCAGATGAACTAATAGCAGAAATTGAGACGAGTTTTAATGAGGAGACACAGTTAAAAACAATTAATGATTCTCCATTGCCTATGCGTGAAATCTTGGGGCTTAATGAGGCTCTACGGACAATAAGGGGCGAACTAACAAACAATTTAGCAAAACTTGGTGAGCTGGATAGAGAGATAGAAGAAGAAAAAAATAAGCTGGCTGATGCAGATGATAACAATTTAGGGCAAGAAGAAAAGGCTAGAATACAGCAGAAAATACAAGATTTAATGATAGAAAGGGCGGCCAGGTTAGAAGCGCTGTCTACTAACAGAGCGCAGCTAGCATCACAAACAAGCAGAATAAGAGAAACTATAAGCACAATACTTGATGAAAACACTACGCTAGCAGAAAGAATAAGGACTCTGTTCAGAGAACAGGGATTACAATAGTTAGCATATTAACAGCTGTTGGGTTTGCTATCTCTACACTCGTTTATGCTTTAACAGGTAGTTCGCCAACAGGCCAGTAACGCCTCCAACACCTCAGCCTGGTAAAAGTTGGATTAGAAAACAATTACATCATCTAGCAAACTTATTAAAGAAGTTAGCCGCTAAAGCGCTTGATGCTCTGCCTGGCATAATTGGCAGTGTTGTTAGTTGGGTTTTGTCTACTATAGGCAAAGTTGCTGGTTATATGGCTGACCATCTGTGACGTTAGGGCGCTAGCTGCTGGATTAATTTTAGTGAAATAAAGTCTAGCTAATCCAGTGAAAGTTAAAAATACAACAAGGGCTGTCTTTTCACTAGTGTGACTGTCAGTGTGAGGTACATTAACAGGTGGCGTGCTTTCTGGACTGCTTTCTGGCTGTGGGGTGTTGATGACTGGATCGCTTTCTTCAGGCTAGGTACTTTCTTTAAAATGGATGGGGCGGGCCTTGTGTTTAAGCCTTGATTGTGCCCTAAGTTTTGATCGTCTCCAGCTATGAGGATTTCGTTGTTATAATTCTGTATCATGCCAATCTGTAGTCTAAGGTCAGAGGGCAGCATGTATAATCCATGACCTACAACAAAGTCAACCTTTGACCTAGCATGTGCAAGAACGTCTTGGTACCTTTGTATGCTGGCAGGCAAATTAACAGCAGAGTTAATAGCATCTTCTAAATTGGCTAGAAATTGTTTTCTAGCATCAAAGCCCGTAGATTGATCTACTATGCTAGACTTAGTCTGTGCTTGTGCTCCTAATAGGCACCAAACGTATGTCCTTATGGAGTCATTAAGTCTTTGCACTCCTGGCATTGTTAGGCCTTCACTTTCATCTAAGATAAATGTTGCCCAAGCATTGGGGTGTTTTTGTTCTATGGATCCCAATCGAACTTGTTGGTTTGGTTGAAAAGAGGTGTGGCCGGGCCAGTAGTCATAAGTATATTCTCTTTTTGTGCCCCACAAATACAATGTTCCTAGCCCATGATTGCGGTCTAACTTTTGTCTAAAATCAGTTGAAGGATTAATGTTAAATTCGTTGCAGATTCTTTCATATGCATTATTGTCCATTTGGCTGTTGAATGCATTAAACGCACTGTCGCTTGGGAGGATTACATTTAGTTCAGTTAGTATTCGTCTGTACTGGTAATAAACATGAAAGTTATATACTGACCTTACTAAGAGATTGGGGTGGTTTAAATGGTTTGCATATGAAACACCACAGCCAGTAGTTGCGCAGTAAATGGCAAAATTTAACTGATTCTGGTAAAACGACATAGGGTGGGACGACCATGCTGATGGCACTCTGTCACTCTTTATTGGCGGATTTAAATATCTAGTTAGAGGGTTTACAAGCCTAACTTGGAAGCCGTATGATCCATCTACTGCAATGGTTAAATTGCTGAAGTCCAAAGATTTGGGGTTATAAAACGCTCCTACATTGTAAGTGGCACTTTCGCTATATTTAAAAGGTTCCATTTTTTTAAATTAGTTTTTTTAATAGTTATAAAAAGGATGCACATCTATATAAACAAGCAAAACGAGCGTGTGTTCTTAACGTACCCAATTGAAAATAGACGCGGTGATTGTAGTGTCTCCCTTAAAGAAATTGGGTTTAAAGTAAAATGGATTAACATATCTGAAAAAGATAAGAATAACTGGGTGGATATTAAGGACGGGCAAGGCAAGCTATTAAAACGTTTAAAAATACCCGATGGTTACTACAACTTTTGTTCTTTAAGAGAAGTATTTAGCAATTTTAACATT
>CM031606.1:80495969-80498884 GCA_018398815.1 Conus ventricosus
CGTTTGCTCCTCTTCTGTCCAGCACAGCTTGTATTTGCTGGTAGAAATAATCTATCTTTTCCTCCTCTAATTCATTTGTGGGAGCGTTAGCATTGGATGATGTTCAGCTTGATGTTCTCTTCTTGGTGCTTAAACTTGGCTGTGTGATGGGGAGTTGATAGGTTCCCACCCAAGGGAGTGCACGTTTCGCCTCTGCTGTTGCATCAGGGCCACACCTTCTGTATGGGGGGGCTCCATTCCTGTGTGTCCCGATTTACAGCAGCAGCTCTCCTCATGAAAGTCTCAGCTGTCCGTTGTAGGCTTCTGTCTCACTGGCCCCTAGGACTCCTATCTTGTAGGTTTTCATTCTCTTGTATCTAGATGGTTCTGCCCACTTCGTACATTGTCCTGATCTTCCAAGTGGCTTTCCTTGTTATTTTCTGAGGGCCAGAGGGGGGGGGGGGGGGGGGGGGGGGGGGTTCCCGGGGCGTCTTTGCAGCTTCTCTCGGTTTTTCACTGCCTGAGTCATGGGTGTCCAGGATGGAGGAACCTTCCTCCCCGGGTTTGAATGTCTTGGTTTGATGTTTTTTCGAAGCTTCTGAAACTTTCTTTCTTTCTAGGAAGGGATGTTGCTCATTGCAAAACCCGGTTTAACTTCCGGGGGAGGGGTTGGTCTACATTAGTCTGACCTCTACCCCCCCCCCCCCCCCCCCCACACACAACACACCAAAGCGCGCGTACCTACACACAGCCAGCGCGCGTGCGCCACACACACACCACATACACACACACACAAACACACACACACACAAAACCCCACACACACACACACCACACACACACACACCACACCACACACCAAAAACACACACACACTCACACACACCACACACCACACACACCACACACACACACACACACACACACACCCCCACTCACAAGCGCTTGAACACACACACACACACGAAAAACACAGACCCCAACAACCACACACACACACACACACACAAAACACACACCACCACACCCCTCACACACACCCCACCCCACACCACACACACACACACACACACACCACACACACACACACACACACACCCACACCCCACAAACCACACACAAGCGCTTGAACACACACAACAGACACACAGACAAAAACCAGACACACACAACACACACACACCCCCACCAAGCGCGCGTACACACACATACACACACCACACACACACACACACCCCACAAACACACACAAACACACACAAACACACACCACAAACACCACAAAACAACCCCACACCACACCCCCACCACACACATCCACCAAACCAAACACACACACACACAGGGCACACAGACACACAGATCGGCACACACAAAACACAAACACACACAACAACCACACACACACACACAAAACCCCACACACACACCCCACACACACAACGCGCGCGGCCAAAAACACACCCCACACACACCACACACACACACACCCCACACACACACACACACACACACACACACCCCACACACAAACCCCACACACACCAACACACACACACAACCACACAACACACAGCACTCACAGAACACCACACACACACACACCAACCCTACACAAAACAACACACACACACACACACACACACAACAACACACACTACACACACACACACACACACACACACACCACGCCCCCCCCGGGCGCTGCCCAAACACACACACAAAACACACACACACAACACACACACAACACACCCACACACACACACAACACAACCACACAGAGCACAGACCACACACAAGCGATCGTGCACACACAGACACACAGACAAACAACACACAACACCACACACCACCACACACACACACACACAACACACACACCACACACACACACACACACACACACCCCAAGCGCATGCGCGGCGGCGAACACACAACACCCACACACACACACCACACACACACAACACACAACACCCAAACACACACACACACCACACCCCCACGCGCGCACACTCGACCGTCCTTGCTACCCTTTCTGGTACACAACGCACGACACGAGGGTTACTCGTCTACCCGACCCCAAGCTGTGGTCACGATGCATATGGGCTTTAAGTAGTTTGCTGTTTTTTATTGTGTCGGAGAGAGAGAGGAAAAGAGAGAGAGGAGAGAGGGGGAGAGAGACGGAGACGAAAAAGAGAAGAGAAGGGAGAGAGACGGGCAGACAGAAGAAGACAGGAAAAGAGAAGAGACAGGGAGAGAGACGGAGAGAAGGAGAGAGAGGACAGAGAGAGAGAGAGAGAGACAAGAGAGGAAGAAAAAGAAGAGAGAAAGAGAGAGAGACAGAAGACAAGAGAGAGAGAGAAAAGAGAGAGGACGAGAGAAGAGAGGGCAGAAGAGAGGAGAGACAGGAAAGAAGAGAAGAAAAGAGAGAGAAAGAAAGAGAGAGAAGAAGGAGAGAGAGAGACAGGAAAGAGAGGAGAGAGAGAGAGAGACAGGAGGAAGAGAGGGAAAACAGAAGAGAGATAGACAGAGAGAGAGAGAAAAAAGACAGAGAGAGAGAGGAAGAGAAAAAGGAGAGAGAAAAAGAGAGTGAGAGAAGGACCCGAGGAAAAGACAGAAGGAAGAGAGAGAGAAGAGAGAGAGAGACAGACAGAGAGAGAGAGGAAGAGAAAGACCAGGAGAGAGAAAAAAAAGAGAGAGAAGACACAGAAGGAGAGAAGAGACACAGAGAGGGGAGAGGGGAGAGAGAGAGAGAAAAGACAGACAGGGGACAAAAGAGAGAGAGAGAGAGAGGAGAGGAAGAAGAGAGAGAGAAAAAGAGAGAGGAGGGGAGAGAGAGAGAAGGGGAGGAAAAACAGGACAGAGGAGACCAGAGCTGGGGAGGAGAGGAAAGAGGGGAGGAGAGAGAGATGAGAGAGAGAGAGAGGGAG
>CM031606.1:80504884-80515823 GCA_018398815.1 Conus ventricosus
TTTGAGGTGAAGACAGGAGTGCGCCAGGGATGTCTATTGTCACCTTTCCTCTTCCTCCTGGTCATCGACTGGATCATGAAGACCACAACAACAAGCAGGAACAATGAGATGCAATGGACACTCTGGACGCAGCTAGATGACCTTGACTTTGCTGACGACCTGGCACTCCTCTCCCACAGTCACACACAGATGCAGGACAAGACCAGCTGCCTTGAGACAACATCAGCAGGAACAGGGCTCAAGATAAACAAGAAGCAGACCGAGCTGATGAAGATCAACACCACAGGCAGCAGCCAGTCACAGTCAGAGGCGAGCCCATCAGGGAAGTAGATTCCTTTGTCTCCTTGGGAAGCGTAGTTGACAAGCAGGGGCTCACCGACCGAGACATCATGGCCAGGACAGGCAAGGCGCGAGCAGCGTTCATCATGCTAAAAAAAAAATCTGGGCCTTAGGAGAGATCAGAAGGACAACAAAATTGCATATCTTCAATTCAGACGTGAAGTCGGTTCTGCTCTACGACTGCGAGACTTGGAGAATGACCAAGGCAATACAGCAAAAACTTCTGACTTTCATCAACACCTGTCTGAGGCATATCTTCAAAACCAGATTGGCCAGAGAAGAACAACAATATAGATCTATGGAACCAAGCTGGAGAGGAACCAGTGACCAAGCAGAATCTGCGGAGGAAGTGGGGCTGGATTGGACACACTCTCAGTGAGACTGCATCCAGCATCACACGCCAAGCCTTGACATGGAACCCGCAGGGGAAAAGGAAGAGAGGCCGACCTCACAGCAGCTGGAGGTGAGACACTGAGGCAGAGATAAAGAGGCAGGGGACCAACTGGACAGCCATTCAATGAGCAGCCCAGAGAACGGTATTATGCCGCTTTTGGCTCACCCCGTCTCAACCAGTTTCGGGCGGAGCCCTCAACCTGTTTTCGACCGGGGCGACTCCAAAAGCGGCATAATACCGTTCTCTCCTAGTAAACCCTACCCGGCCTTGGCCGGGGTTTCGACCCCGGCGACTCCAAAAGCGGCATAATACTGTTCTCTACTAAGCATGACTTTAATAACCAAAAAAATAACGACCCTACAAACATGCATACTGTGTAGGGTTATCTGTTTTCAATACTAATTTACTAAACTTTTTAGATTTTAGTTTTTGCTTAATCCTGTGTTTTTCTTGATCATTCTCAATAACATCATTTTCGCGCAAACATTCATCAAATGAGTCTCTGTCTTTCATGTGAAATAAAACTACAGTCTTTAACTGTTTTCTAAAGTCTTTTAAAACCGAGTTATATTTTTGACATAAAATCCACACACTTATCCCAGCATGTCTTCCACTGAAAGCCAGTTTTGACAAAGCGTTTCTTTTTTTAATTATGTCTTTTTCTGCTGAACAGTCATCTATAATAAATAGTGTCTGCGTTCCTTCAAACAGTCTATAAAACTGTTCTAAAACACTCACTCAGTTTATTGCTGGGATCAACTAAATATATGTCATCATCTGTCCATATAAACCTTCTATCATGATATGCTTTGTTCCATTTAAGTGTTGGACAGAAAATCACAATGTGATCAAAATTATAACGATAAACTGTTTGTAATAGGTCTAGGACAAATATTGTATTTCCACAACCAGTTTGCCCACAAATTAATGAGCAATGAGGAGTTTTTGTCATAAGTTTAACTGCTCCATGGTTTTATAACAGGATTTAATCTAATCCAGTTATTATTTTTATCATACTCTCCGTCAAAACTTGTTCAGTATAATAAAACCCTATGAGGCCTAAATGTGTAAGATTAACCCAAATTTTCAGTTCTGTAAGATTGTTTCTATTTAAGTCAACATTGATTTTGTTGCTTGTTGTTATGATCTTAATATCCTCACCATTGTGAAGAACGACGATGGTAACGTTAAGACTTTAACGTCTAAGTTTTGCCAGCTAATATTAATTCCTTTTATAAGGTCGTCACTAACGCCCACAACCCCATCCCTCTCCACATCTTTAAAAGACAGAAATTTCAAATATCATTGTGAACGTGTCTCCTAATTTTCTGCTTGGAAAGAACTGTAATTTTGTAGAAGCTTTCTTTAAAACTGTTTCTCTTCTGTGGAGGATGTACTGTTTTTTCCCATACGGTGTTATTTCAATTTCTTTCCGGCTTGTCGTCTGGCATAAGACTTACATGTAAAGGGCCAGAGTTGAATGCTTTTCTGAAACTTTTTTGTCGGCTAAAAAATGTAAATGGGCTTATGAATTCAAATTTTATTTCCCATTCTAAATATGGTTCTAAGTGCCATTTGAGGTCAGGTTTTCGAACTATTTTATATTCACTGGCCAACATTATTTGCTTCTAGATTGCGCAGTTCTAGTTTAGGAAACTTTTTGTTGTCGCCAACCTCTTTACGTTTATAATTACCATCTTTAGTGTACTCAAAACCATACAAAGCGCCTATCTCACCATTCTGTTCAAAGTCTGTAACGTCTGCAAGGTCTTTTAATTCTAAAGTTATACACCTCACAGGCGCTAATGTAACTCCTGATTTCTTCTGGCCCACGCGACATTTTTAGTACAGCTTATTATTTTATTTTCCAAAACAATGTGCAGGTTATCACATTTCACGGCTTTTCCTGTTTTGTCTGCAATTTTTATATTAAATGATCCGACCCTCCCACAAACTAATCTTTTAAACTGTAAATTAGGGAATTGTATAATTTCATAATCGCAATATGCAGCTTTCCCCGATGGAAGAGCTCTAAAACAGTTGAGGGCCTTCCATCATATAAGTTTTCATCAGTGCTCAGCTCATCCAAATGAACATAGAGTAATGAATGTAATGCAAGATCGAGCGGATTTTCCCCCTCAAACGTAGTTTTGTTTGATGTAACAATAAATCTTTGAGCGTCCTGACTGTCAGTTGCAAAGCCTAACATTTTAGCTAGCTCTTTATCAAATAAGTAATTTGCTTCTTCAGGTTTGAATGTTAATATTGTTTTTAGATTTGCATTGTTAAGTTTGAGAGTGATGTCAAAGTTACTCAATGCTTCTTTTAGTGAGGGAAAACCCGTAAAAACCATCAGGTATGTTTAACAGGCTAATTAAGTTTCTTCCGCCATATTTTTTAATCTTATTATTCTCTTTGATTCACTTATATTAAACCATACAACTTTGTAAAAATTTCATGAAGCGCAACCATTCTGCTTCCGCAATTGTTATTAATAGCATGTTCTAAAAACGAAGGACGGTCTTGAGTTGTTATTGTTACAAACATTTTTTAAACAAATTAAAAATGAGTGCATTCAAATATACTGATGCAAAATATTCTGTTGGGCCGCACTACAATCTTAAAAATATAACAAACTGATACTCTTGACATTTCTGTGACCCAGACTGACACCTTTCAAGTAAAGGGGAGTACTCCATAAACAGATATCTTAAAACCCCCCTATTAAAAAAGACTACATCGCAAAAGTGTGGTTTAGTCATCCGATGCAGTTTTATCAGAACCAGTTAAACTTTGCTGTGTTTTGTGCATCAACTGGGTGTGGAGTGTCGTATGCTGATCATTTAAATCATCCTGATCCTTTGGTGAGGTCAGTGTATAGATTTCATTTTTATTACACCTTCAGACGTATTTTGACTGAACTGCAAGCGCCATTGCCAAATGACAAATCGTTTAATCCATTCAGCAACAGAATAGACATGAAGGCTTTTGAAAGGATCTGTAACGAATTCAATATTAACATCAAGACAGACTTTAGACAAAAGTTGGATCTTAATCATGGTCTAGGCATCCCTTATTTTGGGGGCGTGCACAGAAAGTATAAGTATGACTGGAATCCTCCTTACACATCTTTCTCTTCAGGCACAGCTGTTCACCTAGGGTCCATAGAGCAAGAGCATAAAACAGCATGGACAACATTTATCTTAGACACTTCTAAGGGCCTAACTAAAGCGGGAATAGAACGAATAAACGACTCTATTCGTACTTACGTTTGGTGTTTGCTAGGTTCGCAAGCGCAAACGAGATCGAGCATAACTGATCCGTCTACTGGCTTTGATGCACAAAAACAGTACTTAGCAAATTTAGAGGACGCCATTAATTCTACAGTTGATTTACCTTCAAGTATTAAAAGATACCAAAATGTTTTACAATACGCAAGATCGAAAGTAGACTTTGCTGTTGTCACTGGTTTATACATGCTGCCTTCTGACCTCAGACTCCAGATAGGCACAATAATAAACTACAATAACGAAATCCTTGTGGCAGGCAATGAACAAAAGGTCGGAAAAAACGAAATAAATTCTGAGCCAGTAATATTGCAAGCAGTAAACAAACACCCAAGAATAAGTCATCCAACCCCCAAGGTCCAAAGCCCGAAGGCCGTTGAAGAACACGAAGTACACGAAGTCCACGAAGTGAAAAAAATAATGACCATGGATATGAAAAGACAGCGCTTGTTTTTGGATTAACTGGCCTAGGATTACTCCTTCTTTATTTTACTAAAGAGTAACCCAACTATTAAGAGAACTAATGTCCATAGGTGCTCGGCCATAAAGCCAACTACTTTGCTTGCAGTAGACAAAAGCCAGCTAACGACACTCCTAATATACCAGGTAAAGAGTCTATAGCTTTACCAGCTAATTTTTTTTAATAAACTCGCAAGATGATCAAGTTGTTTTTTTACCCATGATTTATCAGGTGGAGGCGATGGCGGTGGAGGCACTGAACTTTGACCACCACCACCCGTAATAGCCATCACCATGTACTTATTGCAAATCCTAAGGCTGTTATAAACGCTTGCTAATGTGACTCCCTGCTCTCTAAACAGTGTTCGTATTCGTTCTGCTAGCGTTGTGTCTTCATATAAAATTCTTTGGATAGTTTCTCTTATTCTGCTCACTTGAGTTCGCAATTGTTCTCGTTAGTAGACAACGCTTCTAGTCTTGCTGATCTCTCTTGTTCAAGATCTTTTAGTCTTTGGGTTATTCTTTCTTTAATATCATGCCCTAAGTTGGCGTCATCAGCCTCAACGAGTTTTTCTTTTTCTCTTTTTATATGCTCATCTATTTCACCCAGTTTTGCTAAATTGTTTGTTAATTCGCCTCTGATGCTTCTCAAAGCATGATCAAGGGCCGCTATTTCTCGCATGGGTAGCGGGGAATCATTAATTGTTTTTAACGCTGTTTCTTCGGAAAAACTGGTTTCTGCTTGCATTACTTTGTCCGCTGTTTGACTTAAATCTTGAAGTTCCATGTTTTGTATTTGGTTATCTGTTGGGAGTTCTTGTAGCGTGTTTTGAAGTTTAGCAACTGCCTCCCCCCTTAATTTTGGTTTAACAATGCCAAGGCGACTTCGATCGCTCACACTGAGCCTTTGTCTAATTGTATTCATGCCTACAAACTTTGATGGGTCTCGTTTAGTTGTAAGCTGAACAAGTTGTCCTTGGTCGTTTCTCACATACAAATGGTTATCTTTTAGTTCAAAATCATCAGGGTATATAGTTTCGGGAAGTTCTTGTCCTAAACTTTGGTATAATGATCTGACCTTACTTTCTGTTAATTTTATACCGACTTGTTGGTAATGTACTCCCGATTTCTGCTAATTCATCATGCAATGAGAGCCCCGAGCGATGCTGCTCCCAAGGGGAATCACTCATGTTGTCTCCAGGATCCGAAACATCATAATCTTCATCTTCAATGCCTGCCATGTTTTTAAATAATTAACTTTTTATTTTGTTTTATAAAAAAATGTCACAAACATATGGCTCGATTCTTGACCCGCATAGAAGACTGAAAGAACCCTTTGGCGTGAAGGGAAATAAGCGAATTCACTGTTCTCAAATAAATCCATCTACTTTGATTGCGGTATCAAATTCTTACTGTCAATTTCCAGACTAGGACGCGGATGAAGTGATTGTGCCCAGGCTCCTGGGTCTTACTTTCAAAATAGAACTCACAATCAGAAACAGCACACAAATACAGGACAGATTTGTTAACAGAATCTGGGGCGGGCAATCGTTTTAAGAAAATTTCCTATAAAACTTGTAGGGCAAAAGTATATTTTCTTTACACATGCAGACATATTTTTATAACATATTCTGATCTATGGCTAAACGCGAATGAAAGAGCTTGATCTTGCGTATTCAAAGGAATCGAAAATGAAGAAGCACTAAAACATAGAATAGGCGCCGCAGATGCTTAAAGACGGCAAAAGGTTTGTAGCCGTTAAGTTATGCGTAATGGGGAAATCGCTTTTTATACCCTGATTTTGAGTAGTTTTAAAAGCGAATGCTCCATACTTTCAGGAGCATTAAAAGACAGATTGTCATATGAACTAACTTTTAATCGACTACAAAGTGTTATTTGATCAACAGACACCGAGCAAGTACAGATTTCTGACATCTCGTTGGAGTTTGACGTTGATAGCAACCCTAATTTAGCAAGGCTGATTGAGCACCTATATCAGTCAAAATTAGCAAATATATTACGAAGAGTGATTCTTCTCTAAATATCTAAAGCAGTGCAGACACTTACGGAATTTTAGTTTTAGTGCCACTGCAAGATCGATTAAAGGTATTTTATTGCTGTGTGAAAGATGAAAGGGACCATTCGAAAGACAAACTGAAACATTTTGTTAATCCTAAAATAAACGAAAGTGCAATGTACATTTGAGGGTAGATCCTAACCAAATTCTACGCTCGCGGGCTTAAACCTTATCAGCATTTTTGATGAAATAAGGGAAAACTGTTATGGAGGCGGGAGGTGTAGACATCCGACAGTTGACTTGTGGTCTAAAGATTACATCTTCACGTGTTAGACTTGATCATTATTTAACACCCGAAATACGGGTTTTATGGGATAGTCCTAAGGTCAACGGAGGATAATCCGTTACTTGAAGCGGAGAGAGAGAACGTTAGAGACATTAATTAACAATTCAAAATTGATAAAGAAAAGATGGTCGATAAACGCTTAACGGTGTATTTGTTTTTTTTAATAGATGTGCGCAGCTGAATATTCAGTAACAGTATAGAAAATATACATTAGTAATTTATTTTTATTTTATAACAAAAAGCATGTCTGTTAAGCATTATCCAAATGTGCCAGAGTCGCCAGCTCGCCAAGAGAAGAGATAGCCCGGAATAAAAACCTTCAGATTAACCAAACATTACACAAATGCACAAAAACGTGAGCAAGACCTTTCAAAATACATGCAAAGCCAAACGAAGGTATTGGACTGCCTTTAATGCTGTGACCTATATGTTAATACTGGAGCATCGACTATAAGCGCTGTATCGGCAGGACATGTGTTGGCCTTTAGCAACAGGTTTTGGTCGCACCGTTAGCTTACCTCTAGGCGGTTTGTCTTTATCTCTTGGCCTTATGTTCATAGGTGTAGGTGCTGCTTAGCAAAAAAATAAAAACTAAACTCCAAAAGCACACAGCTATGGTTCAACTAATAAAACAGCTTAAAAATTAGTTCCTTAAGTGATGATAATAAGCACTAGCTGACTCAAAATCACGGATTTTTATTATGAAGAATTTGGTCGTTACAGGCCGATTTTGTTGATACAAAAGACAAAAGTTTGATCTCAAAGAAAAGCGAGGACACGTTTTTCTCAACAGCCAGACACCGAGCAGATAAAAAAAGGAATGTTTTAAAAAAAGTAAACGAAACATTAAAACTCTGTTCTAAACAGCTCACATTAACCACGCCCAAAAGGGTGTTTATACTTTAGTTTTTGGAGTCCAAGCACAAAATGGGACCGTCGATATTGATTTGATTTAATTATTTTTTTTTTGATTTTAAATAAATATTTTGAGTTAGAAAAGAAACTCAACATGGATTAAGTTAGAAGGACCAGAGAAATTTTTTAAGCAAAGCAAGAAAATTTATCAAGAGACACTGGAATGGAGATTGATTTAGAAGTCATTAATCCAAGCAAAAGCGTACGGGCAAAGTGTTGTGCATGCTATTTTCAAGTTCGGGTAAAACTAACATATAGACCCACAGTTAAAGTAATGTTAGCTGTTGTAATCGACTATTATACAATAAAATGAAGAAAATCTAGAAGTCTGGGTCTCGACCCCTAAAAAACAGGATATCTTTCCTCTAATGACTTAAAACCTGGTTGGGCAGACCAACTGCTTACACAGTTTGATGTGGCCGCTGAAGAAGCTAAGATGAGAGGCTCTGGTTGGTCAGAGGGCGAAGTCTTAGAGATCAGATTAAAACAGGCTAAGTATGCACCGATTGTAGGCAAGTCTTACATTCCACTACCTCCAGCATTAGTCGCAAAAAAGCAGTTTTAAACATAAAGAATTATTCAGACAACAAATGTTTTATGTGGTGTGTTCTCGCAAGGTTACATCACGTTGCTAAAAACGCAGAGAGAGTATCTAACTATACCCTTACATCAATGATCTTAACTTTAGTGGGGTGTCCTTTCCTGTTAGCGTGGATTCCATTGATCAGTTTGAAGAACAAAACAAACCAATAACTGTTAATGTATACACATGGGATGAAGAAACAAATCTACTACCCATTAAAGTGTCCAAGAACAGCCCAACAATAGGTGATCCAGACAAAAATCATGTTGACTTACTACTGATGTTTTCACCAGCGGGGCTACCGCATTACACATTGATACGCACAATGAGTAGATTATTGCGGCATACTTCAAAGCATTACCATAAACAAGAATTCTGCAGAAAATGTTTAACAAGAATTCCATCTGTTAAAGCCGCAAGCGAACATAAGAAACACTGTATCGGCCCAGTTGACTGTAATACAGAACTAATTACGCCCCCAGAAGGCAGTAAAGTTAGTTTTAAGAACTGGAAAAAAACTGCAAAATTCTCCATACGTTGTTTACGCAGACTTCGAATCACTCATTGTTCCTTATGAAGGGCCAGCGCCACAAAAACTTCGAAAAACAGTCTTAATGAGTAATCATCAGATTTGTTCATTTGCCTTCATTATTGTCAGTCGGATGGCGTCATTCAAAGCCAGAATTATACAGAGGACCAATGCTGCAGAATACTTCTTAAAACGCATGCAGCAAGTGCGATAATGACTGTTCTAATAATCTAAACTTATCTGAAATCATAATGACGCCTGAAGACCAAGAACAGTATGACTCAGCCACACATTGTTGGATTTGTGGTTTAGAACTCAGTGAGAACACAAATCCGACAGTAAGAGACCATGATCACATTAGTGGAAGGTTTAGAGGAGCGGCGCATAACAAATGCAATCTTCAACTAAAGTTTGAACCAAAGACATGGAAGCTGCCTGTATTCTTTCATAACTTGCGAGGTTACGACTCTCACCTTATAATGAAAGCAGTAACCGACTCCTTCAGGGTAACATGCATTGCACAGTCATCAGAAAAGTACATGTGTTTCACTTTAAATAACATGTCTTTTTATGACTCTATGCAGCACATGATGGGATCATTAGAGTCACTGGCTATGTCCTTAAAGTCCTGCCCAATAACGGAAGAATATTTTGACCCAACACTTGTTAGAAAGGGCGTTTATCCTTATGAGTACATGAACAGTTGGGAAAGGTTTGACGAAGATACACTTCCTCCTAAAGGCGCGTTCTTTTCTAGTCTTAGAGGAAAGGACATCAGCGACTCCGATTACCAGCATGCTCAAGATAGCGTGGCAGAAGTTAGAGTGTAAAACGATGGGAGACTATCATGACTCCTACTTGATGGCTGATGTATGTTTGTTGGCGGACGTCTTTGAAAATTATAGAAAGACCTGCATGAAACATTATAGCCTGGATCCCACGCATTACATTTCTGCGCCGGGATGAGCTGGGATGCTTTCTTAAAGTTTACTGGAGTACAGATTGATTTATTGTCTGACCTCCAATGATTCAGATGATTGAAAACGGATTGCGTGGAGGAATTAGTATGGCGTCGCATCATTACTGTAAAGCAAACAACAAATACTTGGACGACTATGATCCGAGTAAAAGGTCTAACTATCTCATGTATTTAGATGCAAACAATCTGTATGGTGGGCAATGGCGCAATCGCTTCCATTACGCAACTTTAAAATGTACACAGGTACGAATAATATTCAAAAGGCATTAAAGTGGTTGGCAGTTTGACGCCGGGTCAACAGCGTGGATACATTCTAGAAGTTGACTTAGAATATCCTCATGAACTCCATGACCTGCATAATGACTATCCATTAGCAGCAGAAAGTCTAAAGATGAATCCGAGAGAGCCACCTAAACTTGTGCCCAATCTCGAGGCAAAAAAAATTATGTCTGTCATTACAGACTTCTACAATTTTATTTAAGACATGGTTTGAAATTGACAGCTGTTCATCGTATAATTGCTTTTGATCAAGAACAGTTCATGAAACCATACATCATGAAGAACACTGATCTCAGAACTAAATCCACAGATGCTTCAGAAAAAGACTTTTTCAAGCTAATGAACAACAGCTGTTTCGGAAAGACTATGGAGAATCCGCACAAGCGCAAAGATGTCAGATTGGTCACCAGAGAAAACGAAGCAATTAAGCTGACTTCAAAACCAATTATCAGGACTTTAGAAGATTTCATGATCAGCTTTTTGGCATAATGATGAAAAAAAAGAAAGTCAAATTAGCAACCTGTTATTTATTGGGTTTACTGTTTTAGAATTATCAAAGCTTTTGATGTTAGAATTTCTTTATGACTACTTTAAACCCTGTATCCATAAGTCCAGAGTACTTTACACAGATACAGATAGTTTTGTTATAGATATCCCTACTGAAGACATCTATAAAGACATGGAAATAGAATGGCTAAAGGACATGCGGGATGGTACGACACATCTGATTACCTAAAGATTCGCCTTTGCATTCAATTACTAACAAGAAGGTTTTAGAAAGATGAGGATGAATATCTGAAAGTGTAATGGGT
>CM031606.1:80516823-80524323 GCA_018398815.1 Conus ventricosus
GGTTATTTTGACACTATAGGTACTCTACATGACAGTGAAGTCAACACCAAACGTCCAAAAGTGTGAGACGACGTTTTTTTTTTGAAAGTAGCCAGTGAATGTCGAAATCTTAGTTTGAGAAAGAGTTCCAATGGATGAACCTGAAATGCAATACTAGTTTGAACTATTTTGATCCGAGAATGAGGTAGAATCTAACTGTTAGACCACATCGCAAAGAGCCCAGTCAGTACATCTATCTTATGCGGGCACAGATAATTTAGTACTTTGTACATAAGCATAGTTTTCTTGAAATGTAGTTGGGTGTACGGCGGCAATGTGATTAATTAAACCAGCTTTTCTGAGGTTGCTGAGGACGAAGATGATAGATATACCTTGCAGCCCTCTGTTCACTGGATTCAATTCTCTCTCTCTCCTCTCTCTCTCTCTCTCTCTTCTCTCTCTCTTCTCTCTCTCTCTCTCTCTCCTCTCTCCTCTGTCTCTCTCTCTCTCTCTCTCTCTGTCTCTCTCTCTTCTCTATATTTCTCTCTCTCACTCTCTCTGTCTCTGTTTCTGTCTCTCTCTCCTCTCTCTCTCTCTCTCTCTCTCTCTCTCTCTCTTTCTCCTCTCTCTCTCTCTCTTCTCTCTCTCTTCTTCTCTATATTTCTCCTCTCTCACTCTCTCTGTCTCTGTCTGTCTGTCTGTCTGTCTGTCTGTCTGTCTCTCTCTCTCTCTCTCTCTCTCTCTCTCTCTCTCTCTCTCTCTCCATCTCTCTCCTACACAACAATAACAACAAACTGCTTCTAGTCAAATGCTATCGTGACTACAGTTAGTGGTCCATTGGCGTCTCTCTCTCTCTCTCTCTCTCTCTCTCTCTCTCTCTCTCTCTCTCTCTCTCTCTCTCTCTCTCTCTCCGACACAATAATAACAGCAAACTACTCATAGTCATATGCTATTGTGACCACAGCTTGTGGTCTGTCGGCGAGTAACCCTCGTGTCGTGCGTTTGTGTACACAGAAAGGGTAGCAAGGACGGTCGAGTGTGTGTGGTGTGTGTGTGTGTGTGTGTGTGTGTGTGTGTGTGTGTGTGTGTGTGTGTGTGTGTGTGTGTGTCAACCTCGGGTGATGTCAGTGGAGGAAGGACTAGCGCACAGCCCAAACACACTCACAGCTTGCTTACAATCTCATTCATATATCATGCATTCGTCACATCAAACCACTAGTAAAGTCTATAACTTTACTACACATGACACAGAACGAAACATCGATGCATATAGAATCAAACAAAATAAAACATTCTCTCTTTCTGAACTTCACAAAATCATTATATCTAAAACTCATTACTAACCCGGTATAAATAGATTTCTACTTAACTGGCCAGGTGATCTTAACTATTCTCGAATCACTGTCTTTTTCTTTTCCTTGTTTTTTTTCTCACTGTCACTTTCACAACACGACACAACTGCTGGCACTGGTGTTGGTCTGCTTGCACCGGTCAAGCTGGACTGCTGGCAACCGGTCAGCTGGACTGCTGCGTTGGTCAGGTTGGACTGCCGAGAAAGTGCGCCTGTGCCAAGTATAGGTCGAACCCCAGTGAAGATAGAACAGGACTATCAACATCGATCTGTTCTCCTTTCTTTCTTCCTGCATTAACGCATTGCACTCTCTCTCTCTCTTCTATCTGCTCTTATCAAATGGACATGGTTGCTTTTCTTTTTCTTTTTTTTCTCTTTCTTTTCCATCTTCATTAGTTAGCAAACTCTCTCTTTCCACATCTCTCTTTAGTCCTCCTCTGCAGACTATCTCATGCAACTCTCAACTTGGTTCTCTTCTCTCCTCCCCTCATCTCACTCTCTGCCCCTCTCTCCTGCAGAGCTTCCACTCCGAAACCTCTCTCTCTCTCTCTCCTGTTCGTTCTCCCCCTCGTTCTCCCGTTCTCTCACTCTCACATCCTTCTTATCTGTTCCGATCTGTCCAAAAAGGCGAGTACCTTGTCAGTATTTTTTACCCCTGATACCCGAATTATCCCCTCTAATTCCATTGGATATTCAAATCATGACAGTCACGCCTACACACCTTACTCTCTGTGGTGGTCAATTGGTCATTTAATTGATTAGCTAGATTTTCACCCCCCACCACGCACTACCTCCCCCCTCTCCCTTTCCTGCTTAACCTACGACTCCGACTAACAATGGCGCTGGTTCCACAATTGGCTAGATGACCTGAGCCAGCGCTACGGCTCGTCTCGCTAGACATCGAGCGTCGTCAAAGCTGCTTAGTCCGTCTAGCCGGACAGACCGTCTCTGTGGAGCCTCATCCCCTATGCTTAAATTGGCTGGATCCGAACCATGGGCCGGTCTGCGTGGCGCCCAGAAATATTGAGTTAGAGCTTATGTCCAAACAACCTGGACCACGACTTGGTTGTTCTATTTTTGACCGTGACAATTTCCCCTTGCAAAAGACTATGCACCGCATCGTCTCAAAACCACGGTACAAAAAAAAAACAACACCGAATTGCTGACACACCGCTACACGTGCAAAGTTTGAAAAAATACTTTACAACCAACGGTTTTTATAAATTATAAAATACATCATTAGTGAATACCACTCCAATGAGTTATCATTGACTGCGCTTCTTGCGTTATTCATTCATTTTATAACGACCTCTGTGCGCACTTATGCGATTTCCCTACCTGCGGATTTGCCATCTCTCCTTTTCCACAATTCTTATGAAAAGCACAATATAATATGATCACGATCCATGACACTTCACTGAGGAATCCCATCCTCACTTATTGCAAATAATGCATTACTACACAAGCGGCTGTATGCTCACCAAGCATAACTACATTTACATGACAAATCTCACAAGAAAATATGACAAGTCTCACACAAAAAATATGAGCCATGGCCAACTGGGAATGAACCCATATCCAATCAACATAACTGTAATCACACATATTATCAACAAAGCACCCCGGATATGACTGACTTCCTCTGAGTTGCAGCTTGCTAGACTACGCGACTTAAATAGTCAGCTCCGACATTCTGTCGACTGGATGTACTGCACTCGATACCTGTAGGGCTGCAGTGCCATTGCCCAACGCAGAACTCTGCTGTTTTTCAACTGGCCTCCTGCAGGAATTGAGTGTTGATGATCATCCTCTACACGAACTCTTTCCCATACAAGTATATTGTGGAACTTCTGCACGGCCCACACGACACTAAACACTCCTTCTCCACCGTTGCGTACCCCTTCTTCACAACTTTGTCAACTTCCTGCTAGCATACCTCACAGGGAACTCGACCCCTTCATGCTCCTGCAACAATACTGCACCTATCCCACCACCTGATGCATCTGTCCGCAACAAAAATGGTTTGGACATATCTGGTAGCTTCAAGATGGGACGGGAACCTAGTCTTTCCAGCACCGTCTGCAGTGCTTGCTCTGCAGCGTCTGACCACTCGACCACTGCCGGTTTCCCTGCCTTGACCAAATCACTGAGAGGACTCGTGATTGCTGCGAAATTTGGAACAAACTCCCTATAGAACCCAATAAAACCTAGCAGACTCCTGACTTCTGTTTTGGTCTTGGTCTCTCTGAATTCATCATCTTCTCCACCTTTCCTCTTTCCGGCTGCTTTGTGTCGCCTCCGACAACAAAACCTAGGAATCTCCAGCTTGGAAAACCAACCTGGCACTTTGTTGGTCTGGCTGTGAGATTGGCTTGCCTCAACCTCTCTAAAACTGCTCCTAGCTGCCTCATATCTCCTCCATGTCTCGGACGCTATCAGAATGTCATCCATGAAATTCACAACGCCTTCCAATCCCGTCAATAACTTCCTCATCATCCGAGAGAAGACTGCAGCGCGTTGACCATACCAAAAGGAAGTACTCGACACTGGTATAGCCCCATAGGAGTGGAGAATGCTGTGACTTCCTTTGAGTCCTCACTCAGGGCTATTTGCCAGTAACCCTTGCTCAGATCTATCCTGGTGAAATACTGCTCTTGCTTGTGGCGATCTGAGCGAACAGTCTTCCATGTTCGGTATGACCTCTGCATCGACCTTGGTGACACTGTTCAGACGTCTATAGTCGACACAGAATCGATGCTCACCTGACTTTTTCCTCACTAAGACGACGGGTGCACTATATGATGATTTGGACGGTTCAATCACCCCAAGGTCCAACATCTTTTCTACCTCCTCCTCGATCACTTGCTTGGTGGCATATGGGATCGGTAGGCTTTCACATGTACGGGTTTCTGCGATGTTAACTCCACCGTACATGTTATCTAGAGTTGTCCTGCCTGGTTTATCAGTCAGGGACGCCCTATACCGTTCTAGGAGCCCCCTAACTTCCTCCTGTCTCCTACTGTCTAGCCCTTCATACAGTGACACATCCCTGTATGACTCTTCTCCTGGAAACTCAGGCAACAAAATCTCCCCTTCTCCTGCTGGGTCTCCTTCACCTCCATCAATGATTGCTGCTGCGCCTATGTGCTGAGTCTCACGCTGAATATATTTGCAGAGCAAATTTGCATGGAAAAGTTTTGATTTCCCATTCACATCGATTCGGTAGTCCTGATCTACCTTTTCAATGATGGTGAATGGTCCCTTCCAATGCATCAGCAGCTTGTTGTGATCCGTGGGAAGCAGTAACAGGACTTGATCTCCCACCTTGAGAATTGCTTCCTCACCTTCCTGTCATACTGCTTCTTCTGGACGACCCTAGCCTCCTGCAAACTCTCCCTTGCGACCTTACATGTCTCCTCGAGCCTATTGCGTAGGTCCACCACATACTGATAAGTGGTTTGACCTCTTCGGACTCCTGTTCTCCGGACCACAGCTCTTTGAGAATGCACACTGGTCCCCGAACTGTCCGCCCATACAGCAGCTCAAATGGCGAAAAGCCTGTGCTCTCCTGAGGGCTTCCCTGTAGGCGAACAGTGCCGCTGGAATGTAGCGGTCCCAATCTGCTGGCCTTTCCTCACAGAGCTTCTTTAAGATGCCCTTTAGCACACCATTGAATCTCTCCACCAAGCCATTGCATTGTGGGTGGTATGGGGTAGTGAGAAGCTGTGTGATCCCTAGCAGCCTGTTGACCTCCCTCATCACGCCTGAGTGAATTGTGACCCCCTGTCACTGAGAATTTGTGCTGGCACACCCACGCGAGAGAAGATGTCTACCAGCCCTTCAGCGACCTGTTGCGTATCTACGCCTTTCAATGCAACCGCTCTGGGTATCTGTCGCGTAGTCCACCATCGTCAACACATACCTGTGCCCACCTTTGGAACAGGGCGCGATTGGGCCAATCAGATCAACAGCCACCCTCCTGAATGGTGTGTCAATGAAAGGGGGATGTTTAAGAGGCGCCTTCCTCTTCACCCCTCTTGTGGCTGACCTTTGACACACGTCACATGACATGCAGAAACGCTTGATGTCTGCCATTGCTCCTGGCCAATGAAAGTCATCAAAGATTCGGTCAGCTGTTTTGCGGTGCCGAGATGACCCGCCATGAGCGACTCGTGACCCACTGACATGACAGTGTCACGATAACCTGCTGGTACCTCTAACTGAGTGGTCACCTTACCTGTCTTCCCCTTGTGAACACTCGGTACAACAGCCCGCCTTTCACAAGAAATTCTGTCTCACCTCCTCTAACCTCCTGTTTCTCTCCACCTCTTGCCAACTCCCAAGACTTCACGAGCGAAGGGTCTTGTTCCTGCGCTGCCCTAAACTCATCAGGCGACACATCTATGCCTGACTTCCTTGCTGGAACGACTAACGGTTTATCCACCTTTCCTCCCTCCTGCTCCGTGTTTGAACTGCTGCCCCTGTAGCAGTCAACAACTCAGGATCCCCTGGATCCCTTGCACCCGGAATATTCCGATGATCAAATCATGAAGGGTTTCTCCATCACCAACGCAGACAACTCGCCTGAGAAGTAAGGGTACGTACTTCTATCTTAGCAACTGGAAAACTCCCTCACAGTGCCATCGATTAGAGTACAGTCTGATTTGCCCTGTCAAATCCCCTTTCTCGACCAGCGTTGTTCGTACTACACCGCATGAACAACCAGTGTCTCGTAACACTTTCACCCTCTGCTGGCCAATCCACCCTTCTTCCACTGGTAAACGAACCACTCAGCCTAGTGCCCTCCAATCCCTGACACTGACTGCTGTCCAGTGCTAGCCATAGGCTGCACTCCACCCTCTTCAGATCGGATCCCTGTTGGTTCCACTGCAGGTCGTTTCCCTTGACGACCCTATCCACCTCTTGCAAGGCTGCTGCCTTCTGGAACTCATGCGACAATCCCTCGCCACATGTCCCTTCTTGTGACAAATGAAACACCTAATGTCCCTTTGCCCTTCCTTCTGCCCCACCACTGGGTTTGCAGACTTTGCAGAAAACTCCCCTGGTCTCCTTGCACTCTTCTCACCTGTGCCTAGCACCTGTTTCTCCTGCACCTTCGTGCCCAAACGTGCCTCTCTATACACCTCTGCGAACTTCAACAACTCGCCTGCTGTCTCTGCTGTCTCTCTTTCCAAATGTATAGTTAACTCAGGGCCGCAACCTGACAAAATCTGTTCTTTCATCACTAGCTCTTTCAATTCAGCGAACTCCTTTTTCGTACCACTCAACTCTAACCACTTCTCAAAATAGTGATCCAAACGTGCACCAAACTGAGTGTACGTCTCACCTGCTGAATTTAGCTGAACGAAATTTCTTCCTGAACCCCTCCTCTGTGAGGTCGAATCCTTTCATCAACGATTCCTTCACAGCGCCGAAATCAGACTGTTGTTCTGCTGGCAACGCAGTGAAAATTTGTAATGCCTTACCCGTCAGTAACGCCGACAAAATGACTGCCCACTCTTCTGGAGGCCAACCCTGACTGGTCGCAAACGTTTCGAAACGACTGATGTATGCATCAATCGAATCGGTTCCTTCAGAGAATTTTGGCAACTTGGGTCGGGGAGCGTAACTGCGCACAGAGAACACTGGAAACTGAACTCCCATCCTCGGTGGTCTCCCTCTGTATTCTCACTTTCTCTAACTCTAATTGAACCTTTAATCTTTCCGTTCCTGCTTCATTCTTTCTGTTTCCTGCGCTTCCCTTATTCTTTCTGTTTCCTGCGCTTCTACTGCGACAACGGCGTCTTTTCTGCGCGTTCATCCCTTTCCATCTTTTGCTGGTTTTCAACGAACGCTCGCAACTCATCTCCTGAGTAACCTAGATCACGAGCGATGCTCACAAGTTGTTCAATAGGGTGTTCTTTTCTTCCGCCATTATATCTCTTTCTTTTTTTTTTTTGAACAAGATTTTATTACTACGACAGCCAAACTGGTGGTTACCGACACGAGTGACGTAATAGCAAATCCTATGAATGATAATATTAGCTTGGGACAACGTAGTTAGTTTTATAAGACGCCCAGCGCCTGACCCAACTATGAGAGCGAATTATAGGTAATCTGTGCGAAATAAGTACTCTGGGGCTGAAATGCCAAGCCTAGTATTAACTATC
>CM031606.1:80529323-80531317 GCA_018398815.1 Conus ventricosus
GTCATGAAGACCACAACAACAAGCAGGAACAATGAGATGCAATGGACACTCTGGACGCGCTAGATGACCCTTTACTTTGCTGACGACCTGGCACTCCCCCTCCCACAGTCACCACAGATGCAGGACAAGACCAGCTGGGCCCTTTAGACAACATCAGCAGGGAAAAGGGCTCAAGATAAACAAGAAGCAGACCGAGCGATGAAGATCAACAACCACAGGCAGCAGCCCAGTCACAGTCAGAGCGAGCCATCAGGGAAAATAGATTCCTTTTTCTCCTTGGGAAGCGTAGTTGACAAGCAGGGGCTCACCGACCGAGACATCATGGCCAGGGCAGGCAAGGCGCGAGCAGCGTTCATCAATGCTAAAAAAAAAATCTGGGGCCCTTTGGAAGATCAGAAGGACAACAAAATTGCAAAATTTTTCAATTCAACGTGAAGTCGGTTCTGCTCTACGACTGCGAGACTTGGGAATGACCAAGGCAATACAGCAAAAACTTCTGACTTTCTCAACACCTGTTGAGGCATATCTTCAAAACCAGATTGGCCAGAGAAGAACAACAATATAGATCTATGGAAAACCAAGCTGGGGAGGAACCAGTGACCAACAAATCTGCGGAGGAAGTGGGGCTGGGTTGGACACACTCCAGTGAACTGCATCCAGCATCACACGCCAAGCCTTGACATTGGGAAACCCCCAGGGGAAAAGGAAGAGAGGCCGACCTCACAGCAGCTGGGGGGTGAGACACTGAGGCAGAGATAAAGAGGCAGGGGACCAACTGGACTCCATTCAAAAGAGCAGCCCAGAGAACGGGATTATGCCGCTTTTGGCTCCCCCCGTCTCAACCAGTTTTTTGGGCGGAGCCCTCAACCTGTTTTCGACCGGGGCGACTCCAAAAGCGGCATAATTTCCGTTCTCTCCAGTAAACCCTACCCGGGCCCTTGGGCCGGGGTTTCGACCCCGCGACCCAAAAGCGGCATAATACTGTTCTCTACTAAGCATGACTTTAATAACCAAAAAAATAACGACCCTACAAACATGCAAAACTGTTAGGGTTATTGTTTTCAATACTAATTTACTAAACTTTTTAGATTTTAGTTTTTGCCCTTTAATCCTGTGTTTTTCTTGATCATTCTCAATAACATCATTTTCGCGCAAACATTCATCAAATGAGTCTCTGTCTTTCATGTGAAATAAAACTACAGTCTTTAACTGTTTTCTAAAATCTTTTTTTAAAAACCCAGTTATATTTTTGACATAAAATCCACACACTATCCCAGCATGTCTTCCACTGAAAGCCGTTTTGACAAAGCGTTTCTTTTTTTTAATTATGTCTTTTTCTGCGAACATCCCTCTATAATAAATATGTCTGCGTTCCTTCAAACAGTCTATAAAACTGTTCTAAACACTCACTCAGTTTATTGCTAGGATCAACTAAATATATGTCATCATCTGTCCATATAAACCTCTAATCATGATATGCTTTGTTTTCCCTTTAAGTGTTTGGACAGAAAATCACAATGTGATCAAAATTTAACGATAAACTGTTTGTAATAGGCTAGACAATATTGTATTCCACAACCAGTTGCCCACAAATTAAGAGCAATGAGAGTTTTGTCAAAATTTAACGCTCCATGGTTTATAACAGGATTTATCAACCAGTATTATTTTTATCATACCTCCTCAAAACTTGTTATATAATAAACCATGAGGCTAAATGTGTAAGATTATTTCCCTTCAGTTCTGTAAGATGTTTTTATTTAAGTCAAACATGATTTTTTGCTTTTGTTATGACTTATACCTCACCATGTGAAAACGACATGGAACGTTAAGACTTAACGTCTAAGTTTTGCCACTATATTAATTCCTTTATAAGGGCGTCACTAACGCCCCAACCCCATCCCTCTCACATCTTTAAAGACAAAATTTTTAAATACAGTGACGTGTCTCTAATTTCTGCTTGAAAACGTAATTTGTAGAACTTTCTTTAAACTTTT
>CM031606.1:80532317-80534817 GCA_018398815.1 Conus ventricosus
ATTTAACTTAAAAAAATCCAAGAAAGACCTGGGAAAGATTAATGTGATGACTAAGTTGAAGTTTCATGCATGTAAAACTGTAATTCTGAAAGACGTCTGCTAAAAAACACACGTCAGCCAATAAATATTGATCAGGGATAATCGCCCATCGTTTCGCAGTGTAATTCTGTCCAGGCTTTCTGAGCGTATTCATATTCAGCATCATTATGTCTTTGCCTCTAAGACTAGAAAAGAAAGCCCCTTTAGGAGATGCGAGTCTTCATCAAACCTTTCCCACGAGTTCAGTATTCATAAGGATAGAACACCTTTGCGCACTAAAGAGGGATCAAAGTATTGTTTGGGTGATTGAAAGTCTTGAAGCGATCCTGCTAACTTAATCCAAACTAGCCATCAGATGTTGGCAGAGTCATAAAAGGATAAAGAGTCAAGAGTAAAAAGTCATGTACTTTCTGAAGACTGTGCAATGCAGGTAACCCTCTTATATTCGGATGTCCCCTGCTTGCATGATGAAATGAGAATCGGTAACCCGTAGGTTATGAAAGAAGATGGGCAGTTTCCATGTCTTGGGGTCACCCTTAACGAAGATTACAATTGTTTGTGTGCTGCCCCCTAAACTTCCAGTAATTGATCGTGGTCTCTTACTGCGTTGCTAATAATTCTTTATTGCATATCCAACAGTGTGAAGATAAGTCATAGCGTTCTTGGTCTTCAGGGTCATAACAATGTCTGAAAGATTAGTTGGTTGGATAGCTGATTGCGAAGTTGTTTCATCTGCTCTAAGAATCTACAAAGCTGCATTGGGGCCTCTGAAAATCTCTGGTGTTGTGTGTTGACCGTCTGACCTAACAACAATAAACGCATAAGAACAGATCTGATGGTGGGTTAATAAGGTGTTTTTTTGTTCTTGTTGTTGTGGGCCGTAGTACTGCGGTAAGTTTGATTCAAAGCCCAGCATAAACCACGTATGGACTCATTTGCATTTTGTGTATATTCTTAAAACTAACTTTAGCCCCCGGTTTAGGTGTGGGGAGTTTGGTTTCAAAAGTCTACAATACTTTTACAATTATTTTTGTGTTTGACAGCTGATTCTATAGTGGAGATTCTGAGAAAAACACCTTCTAAAAATATCTTTTTTAGCATGATTCTTTGATGTAAACCCCATAAGTCTGCTTTTTGTTCTAATTAATACATAATGACTCTTAGGGTCGTCTGTAAACGGGATCAAGTCTACATGCTTGTTAAGTGATTCACCAAAGTAGGTGCGTTGGGAGAAGCCTTAAGCACAGATTGGCTTTTACAGACCATGTGTAAAACGCTTACAGTGATTGGTTTGTTTTGCTCTTCAACTGAGATATACTTCTATACTTACTGGAAAGTTATGTTATCAAAGTTTCAGGCTATCTTTGTTTTTGTCATAATTGGAAACTCTGTTTGCATGATTTTTAACAGGGTGTAAATGCGCTAAAACACACCACATAAAACACATGTTGTCAGAATTATGTATTTTTTAAGACTGCTCGTTTTAAAACTAACTCTTTTGGGAGGAAGGTAAGAATTGCCGACTAAAGGATAGAACTTTGTTCTCAATTTGATTTCAAGGAACTGTCCCTTCAGACCAGCCAGAACCCCTTAACTTTGCCTCCCACTTGCATGGTTAAACTGTGTAAGCATGTAATCAGCCCAGTTAGAGTTAAATTTCGTGATAGCTGATTACTTCTTTCTGTTTAGTTGAAACCCAGACTAGCATTTTAGAAACATGGGGGCGTTATATAATCAATCAGA
The DNA here is from genome assembly GCA_018398815.1 of Conus ventricosus. Taxonomy (NCBI): domain Eukaryota; kingdom Metazoa; phylum Mollusca; class Gastropoda; order Neogastropoda; family Conidae; genus Conus; species Conus ventricosus. The sequence continues at coordinate 80,534,100 of CM031606.1, forward strand.
ACGGCCAACAACACTTTTACGGGGGCTCGCGTTGAAGAGACTCTGGCATTTAGAGATGGCGGTGCCACGCTTTCATGAACGTTTTGTAGGGTTAATAATATTCATGTCTACTTCACTGAACATATTCCCTCAATTGTTTGTCACTACCAAATATTTCTTCCATCGTATATAGTTTTCCGTCCTCGAATTTACTTGTGGTCGTCATTTTTAAAGCCACAATATTTACGTAGATTAAAAAAATAAATGTTAAATAAAAGAAGTAAAATGCGCTTTTATTCTTCACCAAATGCCGCAACGCTTCAAGACACGTTAACCTTACAATAACACCCGCCAATATTTTAGCTTTTTCTGAATCACTACAGTCATGTTTATCACTTTGATTGCTTCATTAAATAGTTTCACTATTATCTTTTATTTAAATTTTCTACATCATTCTCAAACCCAAATTCACTAAAATCAATGTTTAATAATTTCAATTGTTTCGTCAAATAGTTCATTACAATTCTTTAAATCAGATTCGCTGAATTCGGGAGTCATTTTTTTAATATAAAATTAAAAAAAAATTAATTGTAAATTCAGCTCTTATTCATAGCCTTTTCTAATCGTAAAATTGATCTTTATTAAAGCGAATAGCTACTCCTTCAGGGGTAGTAGAAACAGTCCCGATTAACCCTCTTCAGGAGCTATATTATCAACTAAAATCGCAAACAAATTTACA
>CM031606.1:80539817-80547317 GCA_018398815.1 Conus ventricosus
ACATACACATACATATATGCGCGGTCATACGCGCGCACACACATGCGCGTGCATGCATGAATGCACACATAAACGCAATCGCGTGCACACGCCATCACGAGAGAGAGAGAGAGAGAGAGAGAGAGAAGAGAGAGAGAGAGAGAGAGAGAGAGAGAGAGAGAGAGAGAGAGAGAGTGATTGACACACTTTATTGGCATCACGATTATACAGGACAACTGCCATTGATGGAGATAAGAGTACAAAATAGCAAGCGCACACACACTCAGATACACGCACATACACATACATATATGCTCGTGCATGCGCCTGCACGAACAACACACACACACACACACACACACACACACACACACACACACCACAAACACACACAACACACACAACACCACACACAAACACGCGTGTGCGCTTTTTGCACAATCATGTGCACATGCCGTCACGAGAGAGGAGAGAGAGAGAGAGAGAGAGAGAGAGAGAGAGAGAGAGAGAGAGAGAGAGAGAGAGAGAGAGAGAGAGAGAGAGAGAGAGAGAGAGAGAGATCAACACACTTAATTGGCATAAGTATTTCAAAGGAACAGTGCCATTGAGGGAATTAAGAGTACGAAACAGCAAGCACACACACACACTCTAATACACTCTCATACACATACCTATATCGTATACGTGTGCGCGCACGCGCACTTCACAGGCATGATTCGCGACGAGTTATGCGCATCTGCTGTATGCCCGGACAGAGATAATCTTTTTTAATTTTCTTTCTTTCCTTTCTGGTTTCCGGTGTGAACATTACTCACCGCCGAATCTTGACGAATTCAACTAGCAGACTTGCACAGACTGAGTATGGATGTGGAAGCAGGCACAACTGCTCCATACGCTCGCTGTCCCCACTTGGTCGGGTAGTGCTCGTAAATCCCCCCAGAGGGTAAGAATAGTTCATTTTGCTCACCCTGTCGATTCATTGTACGACAATTGTGGTTAACTGATGCACTTTCTTTAAACATTTTGGATCAAAATGTTCAGACTTTGTGATGTTTGCATTTGTTTTCGAAAATGCTCAGTCAGTTTCCTCATTTGTACGTTTTTGCTGAGTAGTACGGATTTGGTCATTTCGATTCTGCTCTTTCTAATCTATCACTACTTTTCATGTTGAAAATGGTGTTGTTCACTTTGCAGGGATTTTTTTGTCTGGGGTGCTGGCCTGGCTGGCTGGGTGTTCTGGTGGGAGTGTCTGAGCGGTCCGGCTTCCCCCTCCTGTGGTGTGGCAGCCCTCTGGGAGGCCTTCCCCCTCCTGTGGTGTGGCAGCCCTCTGGGAAGCCTTCCCCTCCTGTGGTGTGGCAGCCCTCTGGAGGCCTTCCCCCTCCTGTGGTGTGGCAGCCTTCTGGGAGGCCTTCCCCTCCTGTGGTGTGGCAGCCTTCTGGAGGCCTTCCCCTCCTGTGGTGTGGCAGCCTTCTGGGAGGCCTTCCCCCTCCTGTGGTGTGGCAGCCTTCTGGGAGGCCTTCCCCCTCATGTGGTGTGGCAGCCTTCTGGGAGGCCTTCCCCCTCCTGTGGTGTGGCAGCCTTCTGGGAGGCCAGGACTTGCCCTTTTCTTCCCCAGTGCCTTCATCTTCCCCCTCCTGTGGTTTGGCAGCCTTCTGGGAGGCCAGGACTTGCCTTCTCTTCCCCAGTGCCTTCATCTTCCCCTTCCTGTGGTGTGGCAGCCTTCTGGGAGGCCAGGACTTGCCTTCTCTGCCCCAGTGCCTTCATCTTTGACAGCTGTTGGCCTGCCTACCTCCTGAGCAGCCGTGTCTTCCTTCCGGACGGCTGACCAGCGCTCTACTTGCGACTTCGTCCCCTGGTGACCAGTCGCAGGTGTGGGACTAACTTCATCTTCCCCTGTAGTGCCCAGTCACAGGTATTGGACTCTTTTATCTTCTGTGCCCAGTCGCAGCAGTGATATTGTGTGGATTGCCTTCAGTGCAACTGAAACTGAGGTCAGAGTGGTTTCTTTTCTATGTGTGTGTGTGTGTGTGTGTGTGTGTGTGTGTGTGTGTGTGTGTGTGTAGTGTGTGTGTGGTGTGTGTGTGTGTGTGTGTGTGTGTGTGTGTGTGTGTGTGTGTGGTGTGTGTGTGTGTGTGTGTGTGTGTGTGTGTGTGTGTGTGTGATGTGTGTGTTTGTGTGTATGTGTGTGTGTGTGTGTGTGTGTGTGTGTGTGTGTGTGTGTGTGTGTGTGTGTGTGAGTGTGTGTGTGTGTGTGAGTGTGTGGTGTGGTGAGTGTGTGGTGTGTGTGTGTGTGTGTGTGTGGTGTGTGTGTGTGTGTGTGTGTGTGTGTGTGCAAGTCAACCCCAGCTTGGACAGCAGCACACCTGACTTGTGACATGATATCCAGAATCATACCCAGAAAGACTTGAACGCGATTATCTTCTGTAAAAAAGTAAAAATTTTGTTGTTGATGTTGGCATTTTCATAAAGGGTGATGATATGAATCCTTCTCCCTAATATTACTGATGTGTCATGCGGAAAAATATGAATTATTTTCTAGCAAAACAGGGAGTGTGGGTGACACATATGTGTGAATTAGTTTAACTTGATGTTGAGTTCCATGGTAACAAAAAGAAAAAAACCCTTCCTTTCTTTGTTATTAAATGGCACTCCTCGTAGATTCTTCTTAGGGTATCATTTTGTAGGGGGTGTGAGGGAGTGAAAGAAGATTGATTTGTGAAATAACAAACAATTACACCCCTTTTTAAAATCCAGGAGACAATAAAAACGGGCTTTAGCAAGCCCCCCTCCTCCACTCTTTTTGACACACAAAACACCCCACACACCACACACACCCCCAACAAAAAACCACCCACACACCCACCAAAAAAAAGGAACATGCCATCATGAAAGGAGACAGACAGAAGCCGGACGATGACAAGCCTTTTCATTCTTTTCTACAAGATAAAACGCTTTTTTACGTTTTTTTGTTGTTGCTGTTTTTGTATTATCATTGTTGTTATCTTATTAATGGTAATGAAATTATCTTATTAGCATCCTCTTCCTTTTCCCTGGTTTTTGTTCCCTGGTTTCCTTCACTGGGGTACGCTGATAGGGTGGTGGTGTTCACCTTTCGTTGGGCAAAGGAGACCTATTTTTTTCCCCCGTCCCAAGCCGTTATGGTAACCACTCTTTCTCTCTTTTTTTTTTACGTTTTAAATTTTGAAAAATTTTCGCTTCTTTCCATCTGTGCACGTCATTTAAAACTAAGTCTTTTTCATTTTAATAGCACTTCGACGGGGTATTGTATTTATATTACGAATGTTTCGTTGTCTGCGAAATGTGGAAAAATTGTGACCAGTTTGTTGGGCTATAACTTTTTTCTTGGCATCAAGTTTTAAATCTTTAAATGTTCAGTTTTTTATTAGTACTTGGGCGGTAGTTTCGCGTTTGCTAATGATAGAGGCGGGTTTTCAGGGTTAAACTCGCCTTTTGGGACGGTTTTCAAATGGAGAAAACTGGTTTTATTTTCTTTGGGTGGGTCGTTAGTTCCCTTTTTGCCGAAATTTTGTGCTTTTGGTTTTCTATCATTAAGTCGAGTCGCGGAACGTTGGTAGGGGTTTTGTACGCCACATTTTTACGCGGGGGGAGTGAGGATTTTCTTCCGTTGCGCCTTTTCCTTCGGGCGCCGTCGTAGATTGTTTGTTTGGTGTCGGGCGTGAATGAAGAATTATTAATTTTTTGTTGATTTGAAATTGGTTTTTTGTCATCAGTTTAAGGGGGGGGGGGGGGGGGAAAGGAAAAAAAAAACATAAAAAACCCATTTCTTTACTTTGTATTCGAATTTTAAAAATGTTTTTTACTATAAAAAAAAATTCCCTTTATAAAAAGGATAATGTTATTTTGGATTGAAAACTGATTGGTCCCCCCCTGGAGCAACGGGTGACAGTTCTGATAGGTTGAGATTTTTTTTTTTTTTTTTTTTTTTTTTGGGGTCCAAAAACCCCGCGCCCCTCGAGGGGTGCATCCACGCCCTCATTCCCACACCCCCTCCCCCAGCCAAAAAGCCCCTCGGCCCCCCCCGCAGCCCCCGCACCGGGAATCCACAGGGAGTGTCCCGTCAAGGTCTAGAGGCAAACCCCCCGGAGGGACACTGCACTGTGCCGAGTCACTTCGGTGGGGTTCAGTGGGCCGTTCTGATCTAACATACGGGGGAACCACCCATAAGCCCCCCACTGACGACAAAATGGCTTAGTCACGGAGCCCGGCTGAGTGAGTCTCCCCCCGGGGGCACACCACGTCCCTCCCCAAAGACAGCCCCCATGGACTCGCCCATACCCGGGGACCCCCCGAAACCCAAACCCAAAGGGCCCGAGTGGAGGACATCGAAACTGAATCCCATGGAGAGGTCTGAAGGGCCCCGAACTTGGACTTTTTTTTTTTTTGCTGATCGTGAGGGGAGGATGATTAAGTGATGTAGGATTTCCAATTTCGGTTGGGACTACTGACAGGGCTGTATCTACGCTTCCTTTCATAATTTCCCCCGGGGTAACCAGGGCCCAAAAGATACAGGCACCTCCCGTGTTGGTCAGAAAAAATTTGGGAAGACTTCGAAAAGCTCCTTTTAAATGGATGGAACTCGACTGTGGGTCCCGTCTTCCCAACTGGTCCCCAGCAAATCAATTGGGGAGGAGCGGTCGGGGCGAAAAAATACAGACTTGTGGGTTCGAACCCACGACCCCCCAACCGGGGTCCGCGGGGCTAACCCCTTCGCCCCGGCGGCTGGGTGACTAGCTTGAGAGTGTTAAGGGTTGTGGAAAGAGAAGGTGTGCTCATCTTTAATGCCAGAAGTGGTATGCAACCCGCAATTTTTTTTTTATTTTTTTTCCAAACCCCCCCCCCCCCCCCCCCCCACCCCACACACCTTTTTTCTGAAAGGATAGTGTATATGTTAAAAGGTTAAAACAATGTTTTGATCTACCGCAGGGTTTCTTTTTTTTTATTGCGTTGGACTCGGCAACAAATGGGGGGGGGGGGGGGGGGGGGGGTCAGACAGAAGGCGGAGCGCCGTTGCCCAAAAAGCCCTCTCCAGTGTCGGGCGTAATTCGTGAAAAACCTTTGCCCCCCCTTGACTTATCCCCAAAAACCAAACCAAGTGACCCCCTTTTTACCACCCCTGGGCCGTCTTCGCCCGGTCAAGTGGTGCAGACGTTTGAAGGGACGTTGTTGTGTGGGGGTGAAAGTGGTTAGGGGTGAAAGGTGGGATGCCTTAATTTTTTTTTTTTTTTTTTAATGTAAGAAGTTGATAAATTTTTCTCTCTTTTTTTCTTTTGTGATTTTTTTTCAAAAACGCCCAAAAAAACTCTTGTTGTGTAGACCCCGTTATTAATGTATTTGTTTTGCTCCTATTTTCTTCTGTGGGGTGGGTATTTTGAATAGTGGGCTAGGTTGGGACTTTGTGCTTTTCCTGGGCACTCAGGAGGGATATTCTGTCTATGTTTGTCCAGTAGAATAGTTAGTTCTGAATAAACCTATTTTCTTCTTTGTCCGCCATTTCCTTCTATGCTCTCGGTCTATACTCCCTCTTCTGACTTAGGGCCCTTTCCCACCAGGTCGTGTTAACGAGTGTATGTATATTTGCGTAGTGAAATTGTGTCTTGTCACTCTTGCCTTGTGTGGTTTGGTGGAGTGAACATCCGAGTGCTTGCTTTGCTGCACGCACACACTACAGAACCCCAGTCAGGATAGTCCCCCCCTGACACGTAAAACGAAGCTTACTTCATCGTTGAGATCTTCCACCACAACCGTCAATGGCGATGACCCACGTTCAGGTGAAAGCTTCGGTGGCCCAGAATGCATCAGAGTAAAGCAGAGTGCTCTGAAGTGTTACGTGACCCAGAATGAGTCATGTTCACGCACACTGTTTTAAACCCCATGTGACCTATAATGCGATATCGGGACCCAAGTGGAAACCGATGTCGAAATTAAAGGCGGCTGTTTAAGAATGGGGTTCCGGGCAAAATGACAGACCATGACGTCCTCAGTAAGAGGTAAGTGAACATGTATAGGTAAGTGCAGTAGCTTGTAAGAGTTTGTTGTAGATCCTGTGGTAGGTATTCAGCTTGCAGATGACAAAATATGCGAGGCGGTATTAAAACGAAGAGGATCCTTTTATTTACAAACATTGAAGAATATGGAAACAACAAATAGCAACCAACTCACATTCAGGTTCAATAAGTCCTTCAGGAACTCAATCATACATACAGCAGCCAATATTCTACTAATGGCAGCTTTTCATCGACTAGATTCCAATTCAGTGAAGACTCGAACACTTCTGTGTATGACAAGGACTAGAACTCTTCAACCACTCTCATTTCTCTCTCCCTCCAGTCGTACAGCTGCCATCCTTTTATGTTCTGTTCTAGAATATTCTGCATATCGGTAGCCAAAACAATGGCGACAAGCTTATGCGAAATGTGATTCGATCAGCTTCTACAACATTCTCGAACCTTTGGTAATGCACTAGCAACTTACGGAGATCTGGTAATGATTCTGATATGATCTCGAGTATTCCAATCGCATTATCACTGATCCAAAATCAAAAGTGAACATTTACGCATACGTTCACTTTCCAAGTGTTTTTGAATAAATCAACAGCAGCAGCACTACATTGACCGAAAATACAGAGATCTGAAAGCGAAAAGTCAAAGAAGGCTTGCAACTCGTCATTATTCCATTGACGTCTTTCGCGAAAGTTCCTCCTCTCTTGTCTCCCTTTTAAATTGAAACACCCAAATAGAGCCTCAACGTGCGTGGGTCATCGTGACCCAGAGTCATCTTCAATATTAGTGGACTCCAAACGTGGGGCTGTCGATCAAACTGGATTAAGCAAGTGAAAAACACAAAATTGGTCATGCTGACACTCTCGGGGTTGTTGGACCAACTATGGACCTGCGTGGTTGGGGATGAGGGGTGATGCACATGGGTAAACATAAACCTGGGGAAGAGAGGGGGAGCACAGACCTAGAGGGACGGGAATGAATATGAAAGAACAGAGAACTGGGAGAGATGTAGACCCGTGGGAAAACAGACTGGGGTGAAATAGACCAGGGGCTCCAAAGGGACGCTGCTTTCGGCATCAATTCCCTTGCATCATTCTTCTTGTGTCACGAATTAAAAGTGGGGCATACTGATGCATTGAGCGGGGATGTTGTATGATATTTTGTTGTGAGTCCCTATCGTTTGTTAGCCTGTATTTCTACAGTTTCTTACTTTGCATTCGAGACACAGCTACTTTGTCAGTAAATGTTAGGCAATTTTCTTGATAATTATGTAATTCAAGCAGATAACATGAGACGTACATAGCGCATACTGACGCTTCAAATCGGGTCCTACTGTGTGTGTGCGTGTGTGTGTGTGTGTGTGTGTGTGTGTGTGTGTGTGTGTGTGTGTGTGTGTGTGTGCGTGCGTACGTGCGTGTGTGTGTGTGTGGGGGGGGGGAGTGTGTGTGCGTGTGTGTGGGGTGTGTGCTTGCTTGTGTGT
>CM031606.1:80549817-80563688 GCA_018398815.1 Conus ventricosus
GGGGGATTTTTCCCTCGGAGTTAACATTGGTTCTGACTCCATTTTCCACACAGTCCTTCGAATGAGACTATAAACCGAGGTTCCATGTGAGAACGCACGCATAACATCTTGCACACACGTAAAATCCCATCATCAACTTTCGGAAGAGAAGGCCAGTTTGGCTGTTGGTATGGATGACACGTTGCACATAGCATGCATCCTGCGTAAGAAATGGAAAGAATGAAAGGAAGTAAGGAAATTGCGTGAACGATATTGAATTATTTGGACTGGATGACACGGGAAACGACTGAATGAAGCGCCAGCTAGCAGCTCTTCAGTTGGCACTACCCAGGTAGGCAGCCTGTTGTGTAAACGTGTGTGGATTCCAAAGCGCTTAAAGCTTGGTCTCTAGCCGAGAATAGGCGCTATATAAGTATTCATAATAACAATGATGATAACATACCAAGAACAAGGAAAAGGTTATGAGTGACAGATGATATTCTGTATATATGCATCACATACTATAGATCTATGGAGTAAAATATAGCCCCCCACCCCCCTACTTTCTCCCAATAGCATTGATGAACTCGAAGGAGAAAACGACAAGACGCCAATTAGAAAGGGAATGTCAACCGATACAACTGCATTGAAATAGGGATGACAGAACAGGATGTCAAAGCAGCTTTGATTCACTGAATGAGCCAAGAGACCAACAAATACTGGAACATTCTTGCAACACCAGAAAATTCTGCAGGTCATCCAAATTCTTAGAGGAGATAAAGGAAGCTGTCCTCACACTCAAGCGAGACAACTCATCGCATATGATGAGACAGGACAGCTCCTGAATCGTGGTGCTCTGAATGTCTACAAGCATTTAAACTTTTTGTTAGAGAATAGGGAGAAACAGTCGTTCAAATTATACGCTCTGTCCAATATTACCTCTTCGAAAGCAAAGAAACTTGCGACACTGTCAAAAAGTCAAACCTCAGTACATTGCTGTCACATATCTCATTTAACAGACTCAATCAAAGAAAAATGCAGATACAACATTGTGGAAGGACAGGCATGGTCCTGTACAAGGTCATCTCCACTAAAAATCCATGGCTACTTTTGTCATTCTCTAGGTCAAACAAACTGATCTAGAGAGTATAATATTTGATATGATGAACGCATCAGGGAAACGATCGTGATAATAGTTTGCTGCACCATAGGCGCACAGTTGAACACCCATGTTGTGGTATTTTCTCTACCTGATCGAACTGTTCAGCCAACTGATAGACCAACTCTGCTTTGGGCATGCGCATCGGTGGCATTTGTCCCATACACACAGCGGGACTACTCTCGCTGAGCACGAGCTCTAACGCCGCTAACCTTCAAGGCAGAATTCCGAACATCATCTATTCCCCCCCCCCCCCCCCCCCCCATCCCCTCACCCCACCCCACTCGCTTCAGGCCCCACCTTAATTTTAGGTTTCCTCCAAACACAGCCCATAGCCATGCTTGCGAGGGATCCGTCGATCACAGAATGTGTACGTAACATACATTTCGACTAAAACATCTGTCAGAAACAAGGACACCTCTATGTGAGCTACAGCCCTGTGCACTTACTTCGAACATCTGTCAGAAACAAGGACACCTCTATGTGAGCTACAGCCCTGTGCACTTACTTCGAACATCTGTCAGAAACAAGGACACCTCTATGTGAGCTACAGGCCTGTGCACTTACTTCGAACATCTGTCAGAAACAAGGACACCTCTATGTGAGCTGCAGGCCTGTGCACTTACTTCGAACATCTGTCAGAAACAAGGACACCTCTATGTGAGCTACAGCCCTGTGCACTTACTTCGAAAGAAGAAGCCTGTCTCTCAGTGCAGCGGCACTCCTGCTTGCACGGTTGTCAGACGTCTCTGCTCCTAAAAGATCGAAGAAACAAAACTGTTGTTAGTTGTTACCGCTCTAGTACAATGTGCGCACACAGTGTGTAGGCGCGCGCGCACACGTGTGTGTGTTTGTGAGGGGGGTGGGGGGTGAGGGGTTCGTGTGTGTGTGTGTGTGTGTGTGTGTTTGTGTGTGTGTGTGTGCTCACATTAGACTTGTCTTCGAGTATGTTTGTGACATATGATAGAAATTGAAATCAGCGTTCCGACTTGTTTTATATAGATAGTTTAGAAATGTGCCATATTTTACCTCTTGTATTTCTTCCTTTTTCTTTATTTTACAGCCAAAATACCAAAACAAATGGTAAAAACACAATCAATTGATTTGTTTTGCTCTCATCTTCTGTCGCATATTTCAAACGCCATTCATACCCCAATAAGCAGACACATCATTTTTTTTCCGTTTTTTTTTCTCCAAATTCTGCTCAATTAATAAAAGTTGAAATCAGATCAGGTTGGGATTAATTCTTCAAAATTGATCGCCCTTGAAACATAAAACGATCGACGATTCTTATTCTAGATAATCTGAAAATATATGGTGCTGTCAGACTTACCCCATTATTCACATCCTGGCACGTGCAATGGATGCGTGTATGGTCACACCTACGTTCCTCACCTCACACACCTATTCTTTGAAATCCATGGCATTGTCTATAAGCGTGTATTGTTGACGTTGTCAACAAGATCGAGTCTTTGTGCGTCAAGCCGAACATACAATCATATGTTAACACAATCAGTGATTGATCCGTTCTCTGACCCGATGGAAGCGATCAAAATGGAATGGGGTAGATACAGCCGGGAGCAGAATGGTGTCATAAATGACAGTCGTAGCACGTGCTTATTGACCGTGGAACGCGCACTCATGAGTGATGCACCATCATCAAATGCTGTGCGCACCCCGGCGAACTCAAAATATTAATGGTTGCAGCTTTGATTTCACATAAAGTGGCGTTTCAAACTATCACCTGTGTTGTGAGATTGCATTAACAAAGAGACAACTCTTACATTAGTATAGTCGGTCTCCTAAGATACAATTATCTCCCTTATAAAGTTGACGTGAGACATGCGCACAAAACAGTAACAGTCAGACATCCCAGCTGGACGATCATTGTGCTGTTCATGAAGTGTCTCCTGCTTCACGATACACTCGCCCACTACCACAAAGCCTTCATACCATAAAATGGTGTCGGCCCGGAAGTATTCCTTTGAGTATACTGAATTGAAATATCATCTGTGAAACGGTTTCCAGTTCATTTCGTGCCACAAAATGTCTAGAGGCGAGAGGATCGGAAACGGATAAAAATTTTAAGCAGTTCAAACATCGAAGCGAAGTAGAAAAGAATGATTGTGACGTCATTGTCCAGAAATTCGACGGATATTTCATTCCTTTACATAACGTCATTCATGAAAGACAGTTTTTGACAAGAAACTGTAAGCTTTTATATGTTCTTCACCATGATATTGATAACTTACTCATGCGTGGTACTGCAACAGAACTAAATCTTGTTAAAAGAATGGATGCAGTGTCTCTCAGTTCAGTCGAGTGTACATCTGTCAAAATTAAGTTGAGAGACGGAGCACAGCCTCACAGTGTTGCACTGAAGACGTGTCCCTAAATCACTTTAAGAAACAATGGAAAAGAAATACAAACGTATGAAAGATGAGGGAGTAGTTGAAGAAATCACTGAACCAACAGAGTGGGTTTCACCAATGGTCCCTGTATTGGAACCGAATGGAAATGACAGAACCGTCGGATATGAACGAGTTACAGAGAAATCTTGGAGTGGTAAACTATGTTGAGAGATACTTACCTCACCTGTCTACCACCTTGAAGCCACTGAATGACCTGATAGCAAAAGACTCAGCATGGACTTGGGGTCCACAGCAAACAGCTTTTGCTAGAGTGAAAGAAATGCTGACAGCAGCGCCTACTCTTGCATGTTATGATCCGACCAAACCAAACGTGGTTGATGCAGACTCCAGCAGCTATGGCGTGGGAGGAGTGCTGCTGGAAAACCACCATGATGGCCCTCGTCCTGGAGCATTTTGTTCAAGAACTCTGACAAAGAACAGAACGCAGCTATGCACAGATAGAGAAAGAATGTCTAGCTGCCGTCTGGTCATGTGAGCGTTTTGATCGGTATCTCATGGGACTGGATTCCTTCACTCTACATACTGATCACAAACCTCTCGTTCCTCTGATCAACACGAAAGACTTGTCAGAAACACCTGTCAGATGCTAGCGCATGTTGATGCGAATGATGCGTTACAAGCCACTTGCTGTCCATCAACCGGGGAAGATGAAGCTAATATCAGACACTCTGTCCCGTAGTCCAATACAAGATGGAGAGGACTACATGGAGGAAGACATCAAGTATCATGTCAACATGATTACATCGTCGTGGTTTATGAGGGACAAGAAACTTGAACAACTACGCAGAGAAACACAAAAAGATGTAAATCTCAAGTACACAATGGAGTACACAGAGGATGGGTGGTCACAGTACAGACAAGATGTCAAGCTGGCAGCACGGTATTTCTTTGCTATTCGTGGTGAACTCAGTGTTATTGATGGAGTCTTGCTCAGAGGCGTGAGAATTGTCATCCCATTCTCAATGCGGAAAGAAATCCTTGACAAAGTCCATGATAGACATCTGGGCTTAACTAAATACCGGGAAACAGCTAATCAAGCAGTGTGGTGGCCTCGCATTTCAAAAGAAATACAGAACCGTGTAGCATCTTGTAGATACTGCCACAGAAACAGTCCTCACAGCAGAAACAACCACAGCTAACCACACCACTGGCTGAAAGACCTTTCCAGAAAATTGCTGTGGATATGCGTGAAACAAAAGGAAAGCATTATATCGTCCGTGTTAATTCTATTCAAAATGGATTGACACTTTGCCAGTCAACAAACTGACTTCATCAACTGTCATTCCTAAAATGAATGAAATCTTTGCTCTTCATGGAATATCAGAAACAGTTGTATCTGACATTAGTGACAATGGACCTCAGTTCGTTTCAGCATAATTTAAAAACTTTGCTGGTGGATGGAACTTTACACACATCACCTCCAGCCCTTACTGTCCACCAGCTAATGGTGTGGCTGAGAGGGCCGTGAAAACAGCCAAAGAAATACTGCAACAAAAAGACCAACACCTAGCTCTGTTGATGGACCGAGCCACACCATCGTTGCACTTGGGGTAGGCCCTGCTGAACTGGCCCTTGGAAAAGGATTGTTAACAACTTCACCTGTTCTTGCCTCCAAGCTTACACCTCAGACGACCGATCCAGGTGTTGTTCACAGTCAGGACAGCAAATACAAAGAATTTTACGAAGAGATACTTCGCTAAGAGAGCACGTTACCTTCCAGACCTTTATCCTGGGGATCCTGTCCTGGTAAAGGAGGATGAGGGAAAGGGATGGAAGCGTCCAGGTATGGTTATAAAGCAGTGTACCCCTAGATCATACGTCGTCAAGACTGCTGGTGGAAATCTGCGTCTGAACAGAAAACATCTCTGAACAGACACAGCCAATGAGAGTCTACCTGTACTTTCTAAGCTGCCACTAATGCAGATGAAACACCAGGTGATGGAGCCAGAACACCAGGTGATGGAGCCAGAACACCAGGTGATGGAGCCAGAACACCAGGTGATGATACCAAACACCAGGTGATGGAGCCAAAACACCAGGTGATGGAGCCGAACACCAGGTGATGGAGCCAAAACACCAGGTGATGGAGCCAGTACACCAGGTGATGGAGCCAGAACACCAGGTGATGGAGCCAGTACACCAGGCGATGGAGCCAGTACACCAGGTGATGGAGCCAGAACACCAGGTGATGGAGACAAAACACCAGGTGATGGAGCCAGTACACCAGGTGATGATACCAGAACAGTCAGTAACTCCTCAGGGATCAACAGAGACTCCTGAATCATCTGCGCCAGGGTTTCCAGCAAAACAACCTGAAGCAAGACAACCCTAGACTACTCATTCTGGACGCAAAGTAGTGAAACCAGCAAGATTCCAGCGAATCGGTGCTTCACTGTGGTGTAACCCATGTGGCGTGAAGTCACATGGTGTTGCCTTTTTGGCAACGTAGGTTGTGTTTAATTTGTTCAAACCATATGTGCAAGTTATACACTATTGGTGCTGTGTTACGCGACTCAAGCACTAAGTCAGTTCTGTGTCACATTGTTCCAGTTTCATACTTGGATTACCTGTTGCAGAACTGATTTATAAATCCACTGGAATTTATAACCTGAATGCTTGGTGATGTTCGTGACACAAGATTTAGAAGTGTGTTGACCACTCTGCCGTGCATTTTGTTTCCCAGAAATAATTTTATGATCTAAAAGGGCAGAGGTTGTGAGATTGCCTTATAACGAGACCACTTTTACACTAGAGAACTTTAGCGGCGACTTTCGTTCAATCGGCGTCTTCGTCGAGTGACGTCAAACACAGCTTCCGCCCTACAGCCCCGCTGTTCCATGTTGGCGTGTTAGCGACGTCCGGAGTCGTCTGCTGTACTTTGGAAGAGTGGCGTCCCCTGTATTTGTCATCTAGATCAACAAATGTGCTCGTATGCACCGACACATTTCACGTAGACTACAAATAATTCCACATGGAGTATCATGTTGTTGTTGTTCTACTGGAATAAGCAAAAATTTACAGATTCAAAACAACCAAGGTTTAGGAGGCTTGATAGGCCTCCTTGGGTTTTCTATGACAAATAAACGACTGACTCTGAGTCTAGGCCAAACGTTCCGCCAATTTTTGTCGAATCGATTCAGCTTACATTTTACTTTGTAGTGATTCTTTTGGGCTTTTAGCACCGTGACATACCGTGTAATACAAAAGGACATTTGTAGACTAATGTTTTTGTTAACAAATTGGAAGTACTTACCGATTATAAAGCAGACAATTGGGCTCGTAAAGATCGCTTCCACGAGCGGCGTTAAAAACCCCGATTGAACGACGCGCTCAGCCGACCGCGGCCTTGCTTGGCAAGGTTGCGCATGCGCACATCGCCTCTATGAGAGAAAAAGGGGATTCCCAAAGGTGGCTAACGCGGGCTGCTAAAGTTCTCTATTAATGCAGTCGGTCTCCTTAGTTACAATAATCTCCCTCATAAAGTTGACGTTAGACATGTGCACAAAACAATAAGTCAGACATCCCAGCTGTACGATCACTGTGCTGTTTATGAAGTGTCTTCTGCTTTAAGATACACTCGCCCACTACCACGAAGCGTACATATAAGAACTTGCACACATGCGTGCACGTGTGCGCGCACCCGCGCGCGTGCACGCACACACACACACACACACACACACACACACACACACACACACACACATCGGTTATAATAGCATTTTTGTGGCATTATATCTACCTGTCGTGTATGCGGAAAAAAGGGAAGGGAGTACGGGATGAGAGAAGAAATAGAATGTATTCTTCAACCTCCACTGATGTCTAATGTAGCGTACATAAATAGAATGTATTCTTCAACCTCCACTGATGTCTAATGTAAGGTACATAATAGAATGTATTCTTCAACCTCCACTGATGTCCAATGTAGAGTACATAAATAGAATGTATTCTTCAACCTCCACTGATGTCCAATGTAGAGTACATAAATACAATGTAATTCTTCAACCTCCACTGAAGTCTAATGTAACGTACATAAATAAAATGTATTCTTCAACCTCCACTGATGTCTAATGTAGCGTACATAAATAGAATGTATTCTTCAACCTCCACTGATGGCTAATGTAGAATACATAACTAGAATGTATTCTTCAAACCTCCACTGATGTCTAATGTAGAGTACATAAATACAATGTATTCTTCAACCCCACTGATGTCTAATGTAGCGTACATAATTAGAATGTATTCTTCAACCTCCACTGATGTCCAATGTAGAGTACTTAAATAGAATGTATCCTTCAACCACCACTGATGTCTAATGTAGAGTACATAAATAGAATGTATTCTTCAACCTCTACTGATGTCTAATGTAGAGTACATAATAGAATGTATTCTTCAACCTCCACTGATGTCTAATGTAGCGTACATAATAGAATGTATTCTTCAACCTCCACTGATGTCTAATGTAGCGTACATAAATAGAATGTATTCTTCAACCTCCACTGATCTCTAATGCAGCGTACATAAATAGAATGTATTCTTCAACCTCCACTGAAGTTTAATGTAGAGTACTTAAAACAGAATGTATTCTTCAACCTCCACTGATGTCTAATGTAGAGTACATAAATACAATGTATTCTTCAACCTCCACTGATGTCTAATGTAGAGTACATAAATAGAATGTATTCTTCAACCTCTACTGATGTCTAATGTAGAGTACATAAAAAGAATGTATTCTTCAACCTCCACTGATGTCTAATGTAGAGTACATAAATAGAATGTATTCTTCAACCTCCACTGATGTCTAATGTAGAGTACATAAATAGAATGTATTCTTCAACCTCCACTGATGTCTAATGTAGAGTAGATAATTACAATGTATTCTTCAACCTCCACTGATGTCCAATGTAGAGTACATAAATAGAATGTATTCTTCAACCTCCACTGATGTCTAATGTAGGGTACATAAACAGAATGTATTCTTCAACCTCCACTGATGTCTAATGTAGAGTACATAAATACAATGTATTCTTCAACCTCCACTGATGTCTAATGTAGAGTACATAAAAAGAATGTATTCTTCAACCTCACTGATGTCTAATGTAGAGTACATAAATACAATGTATTCTTCAACCTCCACTGATGTCTAAAAGTAGAGTACATAAATAGAATGTATTCTTCAACCTCCACTGATGTCTAATGCAGAGTAGATAAATACAAATGTATTCTTCAACCTCCACTGATGTCTAATGTAGAGTACATAAATACAATGTATTCTTCAACCTCCACTGATGTCTAATGTAGGTAGATAAAAAAGAATGTATTCTTCAACCTCCACTGATGTCTAATGTAGAGTACATAAATAGAATGTATTCTTCAACCTCCACTGATGTCTAATGTAGAGTAGATAAATACAATGTATTCTTCAACCTCCACTGATGTCTAATGTAGAGTGCATAAATAGAATGTATTCTTCAACCTCCACTGATGTCTAATGTAGAGTGCATAAATAGAATGTATTCTTCAACCTCCACTGATGTCTAATGTAGAGTAGATAAATAAAATGTATTCTTCAACCTCCACTGATGTCTAATGTAGAGTAGATAAATAGAATGTATTCTTCAACCTCCACTGACGCACCCTTTTTCAAAACTATAGTATTGTTCTTTTCCTTACTGACATTCAGTTGATGCTTGGAAGCTGTCTTTTGTAGATTATTCAACTCGATTTGGAGGCCACCCCGTGTGTTTTTCTATAAACCGATGGTGTTGTCAGCTAATAAGAAAATCAACAGTTCAAACACACTACGAGCGAGCACTCACCATAGTTTCCACTCTCAGGTATTTCTAAAAGGGAATAACAAAATGATAAAAACAAGAACAGTGCATTGCCTTCTTTAACACCGTAGGAATACGAAACATAGTCTGTGAATCATTTGCCTAATTTCACATGAGCTTAATTATCATTGCATATACTTTTGATAAATTGATAATACTTAGCCCTAATGCCAGTATTTTGAAGTTTGGAAAGAGTAGATTTCTGAAAACAGAATCGAAAGATTTATCGATATCTTGTGTAGAGAAACACGCACAGGTTCTTCATAGCGTGTTTGTTCTGATTTGACATGAGCAGAGATGCACGGAACAGACGTAGATGTGTATAAATCTTACGAGGAACTTATTCTTTTCTCTTGTCACTGACAACAGGTTAACAAAGTAAAAAAAGCAATTCGTCTACCTTTGAGTGGAAAAAGTAAGAGAACTTAACATACCTAGGCAGCTTCATCAACAACGTCAATGACCTCGACCATGAACTGAAGTGTCGTATTGGGAAGGCAACATCAGCATTCAATCAGCTGAACAAAATTTTGAACAGCAAGGAATTCTCCCTTGGAATCAAATTGAAGTTTTATGACTCTTGTGTAATTTCAACGATGCTATATGGCTGTGAAACTTGAGAATTAAAGACCACCCAGGAGTAGAAACTTGACACTTTTGACACTAAGTGCCTACGTAAGATCTTGGGCATCAAATGGTCAGACTTTATACCAAATGAAGAGGTCAGGGAGAGGTTCAAAGAGCACCCCGTGTCAACCATCATCTGCAGACGGCGCCTCCACTGGCTGGGTCATGTCTTAAGATTATCCCCATCAAGACCTGCAAACCAGGCCATTAAATGGACCCCAGGAGGCCAGAAAAAAAGAGGACGACCCAAGATGAGCTGGCGACAGACGGTGGAGGGAGACCTCAAACTCGTTGACAGGGGATGGAGTGACATCAGTAGACTGGCTGAGGACCGTGCACAGTGGAGCGCCTTGACTGCCTCTTGCGTCGCAAGACGCGGGAGCTAGTCTAAGGGAGCATCTAAGTCTAAGTAAGTAAGTCTTCCTTTGCGCTTTTACATACTGAACATCTTAAACCACTATTGGAATATTTTTTTATAACGATTGCGATGTGTGGTCGTACCAGTGACCCTTAATCTGAACTTTGTAAAATGCCACTTAATGTGTCTGTCTGTATCTAGTAGAAGATAGATTTTCACACTTTCTAGAATATTTAACAGTACTGTACTAAGACAGAGAGAGAGAACTCAGAACTCAGAACTCAGAACGCTTTAATGTACATCGGCCTTGGGCCACAATACAAGGTACAAAGGGAAGGGGGGGAGTGGGTAGGAACGGGGAGGAGTTAGCATATATGTGTTGTAAACAGAACAAAAAGCATTGCAATAATAATTCCCCAAAACTACGTGTAAAAGATGATATATCATTCAGATACGTTTAGAGTACACGAAATTACAATACAAATGAAGTCGGCCATTTCAAGGAAAACCAAGGTAGTGGTAATTGTCCGCAGTAATTTATCCACTAAAGAATTGACTTGATCCTTCTGTTTATGGCATGAAAAATGTACCTTGATAGGCTATGTCTGTGCGAAGCACTGGATACCTTAAGAAGCAAATGAAGGGGACAACTGGCGAATTCTTTGAGAAATTTACTCCTTAGGTCTTGATAGAGGGAGCATTGAAATAAAAAATGTTGCTCATTCTCTACCTGATCATGGCAAAATGGGCATGCTTTGTCCTTTTCTGTTTTACTATAGCGATGCAAATTGTTATTCAGTGGAAGCAAATTAAACCTGGTTCGTGTAATGGCAACGCGGAAACAGTACGTATTCGTATCCAAAAGATATCTTTCCTTTTCAAAAACAGACTTAAAATTACTATAACACTCGTATCTCTCACGGTCTCGTATGGTGCCAGTCCATTCTTGAATGAACATATCAACAAGCCTTTGTTTAAACACATTTAGGAACATTTTAACGTCTCCAACACCTTGTTGTAACCAAACAAAATTAAAGCCTGTTGAACACAAGATTTCTCTTACCCTTGAGACCCAGCACTGTTTTCCAGATCTGTCTAATTCCAACAGCATCAAATATGCTTTCTGAGGTAACCTTTCAGCTTCCATCTGTAAAAGTCTAAACCAGTATCGTAAACAAGTGACGTAGGAATTAATGTATAAAGGATATCGACCCAAATCTCCGTAAACCATTTTGTTTGGCGTAATTCCTGGAACACCCAGAAATCTTTTGCATGCCAGCATATGTACTTTTTCTAAATGTTCTAATCTGTGTAATCCCCATATTTCGCCAGCATACATCAAGATTGGTTGAATCTTGATGTCAAAAACCTTGAAAAAAGTACTTTCCGTCATTTCCCTGTATTTTGTAAAGATTCTGCCGAGTTGAACTACTGCCTTTTTAGCCTTAGTTGTTAAATGAAGGGTACCCTGTTTTGCACTGATCATGGTGGTGAAATTAAACCCTAGATAGCAATAATTATTCACAACTTCCAGTGACAGAGAGAGAGAGAGAGAGAGAGAGAGAGAGAGAGAGAGAGAGAGAGAGAGTTAACCAACCGGTGCTTAAGTGTAGAAGCATCAGAATAAGAACGACCGCCAAAGACAGCTTCATAATGACCCCCGGAACGTTTTGCCTTCTTCTCAGATTGGGATTTACAATCCTGTATGAAACACAAACGGTATCATCTGATTTTTCTCATAGGCAACGCTGTGTGTCTGTGACAAAGCCACCCTTATCATACAACGTAGATTGAATTATTTCCTGATTACTGATAATCTGTCTTCATATACATGTGACACATACTGACATCAAAATAGATTACAGAAGAGATCATTATGTGGTAACCTCGAATCTTGCATTTAAGAATGAAATTAAAACAAATTTATTGTGAAATTCAACACCTCACTTCAAGAGACAAACAGTATGTAGATGAAATAGATGATGTACATAATTTATTCAAGTATTCCTGAAACTTACTTCCATTAACAACTTCAAATAATTTTTTAAGCACTTCTCTTCATGAAAACTACACCGAAAGCTATTGCATATGCTGCCAACAAGAAGCGAGCCAGTGATGAAGAAGCTAAGAAAATGCAAATTGAAATAATAGTTTAAAAGAAAAACTCACCAACAGAAGAGAACAAAAAGGTGTTCCTATGAAGGAGACAATCTGTTACATACTAGAAAACAACAATGAAGACAGTACTACTTGGGTCCTGTGTAAGGTTGGTAGCTGAAGGGGGAAAATAATGGAGTACTTTTGCTGTCTGGGACAAAAAAAATGAAATTATGTCAGTAAGTCTATGAAAAAACGTATTTTGATAAAACAATAATAAAGAAAGAACTACAATCATATTATGAACATTTACATGAAAATAGTCAAGCACAGGAATGCGAAATTTCTGATTTACTTAATAGGCTGCCCTCTCTAAATCCCCAAAGAAGAATTTGCTCGAAAGAGATATCACTTAAGAGCAGGCTACATGTTGTACTTCATGATGTGAAACAGTGATGAAAATCCAGGAACTGATGGTTTTTCTGCACGATTTTTAACATGAACGTTTTCTGGTCAAACATAGAGCATTTTATGGTTTGATCACTGAAACAAGAGTTTTCAAGTAGTGAACTGTCATCAGCTCATAGGGATGGGATTATTATGTGTCTATCTAAAGCGTATAAGGCTAAAGAGTATGCGAAGATCTGGCATGCATCCAATTTCTCTGCTTCATGTAGTCTATAAAATAGGATCTGCTTGTATTACTAGTCGTTTGAAGAAAGTACGGCCTTCTCTAATAAGCGAGGATCAGAGACGATTCACGGGAAGCATTTTTAGGTGACATTTGTTTGATTTTGGCTTGATTAATTACTAGGAAAAGAAAGATAAGCCCGGTGTATCTCTAGATTTTGATTCCCTTGACTTGTCATAATTTTGCATTCATTTAAATAAGAGCTTTATTAAGCACTTTTGCTACATTTTATAAACGCATTAAAGCCTCAGTCTCAGTGAACGGACAGATGTCAGCCTGGTTCCCTATCCAGTGGGGATGCAGTCAAGGGGATCCTCTATTTCCTTATCTGTTCATTTTATGCGCAGAAATGTTGTTTGTATGATTAGTCTGAAGAGCATAAAAGTCAATAATGAAGACCAATAAATGCACAGTATGCTGATGACACAAAAATAATGTTTGAGGGGGATAGAAAAATATTTCAAGAAGCTATCAAAACCATGGATATACTTGGGCGGGAAAGTCTGGTCTCATCTTAAATGCAAGCAAGACCATTGCCATGTGGCTGGGTAGCAAGAGAAACAAGAAGTTACTATATGCAGCATTTGATCATAAACTGAAATCTTGATCCCTTTAAATGACGTGTGTTTCGTTTTCGAGTGACCTAGAAGATATTGTAAACATAACTCGGTTGAAAATTTGCGGAGATAACTCATGA
>CM031606.1:80574988-80599988 GCA_018398815.1 Conus ventricosus
GGGGCGCGCGTGGCGCGCGCACGCGTGCGCGCGTACACATACATGTATACACAAAAATGCACACATAAACACACACATACACACACACACACACACACACACACACACACACACACACACACACACACACACACACACACACACATACATTCATACACACAAATACATACACATACACACCTGTGCGCTCCACTACACACACACACACACACACACACACACACACACACACACACACACACACACAAGTACAAACACGCATCAGGCACAGAAACCAGCACACACACACACACACACACACACACACACACACACAAAACACACACACACCACACACACACACACACACACACAAAACCCATAAACACACACGGGTGTGCGCACGCACACACACACACACACCACACACACACACACACACACACACACACACACACACACACACACCCCACACACACCACGCGCGCGCGCGCGCGCGCGCGCGTGCGCGCGTACACATACATGTATACACATAAATGCACACAATAAACACACACACACACACACACACACACACACAACACACACACACCACACACACACACACACACATACATTCATACACACAAATACATACACATACACACCTGTGCGCTCCCACTACACACACACACACACACACACACACACAACACACACACGCACGCACGCACGCACGCACGGACGCACGCACGCGCGCGCACGCACACACCTATTTACGGTCCCACTCACACAGTTATTACGCACACACGCACACATGCACACATATACACACACACACGCACGCACACACACACGCATACACACACACAAAACACACACACACACACACACACACACACACACACACACACACACACACACACACACAACACACACACATGCATGAATACATTTCCACACAGTGCACGGGTATGTAGGCACAAATGCAAATATACGTGGAGGGAGAAGCAGTCACTGCATACACATTCTTACAGTGAGCAAAACAGGCACATGCACACACGCACGCACGCACTCATGGACACACACACACACACACACACACACACACATATATATATATATATATATGTCACCGATCGGCGGTACTAAATCAGCCGTCCATGTGTTTGGAATTATGGTAGTTTAGAAATAGAGAGCGTGTGCGCGTGTGCATATGTGTATATGTGTGTGTGCGAGTGTGCGTGTGTAAGTTTGGGGTTTTGGTTAAGGTGGAAGGTTAGGCTAGGTAGTGGGCTGGGGAAATAAGACATACAATATTCTTGCATTCCAGTCTTCACTTGTTGAGGGGATGGAGGCGGGAGGTTGGTTTCGTTTCCGACTGTTACCCTTTTGTTACTTTGGTTCCACACCAGAGAAGGCGGGGCAGGATATCGGCTGTTGTTGTATTGTCAAGTCTGTGAGTTGTTGTGGTAATTGTCGTGTTGTTGCACGAGCAACTAGTCCGTTGGTCGGGCGTGTCAGCTCTGCGGAGGGATACGCTGCTCTGACCAATCGTTGTTTTGTGTTGTGAGTAGAGTTCGCTTGATTCCGACCAGTGCGGAATGCGTTGGGGTAGCTTCACTTCGGTCCCTGGTGTTCGTCGGAGTGGACGAGCCTTGTAGTTGCGGCGGCAGCGCCGTTAGTCGAGCTGAGTGACTTCGAGTCATAGTTAGTGCCAGGTCCTCGTCGGGTCTGGTGTGCCCTTGGCTGTGCCCGGGTTCTGTGTCGTCTCTGTTGGCAGCCACTTCAGCCAGTTGCAGAACTGGTGTGGTTGAAAAGTCTGTCTGTCCAGGTTGGTGATTTGTTAGGTTCATGGTGGTGTTGTTCGTCATGCTGTCTTGTATTATGGCGAGTTGTACTGTAGTGGTCATGTTATGTTTAGTTGTATATGTTTGTTGCGTATACTGGTTGTCTAGTATGATGTCGTCTTGGTTCTGTGATTGAAACTTCTTGTCAGCCGGTTTGTGTTGTTACCTTTTTTGTATATTCTGTAAGTAGTGTACATAGTGGTTCCTGAGTTCGATTGTCATGTGACAGTTTGGCTAGACAGTGTGGGTTAGATATAATAACCGTTGATGGACGGTGATGTAGATATTGGTTGTGATTAGTTCATGTTAATTTCAGGGGGGTCAGTAAGGAAGTAATACGAGGTTGCATTTTTGTTGAGGATCATAGTATGAGTCAGGTGCAGATGTGTCTGCGTGAATCGTTAAGGGATTGTGCTCAATTTCAGTTGTAATAGTAGTAGTTCGTTACAATTTTTTTTGGGGGTTAAAGAAAAGGCGGGGCGGGAGGGTTCGGCTGTGTTGGGATTGGTAAATGTCAGTTGTTGTGGGTTTAAATTGGGTGTTTGGGTTGCCTCACGGGGGAAAACTGTCAGTTCCCCCCCGGGAAAGGGGCCCCCCGCCCCCCGGGAGGGCCCCGGCTCGGCCCCCCAACCCCCCCGGGGGGGGGGAAAAGGAGTTCCCCGAAGGGGGCCAAAGGGCCCCCGGCCCCCTTGGGGGGCCCCCCCCAAACCGGCCCCCGGGTTCCCCCCCCGGGGGGCCCCAAACCCTTCGGGGGGCCCCCGGCTGGCCCCCGCCGGGCCGAACCCCCCTGGCCCCGGCGGGCCCCCCGGGCCCCGGGGAGGGGGGTGCCCTTGGGCCCCCGGGGCCGCGGGCCGGCGCCCGGGGCCCCCCAGCCCCCGGCGGGGCCCCCGGGCCCCCGGGGGCCCGCCCCCCCCGGCAGGGGGGTTTCCCCCCCCGGCCAGGGGGGGCCCCGGCCCGCACCCTCCCCCCCCGGGGGCCCCGGGCCCCCCCGAAGGCCCCCCCCAGAAGGAAGGTTTTGGGCGAAGGGCAGAGCCGCCCGGGCGTAGCCTTCGCTCCCGGGGGCCCCCGGCGTGGGCCCAGGCCCCCCCCGGCCCGAGGCCCCGGCAGGGGGCCAGCGGGGGGGTTAAAACCCCCCCCCGGGGGCCCCGGGGTTAGGGGGGGTTAGCATGAAAAAGGGGGCCCCCCCGGGCCCCCCCCCACGGGGCGGGGGCGGAGAAAGGGAAAGGGTCCCGAGAACCGGGGAGGCCCCCCGGGCCCGGAAACCCCGCCGCGGGGAAAGGCCCCCCGGGGGTGAAGGCCCCCCCGCACCCCCCCGGAAGGCCCCCCCGGTTCCCCTTTTTGGGGCCAAGGAAATTGGTAGTTGGGAAGGGTTTTATATGGAGTAGGTCTTTGACTATTCAATTCTTATTGGGGGTTTCTTTTCATTTTTTTCGTTACGGTCTTGGGGTTCTCGCCGCGGGGGGGTCTTTGCGCCTTTGGCGTGTATTTTTGTGGAAACCCCCTTTTGGGTTTTACAGGACGTGAGTTCAGGGGGTTTTAGAAGTGGTTTTGGTTTTGTCTTTATGTAAGAAAAAAGCCCAAGGTCGACACAAATGCAGGGGTGTATTTTGTTTGTGACATAATAGGGTTGGAGAAAGATATTTTAGGTTGTAGGGAGCGGTCCCCGTTAGAATTTTAGTTGTCGGAAAAAAGGGGGAAAGGGAAAAGTTTTTTAAAAGGGGGGTTTCCCTCAGCAGGGAAAGGATAAAAAACGGGGGATGTGAAGGCAGTATTTTTTATAAATTTTTTGGTTGTGTTGGAAAACCGGGTTTAAACCCCAAGGGGGTTATCTGACAAAGAGATGACAGAGTGGGGGTGTGGATGGAAATTTTGGCGAAAATTCATGTGTTGATATATGAAAAATTTGACATTTGCAAAGCGGGGGTAAGAATATGAAGGATTATGGTGCAAACCCGATTCTCTCGTATAAAACTTTGTTTAGAAAAAACTGTAAAACCCCCCAAAGGGGATTTTAAGTTTTTTTTGTTTTTTTTTTGTTTGTTTGTTTTTAAAAAGGATGTGTATTTACTGATTTCTTTTTTAAAAAACATTTCCTTGTGGTTTGCCCTTTTCCCTAGTTTTTTTTTTGTATTTCAAAAGGGGCCCCATGGATCCGTGTTGGTTTGTTTTGTTTGGTTTTTTTTTTTTTTTTCTCCGAAAAATTATGTTTTTGTAAATTTCAGTTTTGTGAGCCAAAATTTTCTTTGTAATAGCGGGGTTGGGGCTCAGGGAAAATTATTTTTTTTTTCTGTTTTATTGAAAAGGGTTGGCAAAAAATTTGGATTAAAAAACCCAAGTGGAGGGGGTTGGGGGGGTTTTTTTTCAAAATTTTAAAGGGGGTTTCCTTTTTGCGGTGGGGGGTTTGGAAACGGAGATGGAGGGGTTAAAAGCTTTACCGGGTTTGCCTATGGGCCCTTTGATGCCCGGGGGGGGTTGTACAACTTTACAGTGGGGCCCCCCCCGTTGTGTTATAGGTATCGGTTCCGTCCTAAAGGGAGGGGGAAAGATCACCGCATTTCTATGGCGTCCCGGGCCCAGGGTGACGGGGGTTTTCCCCCTTTCCCTGCGTTTTCCCCCGGGGGGAAGGGAGGCCTTTCCAGGCCCCGGTTCCCAGTCTTTTTGAGGCAGCTCTCCCCCTTTTGCTCCCGGGGCTCTCGGGGATTTTCCCCCCAAGCACCCTTCCCTCTTTCCCCTGTTCGGGCGCCCCTTTGGGCCCCGGGGGACTCGTGGTGGGGCTCCGCACCGGGCCCTTTTCTCTCCCCCCTCAGTGCCCGGCGGGGTTTCAGAGGAGGGGGGGGTTCTTTTGAGCCCGGACTTTTCGAAAAGGGAAACTGAAACCGGGCCTTCCCTCAACCGTTGTGTCCGGCGGGGCCTTAAAGAGGTGTTGTCCATGGGGCGGGGGGGGGGGCCCAAAATGAGGGCCACTGTGGGCCGCCGGGTGCAGGTCTTCGGGAGTCGGACTTTTGGGAGGCCAGGGGTCAGCCCCGGGGAAAGTTCCGGTCGTCCGGGGGGCGTCGCCGTGTGGGGCCCCGGTACAGCGCCGAGGAAAGGGAAAGTTTTCCCCGGGGCCCGGGGTTGGGTTGTCCCTTGGGTGTTTAAAATTAAAGGGTATGTGTTAGGCTGTAGGGTTAAGGGTTTGTAGTGATTGGTAGTAGAGTTAAGGGTGTTTGTTTACTGCCTCCTTTTGCACTTTGTAGGGTTTATTTGTCGTTGCCCCCCCTTAGGGACCCCGGGGACCCAGTGGGGTAGTAGCCCCGGGGGTAAAAAAGGGGGAAAGGTGGGGTCCGGGGGAGAGGTGTGGGTGGTTTGTTTAGAGTTTAGAGTCCCTGGGGTTTGTCCTTGCCCCTTTGTATTTTGTCCCCACGTGTGCGGGTATCTCGGCTTCCCTAGGTCCCCATTTGATATACCGCAAGGGTGTTTTTGCTTAGGTTGGGGTTTTCGGGGGTCGTAGCGGGGTAGTGTGGGTCAGGGAAAAAAGTGGGGAAAATTTGGTTTTATGGGGGCGGATGGACGTGGTGGTGGCTCCCTATTGTTGTGGTGAAAAAAAAAAGAAGTGCGTTTTGGTTTTTAGGGCGGGTTTATTGTTCTGTATTGTCTGCTTTTAGTGTTTTTTTAGGTGGGGGAAAGGGGGGGTGGGGCCCGGGCCCGGTTAGGGGACCGTGCCCAATATATTTTTTAATACATTTTTTATATAATATATAAAATTTTTATTTATATATATTATATTATATATATATCAGTATGATTAAAAAGCGTTGGGGCTATCGTCAGGTTTGGAGTTTGTGTTTCCCAAACGCCGGGTTTTTGGAAATTGTTTTTTTGATTTTTTTAATTCAATTTTGGATTTTCCAATTTTTTAATTTTATCTTAAAAGGTTTATTTTTTTCTATGGTTTGGTGGTGACCCCCATGTTTTGAAATCATAGGGGGTTTTTTGTCCTCTTTTTTGCGTTTGGTTTTAAAAAAAAGGGAAAGGCTTTCCTTCTTAATTTTGTGAAATTTTTTGTTTGTTCTTTTTAATTTCTTTATATATGTTGCGGATTAGAAAACGGTATTTTTTTTGTTGACTGCCAAAAATTTGGGTTTTTCCTCCTTTTTAAAAATCCTTCAGGGCCACAGTGCTCAACGTGAGGAGCGATTAAGATCAGTATGATTAAAAAGCCGAGAAACAATTCTACAAGTGCTCAACCCCTTGGGAGCAACATTAGTTAAAACAATGTAAAAGAGGAATATTAAAATTATCTAAAAAATTTGTTTCTAGCGCTGGCTATCGTCAGGTTAGCCAAATTGAGCAAATACATTTGGAAACTTAAAGACGCAAAAATAAAACTATAACATTTTCCTGGAAATCAAAAAAAAGAGCATCACCATACAGCAATGTTACAAAAAGATGCAACTATGCCTAACGAAAAATGGCTAATACTATGTAAACCCCACTTAGCAACCCTTTAAATACTAAAACAAAATAGTAAATAACTGCAGGCACAAATGGAAATCGTTGTTAGTGAACACACCCCATACAACAACCGGGAAAGCCCCAAAACACGTGCAACCACACGCACGCAAAAACAGCTGCAGTCGGGCCCCACACGCTATATAACCCCGGGCGGTGGGCAACCCAAACTCCACCCTGACGATAGCCAAGCAGAGAATGTAAATATCTTCGTTCAAGACCACCCATTTTTATTTTGCACAAAAACCCCCCCTTTTCACATACAAATCACGTCCTTTCTCATGTCACTTTTTACCAAATTAACGCCTGTTTTACAACCAAACTTAACATGCAAAACCTCCCAAAAATCGACGAAATCATTACTTTAAAATGGGGTTTCGCGCAAAATAAGATTTGGTGATCGTGAACAAACATATTTACATTCTCTCCAGGGACATAAAAATCTAATGGCTTACATACGCTCTTCTACTTCCAGCACAACCAACAAATCAGAACACGCATATTTAATTCCTTAAGTTAAGAACTTGGGGCGTTTTTGGGGGTGACTTGGGCGACTTAGGGCGACTGGGGTGAAAGGTGTAAAGCGCGCTAAATGGGATGGAGGTGTCAGGAATGTCAAGGGAACTGGTAGGACCACTCTTGACATCTGCAATGCGCCCTGCCAACCAATCAAAACTGCATGCCAGAGGGAGAGAGCGGAAAAACCTGGACTCCAAAATAGACCTCACTGCCTTATTGATCTTTTGGGGCGGAGCGCGTTGCAGTGTTTTGCGTTACAGGCCCATGCCGGGGCTTACTTATTTTTATTGTTGTTTTTAATCTGGTTAAAAAATGAAGGCGGAAGTCGCTACAGAGCTTATTAATATATTTTACGAGTTGGTTTGGGAGGGGGAGGCTGATAGAGAAGAGTTAAAGAGCAGGTTTGAAGAATTAAATTACAGATTTTTTTGAGCGCATAAATAACGGGGAAAGCTTTGAAGCAGGCTATCAGTAAAATACCAGATTCTTGGCCCCAACCAGTTATAAAGTTGTTTGCCATTTAGTTGATAATGTGGCCCTGAAGATGTTAATTCTGACGTTTCTACTGACTCTGAAGGAGTAGCTATCCGCTTTAATGAAGATCGGGTTTTACGATTAGAAAAGACTATGAATAACAGCTGAATTTACAATTTTTTAAATTTATTTTAGATTTAAAAAAGGCTGCTGAACTCGGTGAATCTGATTTAAAGAATTGTAATGGACTATTTACGAACAATGAAAGTAATTAAACATTGAGTTTAGTGAATTTGGTTTTGAGAATGATTTTAAACAATATAATAAAAGAGCATAGTGAACTATTTGCAAAGCAATCAAAGTGATGAACATTGACTGTAGGATTTAGAAAAAGCTAAAATATTGGGCGGGTTTTAAATTGTAAGGTTAACGTGTCTTGGTGTTGCAATGTTTGGGTGAAGAATAAAGCGCGTTTTACTTACTTTTATTTACATTTATTTTTTTTAATTTACGTAAGTATTGTGGCTTTAAAAATGACGACCACAAGTAAATTTGAGGAGGGAAACTATATACGATGGAAGAAATATTTGGTAGTGACAAACAATTAAAAAAATACGTTTAGTGAAGTAGACATGAATATTATTAACCCTACAAACGTTCATGAAAGCGTGACCATGCTATCTCTAAAACCCCAGAGTCTCTTCAGATGGAGCCGCCAGTAAAGTGTTTTTGGCCATTCTGATTTGTTTTTTATAACGCCTGATGATAGTAACATGCAAGTCTGGGTTTCAACTAAACAGAAAGAAGTAATCAGTTACCACGACTTTAACTCTGATGGGCTGACTACATGCTTACACAGTTTAACATGCAAGTGAGGAAGGCAAGTTAAGGGGTTCTGGCTGGTCTGAATGGACAGTCTTGAAATTAGATTAAAACAAAAAAAGGGTTCTTCCTTTTGTTGGCAATTCTTACCTTCCCTTCCAAGAGAGTTAGAGTTAAAACGACAGTTTTAAAACCCATACATAATTCTGACAACATGTTTTTTTATGTGGGGGTGTTTTAGCGCATTTTATCCTGTTAAAAATCATGCAAACAGAGAAATCTAATTATGAACAATATAGCAGAGCTGAACTTTGATACATAACCTTTCCAGTGAGTATAGAAAAATATCTCAGTTTGAAGAGCAAAACAAATCAATCACTGTAAAGTATAAAAACATGGCCTGTAGTAGACAATCTAGTGCCTCTAAGGTTTTTCTCCAAACGCTCCTACTTTAGGCGATCACAATCATGTAGATTTGATACTGTTTGCAGATAGTACAAAGATCATTATGTATTAATCAGAACAATAAGCAGACTTTGGCTTTTCCCTCAAAGGATCATGCTATACAAGGGCTTTGTAGAAGGTGCCTGGTTAGAATCCCAACTATAGAAGCAGCTGCCAGTCATAAGAAACATTGTAAAAGTTTTGTAGACTGTGAAACCAAACTCCTCACACCTAAACCTGGGTCAAGGTCAGTTTTAAAAATTTACACCAAAATGCAAATGAGCCCATACGTAGTCTTGCTGACTTTAAATTTCGCTCTTGCCGCATACTACGGCCCCACCCAAAAACAAAAAACAACCTTATTAACCCACCATCAGATCTGTTCTTATTGTGTTTATTGTTGTTAGGTCAGATGGGGCACACACACAACCAGGATTTATAGAGGTCCCAACGCAGCTGGGGGATTTTTAGGGCAGATGAAACAACTTCGCAATCATTTCCCCAATGAACTGAACCTTTCAGACATTGTTATGACTCCTGAAACCAAAACGTTATGACCAGCCACTCACTGTGGATTTGGCGGCTTAGAGCTAACACCTAACAGTAAAACGTACAGTGAGAGACCAAGATCAATTACTGAATTTCAGGGGGGCCCCGCACAGCAAGTGAAATCTTCAACTTAAGGTGACCCTAAAAATGGAACTGCCTGTCTTCTTTCTAACCTACGAGGCTACGATTCTCTTTTATCATGCAAGCAGTGACTTCTGATATAAGAGGGTTACCTGCATTGCACAGTCTTCAGAAAAGTACATGACTTTTACTCTTGACTGTTTATCCTTTTATGACTCTGCCAACATCTGATGGGAGTTTGGATAAATTTAGCGGGATCGCTACAAGACTTTCCAATAACTAAACAATACTTTGACCCATCTTTAGTGCGTAAAGGTGTTTAACCCCTATAAATACATGAACTCGTGGGACAGTTTGTGAAGACTCACTTCCCCCTAAAGGCGCTTTCTTTTCTAGCCCTAGAGCAAAGACTAAACTGACTTGAATATGATACGCACAGAAAGCCTGGACAGAATTACACTGTCGAACGATGGGCAACTATCACTCAGTATTTATTGGCTGACGTGTGTTTATTAGCAGACGTCTTTCAGAATTACAGATCTACATGCATAAAACATTACAGCTTAGACTCATCACTTTTCATCTCTGCCCCGGGCCCTTTCTTGAGATGCTTTTAAAGTCTACAAACATCAAGTTTGACTTAATATCTGATCTGGATACACTTCAGATGATTGAAGATGGGCTGAGGGGAGGTTTAGCATGGCCTCACATCCTTACTGCAAAGCTAACAAAAATTATTTAGTATGTTTTGATCCACTAAACCGTTAACTATCTAATGTACTTAGACGCCAACAATCTGTATGGATGGGCCATGAGTCAACGTTTCCACTGAGAAACTTTACAATGAAAAAGGACCTCATGAAGTTAATACTGTGTTAGGTATTTGCCCACGCTTCCGCCTGATAATCCAATTAGGACTAATCTTGGAAGTAGACTTAGAATATCCTTATGAACTACAAAAACGATCTCCCACGATTACCCCTAGCCGCAGAAAGATTAAAGATGAGTCCCATCGAACCTCCTAAACTTGTCCCTAATCTTAGGCTTTAAAACTAAATATGTGTCCCCATTACAGACGTTGCCATTTTTCCCTTAAAACACGGACTGAAACTAAGAGCGGGTCAAAATAATTACCTGTGATCAAGAGCTTTTTATGAGGCCATAATCAAGAAGAATACTGATCTTGGGAACCCAAGCCGCTGACGCTCAGAAAAAGACTTCTTTAAATTTATGAAAAACAGTTTGTTTTGGAAAAACTATGGAAAATCCACACAACGAAAAGATGTTAAATTAGTTACGAAAGAAAACCAAGCAATTAAGGCATCTAAACCTAACTATCAAGACTTTAGAAGATTAAACGACAGCTTGGTTGGCATTATGATGAAGAAAAGGATGTTAAGTTGGACAAGCTGGTGTTATCGGCTTTCACTGAATTAGAGTTGTAAAAGTTATTGATGTTAGAATTTTTGTACGACTACTTTAAACCACTGTCCCCAGAAGCAAGAGTCCTTTACACAGACACTGACTCTTTTATTCTAGACGTCCCACAGAAGACTTCTATAAGGATTTAGAAACTGAGGTAGCCAAAGGAGCCGAGGGATGGTACGACACATGTGACTACCCAAAAGACAGCCTTTGCATTCAACTGTAAAAAGAAAGTGTTTGGAAAGATGAAGGATGAACTTAATGGGACAGTTTAAAAGAATATTTTGGTTTGAGGTCAAAGATGTATAGCTTTAGCCAGCCAGACTTCTGTAATAAAGAAGGCTAAAGCATAAGTAAAGAAGTTGTCAAAAAAAATATAACTCACGACAACTACAAGCAACCTCTCTTTGAAAACAAAGTATTTTATCACACAAATGTTAAATCTGCGCTCCTACTCTTCATCAAGTAAAACAACTGCTGTTAACAAAAAATCACTAGTCTCTAACAATAACAAGAGAACTACGCCCAATCCTGGTTTTCATATGCTGTGCATTGGGAACTTTAAAAGATTAACTTGACTGACTTGGCTTGTACTTAACTTAAGAACCTAACAAGAATTTAAAACTGTACTTTATATAACTATATTTTTTACTTGACTTAACTTGTAATTACTTGCAACTTAATTAAAAAAGTACTTTCTATAACTAACTTAACTTGTACTTATCTAGTTCTTAACTTGTACTTTATCTAGTTCTTAAAACTATTCCATAGAAAATGGATTACAGCAGGGGGTTGCACTTTTTTTGCAAAAAGCTGGTTCTTCTCTTTACTGTGGGGGCTTGCGGCTTTGTTGCTAGGTATGGTGTAGGTATTTGTATGCTAAAAACCCACCAACAACAGCAGCTCCCAATACATAATGATACATCTTATGTTTGATTGTGATTGTGATTGTTTTTGTTGTTAATTGTGTTGTTTTTGGGTGGCGGCGATGTTGTATTACTATCTAACAATTTTTGTTTTGCTGATTGGTTTGCTTTTCTCAGTCTGTGCCATTCAACTAGTCTATGGCCGGCTGCAACACGCCCAGGATTTTTAGTCTTATAACATTACTCACTTGTGTACATTCACTTGTGGTACATTCACTTGCGGAGCACTCACTTGCGGAGCACTCACTTGTGGTACATTCTGCTCCTGCAACTGTCTGCGGCGTCTTCTCGCTTTTTTTTTTTTATTGCGATAAATTTAATATGATCAAAATTAATATGATTAAAAGTAATTAATCCCATGATGAATAGGCATAACATCATCCCAAATCTGTAATACATGTCCAGCAAGAGTTTCTAGGGACTTGTTTAAACCGGGATCTTTTTGATAAGTCATATTTTAAATCTTCTTCTGAATCAACTGGCGCCATCTTACTTACTAACTTAGCATATAAACAAATCATTGTCTGACCCACCGATCTAACCATTTTTGACCCTAACTGCGCTTCGTACCTACGTAGTACTTCTCAACGTCTGATGTAGCCAATTGTTGAATCTGTTCGACACTTAGTTCAGTGCCTAATACTGTTTAGTTTTTCCACACGCAGCTAGAGAGTAAAATTTCTTTCTTTATGGCAGGGGTCTGCTGATAGCCTACGGAGTAGCCTACAGAGTAGTCTGCTTGCTCCTCACACGTCACAATCCATTTTAAAAAGCAAAAAAAAAATAATAAAATTACTTTTAAAACCATGAGTTAACTTTGGGTTTAATTATGCGTGCCTATCGTTGGTGTTATCGTCTATTCAACTTTTGCAAAATTTTTTGTTAGGAATAAAACCGCCCATACCAACAGGGGAAAGATAGAAGATTCGCCTAAACTATTGCAATTTTATTTTTAGCTTTAACAACAAAAGATTATTGATTAAAAAGCAAAATAGACAGTCTTTCGAAATTATGATTATTAATTTTTTTTTTAGTTAATAAAAGATGAGTGAAAAATATTTTATAAATTTACGATTTACCATTCTGCTGTAATTGGCGCCCTTAGTTTTAGGCTATAGTGTGTTAGCAAAAAACATGTTTAAAATGAGACCGGCTGACCTAGGAAGGTTTAGCCTTTGGGAGGACGTTGTTAAGGTTATAGTTGTAATTACGGCAGGATTGCGTCAAAAGACTTTCTTGTTACACAGGGGATTATCCCAGAAAATATTAATACATAGAAAGATTAATCTAGAAAATTTTGGGATTTTAAAAAGATGTCTGGATTAGTTCTGATGGGGAGGAGCTATTGTTAATGCTTAGCCTTCTCTGGAAGCAATTATATGTTTAGAAAATTTGCGGTCTGATGAAGAGAGAGAACGTCATAACAAGGCAAAGAAGATTTAGTGAGGCAAGAGCGCTTACGAGAAAAGCGAATTGCTCACTAGACTTTTTTAAAACAAAAAGTTAAGAGAACAGGGACATGCAGAGCACACTTTTTCAGAGTTGATGACGCAATGAATGAGTATTACTTAGTGACAGGAAAGAAGTTTCTAACATCGCCGCGCCAGAACTGTCTGACTTTTATTAACCATCTGAGGAACAGAAGACTGCAGAGATAGTTTTTATGCATTTGGGCATGACCTCAGTCTATCTTGTTGCTCACTTTCTTGTGTAAAATAAAATGATTTAAAATATGAAAATTTACGAAGTACAAAATATATTTTTTCCCTAAAGGTTTTTGGGAAAGGAAAGCTGCTATTGAAAAACTGAGTAAAGCTGCTAGAGTGTCTGAATCAGATGCAAAAGACTGGCTTTCAAAACAGGAAATTTTGGGCAAATATATCTGCCTGCCCCCAAAAGAATAATAAGGCCTAGATTTGTTAACTCAGTTCCAAATGACACCCCCCAGAGGGACTTGCTGTATCTTCCACATGTTTAAAATTAAAAGAAAAAAGTTTAAGTATGCTCTGCAGTTGTTGGACAGGGCTTCAAGATACAAAACGCGAACCTTTAACGGATAAAAGCCAACTGTGTGGCTGTGGCTTTACAACAAATATACATCGAGGTCCATTAAGTATCCTAGGATGATCCAATTGAATGGAAAAGAGTTTAAAGGTTCTGTAAACCAGTGTTTTTAAAACATCATGTTACAGTTAAGAGAGGGATCCCAGGCAACCATAGATCACAAGCCCTAGTAGAAAATTTAAAAAGAATCTAGCTGAACGATGTTTACTACAATATCACAGAGAAATTATGGACACACGAAGTACAGAGAACGCAACACAGAATGGGTTGGAGATTGCCAGCAGTCTTACGTGCCATGAACAATGAAGAATTTAAAGCAACAGGCCTTAAACCAGTAAACGCAATAAAATTTTAAAAAAAAAATTAGCATTACTGAGATGTACAGGGACTCAAAACTCATGCCTCTTGTACTAAAAGTAAGATACTTGTATGCTCCTGGAGACGCAGAAGGTGATGTTAGAATAGAGCCACAGACCCCATATGGAGCGTAGATTATAGGAAGTTGAAAGAAATTATGAAAACAACCCCTCCCGTATATTATTTAAGAGAGACTCCTCTCTTCTAAAAAGCCTGCCCCTAAAAGATCCTTTTGTTCGTGAAGATGCAAGTTGTCCCGCCAAACACAGTGAGTTAACAAAAAAAAAAGTATTTATTTTTTGCTGAACTTTTTTTTTTGGCTTATTTTGGGTTTAACTGACCATGTGTTTGTTTTTCAATGTTCTGTTTAATTGCATCGTTACTGTCGTGAGTAAAAGTCTTTCTCCCTCCTTTTGAAGTTCAATTTTTGCCGTCTATAATCCTCACCATGGGCCATAAGCTTCTGAAATTTTTTCGTCCGTAATGTTTTCATCCTGAAATGTTTGCTTATTCTTAATCTTAATGAACAAAGTTTTGCTGATGCTGGGGCAACAATGGCAGTGTGCTTTTGTAATTTAGGAGTTAATTTTTTTAAAACAGCACTTACAATCATAGACACAGCGCCAAAACCCAACCCAAGACCCCCTAATCCCTAAAGAG
Source organism: Conus ventricosus (assembly GCA_018398815.1). Lineage (NCBI taxonomy): Eukaryota > Metazoa > Mollusca > Gastropoda > Neogastropoda > Conidae > Conus > Conus ventricosus. The sequence goes on from CM031606.1 coordinate 80,589,609, forward strand.
GCTGGCGTTCAACCCCAGTAGCTAAAAGAGCAACACTAGACCCAGCACTTAGTTTAGCTACAGCTGATGAGCCAGTAATTACATAAAAAGAGTATTTAAAGCTTTAGCATATTTTTTCTTAAACCTATACTTATCCAAGTCGCTTCTATTTCCTTTTGAAGTTCAGTTTTTTTTTTGCTCTAACCTAAATGTTAAAACCTCCATTTTTAAAAAAGATTATTTTAAAAATTAATCTTGAAACATTTTCTTATTCTTATAAATTCTTCGGGCAGCACTTCATTAACAGAGTAAAACGCAATAAAATCAACTTACTTAATGAAAATAAAGCGATTTACTGTTAGTTTGTCTTTGTCAACCTCACAGAAACCCTTGTCAGATGATAAAAGGGTGTTTATTTCGTCTCCGTTTTTTCTCACTAAGTAAACTCATTCATTGCGTCATCAACGTCTGTAAAGGGTTGCTCTGCATGACCCTGTTCCCTTAACTTTTTATTAATAAGTCTAAGTGGAAAATTCGTCTTTTCTCATAAGCGTCTCTTGCCTTAGCTAAATCTTCTATTGCCTTGTTAGGGTTTATCTCTCTTCATCGGACCTCAATTTACTAAAGATATAATTGCTTCCAGAAAAGGGCTAAAGCGTTAACAATAGCTCCTCCCCCATCATAACTACTTCCGCCATCTTTTATAAATCAATATTTTCTTATAAATTAATCTTTCTATGTATTAATATTTTCTGGGATAATCCCCTGTTACAAGAAAGTCTTTTGACGCAATCCCTGCAGTAATTACAACTTTAACCTTAACAACATCCTCATGTCTAATCTTCTAGATCCGCCGGCTTCATTTTAAACATGTTTTTTGCTAACACGTATAGCCTATACTAAGGCCGCTAATTACAGCAGAGTGAAAATTTGTATGATAATCTTTTTTTCGCTCATCTTTTTATTAACTATAAAAATAATTAAAATAATCATAATACAAAAGACTGTCAAAGTGCTTTTTAATCATATAATCTTTTGTTGTTAAAGCTAAAAATAAGTTGCAACTAGTTTGGCGAATCTTCTATCTTTCCTATGTTGGGTGGTTTTATTCCTAACAAACATTTTGCAAGGGTTGAATAAACTAAAACGCCAACGATAGGCACTGCATAATTAACCAGCGTTAAAACTCATGGTTTTAAAGTATTATATTATTTTTTTTATTGCTTTTTAAATGGATTGTGACGAACTATTAAAGTGTGAGGAGCAAGCAGACTACTCCGTTTGGGTACTCAGCAGACCACTGCCATAAAGAAAGATTTATACTCTCTGGCTGCTTGTGGGAAAAAATAAACAGTATTTAGGCCTGAAAATAAGTATTGAACAGATTCAACAACTGTCTACTTCAGACGTTGAGAAGTATTACGCTAGGTACGAAGGCAGTTAGGGTCAAAAATGGTTAGATCAGTGGTCAGAGAATGATTAGGTTTTTAAAGCTAAGTTAGTAAGTAAGATGGCACCAGTGATTCAGAAGAAGATTTAAAATATGACTTATCACAAGATCCAGTTTTAAACAAATCCTAGAAACTCTTGCATGTGACATGTATTTCAGATTTGGGACATGTTATGCCCATTCATCATGGATTAATTACTTTTAATCATATTAATTTTGATCTAAATTAAATTTTTATCGCAATAAAAAAAAGAGCGATCAGGAGAAGAAGACGCTGCAGGACAGTCCGCAGGGGGCAAGTGAAGTACCACAGGGGTAGTGTTTACTAAGCCTAAAAATCCTGGGCTTGTTGGGCTGGGCGTAAACTGCTGAATGGAACAAACTGAGAAAAGCAAGCCAAGCAGCAAAACAAAAATTATTAGATAGTAATACAGCATCTCCAACACCAACAACGACAGCACAATTAACAACAACACAACACAATCAAAAGATAGATGTATCATTATGTATTGGGAGCTGCTGTTGTTGCTGGTGGTGTTTTTTTTTTTTCATACAAAACCTAACACCCATACCCAGCAACAAAGTCACAAGCCCCCACAGTAAAAGAAGAAGAACCAACTTCTGCAAAAAAAGTGCAACCTCCCGCTGTAGACCCATTTTCTATGGAATAGTTTTTAGAACTAGATAAAGTACAAATTAAGAACTAGATAAGTAAAGTTAGTTAGTTATTTGAAAGTCTTTTTTAAATTAAGTGCAAGTAAATTACAAGTTAAGTGCAAAAAAATTAAGTTCTAGTTTAAGTACTAGCTAGGTTCTTAAGAAGTACTAGTTTTAAATTCTTAAGTAAGTTCTGTTTGGTTCTTAAGTAAGTATAGTTAGGTTCTTAAGTAAGTACTAGTTTAGGTTCTTGGTTAAGTACAAGCCAAGTCAGTCAAGTTAATCTTTTAAAGTTCTCCAATGCCCTACAGCATATGAAAAATCAGGGTTGACGTAAGTTCTCTTGTTATTGTTAGAGACTATGATTTCTTATTAACAGCAGTTGTGTTTACTTGATGAAGAGTAGAGCGCAGATTAACATTTGTGTGATAAAATACTTTATTTTCAAAGAGAGCTTTCTTGTAGTTGTCGTGAGTTATATTCTTTTTGACAACTTCTTTACTTTGCCTTTAGCCTTCTTTATTACAGAAGTCTGGCTAGCACGCTATACATCTTCGACCGCAAACCAACATATTCTTTATAACTGTCCCATTGAGTTTTAAACCTTCATCTTTCCAATTACTTTCTTGTTTACAGTTGAATGTAAAGGACTGTCTTTTGGATAGTCGCATGTGTCGTACCATCCATCAACTCCTTTGGCTACCTCGGTTTCTAATCCTTTTAGAGTCTTCAGTTGGGACGTCTAGAATAAAAGAGTCAAAGTCTGTGTAAAGGGGCTCTTGCTTCTGGGTACCGCGGCTTAAAGTTTGTCGTACAGAAATTCTACATCATAACTTTGACAACTCTAATACGGTTGAAGCCGATAAACACCCCCTTGTCCAACTTAACATCCTTTTTCTTCATCATAATGCCAAACCAGGCTGTCGTTAAATCTTCTAAAGTCTTGATAGTTGGTTTAGAGGCCAAATTAAATTTCTTGGTTTTCTTTGTAACTAATTTTTACACCTTACGTTTTTGGGGGATTTTCCATGGTTTTACCAAAACAGCTGTTGTTCAATAAGTTTAAAGAAGTCTTTTTCTGAGGCGTCAGTGGGTTGGGTTCTAAGATCAGTATTCTTCTTGATGTATGGCCTCATAAAGGGCTCTTTATCACAGATAATTATTCTGTGAACAGCTGCAGCTTTAATCCATGCTTTAAGTAAAACTGTAGGATCTGTAATTTACACACATATTTAGTTTTATGTCTAAGATTAGGGAAAAGTTTAGGAGGTTCGATGGGACTCATCTTTAATCTTTCTGCGGGTAAGGGGTAATCGTTGTGGAGATCGTGTAATTCTTTAGGATACTCTAAATCTACTTCCAAGATTAGTCCTGCTGGATATCAGCGTAAGCTGTGACAAAATAACCCAACACAGTATTAACATCATGAGGTCCTTTTATCATTTTTTAAAATTTCTCAGTGGAAGTGGTTGACTCATGGCCCATCCATACAGATTGTTGGCGTCTAAGTACATTAGATGTTGGGCGGTTTAGTGGGGCATAATCGTTTAAAAACTTGTTGTTGGCTTTTGCAGTAAGGATGTGAGGCCATGCTAATACCTCCCCTCAACCCATCTTCAATCATCTGAAGTGTGGGTAGATCAGAAATTAAGTCAATCTGGATGTTTGTAGACTTTAAGAAAGCGTCCAAGAAAAGGCCTGGGGCAGAGATGTAAATGTGATGAGTTAAGCTGTAATTTTTTCATACATGTAGATCTGTAATTCTGAAAGACGTCTGCTAATAACCCACGTCAGCCAATAAATATTGATCATGATAGTTGCCCATTGTTTGGCAGTGTAATTCTGTCCAGGCTTTCTGACGTTTTTCATAGTCAGCATCAGTTATGTCTTTGCGTCTAAGACTAGAAAAGAAAGCGCCTTTAGGAGGAAGCGAGTCTTCTCAAACCTGTCACACGAGTTCATGTATTCATAGGGGTAAACACCTTTACGCACTAAAGATGGATCAAAGTATTGTTTAGTGATTGGGAAAATCTTGTAAGATTTCCCACTAACTTATCTAAACTCCCCATCAGATGTTGGGCAGAGTCAAAGGATAAACAATTTAAGAGTAAAAGTCATGTACTTTTCTGAAGACTGTGCAAATGCAGGTAACCCTCTTAATTCAGAAGTCACTGCTTGCATGATAAATGAGAATTTGTAAAACCCCGTAAGTTTTTGAAAAAAGATAGGGAGTTTCCCTTTTTTGGGGTCAACTTTAAGTTGAAGATTACAATTGTTGTGCGCGGCCCCTCTGAACCCTTTCAGTAATGTGATTGTGGTCTCTTACGTCACGTCTTTTCTGTTAGGTGTTAGCTCTAAACCCGCAAATCCAGCATGTGTAGATGAGTTCATAACGTTCTTGGTCTCAGGAGTCATAACAATGTCTGAAAGATTTAGTTCTTGGATAACTGCTTGCCCAAGTTGTTTCATCTGCTCTAAAAATTACTAGCTGCATTGGACCTCTGTAAATCTCTGGGCGTGTGTGTGCCCCAAACTGACCAAACAACAATAAACGCATTAAAAAAAAGATCTGATGGTGGGTTAATAAGGTTGTTTTTTGTTCTTGCTGTTGCGGGCCAAAGTACTGCGGCAAGAGCGATTCAAAGTCGCATAAACCAGTACGGGCTCATCTGCATTTTGTGTAAATTTTTAAAACTAACCTTAAACCCTGGTTTAGGTGTAAGGAGTTTGGTTTCACAGTCTACAAAACTTTACAAAAAGTTCATGACTGGCAGCTGCCTCTATAGTTGAGATTCTGGCCAGAACCTTCTAAAAAAGCCCTTGTTTAAAATTGTTTTTGTAGTATAAGCCATAAGCCTGCTTATTGTTTGATTAATACATAATGTCTCTTTGTACCTTAAACTGGAAAAAATAAAAAAAGTCTACATGTTGTTAAGCGGTTTTGCCAAAAGTAGGAGCGTTTGGAGAAATCCTAGAGGCACTAGATTGTCTACTACAGACCATGTGTATACGTTTACAGTGATGTTTGTTTTTGCTCTTCAACTGAGATGTACTTTCTACCTCACTGGAAAGGTTATGTTATCAAAGTTCAGCTCTTGCTTATTTTGTTCATAATTGGAAACTCTGTTGCATTGATTTTTAACAGGATGTAAATGTGCTAAAATACACCAATAAAACACATTTTTGTCAGAATTAGTAGTTTAAGCTGCTCATTTTAAAACTAACTCTTTTGGAAGAGGAAGGTAAGAATTGCCAACTATAGGATAGAACTTTGTTTGTCTTAATTTGATTTCAAGAAATGTCCTTCAGACCAGCCAGAACCGCGGTATTGTGCCTCTTCACTAGCGTGGTTAAACGTGTAAAACATGTAGTCAGCCCAGTCAGAGTTAAAAGTCGTGGTAACTGATTACTTCTTTCTGTTTAGTTGAAACCCAGGGCTTCATGTTACTACATCAAGGCGTTATATAAAACAACAGAACGGCCAACAACACTTTTACTGGTGGCTCCCTCTGAAGAGACTCTGGGGTTTTAGGATGGCGTGTGGGTACCTTTTCATGAACGTTTGTAGGGTTTAAAAATATCCATGTCTACTTCACTAAACGTATTGCTTAATTGTTTGTCACTGCAATATTTCTTCCATCGTATATATTTTCTATCCTCAAATTTACTTGTGGTCGTTTTTTAAACCACAATATTTACGTAAATTAAAAAAAATAAATGTAAATAAAAGTAAGTAAAAGCGCTTTTATTCTTCGCCCAAGCATTTCAACACTTCAAAACACGTTAACCTTACAATAACCCCCTGCTAATATTTTAGCTTTTTCTGAATCACTAAGTTAATGTTCATCACTTTGATTGCTTCGTTAAAAAAGTTCACTATGATCTTTTATTATATTGTTTACAAACATTCTCAAACCCAAAATTTGCTAAAATCAATGTTTAATGCTTTCATTGTTTCGTCAAATAGTTTATTACAATTCTTTAAATCAGATTCACTGAGTTCAGCAGCCATTTTTAAATCTAAAATAAATGAAAAATAATTGTAAAAAATTTGGCTGTTATTTATAGTCCTTTTTTAATCGTAAAACCAATTTTATTAAAGCGAATAGCTACTCCTTCAGGGGTGGGAGAAACAGTCGGATTAACATCTTTAAAGAGCTATATTTCAACTAAAATGCCAAACACTTTATAACCGGTGGGGGCCAAGAATCTGGTATTTTTTCTGATGATCTGCGTCACGCTTTCTCGCATATTTATCGCTCAAAAGATCAGTAATTAATTCTTCAAACCTGCTCTTTAACTGATCTTTATCAACCTCCCTCTCCCAACCAACTCCTCAAATATATTAGTAAGCTCTCTAATACTTCAGCTTCATTTTTTTAAACCAAAAAAAAATCATAAATTAAAAAAATTTAATTAATCAGTTTCTCTTGTTTTGTGCAAGAATCAGAAGAAGTTATGTGCGTGGTTTAATCAAAATAGGTGAAATTATTTACAGATCGTTTTGACCTAGTTTTTCGCACTGCTTTGTAGGTCAAAACGTGAGTTGGGCGGGGGGGGGGGTGTGTGTGTTCGTGGGTGGGAGGCGGGGTGTGCGTGCATGGGGTGAGGGAGGGGGGGGGGGTGTGGGGGTGTGTGGAGTGGGGTGGGGAGGGGCGGGGGGGTGGGGGTGTGTGTGAGTGGGGTGGGGAGGGGCGGGGGTGTGGGTGGGGTGTAGAGTGGGGTGGGGTGTGTGTAGGGTTACCTCCCTTAGTATTTTTTTCTGCCCTGTGAGAGCGCTTTTTAGGACGCGGCAGTCGGTGGGTGCGTGACACAGTTCTGGCGTTTTTTTAGCTCTGTGGAGGACCTTTCTAGGACGCGGCGGTCGGTGGGCTCTCGACACAGTTCTGGCGTATTTTTAGCCTTTTGGCTGGAGTCTGATCCCACGGCTAGCATTGATTTTTTCACAGCAGCTAGTCAGAAGACCGATTTTAAACACTTTGCCAGAACTCGCGAAAGCCAAAAGTCGCTGTGCATTATTTTACAATTAGCTTTCTTTTCTCATACAAGCGTGGGTCGAAATTCAAGCTTGTGGAACTTTGGATAGTGGTAAAAACAAAATGATAAATCCATCAGTTTTCTACACAGCCCGGGTTCCATCAAAAATTTTGTTTTTCAAATAATTCTCCCAGGACGCTTTTAGGTTAGATTTTTTAAACAGTTTTTGTTCTTTCAAGCCAATGGCCTAAAAGCAAAGATTGCCGAAGGGGTTTTACAATTTCCATCTTTGATCTCAGAACCGCTTTCAGTAAAAAAAAGGTGTAATTTCAGTCATGTTTTTCAGCTTCATAAAAGAACCTTCTTCAATCACCTCTCATCAAGTTTCTCTACAAAACAATTACGTAAAAAATCATCCAGTTTACTTATGTCATTTCATGTTTCCTTGCTTAGTTTCCAAAAGATTTAGGCTCTCTTTCGGCCGGGTCGGTTTTGAGCAAGGCTCGCCACGTTCTAATTTTTTAAGATACAAAATCATTTCCTGATTAATACTTTTTGTATTTCAATTATTCCTTTTTGATCATCCAAATACGACAAATGCTCAGTTTGGCTTTCTTGAGAACTAAAAATTCATTGCGGTCTCTTGTGAAGACAACCCCGCCTCCATGTTTTTAGTGTATTTGGGAGCGCTAAAAAAAACGACTTCACTAATAGACAGCTCGCTAAAGAATGGAAGCGACCCGCAGCCAGTTGGTCCCAGCGAAAAATGAAAGTCATAACCTCCCTGTCGATTGGTTGAACGTGCACAGTGACAGTCAGCCCACCCCGTGATGATTAATAATGCAGTATTAGTCAGGTCCTGTGCAGCGAGCGTGCAAAGCAGTCTCCCGGCTATTATTGATTAGAACCTGAATTGCAGTTGGGGGCAACCAATATTGATTGGAACCAGTCTGGGGTGGACTGTCAAGCCTATAAATGTTAAAATGTTTAGTTTTATTTTATGTCCCTGGAGAGAATGTAAATATCTTTGTTCACGATCACCATATCTTATCTTGCACGTAAGCCCCATTTTTTAAAGTACTGATTACGTCGATTTTTAGAGGGTTGGCGTGTTAATTTTTTTTAGAAAATAGATGTTAATTTGGCCAAAACTGATATGAGAAGGACGTGATTTGTAGTGACAAGGGGGGGTTTTCGTGCAAAATAAGATAGGGTGGGCTTGAACATAGATATTTACATTCTCTACTTACCAACCTCTAATTGTAAAAAAAATCTCTATCCTGTGTAAATTCATAGAAAGGTGTATGGCTTGGAGATGAAATACACTTTGTGTGGATTATTTCATTCGATAATCTTGTGTTTTGGTAGATTGATGCGAGAAATGATCATTTATTTTGGCATGTTTTCATGAAACATGTCTTTCTCTTTTCTTCATAAAATGTTTGGGGTTTCCTACTTATACCATGTATTCTGCTATTGATGGGTGTCTGATATAACATTACATTTCACGAGGTTGCCCGTCCATAAGCTCAAATTATAATGTTGACGTTTACCTTATGCTCAGCAATGGCGCCTGTAAATGGTTTCTTAATCAAAATATCTTTTTGTTCAGTTTTATTAGACTATAAAAGGATCATAATTTCTTGATTAGAAATGAATATTATGTTGTACATTCCTTGCTATTAAGATACGCTGCCCGAACTTGCTTGTCGTAATTGAGACTGATTTGAGTAAGTTTATTGTGGTACTAAAAAAAGAAGTGCTTCTGATTCAAATAATTTCGTTATGGTTTGCTGTGTTTTTCATTGTAAAGTTCAATTCTTCCTATTTGTTGTTTTTTTTGTGTGTGGGCCCTCTTATGTTTCACTCTGGTGGGATTTTCCCTCATGCCGTTCACCCCATCTCCCCCTCACTGTCACACCTGGTTTGTACCGTTCTGGTCCAACATCAGCAGTCTACAGGAGAGTCCATTCTCAAGTCTTCATGAGGCAACTCGCCAGAAAAGACACTGCGCAGCTGCTGAGTCTTTTTCGGTGATGTTCAGTGGTGCCTGTTCTGATCCAACATACGCAAAACATCAGCCCCCCCCCCCCCCCCCCCCCCCCCCCCATTAGACCGTAATTGCTTACAGAACTGTAGGAGTGACCCACTCCGTCGCCTTCCCCCAGAGGAAGGCGCCACCCCGTCCCCCAAGACTGTCCCTATGAACCCTGCAGAACGGCGACTCACCCACCTCACTCGAGGCATAGACATGAGAGAGGAAAAATTGAAATGTGGTGACCATGAGAAACAGGGGTGAAGGGCCACCACCTCTTTGTAATGCCAGTCCGTGATGGGTGAAATGATGAAGAGAATTGTGGAGCTTCATTCAGGCCTGGACTGCTGACAGGGTTGTACGCGCTTGCTTTCAACCAGGGCCCGAGAGATAATACCAGGAGTCTGAGCAACCTCTCAGAAATATCCTCCCTTGAGTGAATGACTTGACTGTGCGTTGTTCAGTCTTCCAGTTAAGCCTAGAAACTCGCCGATGAGCCAGTCCTAGCTGACCTTTTCTACAATACAAAAAAAATGGTCCGGTGGGAAACAAACCCGCAACCCCCTGGGACTATAACACTAGCCACTGTGCACGGCGACAAATTCAAGTTTGTTAACTTTGGGTTATAATGTGATTCAGAAAACAAAAGAAATGTGTGGGATATCTTTGCTATGTTCAAAAAGTAATATTGATCAAGAAAGACAGTTACGTTGAAAAGGACAACATTATTGATGAGCAAATACCCTGATAAATCGAACTGGGGAATGTCTAGATTGGGCTTTTTGGGTTTTTCCGTAGATATTTCTGACGGCTTAAAGTGACAATAAAGCAACACCGGATGGTGTTTTTTTAATTGTGTGTGTGTGTTGTGGTGTGTGTTTTGTGTGTGTGTGTTGTGTGTGTGTGTGTGTATGTTGTGTGTGTGTGTGTGTGTGTGTGGCGCGCGCGTGTTTGTTGTGTTGTGCGCGGCTGCGCGCGTATGTTTTGGTGTGTGTGTGTGTGGGTGTTTGTGTGTGTGTGTGTGTGTGTGTGGTGTGTGTGTGGGGGTGTGTGTGTGGCGCTGTTATACTCACTGGGCACGCTGGTGTGGTTGTGGTGCCTGACGTGACTCGTTACTTCCTGCCTGCACAAACACAAAACATAGCAATCAATTGTTTCTAATATCATTATTATATGCACAAACACATGATAAAAACACACACACACCACCACACACACACACCACACCACACACACACACACACACACACAACACACACACACGCACAACGATCTTTTTTAC
>CM031606.1:80611172-80623672 GCA_018398815.1 Conus ventricosus
GGCGACACAGCATTCACAACAATTTTATAACAAATACATTTCCTGCTACATATTCGCTGGTACCGTCATCAAAAGTATCCCACATACACAATTAACTTCGATCTATTACTGACTTGAAAGTCAGCCTCTCCACATAGTAACACTACGGAGAAAACGATGATTAAAACAAATAAAGTAGGCTGGACACCAAAGTCTGGGCCGTTAGTTCTTGCTCTCTTCTCTTGTCTAATATTATTATTTTCGTCATGTAGTTACCTATGTCATTTTAAGTTGACGTCATAATTTTACGTTGACGTCACAATACTCCCCCTCCTCAAGAAAAAAAACAATGACCGAATTGTTTTTTTGAAAAAGAAGTAAACAAACATCAGAATACACAAACCTACAAATCACATTCACTCGACGGAAAACGAAGCCGCTCACGGAAGCAGTTCGTGGAGTCCTTCCAGGGACTCTCACACAACAGAAGAACACAAGTTGTCGTCCCAACGAATTCTGAAGCCCTTTTACATGTTAGCTTGTTGCTGACCTCACGGACAACCTCTTCATACCACACGGAGTAGAGACGGCGGCTGGGCATGGGCTGTACCCCACACCCGGATGGCAATGCATATACGATGTCTACTGACCACTCGGTCAGCCTTTTCCATACCCACACTGGGTAGAGACCACACATGTCTACTGACCACTCGGTCAGCCTCTCCATACCCACACGGGTAGAGACAATGGATAAACATTCCCGCTCAATAGTGCTGTACGCCTTCTCACGATTCAGCAACTTTCGACTAGCGAATACGACTGGGTGAAGGACATCATCATTCTACTGGAGCAATACAGCACCCAAATCAACAGAACTAGCATCAGTCCTGAACACAAAAGTATTAACCAGTCAAAAGTAACAACACACAGGTGCAGAAGACAAGATCCCTGAATCTTCCTCAAATCTTCAGCACACCCAGGAGTGAAACGACACGTACAATCTTTCTTTCTGACGAACACAAGTGAGATGCATACGGACTGTTCGATGGCTCAATGATACCAAGATCCAACATGATACCAATCTCTCTCTCAACAACCTCTTTCACAGAAAAGGGGATATCATAACACTTCTTTCTAACAGGGACATCTGTTGTAAGAGGGATCTCTAATAGTACATCACCTGAGAAAGAACCTGGTTTGGGGGTCAAAATGTCCTGAAAATCATCAAAGATTACACGCAACTCCCTGGTACTTTTGTCAGACAAAGTACAATCAAACTGTACAGAACGAACATCTTCATCTGGCATAGAAGACGCCATCGGAACAGCTAAAGTGGGAATGGGTAAAGCGTCATCACAGCCCTGGACGACACCAACTGTACGAACCACTTCACGAACAGTACAAACAGACTCCGGAGAGGGATACACAGAAAGACCAACTCCTGGAGAGTGCTCAAGAAAAACCTGTTCCTGCTCACAAGCCAAAGGCGCTATCTCTAACCCAGGCACTGAAGTACCTTGTGAAAGAATGACTGTAGTACAACATCAGAAGTAGACACAGCAGACACATCAGAAGACGTTAACTGAAAGCAAGACTTCAATGACTCATCCTTCTGTTTCTGAACAAGATCAGAACGGGAAATGTTCAGATCATTAGGGATCTGACACAAAGGCTTTTTGTCCCCAACATGCTTAGTTCTAGCCCTCGTAACGGCGGCTAAAGGGAAAGGTTCACCAGATACATCACTAAACTCACCGCTCACAGAAACTCCAGGCACATTACCCACAATGAGATCTGCGACAGGGCTATCCAAGACACAACAAGTCAAATCGCCCACAAAGTAAGGACAACTGACCGAAACTTTAGCCAGTGGAACCTCATCCACACGACCACCAAAAGAAACACACTTCACTGTGGTTCCTAACATCTGACTGTCAGAAACTAACCGTCTGCGAACGCCACAAATGGTAGCACCAGTATCACGCAGAACAAGAACTCAAAGTGCCATTCACAGAACCAGACTCCAAATGTAATTTTCCCTTGAACTCACAAGCGAAAGGAGTATCAAGAACGAGCAACAAGCAATGGACTGTTTGCTGTCAGCTGAGTTCTTGACAACAGTGGAGTTACTAACTACAAAAGGACATTCATCTGGGTGGCTAAGGGTGCAAATTCTACAGGGGTTTCTACCTGACTTCCATGGAAAACCTAGCAGCTACATGTCCTGTCTTTTTACACAAAAAACACACAACACTTGCAAACTGATCAGAAGCACTTTCTGAGGAACTCTTACTGCCAGAGGTTATAACGGGCGCCACGACCACGATAACGGCTACCGCCAAAGTCATTTCCACGACCAGCTGAGTAACCAAAGCTCTGATGACCACAATAACAGTTACCACCAAAGTTACTTCCACGATCAGCCGAGGAACCAGAGTAGTGGCCACTGTTTTGAAAAGTAGAGTATCTGTTTCCTCTGTCAGACTGACCACAGTACGGAGTTCTATCAGACTGACCGGGATACGGATTTCTATCAAATTGACCAGGAGTTTTGTACCCAACAGACGAAAAAATTTGTTTACATCAGCTTTCCTAGAAAGCACCTTAGTTGGATGAGCACGTCTGTATGACTCTGCAGACTTGATCATTTCATCAAAAGTTTTCACATCTCTCTCACACAAAAAAGTAGCCAAGTCCTTAGAGACACACTCCAAAAACTGCTCACGCAAGATAAGATCCACCAGATCTTCAAAAGACTTATCAATTTTTGACAAAGAGACCAACGGTCAAACAAACGCCTAAGTTCAACTGCAAAGGTCTCGAAAGGTTCCTTGAGTTTGGTTTAGCCTCACGGAAACGCTTACGAAAACCATCTGGAGTACATTGAAATTTTTTCAGCAAGCTCTCTTTCAAAAGCTCGTAAGACACAACATTATTTTCAGCAAGACTGTGATAGAGAGTTAAAGCGGAACCCCCAAGCAATGCAGACAGGTATGTTACCCACAAACTCTCAGACCATCCCAAGGAACGAGCATGGGTTTCAAAACGAAACAAGTAACTGTCTATATCATCAGTTCTTCTTTAAAAGGGGGCAACTTAGGAAACGTTGGGCGAGGGGCGTTAAACCTGGAAAACCCGAACCCTGACTCTCACTGTCCTGTCCTGAGACCGCACTCTGCTGAGAAGTTATTTGTAACTGTATTCTTTTAGTTTCCTCTACCTCTTGCATTCTTTTTGTTTCTTCTTGCTCTTGTATTTGCTCTCTTTTAGTTTCCTCTTGTATCTGCTCTCTTTTAGTTTCCTCTTGTATCTGTATCTGCTCTCTTTTAGTTTCCTCTTGTATCTGCTCTCTTTTAGTTTCCTCTTGTATCTGCTCTCTTTTAGTTATCTCTTCTTCCTGTACTCTCAACTGAAATTCTTTCAATCGCATTCTTTCCTCTCTTTCCATGTCCCGGGCAATACACTTGTCAACATAGGCCCAAAAGATCTTCTCCCTCCAGGACCACATACCTTACCTCGTTGTAAATATTTAGCGAAAAAATTTGTCCTCGTCCACAGGGGACACAACAGGACTTTCTTCCTTAGCCTTCTGTGCCATCATGAAAATATAAAATAATGTCCTGTCAAACCGACACACACACTAGTGGATCAATTATAAACAATTGCTATCACAAGCAAAAAAGGTTTGAAACCCCCGTTCACTAAAATATATTTGAATTCCCAAAAAGGGTTTTTTTTTTTTTCAAACAAGCATTAATGGCAATCACTCTTAAAAAGACTAAGTATTATCAAACCCACCAACACAAAGATAGAGATAAACAATGTAACAGGATTTTAAGGGATATGGGGAGAAGAAAAACACAATCGGTAATCAATGCTAAATTTTAAGCAACAAGTATAAATAAGCAATGACATGAGAGTAACAACAATATAATCAATGTATTTGTTGTTGTTGTTGTTTTTTTACACACTAAGCATTCAAAATGAAAAAAACTAATGATTTTTTTTAACTGGTTCAGGGCAGCCACTCACACACTCACTCATTCAAGAGAAAAGAACCCTAAGAATGCTGAAGAAGCAACACAATCCCTAAGTAAAGATAGAAACAGGAATAATCAGAGAGATGACTGAAGATAATAAAATTAAAGCCCACAAAGGAAAGAAGAACTAGGAACTAGGCCTCGTATCTCCAGAAACTATACAGAAGGAGATACCCCGTAACGCTGGAGACGGGAAAGAAAGTAGACAAAACAGTCATAAAACAAAACAATACAACACAACTCAATAAAGGAAAGTCTGTGAACGTGACCTATCACTTCTAATTGGCAATTATAGGTGTACAAAAACAAATCCTACCACTAAGGCTATTTTTAATTCAATAGCAAAAGACATTTAACTACGGGGTCACCAGATGTCCCCCCTCCTTCCTAGTGCAGCGAGAATTGGTGTGCGGTGCGTGTTTTGTTGTCTGACTCTCGCTGTCAAAAATTTGGATGCGTGTAAATAATTGTTCTCTACACACCCACACCATACGTACATGGATAGCCAGGGCAAACCACGAGTTAGATTTCTCTTCTTTATAATTATGCTGCCTGAACCATCAAAACGTACATTCATGTGAATTGGTATAAATTAATACATGTCACTACACAGCATATAGATCAAGATATCAATACATAGGAACTTCAATCATCAGATATCATATTACATATCGTGATATCACTCACAGATCTCGCCGGCGCCGTCCACAGTGTCTCACATATATAATCAACGTATTCAGTTCCACAGTATCCAAGCCACAGTCTACAGCATTAAAATAAGACGAAGAAGGATAACCAAGGTCCCTACACGGTAAACACAGCCGTTCAAAAACACAAGCGATGAAGAAGAAACAGGGTCTCAACACAGCAAGCACAATATATTACGTCGAACTATCAGAAGAAGAACCGCAAATTTACAAGGCACAACAATCCACAGAAGAAGAACCGTAGATTCATAAAGCACAGCAATCCACAGATGAAGAACTGAAGATTCATAAAGCACAGTAAACCATAGAAGAAGAACCGCAGATTCATAAAAACACAGCAATCCACAGATGAAGAACCGCAGATTCATAAAGCACAGTAAACCATAGAAGAACGCAGATTCACAAAGTACAGCAATCAATATTGAATCCCCGGAGAACACAATTTCACCAAAGTCCCATTGAACACAATAAACTTCGATTCGACGTACCGTTGATCTAAAAAAAAATATTAACTTCTCCGTGTATTCACACTAACAACGTTCACATCAATAAATTCAGCCCACCGACACACATGCGGTGGTACAATTAGAGCACATAAATATTCTTATAGGAGTTTTAAGTCACTCTCGGCGACACAGCATTCACAACAATTTTATAACAAATACATTTCCTGCTACATATTCCGCTGGTACCGTCATCAAAAGTGTCCCACATACACAATTAACTTCGATCTATTACTGACTTGAAAGTCAGCCTCTCCACATAGTAACACTACGGGAAAAACGATGATTAAAACAAAAAAAAGTAGGCTGGACACCAAAGTCTGGGCCGTTAGTTCTTGCTCTCTTCTCTTGTCTAATATTATTATTTTCGTCATGTGTTACCTATGTCATTTTAAGTTGACGTCATAATTTACGTTGACGTCACACATACATTCAGATCTAAATCAGAAAAGGTCTTTAACGAAACTTTCATTTGCTAAGAAACAGACATGGTCTA
The DNA here is from genome assembly GCA_018398815.1 of Conus ventricosus. NCBI lineage: Eukaryota > Metazoa > Mollusca > Gastropoda > Neogastropoda > Conidae > Conus > Conus ventricosus. The sequence goes on from CM031606.1 coordinate 80,616,898, forward strand.
TGCTTGGTCTTTCGGAAATCTGTAAAAAGATTTTTGTCTACAGTCTTTTTTCCCATATCGAATTCGTGCAGTTTATTGCTGCACAATGATGTCCGCCGTTCTTTATTTTCGTAGCCATGCTGTTTAACCACCCAAGTCTAAGGGACACTACTCTGTCGAGTTCATCACGATTTGTCTTACTGATGGGTCTGTGTCATCGACAAGACTGTTATCAAAACATGTGTACTGGATCCTCTTCCATCTACTTTATTATCTGCATGCATGGATGTTTTGTTGCCATATATCACTAGTGTGGTAAATGAATCTCTCACTTCTGGTTGTTTCCCACCTGCACTGAAAGCTGCTGTTGTCCGACCTCTTTTGAAGAAACCCTCTCTTGACCCTGAAAACCTAAAAAATTATCGACCTGTCTCCAACTTGTCTTTTCTTTCAAAGATAATTGAAAAGATAGCACTTCTCCAACTCCAAAACCACCTTGACCAAAACAACTTGCTCTATTCGTTGCAGTCCGCCTATCGCACTGGACACAGTACAGAAACTGCTCTGCTGAAAATAATCAACGATCTTCTCTCTGCTCTGGATAATGGTCAGGTTTCACTGCTTTCTCTTCTTGACTTGTCCGCTGCCTTTGATACCATTGATCACTCCACCCTCCTCACTAGACTTCAACATACTTTTGGCATCTCTTCTCACGCTTTGGCATGGTTTTATTCTTACCTTTCTGGTCGAACCCAAATTGTCTCTGTCAATGGTTTTTCTTCAAGCTCTGCAGACTTGAATTATGGTGTTCCCCAAGGCTCTGTCCTTGGTCCCATTCTGTTTGTTCTATATACCCAACCCATCTCTGACATTGTAGCCCATCATGACATTTCACACCACTGCTTCTCTGATGACAATCAAATCTACATTTCTGGTGACATCTCTCTCCTCTCCTCCATCATTGATCGCTCACAGCTCTGCATCTCTGACATAAAGGCATGGATGACTTGCAACAAACTTCAGTTAAACAATGACAAAACTGAACTGATCTTCATTCTCCCAAAACGGCTCATGTCTACAATCTCTGTTCCTTCTTCTGTCCAACTTGGTACCTCTCTCATTCAGACCTCTACCACTGTGCGAAATCTAGGCGTTGTACTTGATCAGACACTCTCTTTTCAAAATCAGATTTCTTCTATCTGCCGTGCTTGCTACTTGGAGCTTCGGCGAATCAGTTCTGTGCGCCACCTTCTGTCTGAAGAAGCCACCAAGACTCTGGTTTCTGCTTTCATTCTTTCAAGACTTGACTACTGTAATTCTCTTCTTCCTGGCTGTCCACAGAATCTTCTTGCAAAATTGCAGAAAGTCCAAAATAATGCTGCTCGCCTTGTCTCGAAATCTCCGAAAACCTCTCATGTTTCTCCCTTGCTTAAATCTTTGCACTGCCTTCCTGTTGAAAAACGCATCAAGTACAAACTTTCTTTGCTCTGTTACAAGGCATTGGATGGCCTCGCTCCATCTTACCTCTCTAAACTTCTGTCGACCTATACTCCTTCCAGACAGCTTCGCTCTTCCTCTGACACTCGCATTATGCAGATCCCTCGTTTTCGGGCCAGATCACTTGGTGAACGTTCTTTTACTTTTCAGGCTCCTTCCTGCTGGAACAATCTCCCTTCTGCACTCCGAAACTCAAACAGTCTTTCTTCTTTCAAGTCCTCCCTCAAAACAACTCTCTTCAAAACATAATTTTTCTGCTCCTTCGCTGGTGTGTGGGTGTGTGCGTGTGTGTGTGTGTGTGTGTGTGTGTGTGTGTGTGTGTGTGTGTGTGTGTGTGTGTGTGTGTGTGTGTGTGTGTTAGGGCTTATTGCTGTAAGCGCTTAGGGCTTTTGTTTAAGATTAAGCGCACTAAATGTTCCTTATTATTATTATTATTATTATTAACCTCCTTAGTCTGTGCTTACATGGTATCGTGTAGCTCGTTAGAATTTACCTAGAGTCGCTTATTTTGAAGTTACTCCTCTGTTATCATTAATTGCGATCAAGGCAGCTCAAGAATTTTGGATCGCGGTACATCACCGTGATTACATGCTTTAATGGAACTTGAGATGTACATTATTTTTTTGTTTATCCATTTTTGATAACGATGCCGTATTCATGGTTTAGGCATTGTGGTGCGTCGTCACTATCACTGTCGTCCACATCTGCATCTAAACATGTGCTGTACTGATTATTATCTTTCTTCTGCAGGTGCCCCAGCTATTTATTTGTTTATATTTTCACGTAACACAGTTGTATCCATGTGCGCTTGTGAGAATGAGATCTCAATGCACTGATATGAGATTTTCCTTTTAATTGTTAACGAAAGATATGGAATCCCAGAAGAACTGATGTCAGATTTTTATATATGGGGATAAGAAATAAGTTTATCAAATGTTTTCAGAAGTGAATCTACGATTTCTTCAAATATTTCTTAGTTTGCATATATTAATTCATATTTGATGGAATTTGCGCGTAATTGCCTAACCATTTAATCTTACTGTCGCATTGTCAATTGTTAATTGTAAGGTTAATCTATCGAGGGAAGGGTTTTTTTAATTCAAAAGTAAAGTATAAGCGTACATTACTCTTGAATAGGATAGTGGTATTGTAAAGGGTGGTTGGTGAGTGTGATTGAGATGAGAAAATAACAGATTAGCAAGGAACGGGTTATTGACACAACCCACTCTTGCAGGTATTCTTCTTCTTCTGTTGCTGTTGCTGCCTGCTGCGGGCACTGACGCCTACACCATCGTGTTCGTCGTCATCGAGTGCTCCTGGTGACGTTGATGCGCTGTAACATGGTCTGCAAGTCATCTCTGGAGGTATGAGGCGGTATGGCGATGGCAGAGTGTTTATCTACGGACTGTTCTTGTGGCCAGTAGTCTACGCACCAGCCTTACGAAGGCAGCTAAGTGTCAGAAGGATCAATGACTGTCCCAAGACACTCTAGCCCTAAACTCCTGTAGAAAAAGATCGTTGTGTGTGTGTGTGTGTGTGTGTGTGTGTGTGTGTGTGTGTGTGTGTGTGTGTGTGTGTGTGTGTGTGTGTGTGTGTGTGTGTGTGTGTATTTTATCATGTTGTTTGTGCATATAATAATGATATTAGAAACTATTAGATTGCTATGTGTTGTGATTGTGCAGCAGGAAAGATAACGAGTCACGTCAGGCACCACAACCACACCAGCATTGCGCAGTGAGTATTACAGCTGCCACACACACACACACACACACACACACACACACACACACACACACACACACACACACACACACACACACACACACACACACACTCACAAACATACGCTCGCGCGCGCGCACATACACACACAAACACACACGCGCGCGCACACACACACACACACACACACACACACACACACACACACACACACACACACACACACACACACACACACACACACACATTCAAATAAACACCATCCGGTGTATGCTTTTAATGTTCACTTTAAGCCGTTAGAAATATCTACGAGAAAACCAAAGCCCAACTCATAAGATATATCATGATTATATCGAAGGATATTTGCTCATACAATATATATGTATGTCTCTTTTCAACGTAACTGTCTTTCTTGATCAATATTCACATTTTGAACAATAGCAAAGACTATGCACACATTTCTTTTGTATTTCTGAAATCACATTATAAGCCAAGTTAACAAACTTGAATTTGTCGCCGTGACACAGTGGCTAGTGTTGTAGAGTACCAGGTGGGTTGCGGGTTTGATTCCCACCAGGACCATTTTTTTGTATTGTAGGAAACGTCAGCCCAGGACCGGCTCCTACCAAGAGCTGAGTTTACTATGAGCTTAACTGGGAAGACTGGAACAACGCACAGTCGAGTTTCATTCACTCAACGGAGATATTTCTGAGAGTGTTGCTCAGACTTCCTAGGGTCTAAATCTCTCTGGCCTGGTTGAAAGCAGGCGTGCAGTACAACCCTGTCATGCAGTCTCAGTCCAGAATGAAACTCCAGAGCATCATCTTCATCATTCTCATCGACTGGCATTACAAAAGAGGTCTTTGGTCCTTCATGCCCTGCTCTCATGGTCACCGCAGTTTCAATTTTCTCTCTCCATGGCTATGCCTTGAGTGAGGTGGTGTCGAGGTCGCCGTTACTGCAGAGTTCATAGGGACAGTCGTTGGAAGGACGTGGTGGCGCCTCCCTCTGGGAGGGAAGGCGACGGAATGGGTACGCTCACTCATACCGGTTTCATGACTAAGCAATTACGGTCACTAATGGGGGTGGGAGGGGGGTGGGAGGGGCTGATGTTTTGCGTATGTTGGATCAGAACAGGCACCACTGAACATCACCGAAAAGACTCAGCAGCTGCGCAGTGTCTCTTCTGGCGAGTTGCCTCATGAAAACTTGAGAATTGACTCTCCCTGTAGACTGCTGATGTTGGACCAGAACGGCACAAACCAGGGTGTGACAGTGACGGGGAGATGGAGTGAACGGCATGAGGGTAATGCCACCAGAGTGAAACATAAGATGACACAAAAAAGACAACAAATAGGAAGAATTGAACATTACAATTACAAAACAGCAAATCCATAACGAAATTATTTGATTCAGAAGCACTTCTTTTTTTAGTACCACAATAAACTTACTCAAATCAGTCTCAATTACGACAAGCAAGTTCTGCAGCGTATCTTAATAGCAAGGAATGTACAACATAATATTCATTTCTAATCAAGATAAATTATGATCCTTTTACAGTCCATCAGACTGAACAAAAAGATGTTTTGATTAAGAAACCATTTACAAGCGCCATTGATGAGCATAAGGTATACGTCAACTATTAGTAATGAAAAAAAAAAAATTAGGAATAGAGTTTGTTTAGAACTTACCGCCAATGACATTGACAAACAAAGCACATGACAAGACACGATGCATTTCAACCACTTGGGTCTTCTTCAGGCGAAAAAATAAATCACATTTAACATGTGGGACAGTACGAACAAAGAACGAAAAAAGAAGAAAGAAAAATGACTTATCCGTTTTCTTCCATGTGGTCGGTGGGCGGAAATGACATGGGGCCAGGGGGATTATGGGAGAGGAAACGGAGGGGGGGGGGGGGGGTTGCGTCGGGGGAGGTGTGTGTGTGTGATATGATAGGGTTGTGTGTCTAGTTTATTGGGATGGTGTGGTATCTTTGTGATGGTAGTGGTAGTGGTGGATTGATAGTAATGGTAAGGGGAAAGAAGGGGGGGGGGAGAGAAACTGAGGGAAAAAAAAAAAAAAAAAAAAAAAAGGAATTTAAGGGGAAGGATAAAACAAAATTAAGATTAAATAGATGGAGGGTTGCTGTAACTACTGTATGAAGTGAGTGAAGGGGATGTGGTGGTGGTGTATGTATGTGTGTGTGTATGTGTGTGTGTTGGTAGGGGATATTGCCAACTGATGTGGAAGTGGTGGGTATGTGTGTTTGGTTATTGTTGGATGTTGATGCCTTGGGGGTGTAGTGTGCCCAGTTTGGCAATGAGATGGGATTCTTGAGTTGTGCGTTCAAAGCTGTCACTCTGTGACTGCCAGAGTGCCATGACTTTGACATGGTCGATGTTGTGTTGGGTTGGTTGAAGTGTAGGGCGACGGGTTTGGGTCGGTGGTGGCGGATATCAGCCAGGTGTTCAGAGATGCGTGTTTCAAGTGTGCGTGACGTTTCCCCTATGTAGATTTTGCCACACAGCTGGCAGTGGATGGCATATATAATATATGCCATCCACTGCCAGCTGTGTGGCAAAATCTACATAGGGGAAACGTCACGCACACTTGAAACACGCATCTCTGAACACCTGGCTGATATCCGCCACCACCGACCCAAACCCGTCGCCCTACACTTCAACCACACCCAACACAACATCGACCATGTCAAAGTCATGGCACTCTGGCAGTCACAGAGTGACAGCTTTGAACGCACAACTCAAGAATCCCATCTCATTGCCAAACTGGGCACACTACCCCAAGGCATCAACATCCAACAATAACCAAACACACATACCCACCACTTCCACATCAGTTGGCAATATCCCCTACCAACACACACACATACACACACACATACATACACCACCACCACATCCCCTTCACTCACTTCATACAGTAGTTACAGCAACCCTCCATCTATTTAATCTTAATTTTGTTTTATCCTTCCCCTTAAATTCCTTTTTTTTTTTTTTTCCCTCAGTTTCTCTCCCCCCCCCCCCCCCTTCTTTCCCCTTACCATTACTATCAATCCACCACTACCACTACCATCACAAAGATACCACACCATCCCAATAAACTAGACACACAACCCTATCATATCACACACACACACACCTCCCCCGACGCAACCCCCCCCCCCCCCCCCCTCCGTTTCCTCTCCCATAATCCCCCTGGCCCCATGTCATTTCCGCCCACCGACCACATGGAAGAAAACGGATAAGTCATTTTTCTTTCTTCTTTTTTCGTTCTTTGTTCGTACTGTCCCACATGTTAAATGTGATTTATTTTTCGCCTGAAGAAGACCCAAGGGTTGAAATGCATCGTGTCTTGTCATGTGCTTTGTTTGTCAATGTCATTGGCGGTAAGTTCTAAACAAACTCTATTCCTAATTTTGCTTCGTTCGCCGCCACCAGTCACTCCATTTTGAAATATTAGTAATGAGCTTATGGACTGGCAACCTCGTGAAAATGTAATGTTATATCAGACACCCATCAATAGCAGAATACATGGTATAAGTAGGAAACACAAA
>CM031606.1:80628672-80636172 GCA_018398815.1 Conus ventricosus
ACGGTAATGTGCTATGCTTCACCTCTTAGACTGCAAGGTTATATACATTTTTGTATCAAAAGATCATTTTTGTGTCTGTTGGCATTCTGATGATCAGCACATCGATCAGTTGTGTTGGCATCTGCCATCATGACTCTCTTTGAAGTAACAAACTTGCATTCTCGTTCATGTACTTCCTACCTCCATTCTGTCTCTGTTTGGGAATTACGTTTGACAACATAGTATGTTAGGTCTTGAGGAAAAAAACATTCACAGGATAGCAAGTATCTCCCAAGCGTATAATGTGATAACAAGTGGCCAGTCAGCGTAATATGATAACAAGCTGCCAATTAGTGTAATGTGATAACAAGTGGCCAATTAATGTAATGTGATAACAAGTGGCCAATAAGTGTAATGTGATGTGATAGCGAGTGGCCAATCAGTGTAATGTGATGAGATAACGAGTGGCCAATCAGTGTAATATGATAACAAGTGGCTAATCAGTGTAATATAATAACAAGTGGCCAATCAGTGTAATGTAATATGATAACAAATGGCCAATCAGTGTAATATGACAGCAAACGGCCAATCATGATGATATATTAACATGTGAACAATCAGTGTAACATGATACAAGTGGCCAATCAGTGTAATATGATAACAAGTGGCTAATCAGTGTAATACGATAACAAGTGGCCAATAATAAGTGTAATACGATAACAAGTGGCCAATCAGTGTATTATGTGTAGTAAATGGCTAGTCAGTGTAATGTGATAACAAGTGGCCAATCCGTGTAATATAATAGTACTTCAGGTGACCATAACCCCCCCTGACCCCAGCGGGGGCGGGGGGGGGGGGGGTTGCCATTGTGTTTTTCTGAAAGTTTAGGCTATATGCCGTCATCATAGGATGTCAACAAAAGATTGGTTGGAGCTCTTGGGAGCAACGATGTCTGGAAGAAATCACCCGTTTTCTACTCTAAAAAAAGGGGGTAGGGGTAAAAAAAAACCATGGTATTACTATAGTATGATGCCTTAAAAATCCAATACAAGTTGTTTTTTAAATGCGCTGATGCGTGCTCTACATGGCATACCAAATGTGACATGTTTGAAGCACAATTGTAGTAATAGCATCCAAATACACATGACATATGCGTTAATTTGTCAATCTTTTTTAACACTTTTAGTGCACCAACCTATTACTCTTTAAATTGGTTTTGAAATGGATACAACTGAACAAAAACTGTTAACCTGTTTCAAAATGGTGTCAAGAAAATGGTTAAGTAGAATTTTGGCCGACCTGCTCATAAACCATGACCAAGGGATCTGTTTCAACACAAGCGAGTGATGGCTGAGTGTCGCAGTATGCGCCTGTCTACCAGTAAGAAGATTGCACCTTTACACAGAACTGTTGACAACAGATTCTTCAGTGTCAAACCCTTCCTCTTGAACAGCATCACAAAGGTTCACAAGTTCAAAGTCACCGTTCTCCTCCTCAGGAATTGGCTGGTCACAGACGATATCAACAAGTTCACATTTAAGTATATCCTCCTGACACCAGTCGATCTCCACACCACTGTCTGTTGTCTTCCAGCCTCTGCCTGGTGGCCCATCAATGGCTGCTTGAGCACAATGGACATGCTTCCAGACCTCCACGTTAGAACAGAAGATAAAAGGGAAAAGATTATCAAATCTCATAGCAATTTTATGGCCTTGGCAATGACTAACTTAAGTTTTGGTCTCAGGACTCAATCCTGTTTATGTTCAAAATGTCACATTCAGGCTTTTGTGCTACCCCTGGCCAGGTCAAATAGCATTTGTTTAACTATAGTTATCAACAACAATGCTACTGTAGGTCTCCGTCGGCTGTACCTGACCATGAATAGAATATATCCAACCTAAGATTTAGCTATCTGACTTGGTTGTCTGCTCAGCCCAAGCAGTGTCACCTGTGGCTGTACAGTTTGATGCGAGAGTGGCAGTCTCTGTCACAGCGGTCACATCTGCATGTTGACAATGGTTTGTTTCCTGCCATCCTCTTTCTGCATGTTTGCTTTTCTGCTGCAGCAGCTGTCAGTTTATCTTCACTGATCTGCACAACAGCATGAGGTCTGGAGGAATGACAGCATTCTTCCAGACCTTATCAAAACTTGCAAGACTACCCTGCAACAACAATAACTATCATGTTGAAAACAGTAAGATATAGTACCTGGTAGTTGACTCGCTCTGTGTGCATCCGCAGGGAAGACTGACAGGGAGGTAGGAGGCTCAGGTCAGTTCCGTTGTAGCTGGCCAACACTGCATGTACTCAACTGATGTCAAACCTTTCTCTGAGAAGGTCAAAGCGGACCTGGTTGATGTGTTCAAGGTTGTCCACTGAATCAGAAGACAGTTCTGGGCTTCCCAGTGCTCAGAAGGCATCATAAAGGAACGGTTCTTTGTGAGCGCATTGAACGCCCTGACCTTCCCTTTGCTCACAAAAGAACTGGTGGAGTCACAGCCGGAAAAAGCATGTAGGCCAAAGAGTGCTTCATAGTATTCCTGTCCATACTTGGCAACAAGGTCTGTGGTGGAAAGCAGCCTCCTGTAGTTTCCAGTGCCAGTGTCCACGTATACCGTTGTATGGAGCTGGGAACTGAAGTGTAGTTAGAGTAGAAACACATCAGTGTCTGAAGTCAGAGCGCACAATTATGCCCTCGGAGTCAGAAGCATTCTTGTTCTGGTGAAAACAGTGAAGGATGATCCTCGTGTCCGCTTCTTCCTGAGCGGAAAACAGCTCTTGAACTGGTGAGGCCTCCACGGTCTTGCCATCCGTGGAGGAGAGCTTGAAGCAATCTGGCCCACATGTCACAAACAGCTCTCTGTTCAGGAGTGTGGCAGCATGGGAATCTTTTCTCCATTCAGAAAGCAGCATTTGCAGGAATTTCATGAGCTGGTTCTTGTTGTCACCACCTTTCCAGTCTCTGGGGACCTTAGTGTTGGGACCCTTCAGAAGGAATGCTTCACCTTCTCCCCGACGAGAACGTTCCATGATTTGATGGAGTGTGGTTGTACACATCTGCCACATAATCAATCCTGTCTGTGGATGGCAGATGTTTCAGGATTCTGTCTGCCAGGTCTCCAAATGTTGGGGAAGAGAGGTAAGTGAGTGCAGATGGAAAATTGCATCAATTATGTGATGGCACTTCCCCCGATCTGGTTGCTCCTTCAACTCTGTCTCCTCCGAGAGATGCACAAGCTTTGCTTTCTCTGTCTTTGCAGGCAAACCATCAGGAGTTGCTAGGGCCCAAGGCACTGGACTCAGAGGGTAGCTCATGACCTTCTGGAAACTGGTGTTATTTTCCTGCGAGATCATTGGGAGTTGTCCGAACATGTCTCTCTGCGCTGCCACTTGCACCAGTTTGTTCGAAGATGATCGCAGTGTCTTTGTCTTCTGCAGTTTCGCAAATGTCTTCAGCTCCACTTTTTTGGAGCATGGAAACTCAGAGTTTTCTCAGCCAGTCGTTCTGTCACGAATTGGCAAAAGGCTTCCTTTCTTCGTGCATCTGCTGATAGAAGTTTTTCTTGAATGCTGTCTGGTGCTTGAATTCCTGATGAGAGACAGAAGAGACCCCTCTCTTCCACTGAAAAGTGATCCATGAAGCTGCAGAAGGAATCCATCATGTTTTTCACACACTCCTCACTGGCTCTAGTCTCTGCACATGTCAGGTCTTTGTGAACTTTGACATCATCCCCAGTCATGCCAGCCATCTCGAGTGTTGCAGCAAGAAAAGAAGCTCTGACATGACTTGTCATGCACCAGTGAAGGTAGGCAGCACTGTTTCAGCTGAATCCTATAATCCCACCCACAGACTTTGCATGGCAGTTGATCGTTTGCTCAATAGTTTGGTCAACTGGTACTCCGCATGAAGGAACTGTTGATCTCGACACACTGAGTCCTCCATGTCGCAGGAGTTCTTCTGCTGAGGGATTGTTGTGCTTGAGATTCAGAATGCTCAGAAAATAGACTGTGACGTATTTTGAGTAGTTCTGGTGATCCATCACAAAGAGCAGAGGGCACATTTTCTCTCTGCATGACAAGTGCAAGTCCAAGTCATTTTCTTTTGTAGCCCGGAGAGATGCAGAATCAGCCACACTCTCTCGGCATACTGCAACCAGAACTGTGCTGCCTCTCCCTTTCTTCCCCGTGATAACGTCCTTCTTGAAGTTCGAGTACAGTCTGAAGAGGAGAACAACAGATGGCTTCTCAAGAGTGTCTTGAAGCTGATGACTGTGCACCCTGGCAGATCTTCAGACAGCTGGCTCAGACGATCTGAAGCTTCTGTTGATTTCTTCAAGAATGTCTGAAGAAGCAACAGCCCAAGAGCCTCCAGAACAACCTTGTGGACTCTCAGGGCACGATTGTAGTGCTTTCCTGCCAAGACAGCATCAGTCGACCCACTTGAGCAGACTCCTGACTGTACAATGATCTCTCCAAGACCAGATCCCCTCATGAGTTTTCCAAGTGCTGCCATTGTATGAACACAGAAAATGGAATATGCCAAGGCGAACAACAACGTCCTTGAACCGGTCATTCTGCCATACAATCATGTATGCCTTTCTTGCAACAGCCAGGTCACAGGTGAACAGAGTGTTTCTGACACACTTCCCTTGTTGAAGCGTCAACAGAAACTTGGAGGGTATGTTGAACTGTAGCGTTCTCTGTGACGGGATGTAGAACTGTTGTAGTCAACCGTTGATTGGTCATTCACCATACCCAGATTCCTCCCAGTGAGTGATACCCAGCCTGCCCAGATTCTGGTTTTCTGATTTAGATCTGGTTTATGTATGAAAAATATTTTTACACTCATTGCCTATAACTTTCGTGCGACGACCACTACTACTACTACTGCTTCTGCTGCTGTTGCTACTACTGCTACTACTACTACTACTTCCACAACTGCTTCTACCACTACATGTGGTTAATGTTAGATACATTTCAGACTGCTGATGGTGATGATCATACTGGCAAATGGCAGTAAGCCAATCTTGAATAAATGTTAGCGAACCACCAAGAGAAACGTGGACAAACAAGTCACAAGACAAAACACGACGCGTTTCGACCTCTTAGGTCTTCTTCAGATAAGACACAAACACATAGGACAATGAAAATGAACAAATTTGTCACTTATCTTGATCTCTTCAGCGCAAGGTAGGCGTTGAATGAAAACGAGGGCTCGTTCATTTTCATTGTCCTATTTGTTTGTGTCTTGCCTGAACAAGACCTAAGAGGTCGAAACGCGTCGTGTTTTGTTTTGTGACTCGTTTGTCCACGTTTCTCTTGGCGGTTTGCTAACATTTATTTAAGATTTGTTTAGATTTCCGCCTGCAGTCGTCTCACTTTGCAACTAGGCAGTAAGCCAGTTTGTTTTACGTTTTCTTTTTAAATACCGGATGTTGGCGCCAAATACTGTCAAATGGGCATTGTTTCTGCAACAAGATGACTATCTGTAAATGGGACAATTATCTTTCTATTAGGAACTGCAAACCATTTGACGATAATGGATTAGGTCCATATCGATAGGTCTTTAACTAAGTATACCCTCTAATCGCAAATATAGAGCCCAAAGAAGGAAAATTCGCTAATAAACATGGTTATATCTCCCAAGAGCTCCAATAAATCAATTGTTGACATATGCATTTCAGTTTATGATGTAAAAAGACACAAGAAAATCATAGTGGCAAATCCCCCCCCCCCCCCCCCCCCCCCCTCCGGGGTCACCTTTCCATTTTGCCACCTGAAGCACTATAATAACATGTGGCCAATCAGTGTAATGTGATAACAAGTGGCCGATCAGTGTAATGTGATAACAAGTGGCCAATCAGTGTAATGTGATAACAAGTGGCCGATCAGTGTAATGTGATAACAAGTGGCCGATCAGTGTAATGTGATAACAAGTGGCCAATCAGTGTAATGTGATAACAAGTGGCCAATCAGTGTAATGTGATAACAAGTGGCCGATCAGTGTAATGTGATAACAAGTGGCCGATCAGTGTAATGTGATAACAAGGGGCCGATCAGTGTAATGTGATAACAAGTGGCCAATCAGTGTAATGTGATGACAAGTGGCCGATCAGTGTGATGTGATAACAAGTGGCCGATCAGTGTAATGTGATAACAAGTGGCCGATCAGTGTAATGTGATAACAAGTGCCCAATCAGTGTAATGTGATAACAAGTGGCCAATCAGTGTAATGTGGTATGATAACAAGCGGCCAATCAGTGTAATGTGATAACAAGTGGCCAATCAGTGTAATGTGGTATAATAACAAGTGGCCAATCAGTGTAATGTGGTATGATAACAAGTGGCCAATCAGTGTAATGTGATAACAAGTGTCCAATCAGTGTAATGTGATAACAAGTGTCTAATCAGTGTAATGTGATACCAAGTGGCCAATCAGTGTAATATGATAACAAGTGCCCAATCAGTGTAATGTGATAACAAGTGGCCAGTCAATGTAATGTGATAACAAGTGGCCAATCAGTGTAATGTGGTAACAAGTGACCAATCAATGTAATATGATAACACGTGACCAATCAGTGTAATGTGATAACAAGTGGCCAATCAATGTAATGTGATAACAAGTGGCCAATCAGTGTAATGTGATAACAAATGGCCAATCAATGTAATATGATAACAAGTGGCCAATCAGTGTAATGTGATAACAAGTGGCCAATCAGTGTAATGTGGTATGATAACAAGCGGCCAATCAGTGTAATGTGATAACAAGTGGCCAGTCAGTGTAATATGATAACAAGTGGCCAATCAGTGTAATGTGATAACAAGTGGCCAATGAGTGTAATATGATAACAAGTGGCCAATCAGTGTAATATGATAACAAGTGGCCAATCAATGTAATGTGCTAACAAGTGGCCAACCAGTGTAATATGATACGATAACAAGTGGTCAACCAGTGTAATATGATACCAAATGGCCAGTCAATGTAATATGATAACAAGTGGCCAGTCAATGTAATATAATAACAAGTGGCCAATTATTGTGATGTGATAACAAGTGGCTAGTTAGTATAATATGATAACAAGTGGCCAATGAGTGTAATAGGATAACAGGTGGCCAATCAGTGTAATCTGTTAATAATTAGTGGCTAATCAGTGCAATATGATTTAAAAAAGTTAATCAGTGTAATATAATAACAAGTGGCCAATCAGTGTAATATGATAACAAGTGGCCAATCAGTGTAATATGATAACAAGTGGCCAATCAGTGTAATATGATAACAAGTGGTCAGTCAGTGTTATATGATAACAAGTAGTCAGTCAGTGTTATATGATAACAAGTGGCCAATCAGTGTTATATGATAACAAGTGGCCAATCAGTGTAATATGATAACAAGCGGCCAATCAGTGTAATATGATAACAAGTGGCCAATCAGTGTTATATGATAACAAGTGGCCAATCAGTGTAATATGATAACAAGCGGCCAATCAGTGTAATATGATAACAAGTGGCCAGTCAATGTAA
>CM031606.1:80646172-80656031 GCA_018398815.1 Conus ventricosus
TAGATTCTATACATGTATCTCTCTTTTCCTACACCGAGAGATAACTCAATACATTCAAGATTCTATAAAGTCATGGCCTTCACATCACATTGGCCCAAGATCCAGACCAGGAGAATAAATAATTCCTGCAATCATGAAGCCATACCCGCATCAGAGATGAGACTCGCCCCATACTGTCATGATCCCCTGTCTCTCTAATAAATCGTGTCTCCCCCTTGAATTCTCCTGTCACCGGAGAGATGATGAGTTCCAACTTCTCTCCCTGGAGTCTTTAATTGCTGGGGCTGAACTACCGGTGTGTTCCCCACACCATGGCCATCTTTAACCACCTCACGGGTGGAAAGGTGAAGGGTGAAGGGCTGAAACACGAATAAGGTTCGTGTAAGTAACCTGCTTCCCAATTTAACATGAATTCTTTCTTTCTCTTTTCTTTAGGTTTTCCCCTGTAGCTTTCCCCAACTATCTATGGCTCACCTGGTAATGACTGGTCAGTAGTGAGGACCAGCGTCCTGACAGGTTCGAGTCTCTAGGCCATCTGCTGGGCTAAAACTGATTCTTTCCTCCCTCCTCCAAGTGAGTGCATACTCAGTGTTCAACACACATGACCAGCACCTTACCAGCCCTTATTAAACTATCTCTCAGTGGTCACTTTCACCCAATGACCACTGTTGTTTAATCAATGAGTAAATCTCACAATTATTTGGGGACGCCCGCTACACTAGTCAAGCCACATGAATATTCTTCCTTTTTAGTTGTGGCATGGGGAAATGATTCATATCACTAAACTACATGTGATGGAGCGTCACATGCCTTGATTGAGGCTACGTCACATGACATAGAGACTGGCGCAATCTGACTCAAAACAAAATATCAACTCACCATGTTCTGGAGACTATCAGACTGTGCATGCATTTTGCCTGCTTCTAGACCTTTCGTCCGCTGGATCGGACTCATCAGGCAAACACGGCTGATCATGTCTGTGCTCTTGGCGTCAAATAGAGACACGCCACAGTCCGTAATTCTGTGGTGTTCTCAACACCATGGGTTCAAAAGAGAATCCAACAGCACCCCCAAAGCAGCCAGCAAAAGATAGAAATAAAACAAAACGAAAGTTTGGAGAGGAAAAAAGTTGCTGAAAAACTAGAACCATTATGCAATCAATATGAAATGTATGGGGACAATCTTTGAAGCTATGCTTAAGGATGCATTTAAAGATACAAGGGAGATAAACAGATATGGATCAGTCTGAGTGGTCAGCTCTGCTGTTCAATAACCCAAGCATTATCAGTGGCATAGAATTATGCAGAACAACCTTTACTTGGATCTCCTACGAGATGCAATCGCCCACTGATTGGCCAAACAATCTAATGCTGAACAATTAAGTAGTGGGGGAAAACAAGTGCAGGTTAGCAATTTTTCCATCATTATAATAAGGACTTGGCAAAGATTCCAAATTAAAAAAAAAATTGAAGATGAAGAAAATGGGAAAATATATATTATAAATATGCAAATCTTTCACTAGCTGCATATATATATATATATATATATATAAGAGAGAGAGAGAGAGAGAGAGAGAGAGAGAGAGAGAGATAGATAGATAGATAGATAGATAGATAGATAGATAGATAGATAGTAAAAACAAGTATTAAAAGGAGTGCTAAAATTATCTACAAATTTGTTTCAAGCAAGCCGCTATCGTCCTGACGATAGCGGCTTGCTTGAAACAAATTTGTAGATAATTTTAGCACTCCTTTTAATACTTGTTTTTACTAATGTTGCTCCCCAAGGGGTTGAGCACTGTATAAAATTGTTTTAGGCATTTTAAATATACTGATCTATATATATATATATATATATATATATATATATATATATATATATATATATATATATATATATATATATATATATATATTGTTTGGTCAATCAGTGGGAGATTGCATCTCTTAAGAGATCCAAGTAAAGGTTGTTCTGTACAATTCTTAGCCACTCACAATGCTTGGGTTATTGAACAGCAGAGCTGACCACTCAGACTGTTCCATATCTTTTGACCTCCCTTGCATCCTTGAATGGATCCTCAAGCATAGGCTCAAAGATTGTCCCTTACATTTTATACTGTTTGATAATGCTTTTAGTTTTACAGCAACTTTTTTTCTCTCCACACATTTGGTTTGTTCCATTTTACTACCCTTCGCTGGCTGCTTTGGGGTGCTGTTGGATTCTTTTTTTGAAGCCTTGGCTGTGAGAACACCACAGAATTATGAACTGTGGTGTGTCTCTATTTGATACCAAGAGCACAGACACAATCAGCCGTGTCTCCCTGATGAGTCCGATCCAGCGGACGAAAGGCCTAGGAGCAGGCAATACAAATAAATGTGCCTTCGAGAGAGATTATGATGGTTCCCTCAGGCAGCTAGTGAAGGGCTTCTCATAGTTATAATATATTCCCCCATTTTCTTCATCTTCAATTTTTTTTTTAAAGTTCAAATCTTTGCCAAGTCATTACTATAACGACTGAAGAATTGTTAACCTGCACTTGTTTTCCCCCACTACTTAATTGGTCAGCATTCTATATATATATATATATATATATATATATATGTGTGTGTGTGTGTGTGTGTGTGTGTGTGTCCTAATCAAATCCAAATGTTTTTAAGACCAACATTAACTGCCAGATTTGCAAATCTATGGCCTTCTCAATGTCTTTAGAAACCAGCATGCCCAGAACATTTCTTTGTTTTTAAGCACTTCATCAGATGACAAAACTCTAATGTTGTCACTTGTACATCTATTTGACATTAATCTTGTTTAATATACATCAATCAATAGAATATTTGTAAATGATTAGCTCTACAGAAAAAAAAATGTAATAAGTAACATACAGTTGATTTTCTCTCAAGACTTGTTTTAAATGAATTCCTTCGGTTTTTCTCCTTTATAAACATTTGTCATTTAGTTTGTCTCCTTTGGGAATAGATATCAGTAGGCATTTTGTATTGCTTGCATATCTTTCAGTTGTTAAATTGTTCATTCGAAGCTCAGACTAGAAAACACCCAGTTGTTTCAAAAACAGTGTGAAACTTTCCTATGTGAATACATCCTAGCCAGGACTTTCTCTGCTGTGCACATTCTCCCTTTTTAAGCGTCATTTCGGCTGAAAGAATCTTGTTTGTGAACTTGGGTATTTCTCCAACCAAGTCCATGATTTCATTTCTTGTTGTTGTTGTTGTTGTTGTTGTTGACCTGTTTTCTCTGTAAGACTTTTCATCAGACACTCGTTATTGAATTCCTGAATTCTGATGACTTTTGCAGTATATTTTGACATACACTTACAGACAAAATGTCTCTTCGGAGCTGCAGGAATATGTGTTATCGTTTTTGCCGTGAGTGTGCTGTATTTCTTTTTATTTTGGTAAAATACCTTACGTTTATATTTATTGCTTTAAATGGACAGTTCGCTAAAAAAATTGCATGGATTTCAGTTTTCTTTTCATTTTCTTTAATTTCTACATTTTGGTTCCCAGACTGTATTTATGTCCTTTTTATCCTTCTGCTGCATTGTCACATATCTGTTATTTAGTTCAACATCACATCCCAAAAATAAATTAAAAAAAAAAAATTTCAGGCCTTTTGAGTTTTGTATGAACTCATCAACGTCAAGCAATTGATTATGTGAGAAAATGAAGAAAACAATGTTTACGAAATTTAGGGGGTGAGGGATAGGGGGGAAATGAAATTTCCACCTGATTTCTTTATTGTTGTAAGTTGGATTCTGGATGAAAATGAAGAAAGGTGCGATCTAACCATTCAAAATGTAATACAGATCCACTCAAATGGTAGACAGATTGGCAGAAAACTAGAGCAAAAAAGTAACACCCTACAGCCGCACAATGTTAAGCTAGCTCATATTATGCAGGGTAGGTTAAAGACCTAATTTGCGGTTACAGCTGCCCAGACAGAGAGCCTGCGGGTGTTGCTAATAGGGAAGACTGGTCACGGGAAAAGCGCCTTGGGCAACACACTGCTGGCACGAAATGCCTTCACCAGCAGAGCTGGCATGAGTTCCACCACCAAAAAATTTGACGTTGGTCATGGCAGCATTGACAACGTGGTCATTGAGGTACCTTTCTAGCTGTCTGTTTAACCTGTCTCTCAATCTGTGTGTGTCATTTCGTCGTGTGCGCTATCACCGACTCACAGCTTACGAGTAACAGGGATAGAATAGCTTTTGAAGAGATAATGAAGAGGGTTTTACGCCTGGAACAATCTCTGGACACTTTTGAATGGAATTAGAGACAAGCATCTGGGTGTAAACAGTAAATAAGTGAGGTAACGTTTGCTCCCATAAGAAAACCTAACACAGAGTAACTTTTATTCAAGACTGGCACACCCTTTTTTAAGCTTGAATAAAGTCAGACACGAACACTCTAATAGTGGGGGAAAAAACAAGCGCAGGGCCAACAACTGAACTGTCTTCATAGTAATGCCTTGGCAAAGTTTTGGACTTAAGGAGGAGGGGGGGGGGGGAGTTTGAAGATGGAGAAACTGGGAACATGAAATTAAGAAAATATATTACAGATATGAAAACTCTTCACTAGCTGCATAAGGGAACTATCGCAATCCTTTTGAAGGCAGATATATTTGTATTGCCTGCTCCGAGGCCTTTCGTCCGCTGGGTCGGAACTCATCAGGAGACACGGCTGGTTGTGTCTGCGCTCATGGCGTCAAATAGAGACACACCAAGTTCATAATACTGTGGTGTTTCTCACCCCCAAGGGTGCAAAAAAGAATCCAATAGCACCCCCAAAGCAGCCAGTAAAGGGTAGTAAATGAAACCAACGAAAGTGTGGGAGGAAAAAAAGTTGCTGAAAAACTAAAGACATTATGCAAATAGTATAAAATGTAGGGGACAATTCTTATTATTTTATACTATTTGCATAATGTCTTTAGTGTCTTGGTGGTGAGAAACACACAGTATTATGAACTGTGGTGTGTCTCTTTTTGACGCCAGGAGCGCAGACACAACCAGCCGTGTCTCCCTGATGAGTCCCGACCCAGCAGACGAAAGGCCTCGGAGCTTGACTTACTTGACTTTGACTTAGTCCTCTAATTCCCTGGGGAACATAGGGCCGCAACCACACTCTTCCAGCGGACACGGTTTTTGGATCTTCTTCAGCTTTGCCACGTCATTCCGGCGGCCTTCACTTCCGCGTCGGTACTCCTTCGCCATGTCTGTCTTGGTCTTCCACTTTTCTTTTGCCCTGAGGGTTCCATTCAAGGGCTTGTCTTGTGATGTTGGATGGAGACTTTCTGAGGGTGTGGCCAATCCATCCCCACTTCCGTTTTCTGATTTCTATTTCTATTGGAACTTGCTGGGTCTTGTTCCACAGTTCTGCGTTGGCAATAACATCTGGCCATCTGATGTTCACAATGTTTCGCAGACATCTGTTGATAAATGTTTGGAGTTTGTGGGTGTTTGTCTTTGTTGTTCGCCACGTTTCAGAACCATACAGAAGGACAGATTTCACATTTGAGTTGAAGATTCTGATCCTGTTATGGAGTGAGAGGGCAGAGGAATTCCAGATAGGCCGTAGCGGTGTGCCTGGCTTTATTGATGCGGCTCTTGATATCCTCATCTGTACCTCCATCTTTGCTGACCACACTGCCGAGGTAGACAAACTTGTCAACTTCAATGATGTCTTCCTGTTGTAGTCGTAGTGGGTCTCGTTGCTGGTTGTTGACTCTCATGGCTTCTGTTTTCTTTATGTTGATTTGGAGGCCTGTCTTTCCTGCTTCTTCTGCTACCGGCACAGCTTCTCTTTTGCGTCTTGCTGTTTGTGGGACAGAAGGCTGATGTCGTCGGCGAAGTCCAGGTCTTCCAGTTGCTTGGGTGAAGTCCACTGGATTCCTGTCCTCTTGCCGTCTGTGGACTGCCGCATTATCCAGTCAACGACCATCAGGAAAATTGTTGGCGATAGTAGACACCCCTGATGGATCCCGGTTTGTACAGTGAAGGGCTTCGTTAGCTTCCCATCGTGGACGACCTGGCTTGTGGCATCCTCTTTAGAGTTGCTGGATGATGGCATCAAACTTGGTGGGAAGCCATAGTGGTGCATGAGTTTCCAGATGGTGTCTCTGTCGATGCTGTCGAATGCCTTCTGGAAATCCACAAATACTGCGTACAAGGGGTCTGCCACTCCAGGGGACTGCTCGATGATAATTCTCATGGTGGCAATTTAGTCTGTGCATGATCTGTCTTGGCAAAATCCAGCTTGTTCTTGGTGGAGGGTATTGTCTAGGGCAGTCTTTAGTCTCTCTAGCATGATTTTGGTCAGCACCTTCCCGGGATGGACAGCAACAAAAAACCCTCTCCAGCTTTTACAGGATGACAAGCCCCCTTTCTTCGGCAGCTTCCCCAAAGTGGCCTCTATTCCAGTCTTCTGGCACTCGTTCCTGCTCCCAGATCTTGCTTAGGAGTGGATGCAGCATCTCTGTTGACGTCTGGATGTCTGCTTTCAGTGCTTCAGGTGGAATTCCGTCTGGACCCGCTGCTTTACCTGACTTCAGTGACTTGATGGCTTTGGTAACTTCCGTCTTGGTTTGTGGGCCTGTGTTGATGTCCAGAAGCTGGGTTGGTGGTGGAATGTCTGGGGGGACAGGTGGTGCAGTCTATTCAGTGTCTCTTTAAAGTGCTCTGCCCACCTTGCTCTCTGCTCAGCTTCTCCTGCGATGGTGTTTCCCTCCTTGTCTTTGACGGGCGATTGGGGTTGCTGGTCTTTCCAGTAAGTGTTCGGGTAATCTCATACAGCCTTTTCATGTTTCTCTGTCCTGCGCTGTTTCTGCCTCTTCTGTGAGTCATGGATGAATTGTTTCTTGTCTTGTCTAGCACTTTTCTTAACTTGGCGGTTGACGTCCCAGTAGTGTGCCTGTAACTCTTGCTTGTGGTCTTAGTCTTGGGTCTGGTTGATCTGGTCTTTTAGGTGCTTCCGCTCTGTGATGAGGGTCCATGTTCCAGCTGTCAGCCATTCTTTGTGTTTCTTCGCTTCTTTCAAGCACTTGTTTACATGTCGTCTGCCAGACCTCCTCAGGTCACTCTAGTGGTCTTCGATTGTTTCTTCAGCAAGTTGGTCAAGTACGCTGAATTTGTTTCTCAGTTCCCGTTTGAACTCCTCTGTTGTTGCTCTCTCCTTGAGACTGTGTACATTGTACCTATGTGATAGTTGGCCTGCTTGGTCTTTGTAGGCTTTCAATTTGGTCTTTAGCACAGCTGTCACAAGGTTGTGGTCTGATGCTGCGTCTGCTCCTCGTTTTATCTAGTATTTTATACTACATATTTGCATAATGTCTTTATTTTTTTCAGCAACTGTTTTCCTCCCCACACTTTCGTTTGGTTTCATTTACTACCCCTTCACTGGCTGATTTAGGGGTGCTATTGGATTCTTTTGTGCACCCTTGGTGGTGAGAACACCACAGTTATTATGAACTGTGGTGTGTCTCTATTTGACGCCAGGAGCGCAGACACAACCAGCGTGTCTCCCTGATGAGTTTTCCAACCCAGCGGATGAAAGGCCTCGGAGCAGGCCATACAATATATCTGCCTTCAAAAACGATTGCGATGGTTCCCTTATGCAGCTAGTGAAGAGTTTTCATATCTGTAATATGTTTTCTTAATTTCATGTTCCCAGTTTCTCCATCTTCAACCCCCCCCCCCCCCCCCCCCTCCTCCTTAAGTCCAAAAGTTTGCCAAGTCATTACTATGAAGACAGTTCAGTTGTTGGCCTGCGCTTGTTTTTCCCCACTATTAGATTGTTCGTCTATGTATTTGTCTGACTTTATTCAAGTTTAAAAGGCTGTGCCAGTCTTGAATAAAAGTTAATCTGTGGGTTTGGTTTTCTTATGGGAGCAAACGTTACCCACTTATTTACTGTTTTTTTGTTTACTGTTCCCTGCCTCATTTCATTTCATTTCCAATCTAGGTGTAAAGTAAAAATACAGAATAAACATGCTTAGGTTCGATAAAGGATCAGAAAGTAGGTGAACTTACTGGCATGAGTGCCACCACCAAAACATTTGACCTTGGTCATGGCAGCATTGACAACGTGGACATTGAGGTACCTTTCTAGCTTTCTGTCTGTCTGTTTATCCTGTCTCTCAATCTGTGTGTGCGTCTTTCTGTCGTGTGCGCTAGGTGGTCTCATGATAAAAAATAATGTGTGTTTGATTGCTCCCTGTGCAGCGCCGGTGATACAGCTGCGACAGAAGGAGTGTGTGTAACGATGAGTGGCGTTGAAATAATGGCACTGAAATAGTACGCTAAGGGACTAACTAAGCATGACTAGCGATTAAACCTGGCAAAACTGTTAACAAACACACATTATCTTCACAAATACATGAAAAAGTTGATGAGTTGTTCCTCCCATTAACACTGAGGTGTAGATGAATTTAAAGAAAAAAGAAGTGATTGAAACATCAAACAGGAATAAAGAAATTGATTACAAAGATGAAAAAGTCAGCACACGCAGATATAACCTAATCTTTTAGTAAGGTCAGTATATAACTTTCATGTTTATTACCAGTACAGACGAATACTAACTGAACTACAAGTGCTGCTCCCTAACGACAACGCGTTTAATCCATTTAAAAGCCCAATGGACAATAATGCATATGAAAGAATCTGCAACGAATTTAACATTAATCCTTCAACTGATTTTAGACAAAAGTTAGATCGCAATCAAGGGTTAGGCACATTGTATTTGTGAGGTGCAAAAAGAGAATATAATTATGACTACTGGCCTGGTCACACCTCTTTTCAACCAAACAAACAAGTTCGATTGGGATCCATTAGAACAAAAACATCCTAATGCTTGGGCAACATTTATCTTAGATGAAAGTGAAGGCCTAACAATGCCAGGAGTGCAAAGACTTAATGACGCCCATAAGGGCATACGTTTGGTGTTTATTTGGAGCGCAAGCACAGACTAAGTCTAGCATAGTTGATCAATCTACTGGCTTTGATGCTAGAAAACAATTTCTAGCCAATTTAGAAGATGCTATTAACTCTGCTGTTGATTTGCCCTCCAGCATACAAAGGTATCAAGACGTCTTGCACACGCTAGGTCAAAGGTTGACTTTGTTGTAGGCCATGGATTATACATGCTACCCTCTGACCTTAGACTGCAGATTGGCATGATACAGAATTATAACAATGAAATCCTCATAGTGGAGACGACCAAAAAATTAGGACACAATCAAGGTTTAAACACAAGGCCCGCTCCATCCATTTAAAGAAAGTACCTAGCCCTGAAGAAAGCGATCCAGTTATAAGCGCCCCACAGCCTGAAAGCAGCCCAGAAAGCACACCGCCTGTTGATCTACCTCGCACTGACAGTCATACTAGCGAAAAGACAGCCCTCGTTGTATTTTTAACTTTTACTGGATTAACCATACTTTATTTCACTAAAAATTAATCCAGCAACTAGCACTCCTAACGTCCACAGATGGTCGGCCATATAACCAGCAACTTTGCCTATAGTAGACAAAACCCAACTAACAACACTACCTATTATGCCAGGCAGAGCATCAAGCGCTTTGGCAGCTAACTTCTTTAATAGGTTTGCTAGATGGGGTAATTGTTTTCTAATCCAACTTTTACGGGTGGGGTGTCGGAGGCGCTACTGGCCCTGTTGGCGCACTGCCGGTTTTAAAACATAACGAGTGTAGAGATAGCAAACCCCAAAAGCTGTTAATATGCTAACTATGTAATCCCTGTTCTCTGAACAGAGTCCTTATTCTTTCAGCTAGCTAGTGTTTCATAAAGTATTCTGTCCTATAGTTTCTTTAATTTGCTTGTTTTGTGCTA
>CM031606.1:80658631-80673618 GCA_018398815.1 Conus ventricosus
TGTGGCCCTAACGTTATATTCTACCTCATGCTGGGATCAAAATAAGTATTGCGTTTCAGGTTCATCCGTTTGGAACTTTTTCCATCCAAAGATTGTGACTTTCCCGGGCTCTTTCAAACCAGAACATCGTCTCAAAACTTTTGGACCTTTTTGGTGTTGACTAACAGTCATATTACTTATTACGACTTAGGCCCATAGCTCAAGGGTGGCTAGGCCATCAACAAACTTTCCCATCACACTGGGTTTCGGGCTGCTCGCTAATGCCGCCCCATTTGGTCCCCTGCCCTTTTTCTCTCCCTCAGTGTCTCCCCTCCGCTGCTGCAATGTCGGCCTTTTTCCCTTTTTCCCCCCGCGGATTCCAAGTCAGGGCTTGGGTGTGGTGCTGGATGCGGGCCCTCCTGAGAGTGTGCCCAAACCCCAGCCCCCTTCCTCCACATAATCTGCTTGGCCACGGTTCCTGTCTGCTTGCTTCCAAGATCTTCATTTTTGTCTTTCGGCCATTGAAGACGACCCTCCAAAGTTGTGATGAAGGTCAAAATTTTTTGCTTATTGCCTTCCCCATTCTCCAAGTCTGGCGCCTTTTGGGCAAAACCCGACTTTGTTTGAATTGAAGATACGCATTTTTTTGCCCTTTGTTTTCCCCTGAGGCCGATTTTTTTTTTGCATGATGCATGCTGCTTGCGCCTTGCTTCCGCACCATGATGTCTGGGTTTGGGGTGCCCCCCACCCCCCCTCCTTGCTTGTCAACTACGCTCCCAAGTAGACAATTTAAATCTCTTCATGTGGGTCGCCTTGGATGTGATGGGCTGTGCTGTGGTGTTGTCTTCATCAGCTGGTTTTTTTCTTGTTTTCTGAGCCTGTTCCTGCGATTTTGTCACAAGGCGGGTGGTCTTGCCCTGCATCTGTTTTTGGGGCGGGAAAGAAGAGTGCCGGTCTCAGAAAAAGTCAAGGTCATTAGTTTCTTTCAAAGTGTTAAGTACCCCATTGTTCTTGCTGTTGTTGATCAGTCGTGACCAAAAGGAAAGGGGAAGATGACAACAGAATCCCGGGGCCCATTTGTTTCCCCTAAAAAACCGTCTGACAACTGGCCGTATGAGCCACCCTGGCTCTATTCTGTTGGTTGCCCTGATGAGGGATGATCTTGGTATTCTCAGTGTTCCATAGTGTCTCTCTATCTACACTGTCGAAGGCCTTTTCGTGGTCGATGAAGTTGATGTAAAGGGGTGAGTTCCCACCCCAAAGGACTTTTCAATGTGACCCTGAGGGGCGTTGGTCGGCATGAATCTTTTTCCCCAGAAGCCCGCCTTAGTATGAATACCTCTTCTTCCTCTTTCTCTCCCCTCTCTCTCTTTTCCTTCTCTTCTCTCTCTCTCTCTCTTCTTCTCTTTTCACAACACACACACACACGCCCACACACACAAAAACACAACAACACACACACACCACACACACACCCCAAAACACACACACCCCAAAACTGCCGGGGCGTACACACACGTACCAACCCCACCATCCATAACCCCCCGACCCCCAAAACACACACACACACACACCACACCCACACACCCCCCAACACACACAACACACACACAAATAAACACACTCACTCCCAAAACCGTGTTAGTTCGTCTATGTCAACCTGTCAGGTTTGTCTTTCCCCCCCCACTTTTTTTTTTCTTTTTCTTTTTTCTCCTGCTCGCACACACACACACCACACCAACACACACACACACACAACACACACACACAACAAAAACCCCAACACATACACACACGCACGCAAGCAAGCACGCGCGCGCGAAACACACACACACACACCACACACACACACACACACAACACACAACACCAACACACACCACCGATAGCAAATCATCAGAAGCCTTTTCTTGTTATTGTTGTGCAGAAAAGGGAGAGAGAGAGGAGGAGAGAGAAGAGGGGAGGAGGAGAGGGGAGGAGAGAGAGAGAGAGACAATGACTGATTTTAATGACAATGCCTGTTTGGGAAAATAATCCCATGGAAGTGCAAAAATACAGAAAATAAGCAAATGGGGCATTATAATGCATAAAACCAAGAAAATCAACTAAAATCACAAACCCCTATGTGTCCCAAAATGGTCAACGTCAAATAAAGAACAAAAACGCAAAAAAAAGGAAACATTATTAAGAAAGTACACATTTTTTGGGAAAGCCCAATTCCACACGGGTAGTATTTCCCCCCCTATGTGTTCGATCAACCCACAAAAATACAAATACATAAATGTGCAAAAATGGATATCGCTTATTCGGGAGAGAGAAGAGAGAGAGAGAGAGGGAAAAGAGAGAGGAGAGAGAGAGAGGAGAAGGGGAGGGGGAGAGGAGAGAGAGGAGAGAGGGAGAGGAGAGAGACCCTCGGACCACAAAACTTTTGGGGTCACGATTTTTTTTTTGACTGATGTAGTTTGTTTAAAGAGTACGGATTTAGACAGGTCACTAGCTGGAATAGCATTCTTGGAGTTTTCGAGTAAACTGGAGTTCAGTGCACACGCCCCCTGGACGAACCTGGTCATGTGACTAACAATGAGGGTGTTGTACACCATGGCGAGGGGGTGTCTGCCCGGGTTCCGGTTGCAGTTTGTTGTTTTTTGTTGTGTGGGAGAGAGGAGAGAGAGAGAGAGAGAAGGAGAGGGGAGGGGGGGAAGGGAGAGAGAGAGAGGAGAGAGAGAGGGGGAGAGAGAGGAGCCCCTGGACCACAAATTGTGGTCATGATAGTATGACTAGAAGTAGTTTGTTGTTATTTTTTGTGGAGAGAGAGGAGAAGAGAGAGAGAGAGGAGAGAGAGAGAGAGAGAGAGAGAGAGAGGAGAGAAAGAGAAATATATGGAGAGACGAAAGAGGAGAGAGAGAAAGGAAAAAGAGGAAATGGAGAGAAGAAAAAGAGAAAAAGGAAGAGAGGGGGAAGAAAGGAGAGAGAAAGGGGGAGAGAGAGAAAAAGAGGGAGGGGAGAGAGAGAGAAGGGGAAAGGGGGGAGGGGAAGGAAGGGAGAGAGAGAGAGAGAAGAGAGGAGAAATGGAGAGCGAGAAAAAGGGGAGAAAGAGAGGAAAAGAGAGGGAGAGAGGGGAAGAGAAGAGAGAGAGAAGGGGGAGAGAAAAAGAGAGAAGGAGAGGGGAGAAGAGGGGAAGAGAGAGGGAGTAGAGAGAGAGAGAGGAGAGAGGAGGAGAGAAAGGGAGAGAGAGAGGAATTTTAAACCGTGAACGAAGGGCTGCAAGGTATTCTATATCTTCGTCGATAGCAACCCAGAAAAAATGGTTTAAATTTTTCAGTTGCTGATGCGACCCAAACCCCATTTCAAGAAAACTTTTACTTATGTGCAAAGCACAGAATTTTTCTGTGCCCTGCTTAGTAGATGTATGTGGGTCTTTGGATGTGGCCTAACGTTATTTCTACTTGTGGGATCAAAATAAAGTATTGCGTTTCGGGTTTATCCGTTTGGAATCTTTCTCATCCTAAAATTGTGACATTCATGGCTACTTTTTAAACCCGAACATGTCTCAAATTTTGGACCCTTTTGGGGTTGACTCACGTCATTTACTTTTACGTACTTAGGCCCATAGCTCAAGGGGGAAGGCCATCAACAACATTTGCCCCACACTCGGTTCTGGGTGTCGTGAATGGGTCCAGTTGGTCCCCTCCCCTTACTTGCCTCAGTGTCTCGCCCCAGCTGTGCCCCAAATTTGGCCTCTTTCCCTTTTCCGCGGTTCCCAAATCAGGGCTTGGCGTGTGGTGCTGGATGCTGCCCCCTGGAGTGTGTCCAATCCCGCCCCACTTCCTCCACATATCGTTGGCCACTGGTTCCTGTCCTGTTGCTTCCACGTTTCATGTTGATTTCTTGGCCCTTTGAAAAGACCTCCCCAAAAGTTGTTGTGAAGGTCTGAAAATTTTGTATTTTTCCTTGCCTTCCGTCTGGCAGCCCTTTTGAGCAGAACCGCCCTTTATGTTTTAAATTTAAGATAGCAATTTTGTTGTCCCTTTTGATTCCCCCTGAGGCCGATTTTCTTTGCAGATGCATGTGCTTTTCGCCTTGCCCATCCGCACCTGAGTCTCGGTTGGTGCCCCCCCCCCCCCCTCCTTGCTTGTCAATACGCTTCCCCAAATAGACAATAAATTACTTCCCTGATTTGGGGTCGCCTTGGACTGTGATGGGGTGCCTGTGGTGTTGATCTTCATCAGCCGGGTTTTTTCTTGTTATCTTGAGCCCGTTCTGCTGATGTTTTACAAGGGGGTGGTCTTGTCCTGCATCGTTGTGACTGGAAGAGAGTGCCCGGTCATCAGCAAAATCAAGGTCATCTAGATGCGTCCAAAGTGTTCATAGTATCCCATTGTTCTTGCCTGTTGTTGATCCAGTCGATGACCAGAAGGAAGAGGAATGATGACAACAGACATCCCTGGCGCACTCCTGTCTTCACCTCAAAACCGTCTGACAACTGGCCTGTATGAGCCACCCTGCAGCTCATATTCTGATTGGTGCACCTGATGAGAGAGATGATCTCTGGTATTCCATGTGTCTCAGTAGCTTCCATAGTGTCTCTCTATCTACACTGTCGAAGGCCTTTTCGTGGTCGATGAAGTTGATGTAAAGGGGTGAGTTCCACTCCAAGGACTGTTCAATGATGATCCTGAGGCTGGCGATCTGGTCGGCACTGAATCTGTTTCGCCAGAAGTCCGCCTTACGTATGAATACTCTCTCTCTCTCTCTCTCTCCTCTCTTTTCCTCCTCTCTCTCTCTTCTCTCTCTCCTCTCTCTCTCTCCCCACTCCTCCCCTCTCTCACAACACACACACACACACACACACACACAACACACCTCGAGCAACACCCCACACACACACACACACACACACACACACAACACACACACACACACACGTGCGCTGCGCAAGCACCACAGCACGCACACAACACACACAGACATCAACAACACACACACACACACACACACACACACACACACACACACCACAGCACCACCACCACACCACACAAATATGCACTCTAGCAACCTTCTTGCAACACTACACACCCACGCACACATCAAAACGTCACAACCACGTGATTCACACACACACAACTGACAAAGCATCTTATCTTTTGTCACCAACGAACACAACGCACATTAACAACGTCTCACCTACGTGCTTTGCCCCACCAATGCCCGAAATCTCTCGTTTTCTGTTATCTCAACGAGCAACAATGCGACATTCAGCTCTCTCTCTCTCTCTCTCTTCTCTCTCTCTCTCTCTCTCTCTCTCTCTCTCTCTCTCTCTCTCTTTCTCTCTCTCCTCTCTGCGTGGGAGAAAGGGGACAGAAAGTCGGGATAGGCGACAGGTGTGTCGAAGTTTGAACCGTCAAGCTGTGAGTCTTACAGCCTCCTTAGTGACCCCCCCCCCCCCCGATACACACACACACACACACACACACACACACACACACACACACACACACACACACACACACACACACACACACCTGTCAGACAAAGTTGACACGTAGTATACGTCGAATGCTGCACGGCGTGGGCAATGTGCACACGTAGTGACTTCGACTTGTAGGCTTTAACCTGCTCCATCCCTTCATTTCTCAGTCACGAAGAGAGGGTTTCCGACGTGGACATTCCAGCTGTCAACATTCTGCAGCTTTGTGAGTTAATGCAACTTCATTTATAGATGTTCTGTGTTTTGTTCTAAACAATGTTGATATACTGCTCGTCTTCATTCAGGCTAAGATTTGAATGCAAATTCAAGTATTAACTCAACCAACGGCATCCTTACGAGTGGTCCTGTATTTTCAAAATCATTATTGATGTAAAACTCAAATACAATGTCAATTTCATACCGTTGGCATCCAGACAGACAGACGAACAAAGAAACAGATTAGGAGAACGGAACCACCTTGTCGGAGATAACCAACGCTCATCGCGAGCAGATAATTAAGCGGCCAAACGGACCTGTTTCCAACCAACCGATGGCTTGGTTACGTGCGTGTTCAGTGTTAGCAACTGGGGTTGCATTTCACTTTCATAAGTATATGCAGTCTGGCATCCTTTGGGCATGTGTTGATCAATACAAAGTCACGATCACGTAATCAGAAAACAAGACGACGGTTTTTCTCAAAGGAATGTAAAAAGGCAGAGAAGAAGAGTCTACAGAGGTAGGTAAGAATTAGAAGGCGTGTAGTTTTTCATCACTCAGTTTGAAATTTGTTTGACGTCCTTGATTTGAAATCTGATAAACAGCCCTAAAGAAATGAAGAAGATGGCCGTAATTTGAAGAAAAAAAAACTAAAAGAATTTGGCTGGGTATCGTCTGTATGGGTATGGCTGGACATTGCTTTTATTCGTGAAATGGGAATAGTATCAAGCATAAACTGCAAAACGCAAAGCCAGGCTCCGATCCTGAGGTATGCCAGATACAGCCAATGCAAACTCGCAGAGAACTAAGCAAATCAGAATTTGTGTTTTATTGGTGACTGAAATAACACCCATATTCTTTCTTTCTTATGCATTATGTGAATCGTGCTCTTCTGCTCATGTTAATTAGCGATTTTTTTTCTGCTCGATGAATGCTGTTTTTGAGGTTTTTTTTCCAAAGAGGCATTTGCAAACGAAAATTTAGACTTATGACTCTTTTTCCCCTTTTTTCCCTTCCCTTCTTTTCTTCTCCCCCTCTCTCTCTCTCTTTCTCTGCTTCCTTCTTCTTCTTCTTTTTTTTGGCTGGTCGTTTCTTCTTTTTCCCTTCTCTCTCTCTTTTCCCCTCTCTCTCCCCTTCTCTCTCTTCTCTCTCCTTCCCCCCAATATGTCCAGTTTTAAAACACCCCACGAAAAAATTTTTCCCCCACTTTTCTCTCTCTCTCCTCTCCCCTCTCTCTCCTCTCTCTCTCTCTCTCTCCCCTCTCTCTTTTTTTGGGGTTTCCCCAAACGCCCATGCACACAAAAAAAAAAAAGAAAAACACACACAAAAAACACCACACACCCCCCACCCCAAAAACACACAACACACCCCACACCACCCAAAAAATGCACGCGGGCGTACACACACGTCCCAAACACCCCCCCAACCACTAATTCCCCCACACCACACCACCCACACACACACACACACCCCAAAACACACACACACCACCACACACACACAAAACACACACAAAAAACCACCCAAAACTCCCCTCCCCAACACGTTTTTTATTCGTACTATGTAAAAACCGGCGGGCTGTCTATTCCCCCCCCTTTTTTTTTCTTTTTTCTCTTTCTTTTTCCCCTTTCCTGAACACCCACACCACACAAAACCCCCACACACCCCACACACCACACACACACACACACAACACACACATACACCACGCAGGGCCCCGAAAGGGCCACGCGCCAACCACCCCCCACCCAAAACCCCAACACACCACACACACAAAACCCCACACACACACCCCCCCCGATAGCAAATCATCAGAAGCCTTTTTCTTGTTATTGTTGTCCCAAGAGAGAGAGAGAAAAGAAAAGAGAGAGAGAGAGAGAGAAAGGAAAAAAAAAAAATGAAAAAGACACTTTAATGACAATACCCTTTTGGGGTTAAAATCCCATGGAAGTGCAAAAATACAGAAAATACAGCAAATGCGGTTAATCCAAAAAACCCAAGGGTAAATAACTATATCCCCAACCACTTTTGTGTCCAAAAACGGGTCAACTTTCCAAAAAAATGAAACAAAAACGAAAAAAATAATAAACATATATCTAAGAACAGTACACTTTTTAAGAGGAAAGCCTAAT
Organism: Conus ventricosus; assembly: GCA_018398815.1. Lineage (NCBI taxonomy): Eukaryota > Metazoa > Mollusca > Gastropoda > Neogastropoda > Conidae > Conus > Conus ventricosus. Next base: position 80,666,429 of record CM031606.1, read on the forward strand.
TCCACACGGGGCTAGTATTTCCCCCCCTATGTGTTCGATCAACCGAAAAAAATTCCAAATACATAAATGAGAAAAACATGGATTCGCTTAAAAATTTGAGAGAGAGGAGAGAGAGAGGAGGGGAGAGAGAGAGAAAAGGGGAGAGAGAGAGAGAGAGAGAGGGGGAGAGAGAGAGAGAGAGAAAACCCCTACGGCCCACAAACGTGGTCCCGTTTTTTTTAAAAGACTAAATGTGTTTTTTAACAAGTACCGGTTTTAAAAAAATCACCCCGTGGAATAGCACTTACTTGGGGTTTCGAGAAAACTGGAGTTCAGTGCCACGCCCACTGGCGAACCTGGAAATGTGACTGACAAATGAGGGTGTTGAACCCCGGGATGGCGGGGTTGTGTCTCCCCCCGGCCCGGTGCGTTTGTTGTTAGGTTGTTTTCGGGAAGAGGAGAGGGGAAGAGAGAGGAAGGAGAGAAAAAGGAGAGAGAGAGAGGAGAGAGGAGAGAGAAGAGAGAGAAAAGATCCCCAAGGACCCCCCAAATTTGGCCCATGTAGCAAATGACTAGAAGTATTTTTGTTTTTTATTGTTTTTGTCGGAGAGAAGAGAGAAAAGGGAGAGAGAGAGAGAGAGAGAGAGAAGAAAAGAGGAGAAAGGGGAGAAAGAGAAATATATAAAAAGAGCCCAAAAAGAGAGAGGGGAAAAGAAAAGAGAGGGGAGAAAATAGGAGAAAAGGAAAGGGGAACAGGAAGGGGAGAGGGGAAAAAGAAAGAGAGGAGAGGAGAGAGGGGGAGAGAGGAGGGAGAGAGAGAAAAGGAGAGAGAAGAGAGAGAGAAGAGAGAAAAGAAATGGGGAGAGGAGAAAGAGAGAGAAAAGAGAGAGAGAAGAGAGAGAGAGAGAGAGAGAGAGAGAGAAGGAAGAGAGAAAGAGAGAAAAGAGAAAAGAGAGAGAAAGGAGAAAGAGAAGGAGAGAGAGGGGAGAGAATTTGAGAGAGGAGAGAGTGAAGAGAGAGAAAATTTTAATCCAGTGAACAAAAAGGGGCTGAAATGGTAATCTATCACCCTTCGTCGATAGCAACCTCAGAAAAGCTGGTTTAAAAAAACCCGGTTGCTGATGGGGGCCCCAAAAAAACAGTTTCAAGAAAACAAAATTATGTCCCAAAAGCACAGAATTTTTCTGTCCCCTGCTTTTGATAGATGTATAAACTGGGCCTTTGCGATGTGGCCCTAACCGTTAAAATTCTCCCTTTAAATGCTGGATCAAAATAATTTTGGGCGTTTAGGTTCATCCGTTTGGAATCTTTCTCAACCAAAGATTGGGGACCCCGGGGGCCCACTTTCAAACCAGAACCCGTCCCCAAACTTTTGGACCTTTGGTGTTGACAAACAGTCATTTTACTTACTTAGGGTACTTGGGCCCCATAGTCAAGGGTGAGCAAAGGCCATCAACAACTTTTTTCCCATAAACACTGGGTTCTGGGCTGCTCCCCTGAATCCCCGTCCATTTTGGTCCCCTGCCCTTTATCTCTCCCTCAGTGCCCCTGCCCCAGCTGCTGCATGTCGGCCTCTTTTTCCTTTTCCCCCTGCGGATTCCAAGTCGGGGCTTGGGTGTGGTGTGGATGCTGGCCTCCTGAGATTTGGGGCCCCAAATCCAGCCCCACCCCTCCACAAAATCTGTTTGGGGCCCACTGGTTTTTTTCCTGTTTGCTTCCACAGATCTTCATTTGTCTTCTCTGGCCATCTGAAACCCCCCTTTCCAAACCCGGTGTTGATGAAGGTTTTGAAATTTTTGTTTAATTCCCTTCCCCATTCTCCAAGTCTGGCAGCCTTTAAGAGCAAAAAACCACTTCATGTTTAAATTGAAGTTACGCAATTTTGTTGTCCTTCTGATCTCTCCTAGGGGCCCGATTTTTTTTAAGCATGAGCATGCTGCTTGCGCCCCTTTCCTATCCCCCCCATGATGTTTGGGTTTGGGGCCCCCCCCCCCCCCCCCCTTTCTTTTCAACCACGCTTCCCCAAATAACAAATAAATCTACTTCCCGGGTGGGGTCGCCTTGGGGAAATGTGACGGGGCTGCTGCCCTTTGGGGTTGACTTCATCGCTCGGGCTTTCCCTTTTTTGTTTATTTTTGACCCCGTTTCCCGCTGGGGGTTTTTCACAAGGCCCGGGGGGTCTTTCCTGATTGCTGTGACTGGGGAAGGGAAAGTGGGCCCGGGCATCACAAAATCAAGGTCATCTAGATGCGTCCAAAGTGTTTATTTGTATCCCATTGTTCTTGCCTGTTGTTGGACCGTCATGACCAGGGAAAGGGAAAAGGAAAGATGACAACAACCCTCCCCGGCGCACTCCTGTTTCACCTCAAAAACCCTCTGACAAAATGGCCCGTATGAGCCACCCCGCAGCTCATATTTGATTGGGGAACCCGATGAAGGGGATGATCTTGGTTTTTTCTCAGTAGCTTCCAAAGTGTCTCTCTATCTACACTGTCGAAAGGGCCTTTTTTGTGGCGATGAAAATTTATGTAAAGGGGTGAGTTTTCCAAACCCCAAGGGCTGTTTTAATGATGATCCTGAGGCTGGCGATCTGGTCGGGGACTGAAAATTTTTTTTCGCCAGAAGTCCGCCTTACGATGAATACTCTCTTCCCCTCTCTCTCCCCTCTCCCCTCTCTCCTCTCCCCTCTTCCCCTCTCTCCTCTCTCTCTCTCAAAACCCCACACACCCAACCCAAAACCCCCACGACACACACACACACACCCACACACCCCCACACACACAACACAAACGTGCGTGGGGGTGTTGGGGCAAGCCCACACACGCACACACACACACACCCCCACCACACACACACACACACACACACACCCACACACCACACACGCACGCCCCACGCACGCACGCCACCCAAATTATGCCCCCTGAGCAGGGCTGCAGACATAAAAACACACACCCCACACACACCAACACACACACACACACACCCACACACACACAAAACCCACACCAAAAAGCACTCCCTTAAACCCTTTTTGCAAACCCAAATGACACCCCCCCGCAAACAGCATAAAACCCTCACAACCTACGTGGTGTTGCCACCACAGCAAATGACTGAAAGTCTTTCGTTGTTGTGGTTATTCAACAGAAGCCAAAAAAAATGCGCACATTAGGGAGACCCCCTCCCTCTCTCTTCCCCCTCCCCTCCCCTCTCTTCCCCTCCCCTTCCCCTCTCCCCCTCTTCCCCTCTCTCTCTTTCCCCTCTCGCCCCCTCTCTTTCCCTTTTTGGGGGAAAAAAAGGGGACAGAAAATCGGGGTAGGCGACGGTGGGTCGAAGTTTTTAAAACCCTCAAACTTTTGAGTCTTAAAAGCCTCCTTAGTGGGAACCCCCCCCCCCCCATACAAAACACACACACACCCCCCCCACACACACACACAACACACCAAAACAAAAACCCCAACACCCCACACACACACCTTTCAGACAAAGTTTTACACGTAGTATACGTCGGGAAGGGTGCAAAGGCGTGGCAATGTGCACACGTAATGGGCTTCGACTTGTAGGCTTTAACCTGCTCCATCCCTTTATTTCTCAGTCCGAAGAGAGGGTTTTTCCCACGGGGAAATTCCCGCTGGGCAACATTTTTGAAACTTTTTGGTTTAAAAAAACTTCATTTATTGATTTTTTGTGTTTTGTTCTAAACAATGTTGATATCGTCGTCTTCATTTTAGGGGTAAGATTTGAATGCAAATTCAAGTTTAACTCAAAAAACGGGATCCCCTTTCGAGTGGGCCTGTATTTTTAAAACCCTTATTGATGTAAAAATCAAAACAATTCAATTTTTCCCCCTTGGCATCCAGACAGACAGACGAACAAAAAAAACCCGGTTTGGGGAACGGAAAAAACCTTGTCGGAGATAACCAACGCTTTATCCCCGAGCAGAAAAAATTTTAAACGGGCCCAAAAGGACCTTTTTCCAAAACCCAAACCCTTTGGGTTGGTTACGTGGCGTGTTCAGTGTTTGCAAATGGGGGGTTTAAAAACACTTTCATAATTATGCAGTCTGGATCCTTTGGGGGTGTGTTGATCAATACAAAGTTACGGGTCACGTAATCCCGAAAACAAGACGAAAAGGTTTTTTCAAAGGAAAGGTAAAAAGGGGAGAGAAGAAAGTCTACAGAGGTTTGGTAAAATTAGAAGGGGGTGTAGTTTTTCATCATCAGTTTTTAAATTTGTTTGACGTCCTTTTTTGAAAACTGTAACCCCCCCCTAAAGAAAAGAAAAAGAGGCCCCTAATTTTAAGAAAAAAAAAAATAAAGAAATTTTGGGTGGGGATGTTGTAAAGTGCTATGGGTTGGGGCCCTTGGGTTTTATTTTGTGAAATGGGAATAGTAACAAACATAAAAAGCAAAAAAGCAAAAGGCCCGGCTCCATCCTGAGGTATGCCAAAATACAGCCAATGCAAACCCCCGCGAGCCCCAAGCAAATCAAATTGTGTTTTAAGGGGACTGAAATAACACCCCTATTCTTTCTTTCTTATGCATTCTGTGAATTTGTGCCTTTTTGTCCCTTTTAATTAGCGTTTTTTTTCTGTCGATGAAGGGTGTTTTTTTAGGGGGTTTTTTTTCACAAAGAGGATTTGCAAACGAAAATTTAGACTCTTTGAATAAGACAGTGGGGGGGGGGGGGTGTGTTGTGGGGGTGTGTGTGTGTGTGTTGTGTGTGTGTGTTGAAAGGTGCAAACGTGCGCCGTTGAATTGTTTTCTTACCATTTTACTTAGAAAACGTAAACATAGTTCAGTAATACTGATAACAAAAATTTTAAAAAGAAACATTACGATAAAAAACGTACAACTTACTGTTTTGCAGCTGCTATAAGGATTATCATGTATTATTTGATACTATTATAATCATTTTATGATAATGATTAAGATGATGATAATGATGATGATTACTGATGTTTTATTGGTGTCATCGTACACTTGTCTTAATTCATAAGGTACTTATCCTTTACAGTAGAAAAACTCAATTATTCGCTCTAACTCGGAGGTGTTTCCATCCAATCTTAAAAGCCATATTTGTCGGCAATGGTGCACATAATTTTGTGCTTTAGGGCGTGCAGCCATTGCAATACATTTCAGGTAATCAGCAGCTTAGAGTTTTCTGCACGTTACATCAATGTCCTTTGTATAAAGTACTGGAAACAATGAAGATATATTATCAGTAATCAGGAAATAATTCAGTTTTATGATAAAGGTGGCTTTGTCGCAGACACACAGCGTTTCCTATGAGAAAAATCAAATGCTACCTTTTGTGTGTCATACAGGCTTGTAAATCCCAATCTGAGAAGAAGCAAAACGTTACTGGGGTCATCATGAACCTGTCTTTGGCGGTCGTTCTTATTCTGGTGCTACTATGCTTAAGCACCAGTTGGTTGACTCTCTCTCCACTCTCTCTCTCTCTCCTCTCTCCCCTCTCTCTCTCTTCTCTCTCTCTCTCTCTCTCTCTCTCTCTCTGTGTCTTGGTACAGTACTGTTAAATCTTCTAGAAAGTATGAAAAGCTATCTTCTACTAGATACAGACACACACATTAAGCGGCAATTTACAAATGACCATACTTCGCAATCGTTTAAAAATATTTCGATAATGGTTTAAGATGTTCAATGTGTAAAAGGACAAAGGAAGACTTACTTACTTACTTAGACTTAGATGCTCCAGCGTCTTGCGACGCAGAGGCAGTCAAGGCGCTCCACTGTGCACGGTCCTCAGCCGGTCTGCTGATGTCACTCCATCCTCTGTCAACGAGTCTGAGGTCTCTCTCCACTGTCTGTCGCCAGCTCATCCTGGGTCATCCTCTTCCTATCTAGCCTCCTGGGGTCTCTCTCTCTCTCTCTCTCTCTCTTCTCTCTCTCTCTCCCTCTCTCTCTCTCTCTCTCAGAACACAATGAAATAAAACTAAACACAGACACACATACACACACATACACACACACACACACACACACCACACCACACCCCACACACACACACACACACACACACACCACCCAAACAGCCCCTCCCCCTGCCCCCTGCACCCCCCCCCCCTCCACCCCCCCCCCCCCCCCCACCCCCCCCCGATAAATGCTTGAGACGGGACTCGAACCCGCGACCTCCCAGCCCGTAGAAACAGTAAATCTAACCAGTAAACAATGACAGGCGGGTCAACAAAATGGAATATGTCGACTTACAAACAAACACAGACGTCGCAGTCAGCCTTTTGTTCGGGTTCTGTCTGGCTGCTGCTGACGAAGGTTACGAAACGGGACAGAAACTCATTTACATGTAAAGCTGCCCCAAATATTTTGCTTTCCCCAATCCTTTGGCGCATTTACAACACGCAATTCTTTTCTCTCTAGCTCGCTCTCTCTCACTCTCTCTCTCTCTCTCTCCTCTCTCTCTCTCTCTCTCTCCTCTCTCTCTCTCTCTCTCTCTCTCTCTCTCTCTCTCCCCCCCTCTCTCTCTGTATCTCTGTCTGTCTGTCTAGTCTCTCTGTCTGTCTGTCTCTGTCACTCTGTCTGTCTGACTGCCTGTCTCTCTGTCTGTCTGTCTCTCTCTTTTCTCCTCTTTTCCGCTTTTCTCTCTCTCTCGTCTCTCTCTTCCTCCCCATATGTACACAGATACACACGCACAGAACAACTCACTCTCTCTCTCTCTCTCTCTCTCCTCTTCTCTCTCTCCTCTCTCTCCTCTCTCTCTCTCTCTCGTCTCACACGCCCATGCACACACAAAAGATACACACACAAGAAACAGCACACACACACACACACACACACACACACACACACACACACACACACACACACACACACACACACTCACACACACACACATGTATAGTTCGCTGCTATGTCAACCTGTCAGGCTGTCTATTTCCTCCCCCGTTTTGTGTTTTTTCTTTCTCTTCTCCTGCCTCGGGACACACACACACACACACACACACACACCACACACACACACACACACACACACACACACACACGATAGCATATCATCAGAAGACGTTTCTTGTTATTGTTGTGTCAGAGAGGAGAGAGAGAGAGAGAGAGAGAGAGAGAGAGGAGACGCCTACGGACCCAAACTGTGGGCACGATTTTATAGCTAGATGTATTTGTTTAACGAGTACCGATTTAGACAGGTCACTCAGCAGGAATAGCACTACTTGGGGAAAA
>CM031606.1:80674618-80717118 GCA_018398815.1 Conus ventricosus
TTGTCTGTCGGATTCACCGTTGCGCTTATGTATGAGCCGTAAGTGAATTTGTTGAGTAATCTCGGATTCACAGTGTCCTTTGGGCCAATAGCCAAGTGTTATCGGTCGCGTGGTTGTATTGCATGGTAGCGATGCATCGCACCAGGCTGGGCACATTGGGATTGACCCGAATTAAGGTTAGTCGTCAATTAATTTCATGACCTTGTGTTAGTTTGGTTGTGCAAGGGTGTGTGTGACTAGAAATCTGTGTGCGAATTATGTTACGTGGTTGAATGTTTGAGTTTGAGAGAAGGTGATTGTGTGGGTAGTGAGTGGAATATTCAATGTTATGGACCCCGGTGTCGTGGTTTGAATGAAATTATACGGGTGTAAACTGTTCATCTGTTTCTGGACTGCTTATTTGAGTTGGGGCGTTAGGTATTGTAGGTCTGTAAGTCTGTCTGTCCCTCTCTAGTTAGTTCAGGTCTTAGCGAGCCTGACACATAGTTCAGTAATACTGACAACAAAAATTTTAAAAAGAAACATTACGATAAAAAAAACGTACAATTTACTGTTTTGCAGCTGCTATAAGGATTATCATGTATTATTTGATACTATTATAATCATATGATTAAGATGAGGATAATGATGATGATTACTGATGTTGTTCTTGGTGTGATCGTACACTTGTCTTAATTCATAAGGTACTTATCCTTTACAGTAGAAAAACTCAATTATTCGCTCTAACTCGGAGGTGTTTCCATCCAATCTAAAAGCCATATTTGCCGGGCAATGGTGCACATAATTTTGTGCTTTAGGGCTTGCAGCCATTGCAATACATTTCAGGTAATCAGCAGCTTAGAGTTTTCTGCACGTTACATCAATGTCCTTTGTATAAAGTACTGAAACAATGAAGATATATTATCAGTAATCAGGAAATAATTCAGTTTTATGATAAATGTGGCTTTGTCGCAGACACACAAGCGTTTCCTATGAGAAAAATCAAATGCTACCTTTTGTTGTCATACAGGCTTGTAAATCCCAATCTGAGAAGAAGGCAAAACGTTACCGGGTCATCATGAACCTGTCTTTGGCGGTCGTTCTTATTCTGGTGCTACTATCCTTAAGCACCAGTTGGTTGACTCTTTCTCTCTCTCTCTCTCTCTCTCTCTCTCTCTCTCCTCTCTCTCTCTCTCTCTCTCTCTCTCTCTCTCTCTCTGTCTTGGTACAGGACTGTTAAATCTTCTAGGAAGTATGAAAAGCTATCTTCCACTAGATACAGACACACACATTAAGCGGCAATTTACAAATGACCATGCATTGCAATCGTTATAAAAATATTTCGATAATGGTTTAAGATGTTGAATGTGCAAAAGTACAAAGGAAGACTTACTTACTTACTTAGACTTAGATGCTCCCGCGTCTTGCGACGCATGAGGCAGTCAAGGCGCTCCACTGTGCACGGTCCTCAGCCAGTTTGCTGGTGTCACTCCATCCTCTGTCAACGAGTCTGAGGTCTCTCTCCACTGTCTGTCGCCAGCTCATCCTGGTCATCCTCTTCTTATCTGGCCTGCTGGGTCCATGTGATGGCCTGGCTTGCAGGTCGTGATGAGGGTAACCTCAAGACATGACCCAGCCTGCGGAGGCGCTGCCTGCAGATGTGGTTGACATGGGAGCTGTTTTGACGTGTCCCTGACGTCTTCATGTGATATAAAGTCTGACCATTTAATGCCCAAGATCTTACGTAGGCACTAAGTGTCAAGTTTCTCTCATGGGTGGTCTTAATTGCCAGGTTTCACAGCCATATAGCAGCGTTGAAATCACACTAGAGTCATGAAACTTGAATATATATATATATTATATATATATATATATATATATATATAATATATATATATATATATATATATATATATATTTCCTTCATATTACAAAAAACAACAACACTTTTTAATCTTTGCCAAGTCATTACTCCCTGATGAGTCCGATCCAGCGGACGAAAGTCCTAGGAGCAGGCAATACAAATAGATCTGTCTTCGAGAGTGATTACGATGGTTCTCTCATGCAGCTGTGAAGGGTTTTCAAATAACTTCAGTTCTCTTTATGGTCAGTACAGCTTTAAGCAGACATCCAGACGTCAACAGAGATGATGCATCCACTCTTAAGCAAGATCTGGGAGCAGGAACGAGTGCCAGAAGACTGGAAAAGAGGCCACCTGGTGTAAGCTGCCGAAGAAAGGGGACGTGTCATCCTGTAACAACTGGAGAGGGATTATGCTGCTGTCCATCCTGGGGAAGGCGCTGGTCAAGATCATGCTATAGCGACTAAAGACCGACCTAGACAAGACCCTCTGCCAAGAACAAGCTGGATTTCGCCAAGACAGATCATGCACGGACCAAATCGCCACCATGAGAATTATCATCGAGCAGTCTCTGAGTGGCAGACACCCCCCTCACCCCCCCCCCCCCCCCCCCCCCCCCCCCCTTTGCCTGTACGCAGTATTTTTGGGTTTCCCAGAGGGCGTTTGACAGCGTCGACAGAGATACCATCTGGAAACTCATGCACCACTACGGCTTTCCACCCAAGTTCGTTGCAATCATCCAGCAACTCTACGAGGATACCACATGCCAGGTCGTCCACGACGGGAAGCTAACGAAGCCCTTCATTGTACAAACTGGCGTCTGTCAGGGTGTCTACTATCGCCGACAATTTTCCTGATGGTCGTTGACTGGATAATGCGGCAGTCTACAGACGGCAAGAGGACAGGAATCCAGTGGACTTTCACCAAGCAACTGGAAGACCTGGACTCAAGTAAGTCAAGTAACTCAAGTAAGTCAAGACTCTTTATGGACTTAAACTGCGCCGTTCTGCTAATGAGTGCCCCCTAGCGGTTTCTCCACATCTCAACACACAAAAGGCACACAAATGTATGTGTCGATGAGCACTTAATACATATTGTTCAGATGAGAATATCTCCTCAGTGAAATCAACAATAAATATGAAAGCATTTAGCATCAAATCGTATTGATCTGTGTGGTGTAGCGAGGAGCAGAGGTCATATTAGGTTTTACCCATCTGTAAATAGTTCTCTTCAATCTGAGTGGCTAGTCTCATCCGCAAGGAGCAAAATATGGAGGTCATACCCAGTATCTTACAGTGTTGTTGTTGTTTTTAATTCTGTCTTTGCAGATGCCAGAGCTGACGCAGGGCTCCATGACCCACGCTGTGCGTCAGGCCGAACGGCCATCACTCATCTGTTTGAATGGCGCTGGGACGACATTGCGGAGGAGTGTGAACGTTTCCTGGGTCCCTTCGGCTACTGTGGCGTCCAGGTACCAGAGACAGACAGAGAGACACTGACATTGATGCTGACAAGTTTCATTGACTATGACCAGAAACGCTCCTGTCGAGGGTACACATTGAAAGATTTAACAAAAGTGACATAAGACGGCAACGAATCGGTGTAGTCGCTATTCAGCTGGTCACAATTAAGATTTCTGCACATTCGCTTCACTGATTTAAAGTAGAATACTAAATAGATAACTGAACCACGAAAAACAAGCAAAACAACAACAAAAACTACTACAACAATCGCAGCTACAACAGAAAGATTGTTTAATTGAAAGCAAATTCGTCCTCATCCCAGCATTTAAAACACTGATAGAGCATGCAAGACGAACAAAATTTAGGAATTGTGGTAGAATCAAAGATCATCTAGATCGAGGTTGCGATTAATTTATCACAAAAATGGAAGGCTTACGTTCCTGTCAAGGAGCGTGAAACCTCTCACAAAAGGCATTAAACGCTTAGAGGCAAAGGGACGTTGTACGTAGTTACAAATAGGTAATAGGCCCATTAACCAGGGCACCTTACCCATCACACACAGCCGAACTGTGTCAAGGAGGACGAAGTGGTCAGCGACAGATGGCACCTAAGGAGAGTTCGGACCTGCCCAATAGCGAAAGGGGGAAGGGATGTAACCACTACGAGCGCTGGACACTTAGTCAGCTGAGGTTCTTTTGTAAACAGTCAGTGAAGAGCAGGAGTCTTGGATTCGTTCGGATGGTATTGCCATGGTCACTGTGTTGGTTCTATTGTCAGGCTGGTTGAATGCGTGTGGAGGTTGTCGTAGCCCTCTTTAAGATAATTACTGTGTTAAGTGACCACCGAAGTCGGCGGGAATTTTCGATGTCCATCTGGTGCTATGTGTTGTTTGCTAATCAATTAGGTAGGGGTGTGTGTAAATGCTGATGTGTGGGAGAATGTAGCGATGGAGAATTCAGGGTCCTTGTGAACTAGGGGTTTGAGAAGCAGCATGGACAAAAGGCATGGCCCGACGGGGGTCCTTTGTTTCCATCTATATAAAATGGGAGAAAACGTGAAGGAGAACAAACCTGGAGAGAGAGAGAGAGAAGGCAGAGGAGAGTGAGAGAGGAGAGGAGTGAGCAGGAAAGAGAAAAGGGTAGAGAGAAACGTGGTGTCTGGGTGTTGAAGAGACAGCAGGTTTAGAGTTACAAGACAGCTGGAAGAGAAGGAAAATAGTTTGAAGCCGAGGTGGGTGAGTGAAGACAGACAAACTGAATTTGAAACCAGGAGGTGGGTGAAGAAGACGAAGAAGAAGAGTTCTACGTCGAGATCCCGAGCGACGAAGACCCAGTACTGAAGCCTGGAGCAGTCAACAAGGGCATCACCATAAGCAGTGCTGAAGAATAGTCGTTGAAGAGACTTTTTTTTTCAGAACTGTGGTGTGGTGTGTGAAAAGCATGTGGTGTGTGTTGTGAAAACCTGGCCAGTAAGAAGTCATTTTTATTTATAATCCCGGGGGGATTAGGAAGTATTGATCTTTCAATGTGTTGATTTGTTCCTTTTTGTGTAATTGAGCTTTTCATGTTTGATTTTAAAGTAGCATAGAAATTGTATTTCTTGTGCTCAGTCGGTTAAGGAGAGAAACGAATGCATTGAATCCCATTCCCAGAGGAGAGGCGATGAATGATAGATGGGCGCATGAGGTGCATATGCGCTGTTTGAGGAAAGATATTTGGGGTGTTACCCTGATTAATAATACATCAACTTAGGCTCTTAAGCAATTCAATCACGATTTCCCCGTCCTGGACAAGTGGCGGAGCTGCTCAGGATTGCTGGCAAATTAGTTTTCGGAGGGAACAAAGTGAGTGCTAGAGTAGTACTGGGGGGCGAAGCGTCCATAGAGGCAATTGTAATTAGTTGCTAATATTTCCTTTTGTTCTTTGAGTGTTGAGTATTGACTTGTGTGTAGTGGGTTTGTATTAATAGAGGTCGTTTTCAGAAACCCGAAGAACGAGGTTCTAGTCTTTAACTCTCCAGAAGATGTGGTTTAAGATTAAGGTCCTTTGTGTTGGAACACTTACACTGGTTGGTGTACTCAATAACGTTTAGTAAGATTTTATGTTGACTGACTTTTTCGGAGTCATAAGATCAATGTTTTAAGTGGTGCTAACACGACCAAAATGGTGAAGGAACGTCTTATCCCAGGAAGAAAATGATGAGTTTAGGGGAGAAGAAAACTAGGTGATACAGGGAGATGAATGCGTAGATTCATTGTGAAACTCAGCAGAAGACTGAGAGCAGATGAAAGGGGTGAAAGAAGGAAGTTTAAAAGGAGCAGCTTGAGGATGTCAAATGAAATCTAGAGAGAAAACCACGCATCCAAAGGTAAGAGATGAGATTGACGTGCAGCTGCCAGAGCAAGAGCAGATGCAGAGACGTGCAGCGTGGGCTAGAGTCAGAAGGAATCAGGAGATTCTAAGCGAAACAATTTGAGCTGGAAAGATTAAAATTGGAAAATCGCAGTGAAATGGAACATGTTTCTGTGTCAGTAAGGCGACAGTACATACGTTGCGCACCGAGATTAAACTCCCACGTTCAGAGAAGAAAACTGATTCCGATCGATGCTCTATATCCGGTCGGTTTGAATCGATGCCGAGCATCGAGGGCTGGCCCCGTAGATGACAGGGCGATAAATGTCTGCCTTGATGAAGGTCGTGCGTTTACACAACTGGTTTCCACTTACAAAGGTGATCAGAGAGACTTTTGAAAGGTGAAACAAGCAGTATTAAAGGTATATGATTTGACGGAGACGGTTTTAGGCGTACGTTTCGCGAGGCGAGAATCGAACAGGGTGAGACAATACAACACAGTTTGGTGTTAGATGGAACACTATTTCCAAACAAAGGGTAGAACTTTAGTGGTGTAGACAGTGATTTTGAAGGCCTCAAGACACTGGTGATGAAGGAACAGATACTTGATGGTTGTGGGACGGGCTTTCATCCACTGTAAGGAAAAGGTGCAAACCAATAGCTGAGGTACTTTAGACGGCAGAGACTTAGAGATGCCGAAGGCGTGATTTAACCTGAAACATGAGAAAGCGGAAGCATTTTCAGAGGATGGAAGTCCAGCGCAGGACTCACATAATTGAGTGTCAGTTGTACACACTGTAGGCAGGCGGTCACGAGAGCAAACAAAGGGTGGAAAACCAATAGCACGTGGTAGGGAATGAGCGTACTGTTTTCTGTTGCTAAGACAGGGATTGGTAGGGATTGTATAATCAAGGTCACAGAAAGCTGCAGCAATTGAGGATCAGGCAAGTGTGAGGAGGCAGGTAGAAAAAGATTGAAACAAGATGCGTGTTCTTTTGTCTGGATTGGCGGATGTGTGTTCACAGATTCAGGCGATTACATGGATTTGCACAAAGGCAGAGTGGGGACAAATGGTTAATGTCATTAGAGACTTGGGTGCAAGGTTATTGGTGCAGGCATCCCAGGTTAAGAAGGGACAATTGACAGGAAAAACACAGAGGTGTAGACCAAACAGATTCGGACAAGTAAACAGAATCAAAACGGCCTGGTGTTATTGATACACATTCTATAGTGGAGTTGTGCAGGCTTTGGCTCTTCCAAAGCCAGTATGATTGGTATGGAAACATTCCAGGAGCCACGTGGTACGGAGACCAGACCGTGATTTCTGTGTGGAATCCGAGAAGAAAAGTAATCAGGGAGAGAAAGGCCCCAGCGGTCACAACTTCAGAACGCAATGGAGCGTGACCGGTGAGACACCCCACTTCACTTTAAACGGTAGCAGAGCAATAATGGGCGATTACTCGTAGTAAATTTGTTTCGGCTCGCTCACCACAGTGACAGAAGAAAGGTGTGTTGTGTGGTGATGGAGGGCACATCGGGTTTGGGGATAAAGGATGGGGTATTGTACGAATTTCACTCACTTGAGTTCGGGGCAGACAAAACGACAGATCGTTGTGCCTACGAAGGCTGACAGAAAGGCGGTGATGTCAGAAAAAACATGTGACGTCAGCTCGGGCCACTCTCCGCTATGAAGGCTCACAAAAGGCAGAGTGACGCGAGAGTAGAGTACTATCGGCGGTGCCTTGGGATTTTCTGCATTTCTGTGACAATGCAGCACATGCCGCGGGGTATGCATGGTTTGTGTACAGAAAGGGTGATCAGGATGAGTTTTACCAAAAAGGTGGCACAGAATAAAATGGTCGTCGAGAAGTCAGGTTGTGGATGCATGTGTCTTTTGCAGTGTCGCGTATTGCGTGGACGTGGCTATTGTTGCGGGCAGTGTATGAAGAGGAAGGGGGGGGGGGGGGGGGGAGAATTTCCGTTAGAATACATAATGTTTATCTTATATGGCCAAGACTTAGAGCTGGTGGAGGACCTCAGGTTATGTTGATATTTTGCTTGGATAGAGTGTTTGTATTTGGATTTTTCTTAATTTTTGTTGCAAGACATAATCTTAAGTGCGTTCTCTGTGTAAGTTGTCTTTGCGACGGCGGAGATAAGATTTTGTTTTAATGGGAAAGTAAGAGAGGTTTCAGGTCCTTGAATGTGTTTTAGCAATGCAGGGCATTGTCTTTGAGTGGGTGGGAATTAGTCAAGGCGCGTGAAACTCTCACAAAAAGGCAATAAGTTAGAAGCAAAGGGAGTTGTATGTAGTATACAATAGGTAAATTAGGCCATTAACCCAAGGGATTACCCATCACCACACAGCGAACTGTGTCAAGGTGGACGGAGTGGTCAGACGACAGATGCTCCTAAGGTAGTGGAGGGTTCGGGACCTGCCCGGATAGCGAAAGGGGAAGGGATTGATTGTAACCACTAGGAGGTGTACACTTATCGCTGAGGTTTTTTGTAACAGTCGTGAAGAGCACTGGGTCTTGGATTCGTTCGGATGGTATTGCCTTGGGTCACTGTGTTGGTTCTATTGTCAGGTGGTTGAATGGTGTGGAGGTTGTGTAGCCTCTTTAAGTTATTTACGGTGTTAAGTGACACTGAAGTCGGGGGAATTTTCGATGTCCATTGGTGTAGGGGGGGTGTTGTGTGGGGTTGGATTGGTGGTGTTGTGTGGGGTTAGGGGGGTGGTGTGCTTTTTTATGTGTTTTTTTTGATGTGTTTGCCTAATAATTTGGGAGGGGTGGGTGTTAAATGTGTGTGTGGGGAATTGTAGCGAATGGAGAATTCAGGGTCTTGAGAACTATGGTTTGAGAAGCAGCATGGACAAAAAGGCATGGCCCGAAAGGGGGTTCACTTTGTTTAATCCTTTATAAATGTGGGAGTAACAAACGTGAAGGGAACACACAGGGAGAGAGAGAGAAGGCAGAGGAGAGATGTAGAGAGGAGAGGTGTAGTGAGCAGGACAGACAGAAAAGGGACGAGAGAAACGTGGTATGGGAGATAGAAGAGTCAGCAAGGTCTAGAGTTAAAGACAAGTGGGAAGACGAAGGAAACCTAAGTTTGAAGCCAGAGGTGGGTGAAGACAGGCAAAACTGAATTTGGAACAGAAGGTGGGTGAAAAGAAGAGAAGAAGCAGAGTTCTCCGTCGAGATCCAGAGAGCACACGAAGACCAGTCCTGAATCATGGAGCAGGTCAACAAGTGCATCACCATAAAGCAGTGTGAAGAAAGGACGTGAGAGACTTTTTTTGTCAAGAATGTGGTGTGGTGTGAAAAGCGTGTGTTGTGTGTGTTGAAACTGTCAAGGTAAGAAGTCATTTTTTATATCCGGGATTAGGAGTATTGATCTTTCATGTGATTGATTTGTTCATTTTGTGTATTGGATTTTTATTGTTTGATTACAAAGTAGCTAGAATTTTTTTACTTGTGCAGTGTGTTAGGGAGAAACGGAATGGTTTGACATCCATTCCAGAGAGAGAGGCGAAATGATTGATATTGTTAATAGGGGCGATGAGTGTGCATATGCGTAGTATGGTGCAAGATATTTGGTAGTGTTAACCTGATATAAAACATAACTTAGTGCATTAAAGAAATCATCACGATTTCCCGTCTGGACAGATTCAATGACCAGATAGGGAGGAGAGGTTGGAGAGAGAAAGATGAGAGAGAGAGTGAGCGAGAGAGAGGATGAGGAGAGAGAGAGTGAGGAGAGAGATTAGAGAGGAGTGAGAGAGAGGTGATTCTAGTTTTCAGGGTACAACTACATATCTGTAAAGACCTGGATTGTTAAAACATCTGTCTTTCAAACAGGCAAAGCTGCTTTAATGATTGGGAAAGCTAGGTCTTGGAACTCGGCTTTAACGATTTTTTTCTTGTTCATTTCGCTTTCCGACCTGAACTTCCCATGCGGTTACCAAAGAACAATTTAAATTAATCATGAGTGCTGTAAGTGGGAGCGGAAAGGGAGGCGAAAGACATATATCAAGATGACAGATTAATTTACATGGCGTGTGCTGATAAGTCAACACTAATGCACGTGCAAAACCTCATAACAACAGTAACATTAGATCAAACTCTTGCAAGAAGGAATAGACCATGACTATGGAAGAGGGTACCCACTGAAAAAATTGTGCATTGGGTGTATTAACACGTTTAAGGATGCTATGGGCTACTGCAATTACATTAAGGATTTTCCGGACCGGAGGATGGGTTTAATTTTTTCAATTATCATTGACTATGCAGTAATAAGATGTGGGGTATAGTACTCGTGCTGCGCACAAAAGCAAATAGAAAACTGCATTGCAGATGAGTATGTTTAAATGTTTGATTTAAATATGGGATTTCTTTTGCAACATATTATAATCATGAGGTCAAATGCATTTACTATCAACTACCGGTAATACTGATATCGTTTACAACTCAGACCATATGCCATGCATATAAACGTCCTCCCGTATTGTCGACAGATAGGGGAGGACGATTTCCAGTTAGTGTGGAACCGAAAAAAAACTCGACCAGTGGCGGTGGTTTTTTCTTATCAGGAGTGATATTAGAGTTATAATTTACAGCCGTTGTTCGGGTATTTCGTTAAATAAAACCATCAGGCTTCATCTGTGACCATAATAAAACATACCGACAAATTTTCAGAAAGATCGCCAGAAGTTTTGTCTGGAGTGAGTGGAACACATTTTGACACATTCGGACAGGGACAGACAGACAGACAGACAGAACAGACTCACACACACACCACAAACCACACACACTCAACACACAAGAGATGAGAGAGAGAGAGAGGACGATGTGGCGAGGAAGAGAGAGAGTGGAGAGGAGAGAGGAGAGAGAGAGAGAGAGCATTTCTTCGTTCCTCTGTCTATATGCATGGGAGTAAAAAAAATAATGGTTTAGATGCCAATTAAAGTGGGCCACATTTTTCCTGCAAAACAATTCTTGTCAAAAGGAAGAAAAGCTTAACGAAAACAGGTAAAGGATATTCTTAATATTACTTTGCATACAGATAGAAACAAAGAGATGTAAACATTGGTTTCAAGTTTAAAGGTATCGATTGAGTCTTTTCGCTGTGCATAAATCGATTTGCTAGGGCACCAACAGTCTGGTAATATTTAATGACTCGTTTCATTCAAAGACTGTTATGCGCTATAACCATCAGGTTTAATTTTAAAGGTAATTATTATCGGTTTAATTGAAATTCCTGAAGTTGGAGCATGGCTGCTCAATGGCGGGATATAAAAAAGGTTATACACACAAAACTCCACTCTCTTTGTTGGGTAGATGGGATTAATCCTTGCCTTGCTATACAGGGGATGTCCGCAGGAGTATCAGCCTAGGTACGCAGCAGCAGCAGAAGAAGAAGAAGAAGAAGAAGATTCAATTGAAATTTACATTACAGATTGTGCCCCTCTGTGTGTGTGTGTGTGTGTGTGTGTGTGTGTGTGTGTGTGTGTGTGTGTACTTCCAATGGCAGATCTCTCCCCCTCAGAGAACGCGGTCGTGACCAAGCCGGACCGGCCGTGGTGGGAGAGGTACCAGCCGGTCAGTTACAAGCTGGTCACTCGCAGTGGAGATGAAGATGACTTCCGCGAGATGGTCAGTCGCTGTAACAAGGTTGGGGTCAGGTGAGACATTTGTGATCATGGTCATAGTATGATAGCTTTCATGATGATAGTCATTGATCTCCGTTTGGTTTTTCATTTGTTTGTTTTACTTTTTTTTTTGTTTTTGTTTGTTTGTTTTATTGAAAATGAAATGAGGCAAGGAACAACAAACAGTAAACAAGCAGGGTAACTCTTGCTCCCACAAGAAAACCTAACACAGAGTAACTTTAATTAAAGACTGGCACAGCCTTTTAAACTTCGATAAAGTCAGACAAATACAAAGACGAACAAGCTAATAGTGGGGAAAAACAAGCGCAGGCTAACAAATCCTCTGTCATCATAGTAATGACTTAGCAAGATTTTGACTTGGGGGGGGGGGGGGGGGGGGGTAGAAGGTGAAGAATATGGGAACATGAAATTAAGAAAATATATTATAGATGTGAAAACTCTCCACTAGCTGCATGAGGGAACCACATGGTTATCCCTTTCGAAGGCAAATCTATTTGTATTGCTTGCTCCTAGGCCTTCCGTCCGCTGGATCGGAACTCATCAGGGAGAAACGACTGGTTGTGTTTGTGCTCCTGGCGTTGAGTAGAGACACACCACAGTCCATAACCCCATGGTGTTATCACTACCAAGGGTTCAAAAAGAATCCAAAAGCACCCCAAGCAGCTAGCGAAGGATAGTAAATGAAGCAACATGAAGGTGGTGGGGAGGAAAAAAAGTTGCTGAAAAACTAAAAGCATTATGCAAACAGTATAAAATGTAGGGGACAATCATTAAGCCTACGCTTGAGGATCCACCAAAGGATACAAGGGAGACCAAAAGACAAATGCAAAAGACAGACAGAAACAAGTACAAATAACATCGATTTGATTTAAACGAAATTGAAAATAAAACGAGGTATGGAACAGTAAACAATAAACAGTAAACAAGTAGGGTAACTCTTGCTCCCATAAGTAAACCTAACACAGAGCAACTTTTATTAAAGACTGGCGCAGCCTTTTTAAACTTCAATAAAGTCAGACAAATACAAAGACGAACAAGCTAATAGTGGGGGAAAAAACAAGCGCAGGCTAACAACTCCTCTGTCATCATAGTAATGACTTAGAAGAGATTTGAACTTGGGGGTGAGGGTGAGGCTGAAGGTGAAGAAAATGGGAACATGAAATTAAGAAAATATATTATAGATATGAAAACTCACCACTAGCTGCATGAGGGAACCATTGTTATCCCTTTCGAAGACAGATCTATTTGTATTGCCTGCTCCTAGGCCTTTCGTCCGCTGGATCGGACTCATCAGGGAGACACAGCTGGTTGTGTCTGTGCTCCTGGCGTTAAGTAGAGACACAACACAGTCCATAATACCGTGGTGTTATCACTACCAAGGGTTAAAAAAAGAATCCAAAAGCACCCCCAAAGCAGCCAGGGAAGGGTGGTAAATGAAGCAACATGAAAGTAAGGGGAGGAAAAACGTTGTCCCCTACATTTTATGCTGTTTGCATAATATCTTTAGTTTTTTCAGCAACTTTGTTCCTCCCCAAACTTTCGTTTTGCTTCATTTACTATCCTTCGCTGGCTGCTTTGGGGGTGCCTTTGGATTCTTTTTTGAACCCTTAGTGGTGGGATTTGACGTGTGTGCAAAATATTGTGCCTGCGTTCACACACGGAACCTTGGTTTATTGTCTCATTCGAAGGACTGTATTGGAAATGGAGTTAAAACCAATATTATCTCCAAGGGAAAAATCCCCCTGTACCAAAACAGCCCAGCGGAGATTCGAACCAGCAACCCAAGGATCACCTAGATTACGGGTCCGGCGCTCTACCATTGAGCGATTCCGGACCCATACGGCCTCACTCCATGGAGCGTTTCACTGGAGCCACACTTGTCCGGCAATGTTGGGTAATTTGTGCAACAAGACCAAAACTCCTCAGCCAGTAGATGTGATCACTCTATAGGGCCTTACTCCATATCATAATGTCACGTTCCCTCTCCGTGGTCCCAAGTTTACGCTGCCGTGGTGATCAACCACATACGGGGGCCGTGGGTCGGAACGGCACAGGAGGATCCTCCTGGAATGGAGGCAGCTGTCATACTCCAGCATGACCTATTGCCCAACGACATTCAACACGCGACAACTGCCCACAGCGCTGATGGTAACATCCTGACTACAACAACCCGAGGAGGTAGATTAAAATATGTTACCACCTGCCTCCCCCCCCCTCCCCCCACACACACACACACAAAGTGAGAAAGAGAGAGAGAGAGAGAGAAGAGAGAGAGAGAGAGAAGAGACAACATACAGAGAGAGAGAGAGAGAGAGAGAGAGAGAGAGATAGAGAGAGAGAGAGAGAGAAGAGAAGAGAGAGAGAGCAGAAACAAGAATGCCTTATGAAAGAACTTGACATGGGACAATAATTAGTAACGGAAGATGAAATAAATGTTTCATGCAAGTCTAAGTTCGAAACTTTAGCTGCATTTTCTTGCAAAAAGTCGCTGTGCGGCATTTAAGACAATTCATTGTAATGTGTGTTTAAAGATGTGGCACCCATTATCACCCTCTTAAATCACTGCTACCTTTCTTTGTAACACAGTCAATACCTGAAGAAGATATTTCATCAAGTCAGCTTATGCAAGATGAAACGATTTTTCCCCCTGCCCGAAAAAAACACTCTAGGTCCGGAACGGGCCGCCTTGTGAATCTAGCTGACCGCAGTGGGGTCACTACACGTGCCGGAAGATCACTCTCCGGCTACCTCAAACCACCCATCATTGATCTGGGGTGTGCGGCTTCCGTGTGATGGCTGCCAAACACATTGGCCCCGGGAGATCTCAAAGCCATCTTGTCCAGTTGAATGTGCAGTGGGAGAAAGAAAAGAGCTTTTATTATGATATGTGATTCATCGTATAACATTCGCTAGAACTGCCCTACAAGCTATGTCGCTTCAGCTGCCCTGCCTTGCACCCATCGTGGTGTTCCATCGTGTTGGTGGCGTTGCATCATGATAGTTGTTCAGTAGGAAGAAAGTCCAGGGAGCTTGACAGCAGGTCTTCAGAAACGAAAACCATCTCCGGCAAGTGTTTCAGCTCGACCTCTAAGGGGACGGGCCCCATCCTGTCATTACTCTCAGATGCTCTTCTACGGCCAGCGTTTTTCCCCTGGTGCTGCTGGAGATTTTCGTACTCCGCAACTTTGGATTGGTGGGCGTCTTAAGGTCTTCTTTTTAGACGGAATGTCTTCCCCACTGCTAATGGACACCTGTTTCTGAGTTGTGACAAATTTAAGCTTAGAAGTTCACTTTTATTCCTCCTAGACTAATCCAGCTGAACATTTTTCAGCTGCCTCTGCCAATGCCTTCAGAGTTCTGGTCCACTTCATTACCTGAAATGTCTACTGATAGATTGACTTCTTCTCAGTCTTTTAGATGTGCGCTTGCTTCCATTCTGCTTTGTATGGCTCAGTAGTTCGATCAGAATCATTTGTCTTTATGAATCTGATGAAGAAAATTATACGGTCTCATGCCACACTTCCAGATGTCGCTGAGTGGTTCTCCCCTCTGGAAGGTTTATTGTGCATTCCAGTCGTCTACACCATCCAGTAAACCCTGCTTCCAGCTCTTGATATTACACTGCCTCATCACCATTATATGTGGCCTCCTACCATGTGGAGACTTCCGTTGCTGATTTCTGGTGTCAGTAGATCTTCCCCAGCAGGTACTAACTGCATGGCGATCTCCTTTGAACACTTGGTTGTGCCTCCGTATGTAAGGTCCTCTGGATGAAGCTGACTGTGAGGTTGTCATGGCCATATGTCCGTCCAGGGAAGACTCCTGTGGCAGTGGCGTTTTTTCCACATAGTCCATTGTCCTTGGCATTGCTGGACTGCTTCTGGATTCCGTGGCAATCCTCTGCTTTTCTTTCGCACATTCCTGAAACTTTGGCTGTAAGAACATGTAATATGGCGCTTTTTGGCTCACACCGCTCTCAACCGGGCCTTGCCGGTCTCGGGCGGCCGAATCCAATAGCGGCATATTACAGTTCTCTACTAAGCATGACTTCAATAAGCCAAAAATAACGACCCTACAAAACAAAAATACTGTGTAGGGTTGTCCGTTTTAGATAAACTAATTTACAAAACTTTTTAGATTTCATTTTTTGAGCTTAATCCTATGTTTTTCCTGATCATTTTCAAAATAACATCATTTTCCGCGCAAAACTTCACAAATGATGTCCTTGTCTTTCATGTTAAAAAAAATACAGTCTTTAAACTGTTATCTCTAAAGTCCTTTTAAAAAAACCGAATTATATTTTGGCATAAACTTCCACCACTTATCCCAGCATTCTTTCCACTGACACTAGTTTCGAACAAAGTGTTTTCTCTTTTACTGTCTCTTTACTGCTGAACATCACCTATAATAAATACATCGCGTTTCCTTCAAACAATTTATTAAAAGTGTTCTAAACACACGCACTACTCATTTCTGCTAGATCAACAAAAATAATCCATCATCTGTCCATATAAACCTTCAATCATGAATGCTTTGTTCCATTTAAGTGTTGGACAGAAAATCACAATTTTGATCAAAATTATAGCGATAAACTGTTTGAATAGGTCTAGGATAAATATTTGATTCCCACAACCAGTTTGCCCACAAATTAAGAACCAATGAGGGGTTTTTGTCCATAAAGTTTAACTGCACCATATTTTATAACAGAATTTAATCTAAATCCATTATTATTTTTTATCATGCTCTCCGTCAAAACTGTTTCAGTATAATAAAATCCTATGGGACTAAATGTGTAACATTAATCCAATCAGTTCTGTAAGATAGTGTTTTTCTTATTTAATCAACATTGGTTTGGCCTTGTTGTTATGATCTTAATATCCTCCACCAGTGTGTAGAACCGACAGATGGTAACTTTAAAGATGTTTATCGTCTAAAGTTTTGCCAGCTAATATTAATTTACTTTTAAAAGGACGTCACGTAACGCCCGCCAACCCCATCCCTCTCTACATCTTTAAAGACAGAAATTTCAAAACATTGAGAACGCATCTCCTATATTTTCTGCTTGGAAAGAACTTTACTTTTGTAGAAGCTTTTTAAAACCGTTTCTTTTCTGTGGAGGATGTACGTTTTTTCCATATAATACAGGTGTTATTTCAATTTCATTCCGGCTATTGTCGCCGGCCATAAGACGTACATGTAAAGGGGCCAGAGTTTGAAATGCTTTTCTCTGAAACTTTTTTGTCGTAAAAATGTAAATGGGCTTATAATTCAAATTTTATTTCCCATTCTAAATAGGGTTCTAAGTGCCATTTGAGTCAGTTTCGAACTATTTAATATTCATACTGGCCAACATTATTTGCTTCTAGATTGCGCAGTTGTTCTAGGTTAGGAAACTTTGCTGTCGCCAACCTCTTTATACGTTTATAATCACCATCTTAGTGTACTCAAAACCAAACAAAGCGCCTATCTCACCATCCTGTTTCAAAGTCCGCAACGTCGCAAGTCTTTTAATTCTAAAGTTATACACCTCACATAGCGCTAATTGTAACTCCTGGTTCTTCTGCTCACGCGACATTTTTAGTACAGCTTATTATTTTATTTCCGTTCCAAAACAATGTGCTGGTTACACATTTTACGTTTACTGTTTTGTCTGCAATTTTTATATTAATATCCGACCCTTCCGCAAACCTAATCATTAAACTTGTCAATTAGGGAATTGTCTAATTTCATAATCGCAATATGCAGCTTTCCCTGATGGAAATCTCTAAAACAGTTGAGGGCCTTCCATCATATAAGTTTTCAATCAGTGCTCAGCTCATCAAATATCATAGAGTAATGACTGTATTGCAAGATCGAGCGGATTTTCCCCCCTCATAAGTCGTTTTGCGTGGTGTAACGCCTAAAATATCTATGATTGCCAGCCGCACACCTAACATTATTAGCTAGAGCTCTTCATGCAAAATAGTACCTGCTTCTTCTTCAGCTTGAATGTTAACATTGTTTTTAGATTTGCATTGTTAAGTTTGAGAGTAATGTCGAAGTACTATTGCTCTTTTAGTGAGAAAAACCCTAATAACCATCAGGTATTGTTAACTGGCTAACTTTGGCCCATGATTTGACAACTTAGAATCGTATATTAATTCAGGGATTCTGTTATATAAAACATATACGACTTTGTAGAATATTTTCTTGAATTGCGACCGATCTGGTTCCGCATCGTCTTGAACAGCAATGTTCGAAAATGAAGGACGGTCTTGAGTTGTTATGTTTACAAACATTTTTTAAAACGAAATAAAAATGAGCGCATTCAAATAACTGAAGGCAAAATATTCTGTTGGCCCTCTCCAATCTTAAAACTATAACAACTGATACACTTGACATTTCTGTTGACTCCAGTCTGACCCTTTCAAGTAAAGGTGAGTACTCATTGGACAAATATCTTAACCCCCCTATTAAAAAGACTACATCGCAAAAGTGTGGGTTCAGTTATCCGATGCAGTTTTATCAGAACCAGTTAAAACATTGCCGTGTTTTTGTGCATCAACTGGTGTGGAGTGTCTATGCTGATCACTTAAATCATCCTGATTCATTGTGAGGTCAGTGTACAGATTTCCTTTTATTACTCATTTAGACTATTTGACTGAACTGCAAGCACCATTACCTAATGACAAACCGTTTAATCCATTCAGCAACAGAATAGACATGAAAAGGCTTTTGAAAGGATCCTGTAACGAATTTAATATTAATGTTCAGACAGACTTTAGACAAAGTTGGGATCTAATCATGGCTTTATGGCACCGCCTTATTTTTGGGGCGTGCACAGAAAGTATAACTATGTACTGGAATCCCCTTACACATCTTTCTCTCAGGCACAACTGTTCCTCTCCGTGTCCATATAGCAAGAGCAAAAAACTGCATGGACAACATGTATCTTAGACACTTCTAAGGGCCTAACTAAAGCAGGAATAGAACAATAAACGACTCTGCATCGTACTTACGTTTGGTGTTTGCTAGTTCGCAAGCACAGACTAGGTCCGAGCATAACTGATTCCTTCGACTGCTTTGACGGCGCAAAACCAATACTGAAGCAAATTTACAGGACGCCATTAATTCTACAGATATTTGCCTTCAAGTATTAAAAGGTACCAAAATGGCTTTACAATTCGCAAGAACGAAAGTAGACTTTGCTGTTGGTACTGGTTTTATACATGCGCCTCTGACCGTCAGACCTCCAGATGGCACATAATAAACTACAATAATGAAATCCTTGTGGCGAGGCAATGAACGAAAAATTGGGAAAAACGAAATAAATTTCTGAGCCCAGTATTATTGCAAGCAGTAAAACAAACACCAAGAATAAGTCATCCAATCCCCGAGGCCCAAAGCCCTAAGGCCTGAAGAAGTCAAAAAAAATAATGACCTGAATATGAAAAGACAGCACGACTTGATTTCTGGATTAACTGGCCTAGATTTACTTGGTCCTTGTATTGTACTAAAAAATAACCCGACTATTAAGAAGAACTCATGTCATAAGTGGCTCAGCCTAAAGCCAACTACTTTCCTGCAGTAACAAAAGCCAGCTAAACAACACCCCCTAATATACCTGGTAAAGCATCCACGGCTTTACCGGCGTATTTTTTTTAATAAACCCGCAGATGAATCAAGCAGTTTTTTTACCGCATGATTATTAGGCGGCGATGGAGTGATGCGGCGAGGCACTAGCCCACACCACCACCACCGCCAGTAATAAGCCATCACCGTGTACTTATTGCAAATCCTAAGGCAGTTTTATAACACTTGCTAAATGTGACGCCTTGCTCTCTATATCAATTTTATTCGTTCTGCTACTGTTGTGTCCTTCATAAAAAATTCTTTTGATAGTTTCTTCTGTATTCTGCTCACTTGAGTTCGCAATTGTTCTCGTTCGTAGACAAAACTTCTAGTCTTTGCCAATCTTTCTTGTGCAAGATCTTTTAGGCCTTTGGTTATTCTTTCTTTAACACCAGGCCCTAAGTTTGGCGTCCATCAGCCTCAACAGTTTTCTTTTTTCCTCCTTTTTATGCTCATCACATCACCTATTTTGCTAAATTGTTTGTTAAATCCCTCTGATGCATCTCAAAGCATGATCAAGGCCGCTATTTCTCGCATGGGTAGCGGGAATCATTAATTGTTTTTAAACGCTGTTCTTCGAAAAACTGTTTTCTTCTTGCATTACTTTGTCCGCTGTTTGACTAAATCTTGAAGTTCCATGTTTAGTATTTCGTTATTTGTTTGAGTTCTTGTAGCGTGTTTTGAAGTTTAGCAACTGCTCCCGTATCTAATTTGGTTTAGTAATGCAAGGCGATTTCGATCTTCCGCCCTACAGTCTTGTCAATTTTTATTCTGGCCTACAACTTGATGAGTCGCGTTTATCTGTTAGCTGAACACGTTGTCCTTGCTTGTTTTTTACATACTAAATGGTCGACTTTTATCTTCAAAATCATCATGGTGAAATAGTTTGCGGAAGCTCTTGTCCTAAACTTTGGTAGAAATGATCTGACCTACGTCTTTAAGTTATACCGACTTGTTGGTATGTATCCCATTATCTGCTTAATTCATCATGCACTGAGAGCCCCGAGCGATGCTGTTCCCAAGGGGAATCACTCATGTCGTCCTCCAGTGATCTAAAACAGTCATAATCTTCTTCATCACCTTCAATGCCTGCCATGTTTCTTTAATAATAAAACTTTTATTTTGTTTTAATAAAAAAATGTCACAAGCATCTGGTTACGAATTCTTTGACCCCATAAAAGCTGAATAGAACCCTTTGGGCGTAAGGGAAATAAGCGGAATATTCTGTTCCAAATAATCCATCTACTATTGATCGGATCAAATCTACTGTTAAATTTCCAACCTAGAGCGGATGAAGTGATGTGCCAGGCTCTGCACTCTTACTTTCAAAATAGAACTCCTTCAACACAGACCCTAACAGGAACGGTTGTACAGTATCTGGGGCGGGCAATCGTTAAGAAAAAATTCTATATAACCTTGAGGGCAAGAGAATATTACTTTACCACAATTCAGACATATTTTTTAACCTATTCAGATCTATGGCTAGCCGCGAATGAAGGCTGATCTTGCGTTTCAAGAGATCGAAAATGAAGAAGCACAAAACATAGAATAGGCCCGCAAACGCTAAAGACGGCAAAGGTTAGTATAGCCCGTAAGTTATGCGTATGAAATCGCATTTTCATACCCTAGATTTTGAGTTGTTTAAAATAAGCGCATCCCCATACTTTCAAGGAGCATTAAAAGACAGATTGTCATTATGAACTACTTGTAATGAATCAAACGTGTTAACATATCATCAGACACCGAAGCAAAAGTACAGCATGTCTGACATCTCGTTAGAGTTTGACGTTGTTAGCAACCCTAATATAGCAAGGCTGTTGAGCAACATATCAGTCAAAATTAGCAATAAATTACGAATAGTGATTCATCATTCTAAATATCTAAAACAGGGCAGACACGATATGGGAATATCAGTTTTAGTGCCACAGCAAGATCGCTTAAAGGTATTTTATTGCTGTGTGAAGATTGAAGGGACCCTTCGAAAGACAAACTGAAAATTTTATTAATCCTAAAATGAACGAAAGTGCAATAGTAACAATTGAGTGTAGTCCTAACCAAACTAACGCTAGCGGGCTTAAACCCTTTCACATTTTGATGAAATAAGAAAACGTTTGGAGGCGGGAGGTGTTAAAATCCGACAGTTGACCTTGTTGTCTAAAGATCTGCATCTTCACAGTGTTAAGACTTGATCATTATTTAACAACGAAATACGGTTTTAATGGATGACCTAAGGTCAACGGAGGATAATAAGTTACATGAAGTGGAGAACTGTTAGAGACATAATAAACATTCAAATTAGATAAAAAGAAGAACCGATAAACACTTAAATGTTATTTTTTTTTAATTATATGCCAGCTGAATATTCAAGATAACAGATTAGAAAATAAACATTACTAATATTTTTTTTATTTTATAAAAAGCAGTCCGTACAAGTTTATCCAAATTGCACAGCACACCGGAGTCCGCAAAGAGAAGAGATAGCCCCCAGCATAAAAACGTATAGATAACAACTTACACAAATGCAACAAAAACTAGAGCAAGACCTTTCAAAAGAATAGCAATAACCAACGAAGGTATTCTGCTGCCTTTAATGCTGTTTACATATGTTAATACTGGATCATCATTTTGAGTGCACTATCGCAGGGACAAGTGTGAGGTCCTTAGCAACAGGTTTTGGTGCACCGTTTAGCTATACCTCTAGCGGGAGGTCTTTTAGCTCTTTGGCCTATTTTCATTAGCTGTAATTGCTGGCTAGCAAAAAAATAAAAACTAAACTCCAAAAGCACCCAGCTATGGTTCACGCAACAATAACAGCTAAACTTAGTTCCCTTCAAGCTGATTATAAATAATGCACTAGGCTTACTCAAACTCACGAGAAGAATTTAGTCGTTTACAGCCGATTTTGATCAGCCAGACTACACAAGCAAAAGTTTGAACTTCCAAAGAAAGGCGAGGACAATTTTTTCTCTCACAGACAGACACCGATCAGTTAAAAAAGGACTGTTTTAAAAAAAGTAAACGAAACATTAAACGCTGTTCTAAACAGCTCACATTAACAACCCCAAAGGCGTTTTAATACTTTAGTTTTATGAGTCCCTAACACAAAAAGACCGTCGATATTGATTAATTATTTTTTTTTATTAAATAATATTTTGAGTTAGAAAAGAAACTCAACTTGGATAAGATAAATTGAAGGACCGGACAATTGTTGAAGCAATGTTTAAGGAGGCGTTTGTCCAGAGCACTAAATGATATCTAATTAGAAGTCATTAATCCAGCAAGCGTCCAGCAAGTGTTGTGCATGCTAATTCTCAAGTTCCGGTAACTAAAAATAGACCCACCAGGTTAAAGTAATGTTAGCTGTTTTAATCGACTATATAAACAATAAATGACGAAAATCTAGAAGTCTGGGTCTCACTAAACAACAGACTATTCCTTCTCATAATGACTTAAACACCTGGTTGGGCAGACCAAATGCTTACGCAGTTGGATGTTGCCGCTTGAAGAAGCCAAAATGAGAGGCTCTCGTTGGTCAGAGGGCGAAGTCTTAGAGATTAAGAATAATACGTCTAAGTATGCGCCGATTGTTGGCATCTTACATTCCACTGCCTCCAGATTAGTCGCAAAAAAGCAGTTCTAAACTTAAAGAATATTCAGACAACAAATGTTATTATGTGGTGTGTTTCGTCGCAAGGCTGCTTGTATATCCGCAAAAAACGCAGAGAAGAGTGGTCCTAACTATCACCTTACCTTCAATGATCTTAAACTTTAGTGGGGTGTCTTTCCTGTTAGCGTGGATTCATGATCATTTAGAGAGAACAAAACAAACCAATAACTGTTAATGTATACACATGGGATAAGAAACAAATCTCTACTACCCAATTAAAGTGTCCAGAACCAGGGGCCAAACATAGGTGATCCAGACAAAAATCATGTTTGACTTACTACTGATGTTTTTCACCAGCGGGGTAACCGCATTACACATTGATTACGAACCATGAGTAATTATTGCGCATACTTCAAAGCATTACCATAAACCAGAATTCCTGCATAAAATGTTTAACAAGAATTCATCTGCCTCAAGCCGCAAGCGACATAAGAAACATTGGTATCGACCCAGTTGACTGTAATACAGAACTAATTACGCCCCCCAGAAGCATAAAGTTAGTTTTTAAGAACTGGAAACGACTGCAAAATCTCCATACGTAGTTACGCATACCTTCGAATCACTCATTGTTCCGTATGAAGGCCAGCGCCACAAAAACTCGAAAACAGTCTTAATTGAGTAATCATCAGATCGTTTCATTTGCCTTCATTATTGTCAGTCGTATGGCGGTTCAGTCAAAGCCAGAATAATACAGAGACGCAGATGCGAGCAGATACCTTTCTTAAAACGCATGCAGCAAGTGCCTTAATGACGTTACTAATAATCTTGAATTTATCTGAATCATAATGACGCTAAGAGATCAACAACAGTAAGACTTCAGCCGCACATTGATGGATTGTGGTTTAGGAACTCAGTGAAGAAGCAACAAATCCAAAAGTAAGAGACCCATGATCACATTAGCGGAAAGTTCAAAGGAGCACACATAGTAAAGTTGCAATCTGCACTAAAGTTTGATCCAAAGACAGACAGCTTCCCATCTTCTTCTCAACTTGCGAGGTTATGACTCTCATCTTATAAAAATGAAATCAGTAACCAACTCCTTCAGTACTGCCGTGCACACAATCATCAGAAAATACATGTGTTTCACTTAAATATCATGTCTTTCTACGCACTATGCAGCACATGATGGGTTCGTTAGAGTCGCTGGCTATGTCCTTAGAAGTCTGCCCAATAACGAAAATATTTGACCCCACTCTCGTTGGAAAGGGCGTTTAACCCTTATGAGTACATGAACAGTTGGGAAAGGTTTTTGACGAAGTAACACTTCCACCTAAAGAGGCGCGTTCTTGTCTAGTCTTAGAGGAAAGGAACCATCAGCGATTCCGAGTACCAGCATGCTCAAATGCGTGGCAAAAGTTAAGTGTAAAACGATTGGGAGACTATCATGACATCCCTACTTACTGGCCGATGTATGTTTGTTGCGGACGTCTTTGAAAAATACAGAAAGACCTGCATGAAACATTATAGTCTGGCCTGCGCATTACATTTCTACGCCCGGAGAATTGGGAATGCTTTCTTAAAGTTTACTGGAGACAGATTGATTTGTGGGAAATTGTTACCACCAATGCTTGCAGTTGATGGAAACGGAATGCGTGGAGGAATTAGTATGGCGTCGCACCTTACTGTAAAGCAAACAACAAATACTTTGACGACTATGATCCGAGTAAAAGTCTAACTATCTCATGTATTTTTAACGCAAACAATCTGTATGGTTGGCTATGGCGCAAATCGCTTCCATTACGCAACTTTAAAATGACACTGGTGGTATTAAAAACTTCAAGAATTTGTAAACATCCTGCATACTCTTCACAGCTGATCGTAAAAGAGGTCTATTCTAGAAGTTGTGACTTAGAATTCCTCATTAACTCCATGACCTGCATAATGACTACCATTAGGCAGCAAAAGTCTAAAGACGTATCCAAGAGAGCTGCCTAAACTTTGCCTAATCTTCGAGGCAAAAAAAATTAATTTCTGTCATTACAGAATTCTACAATTTTATTTAAGACATGGTTTGAAGTTGACAGCTTTTCATTCGTATAATTGCTTTCGATCAAGAACATTCATGAAACCATACATCATGAAGAACGACTGACTCAGAACTAAATCCCCAGATGCTTCATAAAAAAGACTTTTTTTCAGCTGATGAACAACAGCTGTTTTGGAAAGACTATGGAGAATCCGCACAAGTCTTCAACGAGATGTTTGGCGATTGTCACTCAAGGCAAAGAAATCGAAGCAAACACACGTTGCTGCCTGTCGAAAATCCTATTATCAGACTTTAGAAAGAGTTCCATTATCACCTTTTGGCAATAATGATGAAAAAAAAAGAAAGTCAAATTAGACAAACCTGTATTTATTGGGTTTACTTTTTAGAATTATCAAAGCTTTTGATGTAGAATTTCTTTATGACTACTTTAAACCCTTGTATCCTGAGGTCCAGAGTACTTACACAATACATGATAGTTTTTGTTTAAGATATCCCTACTGAATGACATCTAAAAGACATGGAAATGGAAGTAGCTTAAAGGACATGCGGGATGGTATGACACATCCGATACCCTAAATATTTCGCCTTTTTTGCATTCAATTACTAACAAGAAGGTTTTAGGAAAGATGAAGGATGAAATTTATTGAAGGTGATCAAGGAGTATTTGGTTAAGTCGAAAATGTACAGAATATTCTAGCCAGGAGAAAACCCTTAAGAAACAAAAGGAATATCTCGCCGAGTTGTGCAGTCAAACCATATCACAATGACAACTACAAAGAAGGCATTGTTTGACAATAAAGACTTTTTCATCATGACAACTGTAAAACTGCGATCTAATCTACAGAGATCAACACAAAGTTGTAACAAGAATCATGAGATAGAACAAACACAAAACGAGTATTTGTTAATCCAGAGTTTTCATATGCAATAGGGCACTGTAGAACCGCATAAACCGGGGGTTTTTATATTTTCATCTCTTATCTATAGATCAATCATATCAGCCTCCAATTCATTTAAATCTTTTCTCATGTTGTGCTTGATTCGTTTCGAATTATTTTTATTATACAAGATATTTCTTTTGTCCCAATTTGGGGTTTGAGTTTAGGGATCTGATATTTAGAATGCATTATTAATCTTCAAAAATGTTCCCCCTAATAGCATTACACAAATGAAATGATTCCGTATCATATTTCCAAGGTCCTTCCTTTACCATTCTTGTTCAGTCTGTCGGCGCTTCCTTCTGAGCTTCCACTTTTAGAACTCAAATAGATTTACGTAAATTAATTAAGCGGAACTGTGTCCTGGTGGGATTATCTGCAGTTTTCTTCCTTCCACAAAAGATCTTTGAGGAGCTGGTAGTTTGTTGTGTCAGCTTCTCGTAAATAATACACGCGGATTCGATTTTTACCATTCTTTTTATTTCAGTATGGAATCAACACTCCAAACGGCGTATTCGGAGTGCCCTGATGCGAGTGTCCCGTCCCCTGCTTCCCCCGGTAAATAAAGTACCTTACTTTCAAAACCAAACGGTAATAGGGGGGGACGATGAAGACTCTCCTTCAGCAACATTTATTGTTTTTCTTTGATGCTTTACTGGTTTTAGCCCTTGAAACTTCGTCATTATTCATTGCGCGCTAAACTGAGGCAGTCGTCTACCCATTCTGTGTTGTGAGGGAGAATTGTCAATAAGCTCTCTGTGATACTGGTAGGGAGATAGTCATTCCCAGCTAACTGTTTGTTAATGTTTTCAACTAAAGCCTGTGATCTGTGAACCCGGAATGCCCTCTTTTAATGTAACTCATGTTTTTAACAATAAATAATTCACTTGCCTTTAAATTCTTGATTCCATCATCACTGAATCAAGCGAGGATAAGTTAAGGGGCCATCGTTGGTATTGCAGTTGTGATATGGCGACAGCAACAGCAGAATCACTCTTTTTTGTGTTAATGTTCCGCATCTTTGATCTTGAAACCATGTCAATGACTGTTAAGTGCGTACTTAAATCTTTTTTCGTCTAATTCGTATCAGAGGGTAAATTATAGAAGATCCATTTGATGGGGGTCGTGTGGAGTTGTATTGCAATTGACAAAGTGAGGTCTCTGTATTCGTCTAGGGGCAGGTAAATAAATTGCCAAATCGCTTTGTTTAGGATAACCATTTTTTGCTGTTTTGTTCACTGACTCTGCCGCTTGGCTTTAGCTTTTTTATTGCATGATTCCCTCCAATATCCTTTTGCGATAATAATTTAGTTCATTTTTTATACAGCCAATATTATGCGCAACAAAAGACACACAGTCATGCCGAAACAATAAACACGATTTCTTGCATCTTTTGTTTTTCTGAAGTGGCTGATTAAAAGTCACTGAATTTTGGAGGGGGCAATGTTATCGATTGGTTTGCCATGTTACAAGATAATTTTCTTTATCGCCTTGATCGACACTTTAAATGTTAAGCTGCATTTCCCTGTTTTTTTTCAGTTTTGTTATAATAAACAGATACATAACTGCTCAATTCTCATGCTTTTTCATAGTGATCTTGCCTGCGGCTAGTTGCCCACAGCTAATGTTAGGTCTTTTTCTCGTAGCCGCGTCCATTAGTTTACTAAATGCGTAATAACTTCCGATAAAAGCAAGCGCATTCACGCACAGCGCCACGCTATCATCATTACAGTGAGCCATTTTTTATAAATGTATTTTTTATTACTATTTATACTGTCTGAATATTCTTGCATGACTAAAAATCTTTCGTGCAAACGCAGCTGCAATGATAGCATTAGATTTGCCGTATCCTCAAAGTCTAGTTTGCAAAGAGCTGCTGCCCCGTTTTATTTTAACAAGCTTTTACCAAGCATTGTGGAATCCTACACTTAGACCCACTCAATAACGGCAGAATGTATACAATGTTGGCAACATTTTTTTCAGCGCTCATTTTTAAAAAAAAATAATTATAAATTAATAAAAATCATGAACACCGATGATCTATTAAACCTTCCTGACTTTAAGATTACAAATGACCAGGTTGATGACAAGCTATTATGCCAAAAAAGAAAGACTGTATTCTTTGGCAAGCATGTGGAAAAACAAACAGTTTCCTTGGAACTGAATCAGCATTGAACGATTCACGAGAAGTCGCCACTAGACAGTTATAAATAAAGTATCAAAAACATGTAAAGAAACGAAACTTGGATCAAGAATGGTAAAAAGTGAGGGCAAAAAACGTTCTTATTGTACACTAAACTAGTCAGTAGATTTGCCCCCATTGATTCTGAACAAACTTATGTTGGATTTTAACGCCAGATCCAGTTTTTAACAAGTCATTAGAGTCTCTAAAGCTGTGATTTATATTACAGATTTGGAACATTGTTATCGCCGTTATATCATTGGGATTAATAACTTTTAATCATATAGATTTATTTTCCATACAAAATGACCCGAGCCAGAAATGCAGCAGAACAAGCAACACTGAATCAGAAAACATTGAATCCGGAGAACATTGAATCAGAAAACATTGAATCAGGTGTAGAATATACCCAGTAAAAAGCCCCGCACCTGGACGCACTGCAGCAGGAAAAAATAATCTGAGTGAACAACACAAAAAAATTACAGTTACAATCACAAAATATAACACACATGAAAACATAACACCACGCAGCCAACGCCAACATTAATTCATGCCAGCTCCAGAACAAGAACAAGTTAATTCAAGGGCGCCAAAGTCTTCCATGCAATATTGAACTTAAAACCTGTTGCTTTTTGGGTCATTGCTGCAGGCTGGGGGTGGTTAGCTACAGTATAAAAAATATATAAACAATGGCAACAAAAACCAAAGTCGAACAATCTCCACCATAAATATAGAATCCGAACACAAAAACATGCCAAGCCCCGACAACAACAAAAGATCGTTTTTATCCATTTTGAAATGTTAATCATATTTTAAGAAACTTAATTTTAAATTTTTTGATAAAAAATGATCATGGCGTATTATAACATGATAGAGTCAATAAATAAAGACATGGTAGTCTATAAAACATTTACATAGACCAAGAGTTGTAATCAATGTGGTTGCTTAGGATTACGAACTACATTAAGATCTATGGCTGACCGATTTCCGCGCAGAGGACCTGAGCTAGACATCCTCACGATGACGCGTTTTTTGAGGCGTGTGTGTACTATATTAGACACCTACTATTTAAGATAAAAACATAGATTGACTTGTTGTTGTTTTTTTTTTGACAATTATAAATAACTTAAATAAGAACTTGGTTGTACTTAGACGTATGGTCTAGGTATGAATCTTAGGTTAACCTGGGTAAGAACTTGATGTGACTTGGGGGGATAACTTGGGATGACTTGGAGGACTACTTGAGGATGACTTGAGTAAGAACTTGTGGATACTTGAGGATGACTTGAGGATGCTTGAGTAAGAACTGTGGATGACTTGAGGAAGACTTGAGGACTCTACTTGAGGATGACGTGAGATGACTTGATAAGAAACTTGTGGATACGTAAGTAAGAACTTGTGGAATGACTGAGTGTGCATGCGTGGTGTGGGGGTGGGTGGGTGGTGCGTGTGCATGCGTGGGGTGGGGTGGGGTGGGTGGGGGTGGGCATGCGTGGGGTAGGACAAACACACATACACCAACAAACAAAAACAAACACAAACAAACCACAAACACAAACAAACAACAGACAACACACAATAAAAGTCCAGGGTGGGGGTGGGGTTGTGCATGCGTGGGGTGGGGGAGGGGGTGGGGGTGGGCATGCGTGGGGTCGACAAAACACACAAACACCAACAAACAAAAACAAGTGAAACTACTAAGGACGCCGCTCTTTGCTTGTGACTAAACAGGTTGTGTCTTGCTCGCAAACCCTTTTTCAATCAACTAGGCCAGTGAATCACATAAGATCACTTGGCCTCGTTTGGCCTCTGAGCTTTGTCAGGGGCTGGCCGCGCTTTGCAGGTAGAAATGCCGGCATAGATTCAAAACCGCCCGAAACGCATGGCCCAGTAGAATCAAGTCCTACTGAGTATGTGTTGATGCTGTGATAAGAGTTTCTTTTCAATTTTCAGATAGGCTTTTTAAAGACATTGAATTCCCTGCGCGGCAAGCGGGGAGTATGGTTTCACTTCAGCGCACTCGTGTGTGTGCATGTTGCTGTGTTACACTAGCTTTCGTGGAATACCCTGCTGGGATAAAGTTTTTTTTTTGGGGGGGGGCGTGTGGATTTTATGGTCAACAATATAACTCAGGGGTTTAGAACTTAGAGAACAAGGTAAAGACTGTAGTTGTTATATCACAATGAAAGACAGAGACTCATTTGATGAATTTTGCGTGAAATGATGTTATTGAAAATATCAGAAAAACATAGATTAAGCAAAAACTGAAATCTAAAAAGTTTTGTGAAATTAGTATTCAAACACGGACAACCCTACACAGTCGTTTGTTTGTAGGGTCTTTATTTTTTGGTTCTTGAAGTCATGCTTAGTATAGAACTGTATTATGCCGCTTATTGGGATTCGCCCGCCCGAGACCGCCAAGGCCGGTGAGAGCGGGTAGCCAAAAGCGGCAAATTACAGTTCTCTGCTGTCATACTGTTGCTTTTGGTACTACATTGCACTCTTTTGCACTTCTGCACTGTATATTTTTGTACTGTGTTGGCAGTATAGTGTAATCTTCTACACTGCTTTGAAATTCTTTTGTAACTGCTTCATGTTCGCATTGTATTCATTGTACTTTCACATTGTATTGCATCATTGCTTTGCATCGTATTCTGTTGTAACTTCATTGCATTTGCATTGCATTGTATGCATCGTATTCTGTTTGTAGACGTCATTGTATTGTATTGCAATTGCTGCATCGAATATGTTGTACTTCATTGTATTGCATTCATTGTCATTGCATCGTAATCTGTTTGGACTTCATTGTATTTTGGCAAATGGCATTGCCTTGCATCGTAGCTGTGTACTTCAGGTATGGCATTGCAGGTATTGAGTCGTATCCTTTGGCATATTAAATGGTATTGTACTTGCATTGCTTCAGGTATATGACAGTATATTGAGTTGAAAGTTTGCATCTTACAGTTCTGCATCTAGTACGCTGCACTGAAATGGCTTTTTGAGTTGCCTTAAACTGCTTGTTGTACTGTATGTGTTGTAACGGATCTGCTATATTGTGAGGCATTGAAGTTTCTTGAAAGGGCTTTATTGTAATGGCGTGGTATTATGTTGACCTGTTTGCTTTGAACGTTGTTGTAATGTGTTCAATAAACGATAGTGTAGCGCATAGTGTGTATGTTGTACTGCTGTATGTATGGCAGTGGTATTTGATGTAGTGCACTACTCTATGGAATTTGTTTGTAACTTCTGTGTGGAGTGAAATCCAGGTGTGTTGAATTGTTGCAGTGTATATTATTGTTTTTTGTTGAACTGCTGGTTGTGAGAAATCATATTGCATTGGAGTGGCTGCAATGTATAAGTATGATATTGTGTTTATACGACAACAGTATATATTTACAAAGCGTTGCTGATAGCATTGCATTGCAACGTGTGCACTGCGAATTTTGCTGCATCGCATTTGCTGTACTCTGCGTTACACCATATTGCATTCATGTTGCACTACAGGAATAGCATTACAGAATGGGTTCTGTTACATTTTATGCCTTCCATTTTGTTGTCGTAACTACAACTTGTTTGCAATGTCTTTGATACAATTCCAGTGTTTTTGTATTTCAACTAACAAAGGTTACATTGCGCAGTATATCATATTGGCAATGTGTTTGACTGCTGTAACGTCATTGTATTTCAACGTTTCACTGCTGTATATCAGTGCAATTCCGCATTGGCGTACTGGCTGTACAGTGTTGTATAACGTAGAGCTGTCTGCTGCAATCCATTGTCGCGCATTTTGTTGAGCGTCCATTGTAAGATCACTTCTGAATTGTCTCGGGTGCTGCGTAGCTGCATTAAATTACTTTTGTGTTTCTATGTCTGGTGTCATACCGCAATGCAATAATTGTGTTGCACCAAAACACATGAAATTGCGTTTAGCATTGTGTTTGCTCTGCGCATTATACTACACACTTCATTGTAAAGTAACAGCTCGTTAGGGGGGGGGGGGGGGGGGAGGCATCACATGTAGTTAAATTACACCGAAGGGACGTTGCATCGTGTACTTTTGATCCACAGAACGCGCAGTGACGTTTCGGAAGTGGCAAGCTGCCGGTTCATTTACCCAAGGAAGTGATCGACCAGGGTGGGCATGCATCAAAGGAGAGGATAACCTCCAGACAGGGAGAATCACCAACTTGTAAGTACGGCTTGGAACTGCCAGGGTATGTCGCAGCGCACAGGGAAATAGAGCAGTCATCACAGTAGACTTCTTTTTTTAAACAAGCAGTCTTCTGTTTGACCTTGATCCCATGAAGTACCTGGAGAACTGGGGAACTAATTCGTGGTGGCTGTGTCCTCAGGGTCCACAGGCGGCATCCCATGAAGTACCTGGAGAACTGGACGATATCGTGTGGTTGTGTCTTCTCATGTTCCACAGCAGGATCCCTATATCAGTATGACTTTTATGATTAGTCTGCTGTTGTTGTAGACTGTATACCCAGCTGTCTATATTTTTGTCAGCTTTACAAGCATTTTCTTTAAATATTCGTATACGTTTTCTAAATCCTTCATCTGGAATAGCATTCTGCTTCTAG
Source organism: Conus ventricosus (assembly GCA_018398815.1). Classification (NCBI taxonomy): domain Eukaryota; kingdom Metazoa; phylum Mollusca; class Gastropoda; order Neogastropoda; family Conidae; genus Conus; species Conus ventricosus. The sequence goes on from CM031606.1 coordinate 80,706,915, forward strand.
ATTTATTGATTCCTTATGTTTTTTTTTACAATACAATTAATTTGCAATACTTGAATAATATCGGCATTCCCCAGGTAAAATGTTTGGTATCATAACCTTTTCCATGTACCGTTTATCATTGGTAGTAGTAACAGTAGTGTACTAGTACAGTATGGTGTAGGTATGTGGTGGGTGGTGGTGTGTAGAAGTAGTATTAGTTAGTAGTAGTGGTAGTATTAGTAGTATAGAAGTAGTAGTAGTAGAATCATCATCATCACCATCATCTTCATGATCAACATCATCATCACCATCAACTTCAGAACATTATCATCAGATTGTTCATTTGCCTTCATTATTGTCAGGTCGGATGGCGTTCATTCAAAGCCAGAATTATACAGAAACAGATGCTGCAGAATACTTCTTAAAACGCATGCAGCAAGTGCGTAATGACTGTTCTAATAATCTGAATTTATCTGAAATCATAATGACGCCTAAAGATCAACAACTGTATGACTCAGCCGACATTGTTGGATTTGTGGTTTAGAACTCAGTGAAGAAGCAACAAATCCAAAAGTAAGAGACCATGATCACATTAGCGGAAAGTTCAGATGAGCAGCACATAGTAAATTGCAATCTTCAACTAAAGTTTGATCCAAAGCATGGAAGCTGCCCATCTTCTTTCACAACTGCGAGGTTATGACTCTCATCTTATAATGAAAGCAGTAACCAACTCCTTCAGGGTAGCATGCATTGCACAATCATCAGAAAAGTACATGTGTTTCACTTTAAATAACATGTCTTTCTACGACTCTATGCAGCACATGATGGGTTCGTTAGAGTCGCTGGCTATGTCCTTAAAGTCCTGCCCAATAACGGAAGAATATTTTGACCCAACTCTCGTTGGAAAGGGCGTTTACCCTTATGAGTACATGAACAGTTGGGAAAGGTTTGACGAAGATACACTTCCACCTAAAGGCGCGTTCTTTTCTAGTCTTAGAGGAAGGACATCAGCGATTCCGATTACCAGCATGCTCAAGATGCGTGGCAAAAGTTAGAGTGTAAAACGATGGGAGACTATCATGACTCCTACTTAATGGCCGATGTATGTTTGTTGGCGGACGTCTTTGAAAATTACAGAAAGACCTGCATGAAACATTATAGTCTGGATCCTGCGCATTACATTTCTACGCCCGGAATGAGTTGGGATGCTTTCTTAAAGTTTACTGGAGTACAGATTGATTTGTTGTCAGATTTACCAATGCTTCAGATGATTGAAAACGGATTGCGTGGAGGAATTAGTATGGCGTCGCACCATTACTGTAAAGCAAACAACAAATACTTGGAACGACTATGATCCGAGTAAAGGTCTAACTATCTCATGTATTTAGACGCAAACAATCTGTATGGTTGGGCTATGGCGCAATCGCTTCCATTACGCAACTTTAAAATGTACACTGGTGGTATTAAAACATTCAAGAATTTGTAGAACATCTGCATACTCTTACAGCTGATCGTAAAAGAGTCTTATTCTAGAATTGACTTAGAATATCCTCATGAACTCCATGACCTGCATAATGACTATCCATTAGCAGCAGAAAGTCTAAAAGACGAATCCAAGAGAGCTGCCTAAACTTGTGCCTAATCTTCGAGGCAAAAAAAATTATGTCTGTCATTACAGACTTCTACAATTTTATTTAAGACATGGTTTGAAGTTGACAGCTGTTCATCGTATAATTGCTTTCGATCAAGAACAGTTCATGAAACCATACATTCATGAAGAACACTGATCTCAGAACTAAATCCACAGATGCTTCAGAAAAAGACTTTTTCAGCTGATGAACAACAGCTGTTTTGGAAAGACTATGGAGAATCCGCACAAGCGCAAAGATGTTAGATTGGTCACCAAAGAGAACGAAGCAATTAAGCTGACTTCAAAACCTAATTATCAGACTTTAGAAGATTTCATGATCACCTTTTTGGCATAATGATGAAAAAAAAAAAAGTCAAATTAGACAAACCTGTATTTATTGGGTTTACTGTTTTAGAATTATCAAAGCTTTTGATGTTAGAATTTTCTTTATGACTACTTTAAACCCTTGTATCCTGAGTCCAGAGTACTTTACACAGATACAGATAGTTTTGTTATAGATATCCCTACTGAAGACATCTATAAAGACATGGAAATGGAAGTAGCTAAAGGACATGCGGGATGGTATGACACATCCGATTACCCTAAAGATTCGCCTTTGCATTCAATTACTAACAAGAAGGTTTTAGGAAAGATGAAGGATGAATTATCTGGAAAGGTGATCAAGGAGTATGTTGGGTTAAGGTCGAAAATGTACAGTATTTCTAGCCAGGAGAAAACCATTAAGAAAGCAAAAGGAATATCTCGCAGTGTTGTGCAGTCAAACATATCACATGACACTACAAAGAAGCATTGTTTGACAATAAGACTTTTCATCATGACAACGTAAAACTGCGATCTAATCTACATGAGATCAACACAACGGTTGTAACAAAGAAGTCATGAGATAGAACAAACACAAAACGAGTATTTGTTAATCCAGAGTTTTCATATGCAATAGGGCACTGGAGGACCGCATAAACAGGGGTTTTATATTTTTCATCAACTTTATCTATAAGATCAATCATATCATCCTCCAATTCATTTAAATCTTTTCTCATGTTTGCTTGATGCGTTCGAATTTTTTTTATTATTTTTCAAGATATTCTTTTTCCCAATTTGGGGGTTTGAGTTGTAGGTGATCTGGATGATTTAGAATGCATTGATTAATCTTCAAAATGTTCCCCTAATAGCATTACACAAATGAAATGATTCCCGTATCATTTCCAAGGTCTCTTCCTTTACCATTCTTGTTTCATTCTGCGCTTCCTTCTGAGCTTCCATTTTAAACTCAAATATATTTACGTAAATTAATTAAGCGAACTGTGTCTGGTGGGATTATCTGCAGTTCTTCCTTCACAAAAGATCTTTGAGGAGCTGGTTTGTTTTGTTGTGTCAGTTTCTCGTAAATAATACACGGGCGGATTCATTTTTACAATCTTTTTATTTCATATGGATCAACACTCCAAACCGGATCGGTTGCCCTGATGCGAGTGTCCCCTTCTGCTTCCCCCGGTAAATAAAGGTACCTTACTTTCAAACCAACGGTAATAGTTTGCTGGATGAAGACTCTCCTCAGCAACATTTATTGTTTTTCTTTGATTGCTTGTACTGGTTTTAGCCCTTTAAATTCTTCATTATTCATTGCGCGCAAAACTGAGGGCAGTCTTCTAACCCATTCTGTGTTGCGAGAATTGTCAATAAGCTCTCTGTGATACTGGTAGGAGAAAAGTCTTTCAGCTAACTGTTTGTTAAAGTTTTCAACTAAAGCCTGTGATCTGTGAACTCCCGGAATGCCTCTTTTAATGGTAACTCTATGTTTTAACAATAATTAATTCACTTGGCCTTTAATTCTTTTCCATCATCGACTTGAATCATGCGAGGATAAGTTAAGGGGCCTCGTTGGTATATCAGTTGTATGGCGACAGCAACAGCAGAAGCACTCTTTTGTGTTAATGGTTCCGCATCTTTGTATCTTGAAACCATGTCAATGACTGTAAGTGCGTACTTAATATCTTTTCGTCTAATCGTATCAGAGGGTAAATATAGAAGATCCATTTGATGGGTGCGTTTGGAGTTGTATTGCATTGACAAAGTGTGGTCTCTGTATTCGTCTAGGGGCAGGAAAATAAATTTGCCAAATCGCTTGTTTAGATAACCATTTTTTTGCTGTTTGTTCACTGACTCCTGCCGCTTGGCTTAGCTTTTTATTGCCATGATTCCCTTCCAATATCCTTTTGGCGAATAATAGATTTTGTTCATTTTTATTCAGCCAATTATATGCGCAACAAAATACACGACAGTCATGCCCGAAGACAATAAACACGATTTCTTGCATCTTTTGTTTTTCTGATGGCTGATAAAAGTCACTGAATTTTGGAGGGGGCAATGTTTCGATTGGTTTGCCTGTTACAAGATAATATTCTTTTTATCGCTTGATCGACATCTTTAAATGTGTAAGCTGCATGTCCTGTTTTTTTCAGTTTGTTATTAATAAAATCTAACTGCTCAATTCTCTGCTTTTCATAGTGATCTTGCGCTGCGGCTAGTTGCTCCACAGCTTTGTTATGTCTTTTTCTCTCGCCGTCGTCCCTTAGTTTACTAAATGCGTAATTACTTCCGCTAAAAGCAAGCGCATTCACCACAGCGCCACCTATCATCATTACGAGTGAAGCCATTTTTTATAAATGTATTTTTTATTTACATATTTATACTGTCTGGAATTATTCCTTGCTTGACTAGAAAATCTTTCGTGGCAAACGAAGCTGCAATGATAGCAATTAGCTTTGCCGAATCCTCAAAGTCTAGTTTGCAAAGATCTGCCGGTTTTATTTTTAACAAGCTTTTACCAAGCATTGTGTATCCTACACTTAGACCACCAATAACGGCAGAATGGTATACAAGGTTGGCAACAGTTTTTTCAGCGCTCATTTTTAAAAATAAAATAATTATAATTAATAAAAACATGAACACCGATGATCTATTAAACCTTCCTGAACTTATGATTACAAATGACCAGGTTGATGAGCAAGCATTATGCCAAAAAAAGAAAGACTGTATTCTTTGGCAGCATGTGGAAAAACAAAACAGTTCCTTGGAACTGAATTCAGCATTGAACAGATTCAACAGATGTCGCCACAAGACATTTTAAAGTATCATAACATGTATGAAGCGCAACTTGGATCAAGAATGGTAAAAAGTGTAGGGCAAACGGTTCTTAGTTTGTACACTAAACTAGTCAGTAGATTTGCCCCCATTGATTCTGAACAAGACTTTATGTATGATTTAACGCAAGATCCAGTTTTAAACAAAGTCATTAGAGTCTCTAAGCTGTGATTTATATTACAGATTTGGAACATTGTTATCGCCGTTAATCATGGGATTAATTACTTTTAATCATATAGATTTTATTTCCATTCAAAATGACCGAGCCAGAAAATCAGCAGAACAAGAAAACACTGAATCAGAAAACATTGAATCAGGAAACATTGAATCAGAAAAACATTGAATCAGGTGGAGAATATAACCAGTAAAAAGCCCCCTCATCCTGGACGCATTGCAGCAGGAAAAAATTAGCTGAGTGGAACAAACAAAAAAATTACAGTTACAATCACAAAATATAACACATCATGAAAACATAACACCGCCAACGCCAACAGTTAATTCAATGCCAGCTCCAGAACAAGAACAAGTTAATTCAAGGCGCCAAAGTCTTCATGGAATATTGAACTTAAAACTGTTGTCATTTTTGGCGTCATTGCTGCTGCTGGGGGTGGTTACTACAGTTATAAAATATATAAACAATGGCAACAAAAACCAAAGTCCGAACAATCTCCACCACTAAATATAGAATCCGAACACAAAAACATGCCAAAACCGCCAACAACAAAAGATCGTTTTGATCCATTTGAAATGTAATAATATTTTAAGAACTTAATTTTAAATTTTTTGATAAAAATAGATCATGGCGTATTAATAAAATGAAGAGTCAATAAATAAAGACATGGAGTCTATAAAAGACATTACCATAGACCAGAATTGTAATCAATGTGGTTGCTTAGGATGTAAACTTCATTAAGATCTATGCTGACCGATTTCGCGCAGAGGACGCTGAGCAAGACATCCTCAACGATGACGCGTTTTTTGAGGCGTGTGTGTACTATATTAGACACCTACTATTTAAGATAAAAACATAGATTGTCTTGTTGTTGTTTTTTTTTGACAATTATAAGATAACTTAAATAAGAACTTGGTTGTACTTAGAGGATGGCTTAGTTATGAATCTTAGGTTAACTTGGGTAAGAACTTGAGGTGACTTGGGGGGATGACTTGAGGATGACTTGAGGACTACTTGAGGATGACTTGAGTAAGAACTTGTGGATGACTTGAGGATGACTTGAGGATGACTTGAGTAAGAACTTGTGGATGACTTGAGGATGACTTGAGGACTACTTGAGGATGACTTGAGGATGACTTGAGTAAGAACTTGTGGATGACTTAAGTAAGAACTTGTGGATGACTTGAGTGTGCATGCGTGGGGTGGGGGTGGGTGGGGTGGGGCGTGTGCATGCGTGGGGTGGGGGTGGGGTGGGTGGGGGTGTGCATGCGTGGGGTAGGACAAACACACATACACCAACAAACAACCAAACACAAACAAACAACAAACACAAACAAAACAACAAAACAAACACACAATAGACAGTCCAGGGGTGGGGGTGGGGGTGTGCATGCGTGGGGTGGGGGTGGGGGTGGGGGTGTGCATGCGTGGGTAGGACAAAAACACACAAACACCAACAAACAAACAACAAGTGAAACTACTAGGACCGCTTCTTGCTTTGTGACTAAACAGTTGTGTCTTGCTCGCAACCTCAATCAACTAGGCCAAGTGTTCACATATGATCACTTGGCCTAGTTTGCCGCTGAGCTTTGCAGGTGCTGCCGCGCTTTGCAGGTAGAAATGCCGGCATTAGAGTCAACCGCCCGAAACGCATGCCCAGTAGAATCAAGTCTACTGAGTATGTGTGATTGCTGTGATAAGAGTTTCTTTCAATTTCAATAGGCTTTTGAAAGTCATTGAATTCCCTGCGCGGCAAGCGGGGAGGTATGGTTTCACTTCAGCGCACTCGTGTGTGTGCATGTGTGCGTGTGTGTACACTAGCTTTCAGTGGAAGACATGCTGGATAAGTGTGTGGATTTTATGTCAAAAATATAACTCGGTTTTAAAAGACTTTAGAGAACAGTTAAAGACTGTAGTTTTATTTCACATGAAAGACAGAGACTCATTTGATGATGTTTGCGTGAAAATGATGTTATTGAAAATGATCAGGAAAAACATAGGATTAAGCAAAAACTGAAATCTAAAAAGTTTTGTAATTAGTATTAAAAACGGACAACCCTACACAGTATGTTTGTTTTGTAGGGTCGTTATTTTTTGGTATTGAAGTCATGCTTGTAGAGAACTGTAATATGCCGCTTTTGGATTCGCCCGCCCGAGACCGGCCAAGGCCGGTTGAGAGCGGGTGAGCCAAAAGCGGCATATTACAGTTCTCTGCTGTCATACTGTTGCTTTGTACTACATTGCACTCTTTTGCACTGCTGCACTGTATAATTTTGTACTGTGTTGCAGTATAGTGTATTCTTCTAACACGCTTTGAATTCTTTTGTACTGTTTCATTGTATCGCATTGTATTCTATTGTACTTCATTGTTGCATTGCATTGTATTGCATCGTATTCTGTTGTACTTCATTGTATTGCATTGCATTGTATTGCATCGTATTCTGTTGTACGTCATTGTATTGTATTGCATTGCATTGCATCGTATTCTGTTGTACTTCATTGTATTGCATTGCATTGCATTGCATCGTATTCTGTTGTACTTCATTGTATTGCATTTGCATTGCATTGCATCGTATTCTGTTGTACTTCATTGTATTGCATTGCATTGTATTGTATCGTATTCTGTTGGCATTATTAAATTGTATTGTCTTGCATTGCTTCAGTATATGACAGTATATTGAGTTGAAAGTTTGCATCTTACAGTTCTGCATTTTGTACTGCTGCACTGAATGGCTTTGATTTGCCTTAAACTGCTTTGTTGTACTGTATTGTGTTGTACGGATCTGCTATATTGTGTGGCATTGTATTGTCTTGAAGGGCTGTATTGTATGGCGTGGTATTATGTTGAACTGTTGCATTGAACGTTGTTGTATTGTGTTCAATAAACTATAGTGTAGCGCATAGTGTGTTGTTGTACTGCTGTATTGTATGGCATGTATTTTGTTGTAGTGCACTACTCTATGGAAGTTTGTTGTACTTCTGTGTTGTGTGAAATCCAGGTGTGTTGAATTGTTGCAGTGTATAAGTATTGTTTTTGTTGAACTGCTGTGTTGTGAGAAATCATATTGCATTGGAGTGCTGCAATGTATAGTATGATATTGTGTTATACGACAACAGTATATATTACAATGCGTTGCTGATAGCATTGCATTGCAACGTGTTTCACTGCTGAATTTTGCTGCATCGCATATTGCTGTACTCTTGCGTTACACCATATTGCATTATGTTGCACTACAGGATAGCATTACAGTATGGTGTTCTGTTACATTTTATTGCCTTCCATTTTGTTGTAGTACTACACTGTTTGCAATGTCTTATACAATTCCAGTGTTTTTGTAGTTCAACTACAAAGTGTTACATTGCGGCATTATATCATATTGCAATGTGTTGGACTGCTGTATCGCATTGTATTTCAACGTTTTCACTGCTGTATATCAGTGCATCGCATTGCGTACTGCTGTACAGTGTTGTATAACGTAGAGCTGTACTGCTGCATTCCATTGTCGCGCATTTTGTTGTGCCGTTGCATTGTAAGATCACTTCTGAATTGTCTCGTGCTGCTTAGCTGCATTAAATTACTTGGTGTTTCTATGGCTGTGTCATACCGCAATGCAATAATTTGTTGCACCAACACATGAAATTGCGTTTGCATTGTGTTCTTCTGCTGCATTATACTACACACTTCATTGTATTGTACAGCTGCGTTATGAGGCATCACATGTAGTTAAATACACCGAAGGACGTTGCATCGTGTACTTTTGATCCACAGAATCTGCGCAGTGACGTGTTCGGAAGTGGCAAGCTGCCGTTCATTTACCAGGAAGTGATCGACCAGGGTGGGCAGGCCATCAAAGGAGAGGAGTACCTCCAGACAGGGAGAATCACCAACTTTAAGTACGGCTTGGAACTGGCCAGGGTATGTCGCAGCGCACAGGGAAATAGAGGAAGTCATCACAGTAGACTTCTTTTTTTAAACATAGCAGTCTTCTGTTTGACATTGATCCATGAAGTACCTGGAGAACTGGGGGACTAATCGTGGTGGCTGTGTCTCAGGTGTCCCACAGGCGGAATCCCAATGAAGTACCTGGAGAACTGGGACGATAATCGTGGTGGTTGTGTCTCAGGTGTTCCACAGCCAGGATCCCTTATCATTATTACGTTTATGATTAGTCTGCTTGTTGTTGTAGACTTGTATTCCAGCTGTCTGATTATTTGTCAGCTTACCAAGCTATTTTCTTTAAATATTCGTTTACGTTTTCTAAATCCTTCATTCTGGAATAGCATTCTGCTTCTAGATTTATTGATTCCTTTATTGGGTTTTTTTTTTAACAATACATTATTTGCATACTTGTATAATATCTGCATTCCCCTGGTTAAAATGTTGTTATCATAACCTTTTTTCATTACCGTTATCATTGGTAGTAGTAACAGTAGTAGTACTAGTACAGTAGTGGTGGTGGTTGTGGTGGGTGGTGGTGGTAGTAGTAGTAGTAGTAGTAGTAGTAGTAGTATAGTAGTAGTAGTAGTAGTAGTAGTAGTAGTATCATCATCATCACCATCATCTTCATGATCATCATCATCATCACCATCATCTTCATGATCATTATCATCATCACCATCACCATCATCATCACCATCATCATTATTTTTCTCTTTTAGATGGATTTCGTTTCATCTTTCTTCTCGATGACCCGTAATTGTTTGTTTGTTTGTTTTTTTCTACTGTTTTCCTGATTAATCGTTTAGCTTTTTTTTTTCTCTACTTTTTCCTGATCAATCGTTTAGCATTTCTATAGCTCAAATGCTTTTGAGTCCTACCTACAATATTCTATTCTCCACCTCTCTGTCCTTCACCCCTCCTTCTCCCCTGTCTTCTCCCTACCCCTCCTTCCTCCTACCCCTCCTTCTCCCTCGCCCCCCCCCCCCCCCCCCCCACATGCTCCATCCCATTGACCTGTGCCCGCTCTTTTTATTGTTCAAGTTCCCACTTATCTATTTACTTCATTCATGTAGATCTAGTTGCAAAGTGAGACAATCACAAGACAAAACACGACGCGTTTCGACCTCTTAGGTCTTCTTCAGGAAAAGATACAAAACAATTATTACAACAAAAATTGACGTGAATTAAGATAAGTGATTGCTCGTTCATTTTATTTGTAATAATTGTTTGTATCTTGTCTGAAGAAGACCTAAGAGGTCGAAACGCGTCGTGTTTTGTCTTGAGATTCGTTTGTACACTTTTTTTGTCTTTGGGGGGTGGG
>CM031606.1:80722118-80723980 GCA_018398815.1 Conus ventricosus
GTCTATGTCTATTGCTTCATGTCCACCTTTCTTTCTCTGTCTATATTGCTTCATGTCCACCTTTCCTTCTCTGTCTATGTCTGTTGCTTTATATCTCCCTTTCTTCTCTGTCTATGTCTATTGCTTCATATCTCCCTTTCTTCTCTGTCTATATCTATTGCTTCATATCTCCCTTTCTTCTCTGTCTATGTCTATTGCTTCATATCTCCCTTTCTTTCTCTGTGTATGTCTATTGCTTCATGTTTCCCTCTTTTCTCTGTCTATGTCTATTGCTTCATGTCTCCCTTTCTTATTTGTCTACATCGATTGCTTCATGTCTCCATTTCCTTCTCTGTTTATTCTATTGCTTCATGTTTCCCTCTTTTTCTCTGTCTATGTCTATTGCTTCGTGTCTCCCTTTCTTATCTGTCTATATCTATTGCTTCATGTCTCCCTTTCCTCTCTGTCTACATCTATTGCTTCATGTCTCCATTTCTCTCCTTGTCTATATCTATTGCTTCGTGTCTCCCTTCTCTCTGTCTATATCTATCGCTTCATGTCTATCTTTCCTATCTCTGTCTACATCTATTGCTTCGTGTCTCCCTTTCGTCTCTGTCTATACTATCGCTTCATATCTCCCTTTCGTCTCTGTCTATATCTATCGCTTTCATATCTCCCTTTCCTTCTCTGTCTAGTCTATTGCTTCATGTCTCCCTTTCTCTCCTCTCCATGCCAGCGATCTGAACTAACAGACAGGTCTCTCTAACCACAGCTACGCCACAGCCTTCATGCTGGCACATCCCTATGGGGTGCCTCGCATCATGAGCAGTTTCGCCTTCAGCCACACTGACCAGGGCCCTCCTAGCAACGGCAGTGACATTGCCCACGTGACTGTCCACGCTGACCACAACCTGCAGCGGCGGTTGGGTGTGTGAGCACCGCTGGCGACAGATCTACAACATGGTGGCTTTTAGGTGAATTATTTTTTTTATACTTATGAATACTTATATGGCACCTATCCTCGGCTAGAGACCAAGCTCTAAGCGCTCTACAATCCACACTCGTTTACACAACGGGCTTGCCACCTGGGTAGTGCCGACTGAAGAGCTGGCATCAGACGCGTCATTCCGTCGTTTCCTGTATCAACCAGTCAATATTGTTCAGCATTGTTCATTCAGTTTCCTTGCTTCCTTCATTCTTTCCATTTCTCACGCAGGGTGCATGCTATGTGTAACGTGTCATCCATACCAACGGCCAAACTGGCCTTCTCTTTCGAAAGTTGGTGATGGGATTTGACATATGTTTGCAAGATGTTATGCGTGTGTTCACTCACGGAACCTCGGTTTATAGTCTCATTCGAAGGATGAATCAGGGTATAGGCTAGGGAGGGGGATTTGGGATAGCCTTGGTCATGGATGAGATGTTGGTAACAGCCGGTATCTGTGTGTGTGTGTGTGTGTGTGTGTGGGTGTGTTTGTGTGTGTGTGTGTGTGTGCGTACGTGCGTGCGTGCGTGCGTGCGTGCGTGCGTGCGTGCGTGTTGTGTGTGTGTGTGTGTGTGTGGTGTGTGTGTGTGTGTGCGTGCGTGTGTGCGTGCGTGCGTGCGTGCGCGCGCTTGTGTGTGTGTGTGTGTGTGTGTGTGTGTGTGTGTGTGTGTGTGTGTGTGTGCGCGCGCGCTTGTGTGTGTGCGTGCGTGCGTGCGTGGTGTGTGTTGTGTGTGTGTGTGTGTGTGTGTGTGTGTGTGTGTGTGTGTGTGTGTGTGTGCGTGCGTGTGTGTGTGCGTGCGTGCGTGCGTGCGTGCGTGCGTGTGCGTGGTGTGTGTGTGTGTGCGTGTGTGTGCGGTGTGTGTTTGGTGTGTGTGTGGTGTGTGTGGTGTGTGTGTGT
>CM031606.1:80724080-80759080 GCA_018398815.1 Conus ventricosus
GGGGGGGGGGGGGGGGGGGGGGTGAGATTCCGATGTTCCATGTAGTAGAGAAAGCATTTGTTGACAGGTAGTATTCTAAACTTGTTTAGTTGGAAAAAATTTTTTTCCATTTCTTCTTACTTTCTGTTTTAAATGTTCACCCCCCCCCCCCTTTTTTTTTTCCCCTTTTTTTTTTTTCTTCTGTATTCTTTATAAGACTGTTTTTGTTTTTGCTCTTTCATTGTCCTGACGCCGCTTGTCAAGGGGGTAGCCTGCCAGCCGTCGACCGCGACGTGTCCTGCTTCACTACTTGGATCAGTAGGGCGGCCTCTCTGTGGGGAGCGTCCCTCCACCCCCACCACACCTGGCTCCATGATGTTTCCTTGGTCCCCACACCCCGTCCCGCTTTCCATGTGTCCTGTCCCAGTTCAGGTGAGGGCTGGAGGGTGAGGCAAGTCTGTGGCACAAGAAAATACACCTGAGATTGAAAAGGCCATTACTTCTAGACCTGCGGAGTGCTAGTACAATTCAACAGTAGTTTCTGTTTGTTTTGTTGTTGTTGTTTTTGTTTTTTCATCCCCAGACTATGGTACTAAGGGCAAAGTAAACGACAAAACCTACGATCTTCCTGACTGCAAACCTACAGTTATGTTTCACATTGTGTGATTCACCGGGGCGTGTTCTTGCCCACTGGGTGGTGTGGGTGGCAGAAGCGTTTTTGCTTGTGCAGGAAAATAGCGTCAGTTAAACAGTCCAAATTGTTCCTGTTGTGTTTCAGTTGTACAGGAAAATAGTGTCAATTAAACTGTCCCTGAATCAGAAGTAGTGACATAAAAGAAAACAAATGGGTTGGTTACTGGCATTACTCTAAAACTACGAAAAGAAAGACATGGGCAATTTACAGTCAACAGTACCTGTTACAGTACAGGAATGAAAAAAAAAAGACTGTTCTGAGGATGAGTTTAGCGGCTGTTTTTCACAGCTGTTGTGGTTAGGGGGAGGAGGTTTGGGGTGGAGACATTGAATTTTTTTTGACTGAAAAACTGTTAAACATCTAAGACGGGTTGCAAATGTCTAGATGTCTGATAATGTGTGCTTGCTGAACATCGCACCGTCAAATGCTTAGTAGACTGTTGCTCTTGTTAAGTTTTCAATTTCTTTTTTAGACTGTTTGTTTTTTTTGTTAAATTTTCAATTTCTTTTCAAAATTGCTGACAGGGAAAATAACAGATTGGATCACTTTCATAAAATATCAACCAGTGGGGACTTGGCTTCATTTTTGTAAAGATAAGCATTTGTATCATTCGACAAGGAGTCTCTTTGTTAAACATAAATGTATTTTGGTTAGTTCAAGGAAAACAAAGATCTGAGGAATTCATGTATGGAAATGCTGCTATGTTCATCTTACAGAGAGCATCCATTATTTACTGAAAATAAAGGAGCTGCTATGGAGGGGGACTGAGGCCTCGGCGAGTCTGTATTTCTAGTGAAGTCTGCTGTCTTATTTTTCAGAGAATTCCATGATGGTGTTTCCCAGTGTCTGTTTTGGGACAGAATCCTAGCTCACTGAGATATCTTTTTGACAATGTGGTAGCGTTTAGCTTGGGGCTGTTTAGCGTGATATTCAAGCACAAACGGGTCAGAACTTTACGCAAAGAAAAAAAAGAAAGCAATTAGGTAAGAACTGTGTGACTGTGTGTGTGTGTGTGGTTTTTTTTTCTTCAAAGAAGGCCTTTTCATGCAAAACTATGAACACATTCCGCACATGAGTGAGGTTGTTCTGAAGAGCTAATCATCAACTTTTTCTTACTTTCAGTTTAGGGTTTTCCCAAAAACTCCTGTGGTTTCAGCTTTTTGAAAAAAAAACGGCTTGCGTACAAAGCTTGGGCTTTTGCAGCATACAAAGCACAGCCTTGCACGGGCCCATGTAAAAAGGAAAAATTTTGGCCCTTGTTGGATAGTTTGTCTGTAAATTTTTTTGTCGATGCATTGTGAACCGGCTTCCTTTGTAGCGGGGAAAAGGAAACCTTTGGGAAAGCTAGAAAAGATTTCTTTTTTTTATTGATTGTGATTTATTTGGGATAAGGGCCGGGTTGAAAATGATGTTCTTGTTTGCAGTTTTGATTATTGTTGTGAAAAATTGGGGTTTGTTTATGTTTATTCGGCGATTTCCCGAGTAAATCGGTTTTGAAAATCTTGGCGTTAGGGGAAATGGGTGAGTGTAAATGCTTTTGGGAAATCAGGATTTACACTTTTAAGGGGTTTTTAAATATGAACTGTGTGGTTTTTGGACAGCTGCCCTTTAAATTTGTTGACCCTTTCGGGAGTATTTTTATATGAATGAAAATTTTGTGCTGGGATTGTATTTTTTTTATTTTTAGGGTGTACAATTGAACAAAATTTCTCAAAGATTTAAAAAAAGCTGCACTGTTAAATTTTTTTAAAATTTTTCAATTTTATCTCCCGAAGTTAGATATAAATGATGATTTTGCTGTAAAATTTTCCCTTTTGGGCCCAATTTTTTTATGAACATATTCATAATGTCTGCTGTGTTTTTTGGGGTTTTTTTTTCTTCTTTTTTTTTTTTTTCTATTTTTTTTTTTTTTCGTGAAAATGTAAAAAAATAATGTTGGATATGAGTTATTTAAAATTTGCGTGAGATTTTGTCCCCAATTGAAAAAAGGTGCTTTTTTGGGGTTTTTTTGTTTTGTTTTTGGGTTTTTGTGCTGATTTTTTCCCTTGATGGGGCCAATCCCCATCCCTAATCAGGGGATTTAATGCTGCCCTGGACAGTCCCCCACTCTGGGCGGGGTGGCCTCCCTGCCAGTAACAAAGGGAAAAAAGGGGAAGTGGTTTAAAGGAAGAAAAGAACGGGGGAAAACTGAGCGGTTTTTCCACTAAAAGGGATAAAATGGCAATGTTTTAAAAACATTAAAACCCCTTTCAGTTAAGACCCAATAAAAAACTTAATACTGGATTTGGGAAAAGGACATTTTTTTTGTCTGCTCACATTCAGATATTTTTTAAAACAATGTCAGTTTAAATTTCGTGAGAATCCAAATAATATTTCTAGGGTTCCAAGAAAATAGAAATGGGGTTCTTGTTTGGACAAAAAGCATCTTTTTTAGAATACTTTATTTTGTAAAACTTTCTTCTTATGCGGTTTTTCCCCGCTTTCTTCTTCTTTTTTTTCTTTTTTTAAAGTTTCATCCTTCCAAAAAAGAAGAAAAAACTTTTTTGGGCTATATTCCCTTTTAAACCAAATTTTTGAAAATTTTTTTTAAAAAAGGTTTTTTTTAAAAGGTTCAACGGAAAAATTTGTTTTCTGTTTTGGGAATAAAGAAAAGATAAAATAAAAAATACTTTAAATCATCAGGGAAATATTGCTTGAATATTATATACACAAGCACTCTTTTCTTAAAACATGTTATTTCCATACATATGTTTTTTTTTAAATTATTTTACCCACAAGGCACTTTTTTAAATTTGGGGGGGCTTGAACTTTTGGGAAACATCATAGGGTTTTACATGTAAGGGGACATGTTTTTGGGTAAAAGTCAAGATTTTTCCCTATAGGTCCCCTTAAATTTTCGGACTATAAACCCACGACTTTTTTCCCCCAGTTTTAAAAAACCCTGCGGCTTAAACATCGAGGCGGCTTATTTGTGGTTTTTTTTTTCCCCGATTCAGAAGCATCCCCACCCCGTCTATTTTTACGTTTCTCTGTAACTAAACCCATAAAAAGTTTACTGTTCAGGGAATTTTTTTATTATGCTTTTAACAACGATTTTCGGGTGAAAACGTGTAATGGAATCAGTAACCCGTTCAGAAAAAAAGGGAAACCGAAAATAAGTAAAGCCCTTTTCCTGATATTTTTTTTTCATCATTTGTCTTCTACAAAATTTACGATTGCTTCAAAAACGGCGCAATGTTTTGGGCCGTTTCCGACCTAAAAAAAAATTTTGACTAACATACTAAAATTACGAACAAAATAACAAAAGGCACGGGCACAGTATTAGCGAAATAAAACAATCAATCTTTTAATTAATTTTCTGGTTTTTTTTATTATTTCTTTTATTTTTCCCAATTCGTCGCAATTAAAAAAACGTTTAAAAGCCCATTTCAACTGGGTCTTTGTCAAAACCTTTGACTTCGATCCGCCATTGTTGAAATCGGGGACAGGGAGTAAAGGGTTTTGAAATTTGATACCTTCACTTTGATTGTTTGCGTTTTGGGGGTACCCCAACCAATCGTTTAGCTTGATACCCCAAATTTAATCAGGAGGGGAACGCCTTTCTACGCATCTTTAATGCCGTTTTTTTTTTTTGGGTTTTTTTTTTTAAGCATGTGTTGGAAAGAAACACTTGTAAGAAGCCCCTAAAAACCCTTTGGGTTTCTAAGGGGTTTTTAAAAACACTTTCGAAACAAAAAAAAAAAAAAAAAAAAGACTGAAGAAAAGCGGGGAAAACATGCTCTTTTATTCTGACCAATTTAAACGCCAAGAATCATGAACACATTGTATTTGTTTTTGTTTCGACACTATTTTAAACCCAAAACCCCGGCCAGTTTGCCCCCTGCGGCACATCGGACTGTGTTTATATCGGGGGCTTATAAAGGGGTGCGGCTTTTTTGGGGAAAAAAAATTTCAGTTTTAAAAAAATTTTTGGGTGGGGGGCTTATATACAGGTGCGCTCAATAACCGAAACTTTAGGGTATGTAAATTTATAAATAATCCCACTTTTCAGAATTTTTTGTTACTCTTTGGGGGTTTTTTTTGTGGCCATATTTTAAAGGGTCAAACTTTAGAGTTTTTTTGTTTAATTTAAAAAAACGGGTTCTTCATTTCTATAACTACTGGAAATGGAATTCTTTTTTTAAAATTAAAATCCCCAAAAGGGGAAATTTTTAAAAAGAAAAAAAAACGTTTTTGCACACCTTTTAAAAACCCCTGCGGTAAACCGGAAAACCGGGGGAGGGACATTTGGATGGGGACTGGGGGGTCCCGCGACCTGCAACAAAAACCAAACCCCAAAATTAAAAACAACAGAGTTGCAACCCCCTAACAGCCAAAAAAATCACGAGGGGGGGCAGAAAAAGGGGCTGGGGGGTCGATCAGAAAACCCCCCAGCAGGAGAGGGATATTTTTTGGGCACACTTTTCCCATCGGTTTCCAGAACCGAAAGAAGTGGTTTGGGGTTCGTGCAACCATCCCGGGGCAGCTAAAGTTCTTTCTACCACGTAAATTTTCCGGGCTGCCCAAAGGAAACAAACTATTCCGACAATTGCCAAACCCGCGTTCAGGGGTCAAAAACTTCTACACTTTGGCGCGTATACTTTAAAGGGCAAAGTGGAAAACCCTCGTAAGATGAGTCCCGATAGCCCGCACTTTTTTCTTTTCTTTTTCTATGGACAGACCCACACTTTTTTAAATTTGGAATAACACTTAAGGCTTGAGGAAGGAGAATCTCCCTCCCGCCACGCGTGCCGCATCAAGAAGTCAGTCGGTAGCCTCCTTCGAGATTTCGGTAAAGCCCCGTACCCCTTGGGAATGCGGGTGTTCGGGGTTCCCAGCGGGAACTGAACTGACTGGTAAAAAGAATTTAAACGTTAAAATTTGATAAGGGTTAAAAGGCCTTGCAGAAACACCCCAGAGTCACATTGGCGGGTCGCAATCAACCCTTTTGTTTTTCATGATTTTTTAAAATACCGAGCGAGATGCGCAAAAACCATCGAATCGTTTTCCCTGTCGCCTTTGTTTGTCCATCATGTGACTCAAAACCAAAGGGAGCTTTTTAACCCATCCCAAAATTTTTAGTTTTATTACCTCCCGTTTTCTTGATTACAGGTAAAATGCCCACTTTCCGGATCGATTTTCGTGTAAATCGGGCGAATGGGATTTTTTATTTTTACCTTTTATCAAAATTTCAAAATTTCTGCATAAGCGACCAATTATCGAAAACCCAAAAAGGTAAAATTTTTTTTAAACACAGTTTTTTAGTGTTTTTATATAAAAGGTTTGCAAAATACACATTTATGGGGGAAAAGTCTTGCTACGTCAGGTTTCAAAACTAAGCGGGTTATTTGTTGTAAACAAAGGTTCATTTTCATAGTTATAAAAGGGAGGTCTAGTTTTTAAAATTGTCAGGGGAAAGGGTTTTGGGCCCTTTGTATCCTGCCTGCTGTACCCATCAAAGAGATTCATATAAAAACACATCTTTTTTCAGGGGGCTGCCCCTCAGGTGACCCCGAAACGACATTTCCCCTAGATTTTTGGTTTTGGCAGGAAGAACTGCCTTTTGGTTTTTTGGTAACAGCTAGAGGAGTGGCTTAGAGGGTAAGAACTTTTGGGAATGGGGGTTTTAAAAAGAAATCTTCCCCTCGGATTGCAGAGAAACAAATCTGTTTGCCAAAATACAGTGCCCACCCCCTAAACCAGGGGTTGCGCCAACCCGTCGGTGTGTTTCCCGCCCCATCGTTTTTCCCCAGGTGGGGGGCAGAAACCTTTTATTTAAAATGCTGCTTTTTACTGCATGTATTGGGCCCCCCCTTGCGTTAAACCTTGGGGTCACAGAGGTCTTTAAACTGTTTTGCCCTGTTAGCATCAAAAGGGAATGACCTCGAGGTCATCTGTGAAAATGGGAAGGTTCTGGATACAATGAAGATGACAACTTTCCCCCGTTGTTTTGTTAAAGGTACAACTTTCCCCCTGGCGTTCATGTTTTTTTAGTACGGGGTGGAACATTCAGGTTGTTTTGCACAAAATTCCATTTTTTCAGTTACAACAGTCATATGATCATAGTCAAAAGGGGGGCTTTTACATCAATTTTACAGCAACAAAAAAAAACAACCAAACAAAATGTCACAGTGATATGTTCCCTTTTTTATAAAAGGGGGGCAACCCGTCACAAAGTCACAGGATGTTTACTTTAAATTTTAAGAGGGAAAAAAACAGTCACAAAAGTCACGGGATGATTTCCATTTATTTGTGAGTGGGGAGCAGTCCCCCCCGTCCACATAAGATATTTACTAAAATCATTCAGGGTTTAGAACCCCAGAGTAGCTGCCCGTCAGGGAAGAAACCAAACAACAGGCTGACAAATGAAGAAATTTCTGGGTGATTTATATTGCCCTAGAAAATCTTTTGGGTCAAACCCCTGATCCACATAATGGGGAGTTGGAGGTTTTTTATTAAAATTCCCCCCAAAACTGAAAATTTTTTCCCAATTTAAAGAAAACCCTTTTTTCCTTCCCGTCTTTTTTTTTTTTTTTTTTTTTTTTCCCAAAAGGGTTTTTCTTCTGACAAACAGATGAAAGGCCCCCAACCAGTTCGTAGCAGTGGGAAAAAAAGTTGACTAATTAAAGGATCATGAAATTTACCGACTTTAAAAATTGCATACTGACACACACGTAAAAATAAGTTTAAAAGACAAAAAATAAAAAGAAAAACAAATGTTAAACAAATTTTGTTTCTAATTTTATTTTCGTTTTTGAGCCATTTAATTTTTAAAAAAAACAAGACCTTTTCCCCCCAGGGGTAGAAGTCAATCAGAAATCTTTTCATGTCATGTACCCCCATCATCTTTAATTTTTCAAATTAAACCAAAAACTAAAACATCACCCGATTGGTGACGTTTAAATGTGCAATTTATGCCCTCTTTTGACAGAAAAGTAGGGGAATTTTAAAAAGCCAGTCCCTTTTTCGTTACCTGGAAACTCCATTCCCAAAAAAAGAGTCCAATCCAAATTTCCCTTTTACTTTTTTTGTCAGACATGTTCTTCCCGCACGACCTTTTGTTTGTGTGGTCCCCCCACCATTTGTTCAGACCATTTTTATTATATTCCCGGGCCCCTTCAGTAAACCCCTTTTCCCCATTTTTTTTGTACAGACTTGCAATTTCCGGGGCGATATTCCCCCCCCCCCCATCTTTTTTTATGGAAAGTCCTTCCCCAGAAAGTTAAAAAAAAACACAGTTTTTTTTTCTTTTTTTTTCTATGGGGGGGGGGGGGGCAGCAAGAAAAAATTGTGCCCCTGCAGAAACCAATCCCCCGTAGCAGAAACCCGAAACGGACATCCAGGGGAAAAAAGAAACTCAGGCAGCTGACAAATTGGCCCCAGCAAGAGGCAGGAAAAAAAATGGCCCGTGGCAGCCGAACTCCAGCAAACATCTTTACCACCACTGAGGCTGCCCGCAAAGAAAGAATTTAGAGACAAAGGAGAGTGGGGAGACAAAAAGGGCTTTGTCCAACCAGCCGGGCCCGCACCGTCCCGGCAAACGATGCCCAAAACGGCAAGAAGTGCCGCGGAGGTTTTCTGTCCCCCCTCAAAGGGGAACAGTCTACAACCCTTTTTTTTCAGGGGTGATGACAAGGTGGGACGAGCACAGTGAAATGTTTTTTTTAAAAAGGGGGGGAGATTTGGGCATTTTTTAGTAAAATGATCATAGTGCATCTGCTGTTGTCTTTAAAATTCCCGATGTGATTTGAAAGATGTTTCCTGTTCTTTTTTTTTCCCCTGCCAAATTTTCCCTTTTTAGTCCTAGGGGATCCGTTGACAGGGGAAAAAATATACGTCCCGTGCTTTAGTACCAAGGTTTTCTTAGCCCCGCCCCTGAAATGCCCAAAATGTTTTAACCAAAAAACCGGGTCGAAATCTGAAAGAGAGAAAAGAATGAATTTAAGTTACAAAAGGGAAACCAAAAGGCAGTTGACTTTAAAAACTTGATATTTTCGCATCCTTCGACTCTGCTTTGGGAGTCCCCCCTGTTTTTCAAACTTGAAAGAAAAAAATTTTAGTCCCCCCACAGTTTTTTCCTGTCAGCAAGTGGTTTTAAGCTATGACAGCATAAAAAACACATGTGGAAACAGCTGGGACGGTTTTTTGGGGAAAAAAGGTCATTTCTAGGAGGGAATTGGGGGCCCTTTCCTTTGAAGTCCCAAATAAGACAACGGGGAATTTTCGAAGACACCCCCCCAGGAATCCTTAGGGTCTTAAAAGGGGAAAGGGGGTTTATCAAATTTGGGGCAGCCTCCATGCCCAGGGCCCCTCTTTGGGGAAGTCTCACTCAACTAATCACTTTTGTACAATTTTTTTGACTCTTTACAATGTGACTGCTGAGAGGAGCAAGCCAGTTTCTCTCGCAAAACTTCTGTCAGCCAGACAAAGGGCCCAATTTTTAGAGATTAAAAGGTTTCACAGACGAGAAAAGAGAACCCTTCTGCAAAAAGCGCTTCTGAAAGGGTTTTACTGGGGATGGGGTCGTCAGGCCTTCTGAGGGGGAAAATGCTTTGGGAAAAGGGTGCAAAAGGGCCCGGGCCCAAAGGGCACAACAGTACAAATATTTTCATTCTGACATTTAAGTGTAGCAATTTTGACTTTTTTAAGGGGTGCAATTTTTACATTTTAAGTGTAGCGTTTTGACATTTTAATGGCATATTGCACATTGAAGCCTGGCTCTCGTAACCAGTATCCCCAATTTAGGCTCAAAAAGCAGTTTCAAGCACTCCCTTTTTTTTCACACATAAAGGCAAAACTAAAAGACGGAAATTCTGCTAGTAATTTTCTTGGGGTTTTACTTTACCTGAAAAAAAAAAAAAATTTTTGACAACAAAAAATTTATTTGAAGAAAAAAAAAATTTTCTCTCTGTTTTTTGAATTTAGTTATTTTTTGGGTGACAAAAGTTAAAAAATTTAAACAAACTGCATTGCTTGGTGCTTTTTAAGCGCTGCAAAACCCATTAGTTTCAGTTTCAGTTTTATCAAGGGGGCTTTACTGCTTGTGGGCTAGTCCATATACCCTACACCAAAATCCAGTAAGTTTGGGGACCACACTGCCCATGATTTTAAGCTGATGGATAAATGAAATTTAAAAACTAATGGGGAAGGGGGAATTTTTAAAAAGAGGGGCTCATGGCTTTCGTGTAACCAAGCCCTGAAACGTTGTTTTTTTTGTTCTTTGTTTTTTTTGGGTTTTTGGGTTTTTCATAGCAATTTAAAAACAAAATGGGAAAAAGCGTGGCATTTGGCAGCCCTGTTGATATGAAATCAATTTTTAAAGAACAGTTTGTCCAAGTTTCACTTGCTTAATTTCCAAAAATTTTGAACTTGAAAGTTTTGACCATACTGTGGAAAGGTTTTCTTAAAAAATTTTGGAAAGGGTGCAAAGTTTTGGTCAACCCAACTCAAATTTGATTTTGGGCCAGGAGTTTGTCAACCAGCCCCCAAGTTAAAAATTTTTTACACAGAAGAAAATTATATGGAACGTTTTAAAATTTGACAGAAAAAACTTTTTATGGTTTAAAGTTTACCCCTTACCAAATTCATGCAAACCCAAACCTGTTTAAATATCCCCGGGTTTTCCCCACTGAACCAAGAGATTTACAGTTTGAAACAAGGACAAGAATTTTTGGGTTTAAACTAGATCTTGACCTGCCAAACCCTACAGTTTTGATGTATTTTTTACATTCGTTTGGGGAAAAAAATTTATGGGATATGACAAACTTCAAATTTTATGTTGGAAAAAAAAATCTAGACACAAAAATTCTTGAGGCAGCAATTACCTTGTGGATTTGGGAACCCCAAAGGGGTTGCCCTTGGTGGTCAGTTTGGGTCTTTTAAACCCAAAAGGAAAAAAAAAAAAACTCCAGCAAACTTTTGGGCCCGAAGGGCACTTCGGGTGATCTTTTTCCCTTCCCAACATGAGAGGAGTAAGAACAACAGGGGGTATGTAAAACAACATGGGTATGTAAGAACAAACGGTGAGCATGTAAAGAACGGGGGGGACAATCCCCCCCCCCCCCCCCCCCCCCCCCCCCCACACACCACACACACACACAAAAAAAAACAAAACCTAGAAAAAATTAATTTTTGCAAAGTATGCCTTTGAACCAAGTATAAAGAAATTTTGAAGAAAAAACCTTCCCCCCCCCTCCCCCCCTCCCCCCCCCCCCCCCCCCCCTTTTTCTTTTTTTAAATTAACACACACACAAATTTTATTTGTGGAAGTAACAAAACCCCCCCCCCAAACCCCCCCCCCCCCCCGCTTTACAAAAAAAGGGAATTTGTACCACATTTTAAGAAAATGCAGGAAGAAAAGAAATGCATGAGAATAAAAGAAGGGTTTTTTTGATGTTTCTGTATCAAATCTTTGACAGCATTACTGTAGCTGGTCCAATGTCCAACCAAACATCCCCTGCTGCCGTCCCCTGCAAAAAGAGGCTGTGTTTTCTTTTGAAAGTTTGATTGTTTCGTTTCTAAAAAGATTTCAAAAAAAAGATGAATGGTTTTTAAACCTTTTTAAAGTGTCAGTGTACCGTGGTTTCCGGGGACAGATTTTCTTTGAAAAGGGAGCAAGCCTTGCTGTGTAATCATTATCACCTCCACTGAAAAAACCCCTTTCCCCAGGGCCCTAAATACTAAAGGGGGTCAGCCTTCCATCTTTTTGTTTTTTGATTTACCCCCTTTTCAGAAAAATTTTTTCCACAAAAACAGTTGTTGGTACAGAAAAGGGGCCGGGCATAAAAACAAGTCCTTCGAAGAATATAAACCTAGGTTCCGTGTGTAAATGAAAGCAAAATATCTTGCACACATGTAAAACCCCATCCCCAATTTTCGGAAGAAAAGCCATTTGGCCGTGGTAGGATACACATTACATTTTGCATGCACCCTGCGTGAAAAAAATGGAAGAAAAAAGGACTGGTAATTTATGAAGATAAAAAAACAATTTTGACGGGAGACCGCCGCCGGGGCGAAGGGGTTTTAGCGTCGCGGACCCCCGGCTGGGGGTGGGGGTTTCAAACCCCCATCAAAGTCATGTGGGTTTTTCTGCCCTGACCGGCTCCTCCCCAAGGTTGTTTTTGGGCGGACCAGTGGGGAAAGACTGGACCCACTCCAGTTTCACCACTTAAGGATGCTTTCTGAGAGTGTCCCAAAAATTTCCTGACCAACATGCGGTGTTGTATCTTGGGGCCTGGTTGACCCGGATATATTATGAAAGGAAGCATGGTTACAGCCCTTTCATATACTACCAAAAAGGAAATCTGTGCATCATTTAAATCTCCCATTCTCATTGATCAGCATTAAAAAAAGTCAAAAAATTCTGTGGCCCCCTTTTCATCCCCCGCCTATGGTGCCCTCAATTTCGATTCCTCTCCACGTCTGTGCTTGGTTTGGCCCCGGGGGCCCCGGTATTGGCAGTCCATGGGTCTGGGGTGGAGGACGTGGTGGCGCCCTCCAGGAGGCTCCCCCTCACCCGCTCCGCACAAGCAATTTTTGTGCAGTAGGGGGTTTTAGAGGGGGTGCCTGCGAAATTTGATCAAAAGGCCCCAGAACCCCACCAAAATGCCCGGGGCAGCAGTGCAGTGTCTCATCCGGGGGGTTTCCCCTTTTAAACGATTTGAATTGACGCTCCCGGGTTTGCTGGGCCGGGGTCGGGGGGCCCAAACCCGGGGCTGGGTGGGGAGGGGTGTCAAAAAGGGGGCGGGGTACACTGCCTCGTTGGCGCAGGGGTTTTGGGCAGCAAAAAAAAAAAAAAAAAAAAAAAATTTGATGGATGACACGGGAAACGACTGAATAAGCGCCAGCTGGAGCTCTTAAGTCGCACTACCCAGGTGGGCCCCTGTTTTTTAAATGAGTGGGGATTGAAAAAGCCTTAGGCTTGGCTTACCCAAAGGGAAGGCCAAAATTAATATTAGGTAAGATAAAAAAAAAATAATCTAATCAATTATGTGGAGGAGCTCAAAATTGCCCCATTTATATTTCGTACTTAGAGCCCCCCAAATTTACCCCCAAAATTTTTGGGTTTTTGGGTTTTTTGGTGCATTTGGTTTTTTCGGTTTTATAAAGAGCTCCAAACCTGGTGATGGGTTGCATAATACAAGATAAACAAAAACATTTGGGGCAAAAGCAAGTTACCTTGTTTTGGGCAACAGGGAAACACCCGGGTTTTAAACCAACTGTGCTGAGAAAAGGATATTTAAAGGGAAAGGAAGGGGGGGTGGGCTACCTCTGTACACTTGGTGTACTCTTCCCTGGGAAAAACGGGGCAGCGGAAGAAAAACTCTCCCTTCCTCATTACAGATTATGGCCCCTGCCTGTGGGAGGGGAGGGGCTGGAGGGTCAGATAAAGAGCGCGCTACAGCTTACTACGGAAGTCTGGTTTGCCCCAAAATTATAAAGAGCCCTGCGAGGCATTTTCAAGAAGGAATGATTTTTTTTGAAAATGTGTGTTTTTTTTTTTCTGTTAATCTATTTGATGCGTAACACACTTTACATTACAACTTGAACTTAACCATTGTGATTTATGTGACTATAAAGTACTGTGTATTCTGCCATTGTTTAAAAAACTTAAAGGGGGCATTTTCCAAATCTCCCCTTTTTTGGAGATAAAAACCGGGGGCCCTGAAGTACGTTTTTGACAACAATCATACCACAATGTACGAAAAGGGGAAAGGGTAAGTCATTGAAAAAGCAAAATGTGGTTAGGGATAACCTTTTAAATTTTTGGGAGC
Source organism: Conus ventricosus (assembly GCA_018398815.1). Lineage (NCBI taxonomy): Eukaryota > Metazoa > Mollusca > Gastropoda > Neogastropoda > Conidae > Conus > Conus ventricosus. Next base: position 80,737,566 of record CM031606.1, read on the forward strand.
AAAAAACCAGAGAAAAAAACGTGTCCGGGGTAATTTTTTTTTTTTTTTGGATGGTTAAGGGGGAATTTGTAACATTTTAAAAGAATAAATGTGAAGAGTTTTGGCGGTGATGGAAGTTGTGCCTCTAGAGCCCTTTTGGGTTACAGATTTATTACAGTGACAAGGTGAGCAAGAATGGCAACATATTTTAGTCATATAAAGCAGCGTAATGAAAAAATATTTTTTAAACCATTTTAATTTTTGTAAAATTGCAAGGGGGATTTTTTTTTGGGACCCAAAAAATTTAAAAATTTTCCCTTTTTTGGGGTTATTAGTTTTGGGGTTTTTCGGTATAAATCTGTGATGTTCATACTTTGAAGTTTGAAAACTGGATTCAGTCTCTGTCGTCACGTCAGTCCCCCCATAAAATCCACAAACACCAAAACACTAGTACCACACACCACACCCACACACACACACAACCACTTGTGATTGTCAAATTGTTGGTACCTTGTCATACAGCAGTCCAAAAAAAAAAAAAACCCATTTGGAAGTACAGCAGATTTTCATTCTTTGGACGGGTCACCCAAAATGTTTTTGGCATTCTAAACACCAGGCACCCTTTCCACGACAAAAATTTTGCAAGGGAAACAGAAACGAAGATGGGGGATGGAATTATTGCATACAATCAGTGATATGTACAATGTCCATGAAATGCAGTGTGTATGTTTTTTTTTAATTCAGAGGCAACCTTTTTCCCCCACTGTTTTTTCTGACTTTGACTCGTTTTTGCGAAACAAAAGATTTAAAAAAAAAAGAAAAAAAATAAAGCAAATTCAGAGAAAAAGTTCTTGTCAGCGATTGCACTTGCAGTTTGTGACCGGAAAGAGTTTTGACCAAAAAAACACAACTTTGTGTTTTTTGTGATAAGATAAGAAAGAAAATGTTGCTTATCCCCAGCCGAAAAAAGGGCCACTCAGGGCTGTCACCACGTTAAAATCAACTCACCCTCTTTGAGAAAAAAAAAAAAAAAAAACTTTAAACCCATCTCTTAAAATACATGCTAGAAACGCACCAGAAACTTTGTTAAAAATCTTCTTCCGAAAAATCTTACTCAGATGAAAAAATTTTAAATTTCTCTCAAAACTCAAGGATCCCCCAGGGGGGACACCCTGAACAGGATTTTTCATGGACTCCGCTGTAAATGTTTGTGTCTCCATCGTGAAAGTCCCAACACTCAAAAGCATGTTTCTTTGTGAGTGGCGATGACGGGGAATCCCCGGGAGCTTCTTCACCTTTAAAAGTGGGAAATTGGGTAAAAACGATGGGCCGGGTGTGCACCCGGGCACAAAAAACCTTTCCTTTTTAAACACCCCCCGACAAATTGGGGGGAAAGCCTTTAAAGGGTTTGCGGATCTGAAAGGTTTGTTACTGTCTGGTTTCCAATCACCCCCAGGGCCCCTTACAAAGAAATTTTGGGTTTCACATCTGGCGGGGGAAAAAAAAAGTTGGACGTTTCTCCTTGTGGCGTTCTTGGTAAACGTAAACCATTTCTTCCCCCCCCGATGCCAACATGACCGGGAAACCCCAAGCTAGAGTAATTTGTAACCGCCGTTTTCAACGGCTAAAAATTTTTCGAAGAAATGAAAAGTTTGGATTGAAGTTGGGGCCCACAATGCCTAAAAAGCTGAAGCGAACCAACGAACCAAAAGTCCTCTTGAAAATGTGAGTTTATTTCAAACAAACCAGAGCAAAAAGTTCAGGGGAATTGACAAAACATCTGAAGATATGTTCCAACAGTATCGAAAAGGAGCCCGGGGCAGTAGGCTGCACAGGCCCCCATCTTCAGATTGGAACCTCGGGAAAAACTTTTTGAAAATGGGGAATTTCAAACAGAGGTCAGCAACAATGCCTTGTACGCCAGAGAGCTGTAGACTTTTTTGCGAAAGCTGAAAGATCGAAACGAATTCTGGTGTAAAAAAAGGCCCGGAGTTGATCCAAACTTGGAAAATGGGGATACTCTCCTGGGTCTTGCCCTCATTCAGCACGGAGGTGATACAAAGACCAAACGGCGGAATACATTCGGGTTGTTTAAAAACTTACTTTGGAACGAGGGTCAAGACACAGCATACGGGGTTTTTCGGTTCGAAAACCCGGGGGTTAATAATTCAAAGACATTTTTTCAGCTGCGGTTGGACAGTGGGGGTTCACCTGCCTCTGGTACAAGCTGCACGGGTGGGCGGACGCTCCAAGACAGAGACGAACCCTTGTGGGGGATAGGGGCCAAGGTTTGAGGGAAACGATCTTGCAGAGCCTACCAGCACAACCTAGTCCAGTTTGGGAAAAGACCAAGGGTCTTTTAGGTGCGCAAAGTTTTTTTATCAGCGCCCCAGTCAGTGTGCGCTACACCCGCAAAAATTCAATGCTTTTGGCAAGCAGTTTTTAGGGTTTTTTAGGGGGTGAGAAAGTTAAATTTCTGGTCAAAAATAACCCCCAGAAAATTTTCCTCTTTGACCTGGGAAAGGATTTTCCCTATTTAAGTTTAGGATCTGGAAAAAAATGACGGAAATTATGGAAGTGAATACACTGTGTTTTTGTTTCAGAAAAAGGGGAAACCTTTTCATCGCCCCTAGATTTTATCCCGCAAAAGCTGGAGCCTGCGCTGGACACCGGGGACAGGTTTTCCCGTTGCGTTAAAAAGCAAATCACCCCAAAAAAAAAAAGGGAGTCTGAACCCTGTTTAAATGTTTTTACAATGTTGTTAACTTGATGCTAAAGAGGGGAGGAGACAGTAACCCCCCGTGGAACACCCAACTCCTCTCATGGACATAAGAGAGTGGGGCCAACCCACCTGAAACTGTCGTTTGCCAAAAAATTTTGAATGAAAAGCGAAATACCTCGAAAACCCAGTCATGGGGATCATAAGTATCCCCCCCCACTTCCCGGGGGGATCGTAGCCTTTCCAAGTCAAAAAAAATTGCCCCGATGTGTTTTCAAAAAAGGGGTTTCCCAAATGTAATTCCAACAAACAAATGGTCAACTGTATCCGGTTTGCGGAAACCCCATTTTCTTTCGCCAAAAGGCCATGGTTTCCATTTCCACATGAGTCAGCATTTACCATTTTCTCCATCAATTTACAACACGCTGTTCAAAGCTATGGGGCGGGAGTTTGATGGGGTTTGAAAGATCTTTTTCCCGTTTTTGGGAAAGAATAATGGGCTTTTCGCCAAAAGGGGAAAGAAACCAGTAGTCCCCCCCATGGTTGTATACCTGTAACAGGATGTTCAACTATTTGGGGATGTTTTAAAATTATAATGGATTTCCTATACCTGGGAAAAGGAATCCCGCCCAAAAAAAGAAGGCAGATTCATTCGTTTAACGGGGAAAAGGAAGATTGTAGTCCCCTTCCAGTTGTCGACAAAAGTTGCAGGGGTTTTTTTTTTTTTTTTTTTTCAAAAGGGCGTTTTTTGGGTTATGAGGAGGGGTTCTTTTCAAAGGTTGAAGCAAGCAGAACAACCCCCTTTCTTTTCTGTTATTAAAGAATCCCAAAATTTAATGTTTACAGTGGACAGGTTTCTTTTTCCCTTTGATTTCTTATGATTTTCCCCACTTTTTTCTTGGAAGTTTTTGAGTCACCTGGAGCAAAACTTCTCCAGGGACCCGTTTCGATTTTTTAAAAAAGTGTCTCGATTTGGGACGGGGGTTTTGATGGGCTCGAGCTTGGGACCCGAAAGGGCGTTGGTATACCCCGCCTGAGCCCCTTTTCGAACTTTGGAAATTTGTTGCAGTTTGAATCGAAACCCGGGTGTTTTTGGGGATTTGAAGTTTATCGAAGACCTGGAAACAGCAATTTCATCACGTGTTAGTCAGGATTCTGCGGGGCCGACTCTGAAAAAAATCATGTCCTGGAATTCCTTAAAATAGTGGCTGCAAAAAAGTCCCCGTTTTGCTTTCTTTTAAATTTTTATGTTGAGAGACAGACCGTGTTTTTGTTTTTAAAGGGTTGTAAAAGAAGGGAAAAAGGTCACTTCCTGCAGATCCATGGACAACCACCAAACCAGGACCCGAGGGGTCACAAATCGACAAAACAAACACAAAGTGAACCTGTGGAAGAGTGGAGGTAAGTTGCGACCGTCGTTTAACAACAAAACCAAATCCGAAAGGACATCCTCAAAAGCAACCTCGGGTGCGTACGACACTACCCCCCAAAAAGGGTTGTACCGTTAAAATCATCCAACAGCAAAAAAGGTCGAGGGAAATTCCCATCAGACTGCAAGGGCCTGCGACAAACCGGGAAGAAGGGGTAATAAAGAGAACAGATGTCACAGTTTTTGGAGAGTGACTCTCGCACTACAGCCTGGGGGAGGTAGACCGAGCACAGGACATACAGCAAGTTTTGTGTAGAAAGGGGAACACCGGGGGACAGTCCCAACGTGGAGGTTGGCAGGTTTTGAAAATATTTAAAAACAGAAAAAGGGGAAGGTTTCTGCTTTGAAATTTTAGTTTCCTGAGAGCCACACGGGGCGTTTTTTAGATTACACAGAACGCAGCCCCAAAGTTTTAAATTTTTCCACGGATATTTAATGGAATACCTGTCTATCCATGGTGCAGAGGGCGAAAAAGGGAGAGATCAGGTCATCTCCACATCAAAGTCGCTTCAAAAATGTAAAATTTTTTTTTAGTTTTTACTGGACTGTGTTGGGGTTCAACCGCGGCAACTTGCCAACAGGGAAGAGGTCTGGATTTGGGAGACGGTGGAGGGTTTCTTCCTCATCTCCACATGGATTTTAACTCCCTTCCCGCCGGGGGACTGGCAGAGGAGTTAGGGGGAATGTGGTTTTTTTTAAACTGCCCCCAGCAGAGTTGTGACGTGGGCATCTGAGGGGGCGGATTTTTTTTCCTCCACCAGGGGCATTCACTTTTGGGGTTTGGGGGGGGTGGACCCGCTTCCACCCAAATTATAATTCTTCCCTTTAATGTTTAGAAAACTAAGATCAGTCTGGGAACAAATGACCCCATGGGGAAATGTCTTTACGGGGCCCAAGCATAAGAAAAGCTGTTGGCGTCTGACTGCCCCAAAAAGTTTTGCGGGCCTCAAAAAAGGGGATTTTCTTTTCTGTTTTGACTCTTTGTATGTGGATTCCGAATTTCCCAAAGAGGGCAGTTTTTTTTTGAAGGGAGGGTGGGCGCCCCGCAGTTAGCAAATGTCCGGTCTTTCAGGGCCCTCATGGGTTGCCTTTCAGCAAACACCCACACCCCCTGCCCAGAACAGCGCCCCGACATGGCCAAACCCTGGGATCGAAAACACCCCAACGGGGACGGGAAAAACAGCGAACTCGGACATTTAGGTAACCAAATTTTATGACCGGGGGGCAGCACAGGGTTGCAGAATGTCAAAAGAGGGTGTTTTGGGGGCCACTCTTTTTGCACCTTTTTTTTACCCTCACCCTGCCACCTCCGTCACACCCCGGGACGCCAGTTTTTGTCTGTCTCTGCCTCTGAGACACCTGTTTAAAACCGGGAGCGAACACCCTTTCGCGAATTTCAACTTTTAGGGGGGTCACCCTGATCCCCTGTTCCCCGAGTTTTTGCCCCACACTGTTCGGATTGTTTTTTTTTTCTACATTGAATCAGAAACAGCCATTTCCCCAACCTTTTTATGGACTGAGGGAACCGCTAAACTTTTAAAGCCCTTCGTTGGCAAAGGCCCCAGAGCTGAATGGGCTTTCTGCCCTCCCTTCCATCACGAGCCAGGAACCAAAACCTGTCCTCGTCTTACTCTGTATCTGATCGCTTTTTGAATAAAGCCCCCGAAATAGGGGGGGCTGCCTTTCCCCTTCTTTTTGGGGGGGTGTTTTTGGGAAAAAACCATATTTTTTATCATTTTATCTCCCCTTCCCCCCCACCATGGGGTCCAACTAAGGGGGCCCGGGCCCAAAAACCAATGTCTTGACCCCTTCCGGGTTCAGGAGAGATATACACAAAAAGAAAACCCCCAAAACCCCATCCCCCTGATCGCTAACCCCGGAACAAGAGCTGGCCTGCAGGGGGGTTTACATGGCCAGCAGGAAACGCCTGCTTGACCCAGCCCCCGAAGGGGGGGCCCATTAGTACACCGGGCAAGTGATCCCGTAAAGGGGAGGTCCGAGCCAAAGTGATGGTTTTTAGAGCCCGGCCTCCCAAGCAGGCCCTCTCAAACACCCGATCTCATCCCCCCCCACACAGGGGCGCACCGCAGCAAACGCGGCGGATCTTAAGGGGACCACGAGAGAAAAAGGGGTGGGAAAAGAAGATTGAAGGGAGACGAAATAGAAAAAAGGCCAAATAAGAAAGACAAAACAAAAAAGGAGAAAGGGGGGTTACCTTTGTCAGGACCTTACCCTTCCTATCTGACATGGGGAAACCCTACCCGGGGCATCAACTCTTTAAACGTTACGCTTAGGCCAGGCGCTCTCGCTTCACAGGGTAAAGCATTTGAAAAAAGCCACCTATCTCCAAGTTTTTATGCCCCCGCCCCCAAAGCCTAAGGGGTCACTGGGCCGCGCAAACCCCCCGCCACGCAAGGTCGCAACCCCCCCGGGGGGGATTTTCTGCAGAATCGCATCGGCTGTTCTGCCTCTTCAAAACATGCGCTGAGAGGGGTGGGGGTGGGGAATGGCGAGTGGCACGATTTGTGCCAAAAATGCGATGAATCAGGCTTGGGAAAAAAATTTGCATAGAAAGAACCTACTTTTCTGTAGTTAATGCAGGATGAGGGGTTTACTCCCCTTAAAATCCCCCTTTCTCCCCCCCCTCCTTCCCTTTTCCAACAACTGAAAGGCTACACAACACATGCAACACCCAAACCCGGGTTTTTTTTTATATCCCCATTTTTGTTTAAAAAGGGACCAGTGAAGTTTGGGGAAAAGGGTTTTCAGAAGTATTCATTGGTTTCCTGTGTCTGTTTCAGTGTGCCAGAAAATGCGGCCAATTGGGTGAGAATGAGTGAAAAGGGCAAAATTTGCAACAATATTAATCGTCAAACGCGTGGAACAACAAATTTAAAGGGAAAAAAGACCATGACTGGATTTTTTTTCACTCACCAATTTCTAAGAAATAAATGTTAAATCACCAGCCCTTTTTGGAGAAGGGGTTGAATTGCAATTTGTTGGGGGTGGTGGGGGGGGGGGGTGCAGGGGGGGGGGGTCTGGTTTCATTCCCAGAGAGCCTTTTTTAGTTGGTGGGTTTAGCACTGTGCAGTTCTTCAACAAAGGATTTTTTCTCATCAGCCCCCGAAATGGGGAAAACTGCAACCCAAGTCGGCTCATCCATTAAAAGGAAATGTCTCCGAAGGTTGCTCAAAATTTTTTCCAGCTTTTCCGGTGTCTGTACTCTTTAGCTTTGAAACATAGGAAAATTTATGAAGAAAGGGGGAATTACGGTTTGTCAGCAGACTCGGACCAAATTCCATTATCTTGTCGTTCCATTCCTAAATGTCAGCATAAAATAAAGGTCTCAAATTCTGTGGCTTCTTTTCCCCCCCCTTTTTCTGGTTTATCTCAGTTTTTATTTCTTCGCCAAGTTGAGTTTAAAAAGTGGTGACCTCTGTTAAGTTGGGGGCTGGAATAGCTCAGTTGGTAGAGCGCCGGACTCGTGATCCTGAGGTTACGGGTTCGAATTTCGGTACAGGGGGATTTTTCCCTCGGAGTTAACATTGGTTTCGACTCCATTCCCCATACAGTCCTTCGAATGAGACTATAAAGCGAGGTTCCGTGTGTGAACGCACGCATAACATCTTGCACACACGTAAAATCCCATCACCAACTTTCGGAAGAGAAGGCCAGTTTGGCCGTTGGTATGGATGACACGTTACACATAGCATACACCCTGCGTGAGAAATTGAAAGAATGGAGGAAGTAAGGAAATTGAGTGAACGATATTGACTGGATGGCACAGGAAAAGACTGAATGAAGCGCCAGCTGGCAGCTCTTCAGTCGGCACTACCCAGGTAGGCAGCTCGTCGTGTAAACGAGTGTGGATTGTAAAGCGCTTAGAGCTTGCTCTCTAGCCGAGAATAGCGCTATATAAGTATTCATTATTATTATTAATATGTAAACCAAATACCATTTTACATCACTGAAGTGACTCGGCAACAGTGCAGTGGCTGCTCAGGTGGGTGGCCTCATGAGGACTTAACACTGACAGCTTCTCATGAATTTCCGGTGCCTGGACTGCGGCAGGACAACCCATGGCATGGTTGTGAATAGGAGCTGGAACAAGCGGCTGGGGAATAATGCCACTAAAGTGGCACCCCCCCAAAAAAAAAAATCAGACAGCAACAGAAAATAAAAGGTGTTGTGGCCTGTGTCGATCACATTACAATTTGACTGGAAAAGAAAAAAAAAAGATTCTCAAAAATTTGGGATAGAACCAGTTAACCTCCTTGACGTTTGGTTACTGTCTTGAGCAGAGACGCCAGCTTTTGTGAGATGCTACTGATGAACAATTAGTTAAATGATACCTCGCCATTTGTTTATCAAAGGGATTGAACCATGTGTCGAGTTGTTTGCTAATGTCTTCTGCATTGTCCGAAAATACCACATGGCCTGCTTACGGTGTTGATGTCTATAAGGACTTATACTAATTTCCCCTTCCGCATCTTCCCTTTATTTCCTATTTTTTTCCCCCGAGGGAAAAACCAAAAAAAAAAAAAAAAAAAAAGAAAGAAAACCTTGGAATAGATTTTCACATAGATGTCTTGTAGGAGAAGCCCACAATGCACCTAATAATGTACATTACCATCAGCGTCGTGGGGATATTCGCCCCCTTTCCCTCCCTTCCCCTCAACCCCACGATCCCTTTACCGGTGGTACATTGCCCCTGAACCCTTCCGGCGCCTCACGGACCTTGAACCCTGACCTTGTCTGGATTTGGGCACTGTACTTCCTCTCCGCTTAAGGAGAGGGATGGGCTGCGTCTTCCACCAGGCCGTGCCCCAGATACGGTGAATCTGACAGTTCATCGCCCCTTCGGTTATGGGACTTCAACCTGAACTTTTTTAACTCCCATCCCGCCACCCCCACTGATAAACTACAAATAGCAGAACAAAATGTACACATAGTGATTGTTTGATTCCCCAAGAAAAAAAAAAAGCCAAGAAAAAAAAAAGTAGTGCTATAGTTACAGGAGAGGAATTAAGAAAACTGAATCGGCGATACATACTTGGACTAAATATGAATTATCACTCCCCCCCCCCCCATTCCCCCCGAACCCCTCTGAAAGGAAAAAAAACAACCCTGAATCATGTATATTGTTGAAACATAATGCTTAGTCATCAAGCGATTGTCTGACACGATCCTAATTCATGCAACCAGTGGATCTGATCTGCCTGCCTGTGTTCACCTAAGGACCTACATATGTGAAGGGGTATGTCTTCACACTGTGTGATGTCTGGTAGACCGGGAATTAAGACAGTGGGGAAAAACCACAAGATGCAAAGCATGTAAACGTACTCCAGTTTATCTTGAATACGCGTGAGATATTCCGTAAAGAAGAAAACCGTTTGGGGCCGTTAAAGCCATGAGTAATGGATATAACGGTACAGTAAAACATCGGGCATCATCCGTGATCCATAACGAAAATACTTACAAATTTTCAGAAGATCGGCCAAGTACTTTCTGAGATATTCCATAAAGAAGAAAAACCGTTATGGGCCGTTATAGACGTTAGTAACGGATATAACGGTAAAATAAAACATCGGACCATCATCCGTGACCCATAATAAATATACCTACAAACTTTCAGAAAGATCTGCCGATGTACTTTCTGAGATATTCCATAAAGAAGGAAAACCGTTATGGGCCATTATAGCCGTGAGTAGGGCTATTTTGGTAAAAAAAAACAAAAAACCAACAACATCGGACATCATCCGTGACGCATAACGAACATACCATACAAATTTTCAGAAACATCGGCCAAGTACTTTCTGAGATACTCCATAGAGAAGAAAAACAGTATATGGGCGTATAGCCGTTAGTAACGGCCGGCTATTCTGGTAAAATAAAACATTGGGCATCATCCGGTACCCATAATGAACATACAGTCTATACTCCGGTTATAAAAAATCGGTTACAAGAAAACTCGGTTATTGGAAAGCAAAAAAATTTCCCTGCCGAGCGTGTTCTATTTTCTTACTAGGAAAACTCGCTTACAAGAAAAACTCGGCTATTAGAAACACGTTTTGCTCTCCCCAAGGGAGGGTTTTTGCTCGGATACAAGAAAGTTCTGGCGACTGGGAGGGGAAAAAAAGGATTGGGGGGGGGGGGGGGGGGGGGGGGGGGGGGGGGGGGGGGGGAGGAGGGGGAAGAGAGGGAGGGGCGGCGGCGGCGCTATGCAGGATGTGAAAAAACCACATCTGATAAATGACAGGGTCACAAACACAATTGTAGTTCATGATTAATTACACCACCCTTTTCCGTACACCGTGGGTGCAAATGACCCCATACTTTTAATTTAATGTTTCATATTTCAGTTATTGTGCATACAATCTTACTGAAATTTTATGACTTTGTTAGTAAAGGGACTGAGCACGTACTACCCAAAAATGATCCCATTCTGCCTTTAAATAAACAAATAATCAAACAACAAAAACATCGTATAACCTTCCCTTACTTCGTGGGTGCACACACACACATACTGCCAAAGAAGGAACTGTGCGGGCCGTACATCGTGGGTGCACACACACCCATACTGCCAAAGAAGGAACTATGCGGGCCGTACGTCGTGGGTGCACACACACCCATACCCACAAGAAGAAACTATGCGTGCTTAGCCCTACTCAGTAATGGAAGTTTCCACACACTGTGCTAGCATCATCTAAGAACTCGACAGAACAGTGCCCTGTGCAAAATATAGGTACTGCGTGGTTTACTGACGTCACATTCCCGCCACAGAAGCCTGTGGAAAAGTTCCAGATCGCCACGTGCTGAAGTTTCGCTGTGTTTCAAAGTAAGTTACATTCACATTTTCGTTTACCTACCTCTCATTTTATACATAATGTTACACTGCATTCCATAACGGGCTCGATCTTCTTCATGCTCTTTTTATATTACAGGAGCTGTAGTCAAACGAGCATAACATTGTGTCTGTAGTAGGTGCGATGCAACTACATTCTGCGTTTGTGTTCTATCATTTTAACCGTTTGTGCAGCTGTGAACCTTTTTAGGTTTGATGACAAAGACACAAGGAGTGCCAGGAGGAGCCGAGATTTCTTTGCTCCTTTCAAGTTTTTTTGGGAGGACTTCACCAAAAACCCTGAGGGACCACAACACCCTTTGGTCCTTTTTATCAAAAATCGATAAACCCGCTGGTTCCGTACCGTGGCAGGTGTTCATTCATCCAGTACGCCTTCCAAGCCAGACGGGTAGGGGCAAAAAAATTTTTTTTGGGCACAGACCCCAAAAAATTAATTTCCCCCCTTGGGGGCAGACCCCATCGGGGGGCAACCACGGGGTTGCTGAAAGACAGGTCAGTTTTGGGGAGGAATTTTGCCCGCTGTCACCCCTTTTTCTACAGAACAGAAAGGAACATCACAACAGACAATTCCTTAAACTACTCATGCTTTTTTTATATTCCGGGAGCTTTTGGGTCAAACGACAAAACCCTTGTGCTTTTAGAAAGGTGCAAATGAAAACTACATTCTGCGTTTGGTTCTATCTTTTTTTAAACCTTTTTGTGCAGCGGAAAAAAACCCTTTTTTGGGTTTTGATGACAAAGACACAAGGAGTGCCAGGGGGAGCCGAGTTTGTTTTTCCCTTTTTTCCCGAGTTTTTTGGGATGACTTCACCCAAAAACCTTTGGGGGACCACAAACCCTCCTGGCCCTTTTTTATCACCAACGATGAACAGCTGGTTCCGTTCCGGGGCGGGGTGTTCATTCACCAGTATCTGCCCCCCAAGCCAACAGGTATGGCATAAAAATGTAGGGGGCACAAAACCAAAAAAAAATTTTTCCCCCGTGGCAAGCCCAAATCTGGGGCAACACGGGTGCTGAAAGACATCCATTTTTTGGGGAGGAATGTTGCTTTTTCGTCTGCAGCCCCCTTTCTACAAACCCGGCGGGAACATCACAACAGAAAATTTTCTTCACTGACAAGGATTTCCCTACGTTCCCCCAAAGGGCAATGGCCGACTTTTGTTGGACTGTTCGTCCCAAAACCCTTTTCTTCCGAGCCCTTCAAAAAAAAAAAAAAGGATTGAACCTTCATGCGTCCTCATTTCGTTCCAACAAAACTACCATCGTGAACAATCAGACAAAACCCAACAAGAACGGGGGGAGCCCCAGGGAGCACCATGCCCATGATAGAGCATTACTCCTAAACCCCCCAAAGAAAAAGCCGGACATTGTGCCTTCTAAAAACCCAAAAAGGGGTTTGCCTTTAAATTTCGTTTTGATCAAGGGCTCATGAAATTTTCCCAAACCAAACGAAAATCACCAAAAACGAGGGCCCCGATGGTATTTTTTTTCCCAACAATGGGATCTCAGCACCTTTGCGCCCTTTTGGGTCTGGAGCATAAAATTTTCCAGACCATGTTCCCCCCAAAAGGGGGAAAGCCGGGCCCCTCTGTTCATTCCCCGGGGGTCGCTGAGCGGGTTTCCCCTTTTAGAACATTTTGGAGAGGGGCTGTGTGCAAAAAACCTGCCCAAAGCCCCTAAAGAAACACAGTGGGCTTCTTTTTCAACACCTTAACAGAAATGTACCCTTCACGGGAAAGGGAGGACAAAGGCTGGGCCCCGGTGGCAAAAGAAAAAGCCCCGCATCGCCCCAAGGACCATCCCAGCAAAAAAGAGAAAGCCACAAAGGGGCCAAAGAAAAAAACCCAAGGTCCTGGGTCATGCAGTTTGGAAGCTTGATAAAAAAAGCTGGGAAAAATTTTGCTTTCTGCTTTTCCCTTTTTGGGGCTCTGCAAAGAGAAACCCCCAAAATTTTTGGGCTGCAAACAGTGTGCCGTTTCCCATAACGATGCCCCCCAAAGGGAAAATTTTGTCCAAGGGGGTTTCTTTTCCCCTTTGTCGGAAGAAGTTCTTCCTCCAAATTTCCCAACACTCCCAACAAAGGGTTCGGGTCAAAATCTGGGTCATGTTTGTTATTTTATTTTGGTGAAACAAAGTTGTTTTTCTTTTTTCAAAAAAGAAAATGAAAATTACAGGGTTTTTTTTAATTCAGTTTTGAAATTCTTTACACCCTCTTGTTTTTGAAATGACAAGGGTTTATTGCTGTTCTTGCTTTTGCCCAGCGCTGTTTAGTTATACATAACTGCCCCTTAAGCTAGTTTTTATAAATAGCTTCATCGCAGAACCTTTTTTTTTTCTTTTTTTCCCTTCCCCCGCATTGTGGGGTTTTGTGTGGGTGTTGTGTGGGTGTGTGGTGGTGTGTGTGTTGTAGGGAGAGAGGAGAAGAGAGAGAGAAGAAGAGAGAGAGAGAAGAGAGAGAGAAAAGGGGAGAGAGAGAGAGAGAGAGGGGAGAGACAGAAGACAGACAGAAACACATTCACTGGCCCCATCACCCACACAACCCAAAACACAACACCACACACACACACACACAATACCCCCTGCATAGAAAAACAAGCAAAAAAACAAATTTCAAAACTATGAAATAGTCCCTGGGTTTGGGGCGCACCCCCGACGTACGGGGAGGACTATTCAAACCCAATCGCCCCATTTTAAACCATGGGGGTGGTGGGACCCACGATGTACGGGCGAGGGCCCAACACCAAAACGCCCATATAACGACCATGGGGGTGGGGCGCACCCCGTGAACGGCGTGTGAGTTTTTTTGGGGACGTAAAGGGAAGGGATAATTATTAAAGCTGACATATGCAAACAAGCGTTCCAAAGAATTGTCCATTGTCCCGACGTCTAGAGCCTAGCTTTAAACATACAGTAAATGTTTTTTTAACTTTTCCCTTGGTGACGCAAAATTTAAATTTTTAAAAAACGCGCCGAAAAAAAAATGCGTCATAACAAAAAGCAAGTACGCTAAAGGCACATGAATTTAAAAAACAACAAACTTTCACAATTTCCCCCGTCTCCATTTTGAGTACCAAGACCAATCAAATAGTTTAGAATTTTTTTTTTAAAAGGGGTGCCGTGGGTTTTTTATGACAGGAGAGAAAATGGCGGAGAAGAAAAAACCCCCGAGGGAAGCAAATTTTCCTTTAAAACGTAAAATTGAAATAATTGATGCATGGAAAGCAACCCAAAAAAGAAAGGGCACAAAGCTGAAGATTTTTAAAATTCCCTTTCCACGCTTTTAAATGTCGTCCCCCCAGAAAGGAAAATACCAAAAAAAATTTCACAGCAGTGCAACCGATCCACGGCAAACCCAAAAGGGAAAAAGGGCCGGAACAACAAACATCGCCCGCCGGCTTTTTTCAGGGTTTTAAAGCATGCCAGGAAAAAAAACACTGTATTCATTGCTGTCATGTTGGAAAATTTTTAAGTAAAATCTCCCCCTCTCCTCTCTCTTCTCTCTCTCTTTTTCTTCCTTTTCCCTTTTCTCTCCACTCTCTCTCTCTCTCCCTCTCTCTCACAACCCACCCCCAAACACAACGAAAGTCGTGCGTGCCTCTAAGCTAATTTTTCTGATCAGAAAGAAGGGAATGTTAAATTTCCCGTTTATCAATTACTTTAATGTCGGTCAGTATTAATTTAGTTTTTTACAAAGGGAAATTTTTTTTGTTGTTTTTTTGTTTTTTGTATTACAATTAAAAATTATAATCACCTCACTGCAATACTACTACAGTCTCTTTGGATCAACAGATGAATGTTTAGTGGTCTGTTCCATCTGTAGTCTTTCTCAAACACACACATCATACCCCAATAACATGCATAATAACAATAAAATTTCAACTGTTTTTTTTCTCCTTTAGTACGTGTCGCGCGCGCGCGTGCGTGTGTACGTGTGTGTGTGTGTGTGTGTTGTGTGTGTGGTGTGTGTGTGTTGTGCATGAGAGAGAGAGAGAGAGAGAGAGAAGAGAAGAGAGAGAGATCTAAGCCTTTTATACAGTGGTCATCTGGTGGAGGCTGCCTGAAAACAATGAAGTTTCGGGATGACGGAAGAGCGTTTAATGACTGTGCTCATGGAAGAGAACGATAGAACACAGGGGGGCAGGCCAGGCAGAAAAACGAACTGATGATGAAAGGAATTGTTTTAACACCTCATTCCTTTCCATCTCTGACCCCCCCCCACCCCCCCCCCCCCTGTCTGTCTGTCGTCTCTCCGTGGGCCTGTATGGACAGTACATATTGTAATACGATGCATGGGCACTGAAAACTTGAACACCTCTGATACATACACGGATATCAGATTTAAAAACGGGCCCCTTTTCATGTTCTTTACTTGAAGGGACATTATGCAAACATTTCTTATCAACGAAAATAGACTCAATGTAGTTATTAAATTTAATACAGACGATTTACTACAGAAATCGACCCAGAGGGTGCATGTATATGCACCGAACACATAAAAGCGAACAAGCCACTGGTACAGAAGAAAAGGCGCTTCACTGAGGTCAATTATAAACTTCAGTTATCAGAAAAAATTCCAAAGAACTTTCTATAACCGAGGCCTCGGTATAAGGAAAATATTTCAAAGAATTTTCTTTTAACCGAGGCCTCGTTATAAGAAAGAATTCCAAGGGAAAATTTTTTTATAACCGATCGAGGGCTCGGGTACGAGAAAACTCGGCTATAAAAACAAAAAAATTTCCCTGCACTTTCTTATAACCGGATTCTACTGTACCTACAAATTTTCAGAAAAATCGCCAAGTCGTTTTGTCTGGGGCAAGTGGAACACATTTTGACCACGGACAGACGACAGCATTTCTTCGTTCCCATTGTAAAGTACTCCCTGTTCTAGATCTAAAAAACGGGAGTACACACAAAAAAAAAAAAAGCTCGACAAGATATAATGACACTATAACTTTTATGGGTTTGTTGACACTGCTCGATGGCCTTCAAGTAAGGGGAGAGTAATACTAAAGCCTAATCACACCGCAGATACCATGATAATACAAAGAATCCAATAGTTGTAAACGTCAAACAAACACACACGTGCGCGTGTGCACACACACGTACACAGCAGCAACGACCAGTCTGGATCGTTGAAAGAAGAGGAAGAAGATGATGATGAAGAAGAAGGAGAAAAAGAACGCTGCGTGGCATTTCTTTCAGACGACTCGGATGGCTTGTGGCTGACACAACACATGCTGAGTCACAATGATGGAGAGACCGCGGCGAGCACGTAACAGCCCTTGGCGGCTGCCCGATGGCTCTCTTGTCCGGTTATAAACAGTTTTATTTCCGTACTCTGTGTGAGTTTTGTAAGCGCCCAGTGTGTGTGTGTGTGCGCGCGCGCGCGCGCGTGTGTGTGTGTGTTTGAGAGAGAGAGAGAGAGAGAGAGAGATTTCTATTTTTAGCCATCAAGTCAGTGACTGTGCTCTTCCTTTCTCTTTTTGCGTCGTAGCTTTTAGTTTATCTGTTCGTTTCCTCGTTTTTTCTTAACATCCCTCCCCCTCCCCCCTAAGCATCACACACACACACACACACACACACAGGGCGCATACAAAACATCACACAGTCTATGAAAATAAAACTCTGTGTGTGTGAAATCTTGAAGGCATGCTCCAGATAGTTTCTACTGTTGACACAGAAGATCAGCAGAAGAAATCATGTGTATTATTCTACCACGTTCATCTGCATCCTTGTCGCCCGACGTTTTCGTTTTCGTCTACTTAGAGGTCTACTACTGTGCCTCTATCAACGTCCGTTTTCAGCTCAGCTCCACGAAAAGTGAAGTCTCCACCAACCATATCACAGTCTCTTGGCGTGGCCTATCTTCAGTCTGTTTGTATAAAACAAGATATACAAAACATGTATTTGCCCGCTTACGTATATGTTTCAATACGTCACTTCCTATTTATTTGTCTTTCATTTGATGTCATCAGTCCCGAAGACGGTCCATGAGCAAAACGTCGAAGATTTTTCTTCATTTTTTTTTTCATCTCCTAAGCATCTTGCAGGACACGTTGTTTTATTAACACAAAAGATCAGCAGTCCAAAATCATAGGTATCATTCTGTCACCCTCGACTGCATCCTTGTTGCCCATCGTTTTCGTTTTCTTTTCATCTACCTACAGGTCTACTACTATGTCTCTATCAACGCCCCTTATATAGCGCAGCCACACGAAAACTGAATTTAAGTCTCTACCAACGATACGTCAGTCTCCTGGTCTTGCCTGTCTTAAATCTGTCTTGGATAAATATATACAGAACAGTCATTCGTCCGTTTACGTATATGTTTTAATACGTCATTACCACTACGTATTGATTTGTCTTTCATTTGATGTCATCAGTCCTGAAGACGATCTATGATCAAAATGTTGAAGATTTTATTTTTTCTTCTTTTCTGTTTTTGTTTTTGTTTTGTTTAGTTTTGTTTGTTAAGTCTCCTAAGCATCCTAAAGAACAGTTTGTATTATCGACATGGAAGATCAGCAGGCAAAAATCATTTGTATTATTCTACCACCTTCGACTACATCCTTGTTTATCATCGTTTTCGTTTTCTTTCGTCTACCTACGGGTCTACCACTGTCCCTCAATCAACATCCTTTTTACAGCACAACTCTACGAAAACTGAAGTCTCTACCAACCATACCTCAGTCTCCTGGCATTGTCTGTCTTAAATCTGTTTTGGATTAACTAAAAAAAAGCCCCGAAGTTGAAGTACGGCTACCTTAATGGCGGGATTAAAAAAACAAAACAAAACAAAACAAAACAAAAAAAACAAAAAAACGGTCATACACACAAAACTCCACTCCCTTTAGTTGCAAAATGAGACTTCAGGCGGAAATCTAAACAAATCTGAAATAAATGTTGGCGAACCGCAAAAAAAAAAAAAAAAGAAAAAAAAAGAAAAAAGAAAAAAAAACGTGGACAAACGAATCAAACAACAAAACACGACGCGTTTCGACCTCTTAGGTCTTCTTCAGGCAAGATACAAAACAATTAGGACGACTTTGTTGGGTATATGGGATTAATTCTTGCCTGTCTATACAGGGAGTGTCCGCAGGAGTATCGGCCTGCTTAAAGCAAAAAATTGAATGAAATATAGAAAACACGTATGTGTTTTGACACATCAATGTCTTCCCCCGTATTTATTTGTCTTTCAATTGATGTCATTAGTCCTGAAGATGGTCTCTGGGGCGAACGTCGAAGATTTTTCTTCTGTTCCTTTCTTTCGTTCTTTTTTTTTGCCCTTTTCTTTTGTTAAATCTTCTAGCCATCCTCCAGTACAGTTCGTATTATTGACAAAGAACATCAGCAGTCCAAAACCATTTGTATTATTCTACCACCTTCGACTGCATCCTTGTTGCTCATTCTTTTCGCTTCGTTTTCGTCTACCTACAGGTCTACTACTACTGTGCCTCTTTCAACGCCCTTTTTTCTACCTCACCTCTAGGAAAGCTGAATTCTCTACCAACACTACCCCGGTCTCATGGGGTTTGCCTATCTTAAATCTGTTGGGATAAAACAAGATATACAAAGCAAAAAAAAAAAAAAACGTATTCGTCCCACCTATGTTTTAATATGTCATTGCCTTTACGTATTTATTTGTCTTTCATTTGATGTCATCAGTCCTGAAGACCGTCTATGACCGAAAAGTCGAAGATTTTTGTTCAAGATGTTATTGTTGTTGTTCTTGTGCTTTTTTTTTTTTATTAATTTTTTTTTTGTTCAACGCTCCTATTTGCTATGAAGAGATCAAAGCAAAGTGACAAACTCGTTCATTTTCATTGTCCTATTTGTTTGTGTCTTGCCTGAAGAAGACCTAAGAAGTCGAAATGTGTCGTGTTTTGTTTTGTGACTCATTTGTCCACGTTTCTCTTGGCGGTTCGCTAACATTTATTTAAGATCTTTTTGTTCAATCTTCTACGCATCGTCCAAGATAGTTTGTATCATTGACATAGAAGATCAGCAGTCAAAAATCATTTGTATTATTCTATACTACCACCTTCGAGTGCATCGTTGATGCCCATCGTTTTCGGTTTTGTTTTCGTCTACCTACAGATCTGCTACTATGCTTCTATAATGCCTTTTTTCAGCCCAGCTCTACGAAAACTGAAGTCTCTACCAACAATACCTCAGTATCTTGGGGTTGCCTATCTTAGATATGCTTTGAATAAAACAAGATATACAAAACAAGTATTGCGGCCGTTTACGTATATGTTTTTATACGTCACCACCGACACGTCTTTATTTGTCTTTCATTTGATGTCATCAGTCCTGAAGACGGTCTATGAGCCAGACGTCGAAAGTATTTCTTCTTCTTTCTTTCCTTTGTGTGTGTGTGTGTGTGTGTGTGTGTGTGTGTGTGTGTGTGAGTGCGTGCGTGTTTGGCACAGAGAGAGAGAGAGAGAGAGAGAGAGAGAGTGTGTACAGGCCCGTGAAGGCTACGATCGCGTGTGTCTGCAACCTGCAGAGAAAGACGAAGAATGACAAACTGACAAACCACGACGACCTGTCTCATTCAAAGGCCCAGTCGACATTGCCGGAGGGCAAGGCAGAGCGACTGTCGTAACTGGCACAGAGTGGAGCAAGTACAGGGAGGGCAAGACTTCAGCCGCGAAAAGACGGAAACATACAGACAATAGGAGACAGGTTAAGGGGGACGGAGCGAGAGAGAGAGAGAGAGAGAGAGAGAGGTGGGTATTTAGAGAGAGGTGGGTATTTTCTCTCTCCCTCCCTCCCTCCCTCTCTCTCTCTCTCTCTCTCTCTCTCTGGGGCTATTTAGAGAGAGAGAGGTGGGCATTCTCTCTCTCTCTCTCTCTCTCTCTCTCTCTCTCTCAATTTTCCATATCCCATTACTTTCAAGTGGACATAAATCAGACTCCCCCCTCCCCCCCCCCCCCCCCCCCCCACCAGGCCCTTCCCCTTCCTTGACAGCTTCCTTACATGTTTACTTTATTCATGGACATGTCATACACGTTCCCTCGGTCGGCGGCAATACTTTGCACACCGCGCATTCCCCCCCCCCCCCCCCCCCCCCCCCCCCCCGTACACACCACACACACAGGACTTTCTCTGCCTCGGTCCCCAGCACGGACAGTCCATAACGAGCCACCAAAATCCCGTCGCTTTGAGACAACTCGGCACAGGAGACACCGCAATGCTGCTGGATCACTTCGATAGCGTTGCAGGATTAGTAACTTTGCCTCTTGCTAGTTGGAGTTCCGTTGCGTACATTGGAGGCATTCGCCACTTCCTGTTGGACTGACAAGCTCTGTGTGTGCCTGCCGTACACAGGTTGCCTATTTGCCCACCACGTTTCGCCAGTGTCAAATTGCCAAGGTTACAACACACAGGTAGCGGTGGTTCACGCACGGCACAGGATACGTGCAGACAGCAGTTCCATCTTGCAAACCCAACGGACAAGCAGATTCTGGCATATGTTTGGCAAACATTATTACCAGAGAGGGCACACCAGTCAACTGAACAGTTCTCCTGGCAGGAAGGGGTTACTTACCTGTGCGACCGAAATGGTCTTTTGCAAAGGCGAATAGAGGAGTAATGAGGTGATATATGACCCTGTCGCTCAATGTTTTCTTTTTTTTTTTGGTTTTGCCTGAGCTAATTGCAAGCATGGACGTGGAGGTTAAAATCCCAATCGAGATCACCGGAAGAACGAGATACGAACGAGCACGAACTGTATTTGACGTTATATAGTTGGTCAGCGAGAACGGGAATGATGATGATGTTGTAGGGTTTCATTTTGGTCTGAAACTACATGAACGGGCTGTACTGAGGTACAACTTCCTTTCATACTGATCTATGTCCCGGTGTCAGGAAGGAGAGACCAAGTGGATAAACTCGACTTGGTGGTTCCAGTATTTCTATTTGAGCTCACAGCATGAAAAAGCTAGCATGTAAGTTTCAGTTTCAGTTTCATGAAGGAGGCATCACTGCGTGCGGACTAGTCCATATAAGCTACACCACATCCGCTAAGTTTTGAGACCACACTACGCATGATTTGAAGCTGATGGATAAATGAATTAACAACTAAGATGAGAGAATTGAAGAAGAGGGTCTCGTGGCTACGACTTAGCAGATGTCTGACCTACGCATTAGCCCAGTGCACTGGTCAGACCTCACCTCCTTCTCCCCAGTCTTCCCCTCTTCCCTACTTCCCCGTGCATGCGTGCATACGCGCGCGAGTGGTCGTGCGTGCGTGTGTGTGTGTGCTTGTGTGTGTGTGTGTGTGTGTGTGTGTGTGTGTGTGTGTGTGCGTGCGTGCGTGCGTGTGTGTGTGTGTGTGTGTGTGTGTGTGTGTGTGTGTGTGTGTGTGTGGCTATAATGTGTGTGCGTGCGCACGCGCACATGCTGGGAAAAACGAGAACTGGCGACTGCATCATCACTGTAAAACATACCGCTGTAAATGACAGTTTTTACCGGACGATTCCTAATGCCTCAACGACTTTCAGTCTGAAGCAATCCCA
>CM031606.1:80764080-80771580 GCA_018398815.1 Conus ventricosus
TAACGTAACGTCTTAACAGCGTCAAAATCAGTAATGATGATGCTGATGATGATGATGCTGCTGCTGCTGCTGCTGCTGCTGCTGCTGCTGATGATGATGATGATGCTGATGATGATGATTTTCATCGTTTTCGTGGCGAGAGTAAGTCCTTAGTCCTCTTTCGTTCTTTCTTTCTTTCTGTCTGTCTGTCTGTCTGTCTGTCTGTCTGTCTTCCTCCCCCCCCTCTCTTTTTTCCTTTTCTTTCTTTTTTTTTTTATAACAAAATCATTGTTTTTATGGGGAGAATAACTGCTTCTTCTTCTTTTTTTTTCTTCCTCTTATTCCTTTCCTACTTTCTTCTTTCTTTCTTTCTCGCTTGTTTAATTGAGAATATGTAGTCCTTACGACCTAGTGACGCCACTTGTTTTCCATATCATAACAGGATGTCGTCAGTCACGGTTCGGTGACCGTTTGCGACTGACCTGTGTTGTTGACCCTGTCTCAACCTGCAGATCAAGCCGCTCTGGGAATGTATACAAATAATAATATTATGTGGCTGGCGGCTAGTTTGCTGGCCTCGTGCATGTCTCGTTCCGTATGATCGATGTCCAGATCGCTCGGAGAAAATCGAAGGGGCCCACGCGCGGAGGCTAGAATCAAGGTTTGTGAGCAAGGATTTCTTTACGTGTTATGAGGTCAGTACGGAAATACGTACCACACACAAACTAGACGGGCAAATGCGCGACCGTATGCACACACACACACACACACACACACACACACACACACAAAGCGTGCGCATGCCATGTGCGGGGCATTCCATTCACAAATTGTTCGAAACCCGAAGAGAGTAAGACAACTAGCATCGATTTATCGACGAATGTAATTGCCATCGTGTTGAAGCCTTTCATCGAAGTCTAGGCCCGATTTCACGGCAAGTGCTGATAATAGTGGGGCTAGGAATTCCTCCAGTGCATTTCACATATGCTAACAACACCACACACATACACATACACACACACACACACATTCTCCATTCGTCTACATAGAAAGTTAGAAAAATGGAGATTGACAGGTAGCTAGATAGCTCGAGAGATAAATAGCTATGATAGATGGAGAGACAGAGAGACAGACAGACAGATAGACAGACAGATAGATAGATAGATAGATAGGTAGATAGAAAGGTAGAAAGGTATCCTGAGAAACGAAGCTCGCAGTATGAGCAATCCAGGACGGAGAGATTACAAAGCACTTTTTCCCCCCTCCACAGCTAAGAGGGGGGGGGGGGGGGGGGGGGGGGGGGGGGGGGGGGGGGGGGTTCAGCGGTGGTTCAGGTGGAAACACAAATGATCACGTGTGTCTGTATGTGTGTGACTGCCGGCCGTGTTGTCATGTCAGGCAGCGGGGGACTATAAAACTGAAAATGATGGGCGTGGAGAAAAAGACGCGGCTTGAACGTGACCGATCGAGTTGTCATTGCTGTGCCCAAGGCTGTGTGGAATTAAGGGTTCGTCTTCACGGCTCAGTGCATGCACAGTTTCAAGTGTTGGAAACATGGACGTTGGACGAATTGCGCGTAGACTAGTGGAAGGTGAGTGGGAAATTGTCCCCATTATAAGTTACGTAGATTTTTTTTTTGTTTGTTTGGGGGGGGGGGGGGGGGGGGGGGGGGCTTATTGTTACAACTCTGCTTCAAGTGCAAAAAGTAATCATTAAGGGGTCTGCTTCGTATTTAAATTTTGTCTAGGATGGAAGACTAACTACATGCATGGTAGTCCATACGTATAGTTGCCACATCTGCTAAACCATGAGATACATGCTATACGTAAGAATTATTGCTAAGGGAACCAGGCAAATAACTAAAAACAACAACAACAATGAAGAATAGTAATTATAATGATAGTAATAATAATGATAATAATGATATTAATTATATAACAACAACAATAATAATGATAATAATAATAATAATAATAATAATAATAATAATAATAATAATAAGTAGGAGAAGAAGAAGAGGAGGAGGAAGAAGAATGATGATGATGATGACAGTCATAATGATATAATAGTAATGATAGTAGTAGTAGTAGTAGTAGTAAAAGTAGTAGTAGTAGTAGTAGTAGTTGTTGTTGTTGTTGTAGCAGTAGTAGTAGTGGTACTTGTAGTAGGCTTAGTCGTCGTAGCAGTGATAATAAAAACACAGAAAGATATTCCGGAGATTGTGGACCTCAGCTACAGTGCAGTAACTCTTTGAACCGCCCTTTCATGAACGGGTCTGCCTCCAAATGTCTGTCTCAACTATGCTCCATGGCCACATTTTCTTTTTCTCCCGTGCCTCCTGAAAATGTATGGAGCAGTTTTGGCGTTATCTCTCTTAACACATCCCGAATTTGCACCAAAGTTGAATGGGTTGGTCTCTTGGCAACATTCTATACATCGATTTAAAAAAAAAAAAAGAAAATCAGTACCATAGTTTTGACATAATGTTCCCGACTTGATCCGGGATTCGCCCTTTGAACCGGAATCACTCCTCTTCATGGCTCTACGTCCGTGTGCCACAATCCATCATTAAACCAAGTGTCGCGAAACTGAGTTTAGAAATTTTTTTTTTTTTTTTTTTTTTTTTTTTGCGAAATCTTGCTTTACGGATACCTCTTCCACGCTTTCAAACCGGATTTACACCAAAATGGAATGGGCGTGTCCATTGGTCAGAGTTTATCATTACACCAAGTATTGTGACATCCGGCTCAGTATTTTTGGCGTAGTCTGACCGACCGACAGAAAAACCAGCAACCAGTGGGTGACACGTAACCGCGGGCTAACACAAATAAATAAATGAATACATAAATCAATAACAAATCAAAATTAAGAACGAAGCCAAAGAAAAAAAAAAAGCTGGGAAGACGGGGCATGGATGAGGCTAAGTGGATGCGTGACTTACTTACTAACCCAACATGCACGTCGGTCCGTTTAGTGGACTAACCGCGTTTATCCCTTATACGGGCGGATAGGCGGGAAAAATCGGTATGCACGTCAATCTGGTTAGCCTATCCTATACGGATTTTCGCGTTTTAAGTTATCGCACCTCTAGGGGTCCGATAGCGGGCCTAAACGCGTGTAAATATGGCGGCACTCTTGTTTTTCCAAGCACGACAGCGGCGTCTTCTGCGAAGAAACCGGATTTTCCGGGACCGTACTAATCCATTCGACACGTACGACGACAGAGAAGTGTTTCGTAAGTTCCGATTTCGTCGGCAGCACATCCTGGAACTGACATGTCAGGTGTCAGCTGACATCACTCTCGCGAATCGTGGATTCACCCTCACTTCCCTGCAGCAAGTGCTCGTTACTTTGCGCTACTTGGCCACGTCAACATTTCAAGACGTCTGTGGAGAATTGGTCGGCGTGGACCAGTCGACAGTGAGCCGAACTGTCAGCAGAGTGACTGACGCTATATTCAGACAAGCCCGTCAACGTATCTTCTTTCCTGATCAAGCCAGTGCGAACAGAGCCAAACGAGCGCTCTACCAGTCTTACGGATTCCCCAACGCGGTGGGGTGCATCGATGGAACACAGGTGTGCATCCAGCGGCCACACGAGCAGGAACATGAATTCGTCAACAGAAAAGGATACCATTCAATCAACGTTCAGGTAGGACTCTTCCCCCCCCCCCCCCCCCCCCAACAACCTCTGTGTGCGCGCGCGCGTGTGTGTGTGTGTGTATGTGTGTGCGTGCGTGTGTGTGTGTGTGTGTGTGTGTGTGTGTGTGTGTGTGTGTGTGTGTGTGTGTGCGTGCGCGCGCGCGCGAGCGTGTGCCTCGGTGTGTGTGTGTGCGTGTGTGTGTGTGTGTGTGTGTGTGTGTGTGTGTGTGTGTGTGTATGAATTTCAGAAGCTTCCACGTGTATTTGGATTACACCGAAAGCACACAGTTTTCCCAGCAATCTATAAATATCTCACCTTTCACTTGGCGTTTAGCTATACGTTTCCGTTTAGCGCGTCGTGCATACCAAATCCGGTTAGGGTTTATACGCGGTTAGGGCCCGTATAGCTAACCGCGTTTAAGCTCTAAACGCGTTTACGTTAACCGCTTCTGACGTGCATACGCGCAGGCCTTCAGTGCCTGCAGGCAACATGGTTTGCATCACTGCTGGAGAGAGAGAGAGAGAGAGAGAGAGAGAGAGAGAGAGAGAGAGAGAGAGAGAGTGTGTGATATATATATATATATATATATATATATATATATATATATATATATATATATATATATATATATATATATATGAATATAATTAAAAAGCCTAAAATGACTTTTAAAGTGCTCGACCCCTTGGGGAGCAACATTTGTTAACAATATTAAAAAAGGAATGTTAAAACTCTACAAATTTGTTTCGAGCGTGTTGCGCTGTCATCAGGATCCTGATGACAGCGCAACACACTCGAAACAAATTTGTAGAGTTTTAACATTCCTTTTTTAATGTTGTTAACAAATATATATATATATATATATATATATATATATATATATATATATATGTGTGTGTGTGTGTGTGTGTGTGTGTGTGTGTGTGTGTGTTGTGTGTGTGTGTGTGTGATGGATTTTTGACATTTACAAGAATGGGAGAAGTTATATCGAACTGTGTCTTAAGATTTTTGACGAAACTCCTCAGGTTTATTTTGAAAAGTTTCAAAGATGTCTGTTGAAGAAAAAACAAAACAAAACCGTAATTCACTGGCAATGTCACTTTCTGTTTATCACAAAATATGCATTGTAATGGAAGTTATACGTGAGCTGAAGTAGGCTACTGACACTAACTTGAATATTGACACAGTGGCACTGGTCCAAATAGAAAGCTAAATATGCGCTTGCAGACCACGTGTCCGACAAAGTTATAGCATTTGTGCTGGAACCGAAGTAACAGTACTGACAGTGGGAAATGCACTTAAATGAAAGCTACAAATGCATACAAAATACCTGACACAGCAACATTAATTACGACGAATGCTGCAAATGAAATTATAGTACTAGTATAGTGATACGCACTGTAATGAAAGCTAAACATGACCTTAAAGTACTGGCAGTCTGATATTAACGATAAGGAATGGCAAATCACATGAATTTTATATGGTATTGATAGAATGACATTAATTTTACTGAGATCATAAACGGGAAGTAATGGCACAATAGCATTGATTGCCATTAATACTCAACATGAATATACAGTACTGACAGAGGTATATTAGCTATTGTTAAGCTGAAAACAAAGCATGAACTGAGAGTACTACCAGTGTGACAGGGACTGTAACAAAAATTAGTTAAGAAATGAAATGCTAACACAACAACATTGACTGTATGACAGCTGAACATTAAAAAAAACATACAGATGATCTTCATTGTAATGGAAGCTAACATGAACTTAAAATACTGACACAGTGACATTGATCGCAATGAAAGCTAAACATGAACTTATGGTACAGACGCAATTATACTGATTCTTGAGAAAGAGTATAAGATCACCCAGCAGTGCTGACACGGTCATACCAATTGTGGTGCAAGTTAAGCGTCAACTGAAAGTACTAATACAGTGATATTGATTTTGGTGAAAGCTGAACGCCAGTGGTGAAACCAGTTGCGGTGATAGTCGCCTTCAGCTGAAAGTACTGACGTGGTCATTGTGACTATGATTAAAACTGAACGTCAGCTAAAATATTGAGGTGAGACTGATCGTTGTGAAAGCCGAACGTCAGTTAATGACACTGTGATATTGATTGCGGTGAAAGTTGAATGCCAACGGGAAGTCCTGACTTGGTGATATTGATTGTGGTGAAAGCTTTTAAAGTCAGTTGAAAGTGCTGACCTAATAATACGGACTGTGGTGAAAGTGAAACTGAAACCGAGAGTTCTGACGCAGTGATATTAAATTTTGGTGAAAGCCACCCTTCAAGTGAAATTATCGATACAGTGATACTGACTCTCATGAAAGCCAACTATCAACAGACGGAACTGACACAGTGATTGATAGTGGTGAAAACGGAACATCAACTGAACCTACAGACACGCTGATTGATCATCAACTGAAAATTACCGACAAGGTGACATCCATTGTGGCGAAGACTGAACGCCAACTGTTAAAACACAAGAGGCACTTCTCACGATAAAACACAAGAGGCACTTCTCACGATAAAACACAGAGGCACTTCTCACGATAAAACACAAGAGGCACTTCTCACAATAAAAGCTCATATCAACAGTGAGCGCAAGCTAGGAGGGTGCAGGGAATCTGGAAGCGAACGCCACATCGTCAGACACACTGACTGCCGTGCGGGGCCGCCAGAGAAAGATCGAACCCAGCTGCGTCACTTCGTTGCGTGAGCAAGACCGGAACTGAAAGTCACCGTCAATGGCAACCTTCAGCATGTCCACGTCGCTGCATCCCGCTCACTCAGCAGCGAGGGTGTGGCTGTACGGGTGTGTCATCGTTGGTGCCCTGTTGTCCGGTGCCCTGGCTTACTCCTCTGGTGCCCGGAGGGTCGGTGCAACAGCATGGTGCCCCAGCACGGGCAGTCGTCACTCAACTTCCCCAACTCCTACAGGGTCACCGTCAGCTCTGCCGCCTACCCCCGATGCAGCTCATCACAGGTATTGTTATCATTATCATCATCATCATCGTCATCATCATCATCGTTATGATTATCATCATCATCATCATCATCATCGTCATCATCATCATCATCATCAATATTATTATCATTATTATTACTTTTATTATTATTATTATTATTGTAATTATTATTATAAGCCTGACCCCTTGAGGGTCACTGTCAACTCCTCCGCCTGTGCAGCTTTTCATAGATATCACCATTGTCATTATGATCGTGATCATCATCGTTTTCATTATTGCTATTAGAGGCCTTCCTCCTCCTCCTCCTCCTCCTCCTCCTCCTCCTCCTCCTCCTCTCCTCCTCCACTCTTTCGCCTCCTCCTCCTCCTTCTCCTCCTACTTCTTCTTCTTCTTCTTCTTCTTCTTCTTCTTCTTTCTTCTTCTCCTCCTTCTCCTCCTCCTCCTCCTCCTTCTCCACCTATTGCTTCTTCTTTTTTTCTTCTTTTCTTCTTCTTCTTCTTCTTCTTCTTCTTCTTCTTCTTCTTCTTCTTCCTCTCACTTTTACTCTTTCGGGGTCACTGTCAGCTCCTCCATGTTTGCCCCGATGCAAATTATTCCAGGTATCATTTTACTCCTTTTCGACCTCCTCCTCATCGTCATTATCATACAAGAACAACTGTCACTACTATTCTTGTCACTTCTACCACTACTGCTTCCACTAGCATCAGCAGCAGCATCAGTAGCAGCAGTAGTGATAGTTGTAGTAGCAGCAGTAGTGGTAGTTGTGGGTTGGTATAGTAACAGTAGTGCTAAAAGAGTTTCAGCACCCTCACGTATTAGTTTTATTACACTCAGATCAGAAATACATGTTAATCTCAAATGATAAAATAAGCCACCCTCCACACACACACACACACACACA
>CM031606.1:80786580-80789080 GCA_018398815.1 Conus ventricosus
GGACCCAGGGACGAATGGAAAGGTGGACTAGGACCCAGGGCGAATGGAAAGTGGACTAGAACCCTGGGCGAATGGAAAGGTGGACTAGGACCCAGGGACGAATGCATTATATCTTGCGTCACGGACAGGTGGACTAGGACCCAGAGCGAATGGAAAGGTGGACTAGGACCCAGGGCGAATGGAAAGGTGGACTAGGACCCAGAGCGAATGGAAGGGTGGACTAGGACCCAGGGCGAATGGAAAGGTGGACTAGGACCCAGGGCGAATGGAAAGGTGGACTAGGACCCAGGCGAACGCATTATATCTTGCGTCACGGACAGGTGGATTAGGACCCAGGGCGAATGGAAAGGTGGATTAGGACCCAGGAACGAATGCATTATATCTTGCGTCAGGGACAGGTGGACTAGGACCCAGAGCGAATGGAAATGTGGACTAGGACCCAGGGCGAATGGAAATATGGACTAGGACCCAGGGCGAATGGAAAGGTGGACTAGGACCCAGGGCAAATGGAAAGGTGGACTAGGACCCAGGGCAAATGGAAAGATGGACTAGGACCAGGGCGAATGGAAAGGTGGACTAGGACCCAGGGCGAATGGAAAGGTGGACTAGGACCCAGGGCGAATGGAAATGTGGACCAGTACCCAGGGCGAATGGAAAGGCGGACTAGGACCCAGGGCGAATGGAAATGTGGACTAGGACCCAGGGCGAATGGAAAGGTGGACTAGGACACAGGGCGAATGGAAAGGTGAATTAGGACCCAGGGCGAATGGAAAGGTGGACAGGGACCCAGGGCGAATGGAGAGGTGGACTAGGACTCATGGCGCATGGAAAGGTAGACTAGGACCCAGGGACGAACGGATTATATTTTGCGTCATGGAAAGATGGACAAGGACTCATGGCGCATGGAAAGGTAGACTAGGACCCAGGGACGAACGGATTATATTTTGCGTCATGGAAAGATAGACAAGGACTCAGGGCGAATGGAAAGGTAGACTAGGACCCAGGGACGAACGCATTATGTCCTGCGTCATAGAAAGGTGGACTAGGACCCAGGGACGAACGCATTATGTCCTGCGTCATGGAAAGGTGCACTAGGACCCAGGGACGAACGCATTATATCCTGCGTCATGGAAAGGTAGACTAGGACCCAGGGACGAACGCATTATATCTTGTGTCACGGAAAGATGGACTAGGACCCAGGGACGAACGCATTATATCCTGCGTCATGGAAAGGTGGACTAGGACCCAGGGACGAATGCATTATATCTTGTGTCACGGAAAGATGGACTAGGACCCAGGGACGAACGCATTATATCCTGCGTCATGGAAAGGTGGACTAGGACCCAGGGACGAATGCATTATATCTTGTGTCACGGAAAGATGGACTAGAACCCAGGGCGAATGGAGAGGTGGACTTGGATCCAGGGACGAACGAATTACATCGTGTGTGTGTGTGTGTGTGTGTGTGTGTGTGTGTGTGTGTGTGTGTGTGTGTGTGTGTGTGTGTGAGAGAGAGAGAGAGAGAGAGAGAGAGAGAGAGAGAGAGAGAGAGAGAGAGAGAGCATAAGGTGCATTGCTGCATTGATATTTTGCTCTCCTCTGTGAGGCCAAAAGCTTCATTGGATCTTTTTAGTATGACAATGTTCAGGCCCTTTGATGACCTTTTTGACAGATAATGATGGCCACCCGATAACAATTCATTGCAGGGTGACAGTGGTTAAGGAGATCCTTTTCTTTTCATCATGGCCATAGAAACGTGGTTGTCTTTTCTTAACTGACGCCAGCAGATACTCATACAGTCCAGTGTGTTGTTCGATCATTTGGTGCACTTGTTCAGATGTGATGTGATCAGAACATCTGATGATTAGTATCTTTTGCTGACATCTCATTTCCATAGCTTGGATTCTGGTTTCCAAATCCGGTTGGAGGGTCCATGTTTCTCATGCACGCAGGAAGATGGAAACACCCCTGCACCTTTTGTCTTCATTTTTAATGCTCCTCTGAATCCACATGGAGTAATGAGAGAAGAAGAAGAAGAAGAAAAAAAGAAGAAGAAGAAGAAGAAGAAGAGGAAGAAGAAGAAAAAGAAGAAGAAGAAGAAAAAAAAAAAGAAAAAGAAATATTAGAAAAAAAATTACATGGGAAGTAACTTTTCGGTCAGTTCCTTCCCCTGGCTAAAAGTCTTCGTGTGGCGGAAGTCTGTGCACCAGTGCCTTTCTAGTTTTAAACTGTGTTGATATTGACAACAACAACGACAACAATAACAACAGCAGCAACAACAACAACAACAACAACAATCATCATCATCATCATCATCAGCAATCATGATGATGATGATGATGATGAAAACTCTGCTTCGATTTCATTCAACGCACAGGGCTCGTATTCTGTTGCCTTACAGTGTAACTAATTTGATTTCAGAAACAAACTCACAGACACAGCATTATGTAGCCTGTTAATGGAACTGTGTTCTCGTTTCATACAGATTTTAAAGTAAGTA
>CM031606.1:80799080-80822955 GCA_018398815.1 Conus ventricosus
ATCAATCTACTGACTATTACAAATTCGAATTTCAGTAGCATTAAAAAAAAATCAACTACTAAAGTAAAAATAAACTGGTGGAATGATAAATTAGTCAGACAGTGATACACATTACACAAAATATTTTCCTGTCTGCGTAATCAAAACTGTCAAATGTGGCCGCTATCAATTGTCAAAATAAAACAAGCGAACAAGCGAAGAAACTAAAACATAAATATGTCAAACACCCGAAATATATGACATGATCAAATGTTTACAGGATATCACAGCAAACCACGAAATTGTTGATGAGCAGTTATTCTT
The DNA here is from genome assembly GCA_018398815.1 of Conus ventricosus. Taxonomy (NCBI): domain Eukaryota; kingdom Metazoa; phylum Mollusca; class Gastropoda; order Neogastropoda; family Conidae; genus Conus; species Conus ventricosus. The sequence continues at coordinate 80,799,384 of CM031606.1, forward strand.
TCCAACCCCCCCCCCCCCCCACCCACCCCGCCCCCCCGGGACAGAGTACGAGTTGAGGGAGGATATGTGTGCTAGAAACAGAAAGCATTTGATTCAGAATCACTGCAACACACACGTTATGTCAAATCACAAAGCTCGCCTTTACCATCAACACTATTAGACATATATATATATATATTTTTTTTTTTTTGTTTACCTGACACGGCCATACAAACAAGAAAGGCGATGCCTATATGACTCACTCGCCACACGACTGATAAGGATGAGGCACGAAAGGTGGTTGGAACACACAAGAAAGGCGATGCCTATATGACTCACTTGCCACACGTCTGATTAAGATGAGGCAAGAAAGACAGTTGGAACAAACAAGAAAGGCGATGCCTATATGACTCACTCGCCACACGTCTGATGAGGATGAGGCACGAAAGGTTGGAACAAACGGGGAAGCAGAGAGGCATGAACATTCTGTTGAAAACACATTCACGAACAAACATGAACGGGCGCGCGCGCGCGCGCGCGCGCGCGCGCGCGTGTGTGTGTGTGTGTGTGTGTGTGTGTGTGTGTGTGTGTGTGTGTGCACGCTGGCCACGTCATGAGTGCCCTCGGACAATATCAACCCACCTGCACTCATTGCCGCAGTCAGACACATCCTTGCCTCTCCCTATTGATTGCTTCTGTGTCTTCCGAAGGCAGCTTTTCGAAACGTCCTGATTTTCATTACAGTGACCACTGCCTTCTCTCTACCATTTGCGCAAAGACCACATCTGCTCCTGTCTAGGTGACCAGTTCATCCAAGAAATCTGTGCTTGGTAGACTGTGTGGCCACATTTCTTCAAAAACCTACTAATGTATTGAAAACGTACATCATCAGCGTGACGTAATATTTTCGTATGCAAACTCGACATGGATCTCTTCAGCAGATGGTTATGTATCTACATGGACTGCAACCGTGAGATGGAAAATGTGTCAGACTGTGAGCCAGCAGATCAATTACATGTATCATAGTCATGTCGACGAAAGCTTGTTCTATATAGGAAACGTCTCTCGGAAAACCATATTCTGTCAGTCTCAGTCACAATACAGAGAACACTAAATGTTCTACACGTTACAATATGCTGATCATGCTGCTCGAGGGCTCTATAGTCGAGTGATTTGACGTTTTGCCGGTGGAGCTGACGGCCTTGAGTTGGAACCACTAATGGAGCTGGATTTTAAAGTTTGGAAACCTTCTTTGTCAACTAAATTGGCACTGGACTCTGCTCAGTGGAGATAAGGCGGCAGGAGGAGAGGGAATTAAACCTTATGGCAAAAATATGTAAACGATTCGATTTCTTACTCTTCTTTTGTGGCTGATGTCTGGTTCGAATGGCGTTGCAGAGCGCTCTGTTCCCGGAGTTGTTCCTAAGTGAGCAGTTAACTTTTGTTCCTGCAAGGTGAATCTGACAAAGTGTTGGCTGACTATTTCCTTGTCTGAATGCAATCAAGCAGGACCTACATCATCCTTACATGTCCGCAAATGGGCCGGGTCACATGCACACCCGCTATTGACACTTATTTGGGCTCTACAGATTTTCATTAAAGCAACGTCACCGACAGAACACCTGTAGCCGGCATGATGATGGTTCAGCTTCAGCACGTCTTTCCACATGTGGCTGAACCAGATCTGCGGAGATTTATCTGAGATGGATGCCGGACTGATTGATCTTGAAAATGGCCGAAATGTTTTTAGTGGAATCAGCATCTCCTCCGAGCGATTCTTCGTCAGGTCAAACAAGGCTGTTAATGCTAACGAAGCTACGTCCAGTTTTCTCCCTTTATGGACTTACAAACAGCGCTGAAATGATTTGAAGCTAGCATTCTGTTTATATTGCATATTTATTCGGCTAGGGCCGGTGGAGAGAGGCACAGAGCGGCTACAAACTGGGGTCGTTGTTTGAAACAGTTCCGTGTTTAATTCATCAGAAAAACCGCTTGTGTATATTTAAGATATTTGTATCTTTCTTCTGCCCCTTTGAAATAAGCTGTGGACCAGCATCCACGTGGTTTTATTGTTCATTGTGGGGAATTCAAATCTTTAAGCATTCTCTGAATTTCAAATATGGACACTGAGCATTTTTTAAAATATATTTAAGTTGTCAACATTGCAACTTTTCATTTAAAAGAAGCGAGGATAAAACAACATACAACAGCACAGTTTGTCATGTCATTGGAGAAATCTAATAAGCGCTGCGTTCAAGTCGACTACAGCATGGTACATCCGCGTACTTTCTTCTTTTCTGCGTGTTTCTGCACTTTGTTGGCCGCGATGGACAAGCTGAATGATTTCGGCGTCTCAGCGATGATCTCGACTTTGATGGCATCCCGTGCTTCCTGTTCGGTATTCCCTTCCTCCTTGGCCTTTTCAGCTATAGCTTTTCGCACATCCTTGTTGAGTTCTTCTTGCAGTTCACCGGTGAGGTGCACTGATTCGTTAGGGGACACTTTCTTGATGCAGCGAAGAAGATCAGTCCGCTGCTGTTGTTTCTTTTCCCGGGTTTTCTGTCATGTTATCGATGGCGATGTACCTATTGCCAACGTCTTTCAGCATTTTCTTTAACTCAGGTGGCCCGTTCTTGATCTCATTTTCGATTTCCAGCTTATCATGCTTCAGTTTGTCTAAACCGGTGAAAACAACGACTATGTGAGAAGAGAGCTCCTCTTCATTCAACAGTTCTCTGGCTTTGAGGTAGGCGTCGTACTCCTCAGATGTGAAGCGGGTTTTGGCGCTGCACACCATGAAGACGGCATGTGGCCCCGGAGACAGGGCACTCAGGCCCTTAGCGATCTCCTTACACACGAATTCATGAGAATGGTGAGGGTCTGTCAGCCCAGGCGTGTCAGCCACCTGTCAGTAAGCACACACAACGTCAAAATTTAAGTCGCACCCGTACCGAGTTTCTTGAGTACTTAGTTTCAGTTAACTACAACAGACTGACTTCAGAATACAGATGCGAAGGTGCAAAAAAAACCCAAAACAACAACAACAACAACAACAAAAACAACAAACCCCGATGATTCTTGGCTTCAGATTTGTGCTCATAACTGGTGGACTAGAAGATCAGTTTGTGACAGTCAATGATCCAAAATAAAGATCAACCGTAACAGAGCCAACTAACGGGCATCAGAACGGGCATCATTAAACCCTGAAGAAGTGACTCAGCAATTGTTGAGCGTCTTCTCTGGTCAGTTTGCCTGTGATGACTTCCTGGGGAAGAATCTGTGTTGAGGCCACCACAAAAAAATAAAGGGGAGGGGGGGATGGGGGTGGGGGGTGGGTGGGGGGGGGGGGGCGTAGCCAGAATAATCAGCATAAAAGTAGTGATATCAAGGGAGACAGCAAAGCATATCAGTATATTAAGATTAATGAAATGAAACATATTTTAGACGCTGATGATCTATTTATAGTGAGCTCTTTGTCATTCTTCAGCAATTATTGTTTTAGCAGTACTATTCACGTCCATTAGAGAACAAATGATGGAACAGAACGAACAACACCGCCATGTCCCTTTCACGTAACTTCGATCAAAATTTAAAGAGAATGTTCTAGATGACGTATGTCACGTCTTTACAATTAGCAAGCATATTCCTTCAGCTAATGAGCACTTTTCATACACCACAACAATGAGCACTTTTCATACACCACAACAGAAACACATCGCAAATGTTTTCTGCAAAGAAATAACGAAACAAAGCTAGAAAAGAAAGAAATTTTCATCAAATATTAAATAAAATTAGATCCTTTCCTAAAATAAGAAAGCATAAAGGGCCAGGTTGCGATTAATATCGCAAATACCTGAAACCGCTTCGAGCCCCCATTTTTTTTGATGGGTTTTTTTTTTTTTTGTTTTTTTGCTCCAGTCGGAAACCTATCCCAGCTCATTTTGGGTCCAAGGAAAATGGAACCATACAGCAAGATTTTTTTCCCTTATGAATGGATTAAACCTAAAGTACTATTTAATTTCCTGACAATTGAAAGTACTAACCCCTTCGCCGGCTGATACGGGTATTACTCCCGTTGTTTTTCCGAAAATGGTGAAATATCTAAAAACCCTTCAGCCTGGCTGATACGGGGTATAGAAATAAGGGGAACGTAGTTTTCAGCCCGCAGGTCCTGACCACACGAAACGAGACCCCATCTTTTTCCTCATCCTTGTCCTTACTGAAAAAAACCCCTCGATTTTTTGGGGCCCTTTGTGCTTTGCGTGGGGGCCTCAGTTTCCTCCCCCCAAATTTTCTGAACCGTTCGACGTTGTCACTTTGACAAATTGGGGGGCACTGCCGCGGGGCCAACTTGTCGTGTCCCCAAAGGGGAAAAAGGGGGGGGGCCAACCATCCCGTACCCACGATAAAAACAAATTTTGCCCCCAAACGGGGGTTTTAGGGGGTATTCCCTATGTCGAATCAGATAAAGGCACCATGTCACCACTAAGTGCCCCCCTCAACATGAAATATTCCTTCTATTTCCCAAAAGACCTCAAAAATTTTCCCTTTACACTGCTGAGCTGATCGTGACAAACGTGTTTTGGGGAAGGTTTAATGGCCTATTCCAAGAATCTGAAAGTTCATAATCCCTACTCAAGAAGGGAAAACCGGGGACATCTGTATATAGTTTACAGCCCCATAAACCCCTTCATCTCGGGCGGGAAAACTTTTAAAAAAAAAAAAAAATTCAAACCGATTGTTATATTACATAAAAAGAGGCGTATCCTTTTCAGCAAGCGGGGCTTTCAAAAAGGCGTTGTACCACAGACCATTTTAAAATGACGAGTCACATAAAAAAATTTTAAAGCAGAAAAAGTATTTTGCTTTCATTTTTTTTATTTTTTTAAAAAACCTATACTGCGCAGACACCTACTTAAAAATTAAAAAGTGTTCTTTCGGGAAATTTTTGATTACATTAAAACTTCCAAACAGAAAGAACATATGTACACGAGGGGAAAACTTATTCACCTTTAGAATTTAATATGGTATTCCTCAGGATCATTTTGTCCCATGTTTTCAAAATTTCTATTCCATGACTTCCCAAGTCTTGCAAAAAAAACACATGTATTCAATATCAATAATACCCTTTTTTTGGATTAATGTACTTTAAAGGGAAGCATTCCATAAAAAAAAAACAATAAACTATGCAGAATTGTACCAAAAAAAATTTTGTAAAATTATCTTTATAATATGAAGAACAAGGGATTAGAACTATAGGAGAAAAACACAGTCTTATTTTGTTTAACAATGTGAAACCAAAGATTCTCCCTCGATTTGCTAGATGTCAATTCTGGAATATAAACAAAAATTTTAATTCCTGGGGTATTCTTAACTCCTAAACTGAACTAAAAGCATATGAAATTTGATTGATAAAAAAATTTAAAAAAAAATTAAACTTCAAAAACTATTTTTATCAACATGGGTCAAAACTGTCATACCTTTTACTCACCCACCCTTTTTAGTCAAAAAAATTCATATCAAATTTCCGCCCCAAATTCTTTTTTAAAGAGATTGCAAATTTGGGATATAAGCCATGAAATTACTCTGGAACCCATTTCATACAAACACTTATAGAGTTAAAAAGAAACAAATATATTACCACAATAGATCCCAGTTTTGATGTACCCAAATAATTTCAGAATTTTTTCTGTTGAAAATTAAATTTACTGACAATACTGATGGATTCCAGTAAAAAAAGTTCCTAAAAGTCTACAACATTTATAATCAACCAAATAGAAATACACACCAACTTTATGTCACACGTAAATTATATACTGCAACACCAATTTTCCTGGGGAACCTCCAATTCTCCGGGCCCCAAAGCTTCTTTTGTTTACAAATACCTTTGTTAAAAAAAGTGATAATTTTAAATATTTTAACAACTGACGTTCTAAATTTTTAGAAACAGCTACCCAAAAACTTTTAAAGTGTTTTCAGGTCAAAAGGAACCCGGGCTGTGTCTGGTTTGTAATCCAAACCCTTTAACGTCAAAAAATCAATTTTTTGGGAAAAGGGGGTCCGGACCAGACCCCCTCCAATTCAGTAGGGGGGCACCACCCCCAACCCGCGGGCCCCCAGGTGGCGAAAAGGGGGAAGGGCCCTCAGATAGGGGGGTTAGCTGCAAAAAAGCTCCCGGACACTGGGGATGTTTCCCACCAGACGGGGGGTCAACATGCACTGTTTCCTCACGGAAATACCCCATGGTCCTAAAACGGGGTCATCAGGTCAAAGGCCGTTTATCCTCTAGCCACGGTGGGGTCCCCCGGAAAAACATCCCCCCGTGCCACGGAGGGCGTACGGCCTACAAGGTAGCACCCCAAAAAAAACCCAGCTGAAGAGGAGGGATCGGCCACTCCAAATAAAACCACGAACCACATCACCCCTTTTCAGAATCATCCACAGAAATTCGATGTGGGGGCCGACCTTCGGGGAAACCCCCGGGGGGTCGGGGGCCGGGGGCCCCAGCCCAAAGGGCCCCCCCAACATCGGGGATCGGGCAAAGGAAAATTCCCCATCCTTGAAAAAGAAAGCCTCATCCCCCTGCTGGCCAAGCAAAAAATATCACCCAGAATCTCAACATTCTCCAGTGGAAAACAAAGGGGCATAAGAAGAAACTTGGCCCGGCGAAAGATCAACAAGAAAAAATTGATATTGCATCGTCCAAAGACACATTTATAAAAATCGCTTTCAATGAGGGTACGAACCTCAAGTTGGACCGTGAAAAGAAAAAGGAGGGGTTTGCTTGGGGCGGAATTCCATCGCGCACAAAACTCAAACAACACCAATAACAGCAGAGATCCAAGGGGTTATATATCCTTAAAAAACACAACTCAATCTACAATTCTTGCCCCAAGTCGTATCTTTTCCCCCACATACATAACATTCCAGACAACAACTGGGTGGTGGGGGATTTAACATCACCAATAATGGGGGATACGACGGACAAAGAGGCAAGAATTTAGGGTTGGGAATTGACACACATCTTCACTCTCAAACCCAAAAAGAGATGAACCCACCTCTACTCAAAACCTGGTACACATCAAAACCAGACTACGTTGCCACCAAAGACTTTCGCAAACCCAAAAAACATCCCCACCACTTGGGGAATGACCACAAGCCCGTAAAACTCTCTATCAACCTCAACTTGCGGCTCCTCAAGCAAAGGTTTTCCCCCGAATTATAAAAAGGGAGGACTCTCTTCGGGCCCCCCAACACATACACAAACCAATCAGCATCAGGGAAAGGACCAAACAAATGGTCAAGATTCCAAAGGCCGTTTGAAAGCGCACGAATCCCCTCCCCCGAGGGGCACGCAAAAACTACAAGCCCCACGGGGCAGAAACTTTAGAATCTGGGAAAATCTGTTCGGAAGCCGGGACCCGGGAAAAGCACCATCCGGGGAAAAAACATACGCGAAAGAATAACTGCAATGCAAACGCCTCCACAAACTCAAGGAAAACGGGGAAAAAAACTAAAGCCCCAATCTCGCAAGGGTGGCAGCAAACGTGGAAACTGGGTAAACCCCTAACGAAACAACAAATCAGTCCCCAAAACAATCAGAAAAGGAAATTACCTCTCAAAGAAAACAGCAACCCCTTCATAACTCTATGAAAAAAATCAGCAAAACTGAAGTCCCCTTGAACATAACTGCGTCACAGGGGCCCCAAAGGGGAAACATGAAAAGAGCCCCCAAAAGGAATCTGACCCCAGCTTTTTACAAGAAAAGGAGGAAGCTTGCAAGCCTCAACGTGAAGAACACCTGGGGCCCGACGGGAAACCCCAATGAAATTCTCATCTTGGATGAAGAGCAAGGTTCCTAACAACAATTTTTTAAATCCAGCTGAAAGACAAGACATACCAAAATGTTGGGGGGAAGCAGACATGATCCCCATTCACAAAAAGGGGAAAGGGCAAATCGAAGCTGACAGCTACCCCCACACCTTACAAGCGCTTAGAAAGCTGATGGAAAACTTTCAACCAAGGGTTTCCCGCACCCTTTAGGGGGCATCACTCTGAGCCCTGAACACAGGCTTTTCCCCCAAAACAGATCAACAGAAGACCAATCACATTCTCACGAAACTTGAGGACCTTTTTCCAAAAAAGAAGAACACACTTGCGTCGGATTACATGGAAAGGGGTTCGACAAAGTCTGAAGGGACAACCAGGCTTAAACTAGGCGAGGGTTCGGAGGGGTTTTCACCTGGGTCAGCCCCACCCACAACCCCAACCCAGTAAAATTTAGCCAAAAACGAAGAAGTGCTAAAGGGTACCACAAGAGGAGTCCTTTCGCCACCTGTTCCTCATCTTAATAGATGACATTGTCAAGAACTACCAAGAGGGTCAAAAGAGCGATCAACGCAGATGACCTGGTGCTATGGTGCCCGAAAAGTACACCACTACAGCACGGGTAACGCCTCCAAACTGGGGCTTAATAAGATCAGCGACTGGAACAAGGAATGGCTTGTCTCTGTCAACTCAAGGAAAACAACCTACACAGTCTTCAGCCTATCCAGCAAGAAGCAAGAGGCAAGCTGACTCTGAACACCAAAGACTTGCAGAGGAACCCACACCTCCCTACCTGGGAGTGACCTTTGACTGCAGGCTCATTTGGAAACAGCAGATCACCAGATGCTGTAGCAGGGCCCAAGCTGAGACTGGCGATCATGAGGAAACTTGCAGGAAGGACTGGGGGGCTGACGAACGTATCCTGAAGAACTCTACACAAGGGGATCCGACCGTAGTTGAGTACGGACATCAGCTGGGCATCAGCTGCAAAGTCAAACCTTGACCATCTCAACAATTACAGAACCAAGCTCAGCGTGTCATAACTGGCGCCATGAGATCCACCCCAATTCTGAAGATGGAGGGGACCACTGGGCTGCAGTCATTGAGGACAGAAGGCTGCTGGGCAGACTAAGCCTGAAGGCAACAGGGAAAGCCTCCCCGGCGTCAGAGGGCCGGAGCGGCAGCAGGGGGGACAGGAGATGACGGGCAGGCCCGGGCACACGAACACTCTAGTCCCCACTGCATGCAAACCAGCGTTGGTTACAGCTGAAGAAATGTACTTTATGTTCTTCTACCAGAAGTTAAAATACAAAAGTAGATTTTTTTACTTTTTGCATCACTTTAACATTTAAGGTCTATGGCGTATTGCCAGAGAGCCTGACTTTTTGCCTTTAGTTTACAGATATGACTGTAACTGTTGGCTGAAACATTTACAAAACAGTTCCCGATACAATGTTCCCTTCACATAAAGTTTTCTCTAGCCCGGGTTTAAGGTGTTTAATAGTGTCTTTGGTCGTTTGTTGGGGGGGAGGGGGGGGGGGGGGGGGGGGGGTGGGGGGGGGGGGGGGGAAAGGGGGGGGGGGGGGGGGGGTTTGGGGGGGGGGGGGGGGGTTTGGGGGGGGGGGGGGGGGGGGGTGGGGGGGGGGGGGGGGGGGGGGGGGGGGGGGGGGGGGGTTTTTTGGGGGGGGGGGGGGGGGGGGGGGGGGGGGGGGGGGGGGGGGGGGGGGGGGGGGGGTTGGGGGGGGGGGGGGGGGGGGGGGGGGGGGGGGGGGGGGGGGGGAGGGTGAGCTTTCTAATTAGGAATGAATTTGCAAATATGTCAAAGATGGACAAGAAATTGACAATAATTTTTGTTCTGAATTTTTCTCGCCCCCTTCTTGGATTAAAACTGGGACTTTTAATAAAGGTGTTTATCTCCCCCTAAGGTTCTAAATACATAAAAACGAATCAAAAACGCATATTTTTTAAAAAATCTTTTTGGGAAAATTTTTCTAAGAAACTGGGGGGTTACCAAGAAATTGGGGTATTTAAATTAAAGAACGGGCCCTACTTAACCAAGAAATTTGTGACCCCATTATGCGTAAAAAAGAATTTGTGAAATTTATATGTCTTTGACGGGGATCCCCCCTAAGGAAAAATTTTTTCCGAAACCCCAAAGGATACTAGTAAACCCCTTTCGGCGATATTTTTAAAATTTAGCCAAAATTTGATCTTTTATCTTAAGGGTCTGAAAGCTTGAAATTTCGGGTACTTTACTTATGTATCTAAGGGGGTTTCTAGCGTAATGATTATATATTGCCTAAATTTCCTTACTTCCCTCATTTCATGCCTTAAGAAACCGTTAAAAAACTAAACAGCGTGCTGTTTTTTTTTCTCACTGTCTGATAGTGCTGACTGTTTTACCTTTATTGAGAATGATGCTCACCAAGTTTTTCTTTTTAAAAAGTCAAGGGTGAAGAAAGTTCATACTTTTCACGAACGAAACTCGACCAGTCTCATCATTTATAAAAGCGCTGGCCTTGTTGATTTTAACATTAACAAGCCTTTGCCAAGTTCAAAAAATGCTTTTGATGCGGTGAATGCATGAAAAAAACTTTTAAAATTGGGCATAGGATGAAAAATTTGTTCGACCTTGATGTAAAAAAAGCAAAAAATATTCAAACAGAAAAAACAATTCATAAACTAATGACGATAATGAAGACTTCCCGACCAGAAAAGAGAATTAAAAAGGAATTTTTTTTTTTTTAAGACAAAAAGGAACAACAAATGAAATTTTTTTGCATCGTAAAAAGAAAAAAAAAGACTCAAAAAATTCGGGGAAATTGTTCTTTTCAGTAAAACCAAAAGAACTAAAGGCAGGGGTCGATTTCTAGTGAACAGGGATAATCACTTTAAATTTTTTAATGATTCCTTTAATTTAAACACCAAATTCGTTTGATGAATATTAGATGGGAACCCGTACATACTAATCCCCTTTTTTGAATAAACCATTTCTTTTCCCAAAATTGAAGCTGCAATTCAGCAATAAAGAAAAAAGGGCACGGGCCCAGATAACTTTTTGAGATTTTTATAAGTACATAGACACTCATTATGCCCTTTTTTTTTAAAATTTTTTAAAACAATTTTTTTAGGGTTTGTTTCCGGAAAATTTGGGCATCTCATCTTGCAACCACTATTTAAAAGGGGATAGGGAAATTTCCAATAAAACCCTGGGAAACTTTTGTTGAAAATTTTTTTTGTAAAAATAAACTTTGTTTTCAATAAAGGTAACTAAAAGGATTTTTAAAAAACAACATTTGGGGAGGACAAGCTGTTTTGGGGCAAACGGTACAACAGATCACATTTCACTTTACGCAAGATTCAGAACAGGGTTTAAAACACAGGAAGCTCTAATTTGCATTTTTAGACGGGAAGGGTTTTTTAAACCCAGAAAAGGGGGGGTAAATTTGGAAAGGTTTTCCCCTTTAAAGGTCTTAAAAAATTTTTGAAAAAATTGCAAATGGATAAAATTTTGAAGACTTGTGTTCGAACTTGGGGACCTTACTGACACTTTTCTCCCTCCACTAAAACAAGGTGAGGTGTGTTTACCTTGGGTTTTTTTTACTGTTTTTCAATGAATTAACAAAGATATTAACACTTTTGGGAGACATGGTATTTACTTTTTCCAACCCCATTGAACTTTTGATTCTTTATTTTCGTGATGTTTGCATTATTTTTCGAACTGTCATTGTTTGCAAACCCAACTGAATGTCTTGTAAAATATTTAAACGTTTAGATTTTCTTGTGAATCTGAAAAGCAAATATTGTTGATTCAGAAGGGGTTTCCTTCTTTGATTAAAATTGGACTTTTGGGTGCCGCTTTTCCGCTGTTAACATTTAAGAAAAGGTATAACACTGACTACAAATTTTCTTTTCCCAAACAACTAGTGTGCCTACAAACAAACAAAAAGGATTAACTGCTACAACAGAAAGCTAGGTCAAAGGTGAACATTCTCCTGTATTTTCTTTTAAACATTCGATTGCCCAAAAACACCATCTTAACTTATGGACAGAGATTTGGGGGGTGTCACTAAAAGGAACAAATTTAAAGGGCACTTTGCTGCTATTAAAAGATTCTTGGGGTAATCCCAAAGGGTCCTAGGCACTTAGGAAAGGGGAATCGGGAAAACGCCCTCTTTATGTTAAAACCATGCAAAATCATCAGAATTTGGCTTCGTGTTGCTTGTGATATGTTGCTGCATCTGCAGAATCAAAATTATATTACCTGGACAACTAATGTTTCTAGTTCTTTATAGATTCGGGTTTGGAATTGTATGGGAAATGCAAAGTGTTGGCAATGTGAAAGCTTTCATTGTAGAATTTAAGAAACGTTTAAGTGATTGTTACATCCAAGACTGGCAATCAGCTATTGAATCGCATGAATTGTACGATGTTTATCGGTCATATAACCATCTCTTGTTCGAAGTTCCTACCTCTGTGTAATTAAACATGTTAACATCCGCAGGTTACTTTCAAGGTTTCGGTTAGGAATGTCGCCTTTACGGTGCCACTTTTTACGATATACTAATGGCAATAGAAACCATGACATTTTCTGTCCACACTGTAAGGAAGCACCGGAAACAGAGCTTCATTTTCTACTGATTTGTCCTTTGTACGAGAAGTTGCGCTTTGAGTTGATTCCAGCTAAATATTACAAACACCCTTCTCTATTCAAAATGTCCATGTTGCTAGCCTGTTCTATTAAGACTACTATTACGAGTGTTGGTGATTTCATTTATAGAGCAATGGCTGTTAGGAACGGAGTACTTAATGCTGCAGTTGCTTCATGAATGTTTTCTTTGTTAACTGTGAACACAATTCAGCTGCGTTTTCGTTAAGAGTGGCTTGTACCGATTTATTTGACCTTGTTCACTCACTTTGATATGGCCCAGTGCCTGTCAAATAAAATATTCTGAGTTCTGAGTTCTGAGAAGGACACAAAAGATCCTCATCCAGGCAGCAAAATTCAAACGCCTTGAAAACCATCCAATGAACGACAGAATGAGCAGACCCACCAAGCGCCGGCTGAAAAGAGGCAGCTTCATCCACCAGTCAAGACGCCTTGAAAGACAGATCCCAGTCTTGATGGAACACGAAGCAAAGCCTATCGCGGCAAATGTCACCCACCCATCTTGGAATTTGCAGGTGTTCCCAACAGTCGTCACCAGCATTCCCGGAGTGGAGAAGAGAGGAACACAGTCAGACACCCAAAGGAAAGCCCTGGCCATGGAGTACATCTGCAACCAGTACCCCCAGGAAGACTGGACTCATGTCTTTACAGATGGCTCCGCCACAGAAGCAACGAAGGATGGTGGAGCTGGAATCTTCCTCCGATACAAAGACGGAGATGAAGAAATTGCAATCCCAACAGGAAAATACTCCACCATCTTCCGAGCTGAGCGAGAAGCTCTCTGTGAGGCCGCCACAACAGTCTCGCAGAACTCCATAAGAACATCAGGGCAGGTGGTGGTGTTCACAGACGCTCTCTCCGTACTCCAAGCCCTCAAGAACTCCCGCTGCAAAGAACAGAACCATCTTACTTCAGCCCTTGTTGCCCTGAGTGCCAGAGTGGAGAAAGTGGTGATGCAATGGGTACCAGCACACTGTGGTATCAGAGGCAACGAAAAAGCGGATATTCTGGCAAAAGACGGTGCACAGAAGGAGCAGGCCAACAACCTGGTGTCATATGATGAAATCAAGACAATCATCAAGGCACAGCAAGGAATAAAGTGGCACCTCCAGCACCCCAAACACAACCCAGAAGACAAATACCATTTGCTGGGACGACGGGAACAGGTCAAGATCTTCCGCCTGAGGACTGGACACAATCGCCTGCTCCACCACATGCACACAAATTTGGCATTGGACAGAGTGGAGAGTGCCCTTGTGGTGAGGGGCTAATGACAACAGACCACATCCTTCAAGACTGTACGACGCATGCTGCATCCAGAAGGAAGTACTGGCCAACACCGACAGCAGTGGAAGCCAAGTTGTACGGCACCCTGGAGGAGCTGCGGTGGACGGCAGCCTTCATCGAGGACACCGGGCTGCTCATCTAATGGGAAGCGAACGAGGAAGAAGAAGAAGAAGGAAAGGGGTTTTCAATCTGCACCTCAGAATTATATGCAATACTGAAAGCTCTGACTTACATATATGATACACCAATTGCTTTCTATCAAATTATACTTTGTGTTGATTCCAAATCTGTTTTTACAATCACTAGAGCGCTGGAACAGCAAAGCTAGAAAAGATCTGTCTTTTGAAATAAAACATCTACTGCATTGTTTCATAACTCTAGGCATAAGAATTGATTTCTGTTGGGTCCCATCTTACTGTGGTATAAAGTGGAATGAATAGCATACAGTCGTGCAAAAGAAGGAGCAAATAGAAACGCGGAAAATTTACTAAGCAATCCTTTAGACATATCCTCTTGTGAATTAATCCAAATTATGGAAAAAATGTATGCATAAGCAGAATGCTAGTAAAAAATGGCTACTTTACCATCGTGCCCAAGGCGCATTGTTAGATTAATTCATGAATTAAGGCTAGAGAATGTAAATATCTCGTTCAAGCTCACCCATGTTATTTGCACGAAAACCCACCTTTTCACATCCAAATCACGTCCTTCTCATGTCAGTTTTGGCCAAAATTATCACCTGTTTTTAAACAAAATTAACATGCAAAAACAGCAAAAATTGACGTAATCAGTACATTAAAAATGGGGGCTTACGTGCTAGATAAGATTTGGTGATCGTGAACAAAGATATTTACATTCTCTCCAGGGATATAAAAATTAAGTTTAGCAAAAAAAGTTTAGCAAATACTATTTTTTTGTTAACTCACTGTGTTTGGCGGGACAACTTGCAGCTCTTCACGAACAAAGGATCTTTTAGGAGCAGCTTTTTAGAAGAGAGAGTCTCTCTTAAATAATACACAGGAGGGGTTGTTTTTATGATTCTTTCAACTTCATATACATCTACGCTCCATATAGGATCTGTAGCTCTAATTCTAACATCGCCCTCTGCCTCTCCAGGAGCATACAAGTATCTTACTTTTAGTCCAAACGGCAGGAGTTTTTGTGTACTTTGCACATCTTCAGTAATGCTAATTTTTTTTAATTTGATTGCGTTTACTGGTTTAAGGCCCGTTGCTTTAAATTCTTCATTGTTCATGGCGTGTAAGACTGCTGGCAATCTCCTAACCCATTCTGTGTTGCGCGTTCTGTCCATAATTTCTCTGTGATATTGATAGGTAAACAGGCGTTCAGCTAGATTCTTATTAAAGTTTTCTACTAGGGCTTGTGATCGATGGTTGCCTGGGATCCCTCTCTTAACTATAACATGATGTTTTAAAAACAGTTGGTTTACAGAGCCTTTAAACTCTTTTCCATCATCAACTTGAATCATCCTTGGATACTTTAATGGACCTCGCATGTATATTTGTTGTAAAGCCACAGCCACAGCAGTTGAGCTTTTATCTGTTAAAGGTTCAGCGTCTTTGTATCTTGAAGCCATGTCAACAACTGTCAGAGCATACTTAAACTTTTTTCTTCTTATTTTATCATGTGGAAGATACAGCAAGTCCATCTGGTGGGTGTCATTTGGAACTGAGTTAACAAATCTAGGCCTTATTATTCTTTTTGGGGCAGGCAGATATATTTGCCAAATTGCCTGTTTTGAAAGCCAGTCTTTCGCATCTGATTCAGACACTCTAGCAGCTTTACTCAGTTTTTCAATAGGAGTCTTTCCTTTCCAATACCCTTTAGGAGAATAATATATTTTGTTCATATTTTAAATGCGTTTATTTTACACAAGAAAGTGAGCAACAAGATAGACTGAGGTCATGCCAACTACAATAAAGCCTATCTCTGCAGTCTTCTGTTCCTCAGATGGTTCATAAAAGTCAGAAAGTTCTGGCGGTGGTGATGTTAGAAACTTCTTTCCTGTCACTAAGTAATACTCATTCATTGCGTCATCAACGTCTGTAAATGTGCGCTCTGCATGCCCCTGTTCTCTTAACTTTTTATTAATAAAGTCTAAGTGAGCAATTTGTCTTTTCTCATAAGCGTCTCTTGCCTTTGCTAAATCTTCCATTGCCTTGTTATGGCGTTCTCTCTCTTCATCGGACCGCAATTTACTAAACATATAATTGCTTCCAGAGAAGGCTAAAGCATTAACAATAGCTCCTCCCACCATCAGAACTAATCCAGACATCTTTTTATAAATCAATATTTTCTAGATTAATCTGCCTATGCATTAATATTTTCTGGGATAATTCCCTGTGTAACAAGAAAGTCTTTTGACGCAATCCCTGCAGTAATTACAACTATAACCTTGACAACATCCTCAATGTCTAACCTTCCTAGATCCGCCGGCTTCATCTTAAACATGTTTTTTGCTAACACGCTATAGCCTATACTAAGACCGCTAATTACAGCAGAGTGGTAAATCGTATTGATAATCTTTTTTTCACTCATCTTTTTACTAACTAAAAAAATAATTAAAATAATCATAATACGAAAGGCTGTCTATGTGCTTTTTAATCAGATAATCTTTTGTTGTTAAAGCTAAAAATAAGGTTGCAACTAGTTTTGGCGAATCTTCTATATTTCCCATGTTAGGCGGTTTTATTCCTAACAAACATTTTGCAAGGGCTGAATAAACTATAACACCAACGATAGGCACTGCACAATTAAGCAACGTTAAACTCATGGTTTTAAAAGTATTATATTATTTTTTATTGCTTTTTAAAATGGATTGTGACGAACTATTAAAGTGTGAGGAGCAAGCAGACTACTCCGTAGACCACTGCCGTAAAGAAAGATTATACTCTCTAGCTGCGTGTGGAAAAACTAGACAGTATTTAGGCACTGAACTAAGCGTCGAACAAATCCAACAACTGTCTACATCAGACGTTGAGAAGTACTACGCTAGGTACGAAGCACAGCTAGGGTCAAAAATGGTGAGATCAGTGGGCCAGACAATGATTAGCCTATATGCTAAGTTAGTAAGTAAGATGGCGCCAGTTGATTCGGAAGAAGATTTAAAATATGACTTATCACAAGATCCGGTTTTAAACACGTCGCTAGAAACTCTTGCATGTGACATGTATTACAGATTTGGGACGATGTTATGCCCATTCATCATGGATTAATTACTTTTAATCATATTAATTTTTCAAAATGGAGTGACTGAAGGCGGCGAACGAAGCAAGATTAGGAATAGAGTTTTTAGAACTTACCGCCAATGACAATGACAAACAAAGCACAAGACAAGACACGATGCATTTCAACCACTTGGGTCTTCATCAGGCGAAAAAATAAATCACATTTAACATGTGGGACAGTACAAACTACGAAAAACAAAAAAAGAGAATGAAAAATGACTCATCCGTTAATGTCCATGAAGGCGGAAATGACATGAGGCCAGGGGGATTATGGGAGAGGAAACAGAGGGGGGGGGGGGGGGGGGGGGGGGGGAGGGGTTGCGTCAGGGGACGTGGAGGGTGTGTGTGTGTGTGATGATAGGGGTGTGGTGTAGTTTATAGGATGGTGTTGTATCTTGTGATGGTTGTGGTAATGTGGATAGATATAAAAAAAAAAAAAAAAGGTGTGTGTGGGGGGGGGGGGGGGGATTTAAGGGGAAGGATCAAAACAAAATTAAGATTAGATAGATGGGGGGGTTGCTGTAACTACTGTATGAAGTGAGTGAAGGGGATGGGGTGGTGGTGTATGTAAGGTGTGTGTGAAAAGTGTGTGTGTATGTGTGTGTGTTGGTAGGGGATATTGCCAACTGATGTGGAAGAGGTGGGTATGTGTGTTTGGTTATTTTTGGATATTGAGCCTTGGGGTGTAGTGTGCCATTTCGCAGTCGGTCAACTTCCTAGACATCACCATCTCCCTAGAAGGGCCCACTCAAAACCTCCATTTTCTACAAACCCACCGACGCCATGCAACCTAGAAATACTCATCCCCCACAACCCACACACAAAGACAGCATCCATACTCACAATTTTTCCGTCTCCGCAGACTCTGCTCCAGCGAGGGAAGACTTTCACTAACAAACAGCCAAAATGTCACAATTCTTCACCAACCGCGGATACCCCAGTTCCATCATCAATGCAGCACCTCCGCCGCACCATAGCTGTATCCAGAACTCTGCTCTGGACACCCCGCATCCAACCAAGACAGACAGACCCACCCTACCTCCTCTACCACCCGCACACCCTCCCATCTGTAGGATCCTCAAATCCATTTGGGACATTGTACATAACCCAACCCCCCCTTCCATACCAAACCCCTGATCACATTCAAACATGACAAAAACTCAAAGACCTCCTCGTGCGATCCAGTTTGGGGAAAAGAACCACAGCTACACACCAGGTACTCACCCCCGCTCCAAACCCAACTGCAAAATCTGCCCCCTCACCCCAAACCAGACACCCTCTTACAGGGCCCCAAAAACTCCTTCACAGTCAAACGCACATTCTCATGTCAGAGCCGCAACATTATATATGCCATCCACTGCCAGCTGTGTGGCAAGATCTACATAGGGAAACGTCACGCACACTTGAAACACGCATCGCTGAACACCTGGCTGATATCCGCCACCACCGACCCAAACCGTTCGCCTACACTTCAACACACACCAACACAACATCGACCATGTCAAAGTTATGGCACTCTGGCAGTCACAGAGTGGACAGCTTTGAACGCACAACTCAAGAATCCCAATCTCATTTCCAAACTGGGCACACTACACCCAAGGCATCAATATCCAACAATAACCAAAACACACATACCCACCTCTTCCACATCAGTTGGCAATATCCCCTACCAACACACACACATACACACACACATACACACACACTTACATACACCACCACCACATCCCTTCACTCACTTCATACAGTAGTTACAGCAACCTCCATCTATCTAATCTTAATTTTGTTTTGATCCTTCCCCTTAAATCCCCCCCCCCCCCCACACACACACACACCTTTCTTCTCCTTTTTTTTTTTTTTTTTTTTTATCTATCCACCATTACCACAACCATCACAAAGATATCATACCATCCTAATAAACTAGACACACAACCCTATCATATCACACACACACACCTCAGCCCCTGACGCAACCCCCCCCCCCCTCTGTTTCCTCTCCATAATCCCCCTGGCCTCATGTCATTTCCGCCTTCATGGACATTAACGGATGAGTCATTTTTCATTCTCTTTTTTTGTTTTTCGTAGTTTGTACTGTCCCACATGTTAAATGTGATTTATTTTTTCGCCTGATGAAGACCCAAGTGGTTGAAATGCATCGTGTCTTGTCTTGTGCTTTGTTTGTCATTGTCATTGGCGGTAAGTTCTAAAAACTCTATTCCTAATCATATTAATTTTGATCATATTAAATTTAATCGCAATTAAAAAAATGAGCGAGAAGACCCGCAGGACAGTCCACAGGAGCAGAATGTATCACAAGTAAACCCACAAGTGAGTGCTCCACAAGTGAATGCGCCCCAGAGCATCCTACAAGTGAGTAGTGTTACTAAGTCTAAAAGTCCTGGACGTGTTGAGGCTGGGCGTAAACTAGCTGAATGGAACAGACTGCAAAAAGCAAACCAATCAGCAAAACAAAAATTGTTAGATAGTAATACAACATCGCCGCCAGCACCGCCATCGCAATTAACAACAACACAATCACAATCAAACGATAAGATGTATTATTATGTATTTGCTGTTGTTGTTGTTGGTGGGGGGTTTTTAGCATACAAATGTCTAAAGCCATACTTAGCAGCAAAGTCACAAACCCCACAAACCCAGTAAAAGAAGAAGAGCCAGCTTCTGCAAAAAAAGTGCAACCTCCTGTTGTAGACCCATTTTCTATGGAATAGTTTTTAAGAACTAGATAAAGTACAAGTTAAGAACTAGATAAGTACAAGTTAAGTTAGTTATAGAAAGTACTTTTTAAGTTAAGTGCAAGTAAATTACAAGTAAAGTACAAAAAAATAAGTTCTTGTTTTAAGTACTAGTTAAGTTCTTAAGTAAGTACTAGTTAAGTTCTTGTTATGTTCTTAAGTAAGTTCTTGTTAGGTTCTTAAGTTAAGTACAAACCAAGTCGGTCAAGGTAATCTTTTAAAGTTCTCCAATGCCCTACAGCATATGAAAACTCAGGATTGACGTAAGTTCTCTTGTTATTGTTAGAGACTAGTGATTTTTTGTTAACAGCAGTTGTGTTTACTTGATGAAGAGTAGAGCGCAGATTAACATTTGTGTGATAAAATACTTTGTTCTCAAAGAGAGCTTGCTTGTAGTTATCGTGAGTTATATTTTTTTTTGACAACTTCTTTACTTATACCTTTAGCTTTTTTCATTACAGAAGTCTGGCTAGCAACGCTATACATCTTTGACCACAAACCAACATATTCTTGTATAACTGTCCCATTAAGTTCATCCTTCATCTTTCCAATCACTTTCTTGTTTACAGTTGAATGTAAAGGTGAATCTTTTGGATAGTCGCATGTGTCGTACCATCCATCAGTTCCTTTAGCTACCTCAGTTTCTAAGTCTTTGTAAAAGTCTTCAGTTGGGACGTCTAGAATAAAACTATCAGTGTCTGTGTAAAGGACTCTTGCTTCTGGGTACAGTGGTTTAAAGTAGTCGTACAGAAATTCTAGCATCAATAACTTTGACAACTCTAATACAGTAAAGCCAATAAACCCCGGCTTGTCCAACTTAACATCCTTTTTCTTCATCATAATGCCAACCAGGCTGTCGTTAAATCTTCTGAAGTCTTGATAGTTAGGTTTAGAGGCAAACTTAATTGCTTGGTTTTCTTTTGTAACTAATTTCACATCTTTACGTTTGTGTGGATTTTCCATAGTTTTGCCAAAACAGCTGTTGTTCATCAGTTTAAAGAAGTCTTTTTCTGAAGCGTCAGTGGCTTGGGTTCTAAGATCAGTATTCTTCTTGATGTATGGCCTCATAAAGGGCTCTTGGTCAAAGCAATGATTCTATGAACAGCAGTCAGTTTCAGTCCGTGTCTTAGGTAAAACTGTAACAACCTGTAATGACAAACATACTTAGTTTTGTGGCGAAGATTGGGAACAAGTTTAGGAGGTTCTGTGGGGGCCATCTTTAAGCTTTCTGCGGCCAGAGGATAATCGTTGTGGAGGTCATGCAGTTCATAAGGATATTCTAAGTCTACTTCTAGAATAAAACCATACTGCTGATCTGACGTTAAACTGCCCAACCACTTTAATGCCCTTGAATATTATTTGTACCATGGCCTGTGTACATCCTGAAGTTACGTAATGGAAGCGGCTGGCTCATGGCCCACCCATACAGATTATTAGCGTCTAAGTACATTAAATAGTTGGATGGTTTAGTAGGATCATAGTTGTCTAAATATTTGTTGTTAGCTTTGCAGTACGGATGTGAGGCCATGCTAATACCTCCCCTTAGACCGTCTTCAATCATCTGAAGTGTGGGTAGATCAGATATTAAGTCAATCTTGATGTTTGTAGACTTTAAGAATGCATCCCAAGAAAGACCAGGCGCAGAGATGTAATGTGATGAGTCTAGACAGTAATGTTTCATGCATGTAGATCTGTAATTCTAAAAAACGTCTGCCAATAAACACACGTCAGCCATTAGATAGTAATCATGATAGTCGCCCATTGTTTGACAGTGTAATTCTATCCAGGCTTTCTGAGCGTATTCATAGTCAGAGTCAGTTATGTCTTTGCCTCTAAGGCTAGAAAAGAAAGCGCCTTTAGGAGGAAGTGAGTCTTCATCAAAACCTGTCCCACGAGTTCATGTATTCATAAGGATAGACGCTTTACGCACACAAAGACGGATCAAAGTATTTTTTAGTGATTGGAAAGTCTTGTAGCGATCCGCTAGTTTATCTAAACTCCCATCAGATGTTGGGTTGAGTCATAAAAGGATAAACAGTCAAGAGTAAAAAGTCATGTACTTTTCTGAAGATTGTGCAATGCAGGTAACCTCTATATTCAGAAGTCACTGCTTGCATGATGAAATGAGAATCGGAGCTCGTAGGTTATGAAAGAAGATAGGCAGTTTCCATTTTTTGGGGTCGACCTTAAGTTGAAGATTACAATTGTTGTGCGCAGCCCCTCTGAACTTTCCAGTAATGTGATCGTGGTCTCTTACTGTCACGTCTTTACTGTTAGTGTTAGCTCTAAGCCGCAAATCCAGCAGTGTGTAGATGAGTCATAGCGGTCTTGGTCTTCAGGAGTCATAACAATGTCTGAAAGATTTAGTTGGTTGGATAACTGATTGCAAAGTTGTTTCATCTGCTCTAAAAATTTACTAGCTGCATTGGGGCCTCTGTAAATCTCAGGTGTTGTGTGTGCCCATCTGACCTGACAACAATAAACGCATAAGAACAGATCTGATGGTGGGTTAATAAGGATGTTTTTTGTTCTTGCTGTTGGGGGCCTAGTACTGCGGTAAGATTGATTCAAAATCAGCATAAACCACGTATGGGCTCATTTGCATTTTGTGTAAATTTTTAAAACTAACTTTAGACCCTGGTTTAGGTGTGAGGAGTTTGGTTTCACAGTCTACAAAACTTTTACAATGTTTCTTATGACTGGCAGCTGCTTTCTATAGTTTCGATTCTAACTAAACATCTTCTACAAACTCTTGTTTAGCATGATCCTTTGATGTAAAAACCATAAGTCTGCTTATTGTTCTGATTAATACAATAATGACTTTTTGTCCTATCTTCAAACAGTATCAAGTCTACATGTTTGTTAAGCGGTTCGCCTAAAGTAGGGGCATTGGGAGAATCCTTAGAGGCACTAGATTGTCTACTACAGACCAGTATATACGTTTACAGTGATTGGTTTGTTTTGCTCTTCAAATGAGATATACTGTTTATACTCACTGGAAAGGTTATGTTATCAAAGTTCAGCTCTTGCTTATATTGTTCATAATTAGATACTCTTTCTGCGTTGTTTATAGCAGGGTGTAAATGTTCTAAAACGCACCACATAAAACACATGTTGTCAGAATATTTTATGTTTAAGACTGCTCGTTTTAAAACTAACTCTTTTGGGAGAGGAAGGTGAGAATTGCCAACTATAGGATAGAACTTTGTCTTAATCTGATTTTCAATGACTGTCCCTTCAGACCATCCAGAACCCCTTAACTTAGCCTCTCACTTGCATGGTTAAATGTGTAAGCATGTAATCAGCCCAGTCAGAATTAAATTCGCGATAGTTAAAACTTCTTTCTGTTTAGTTGAAACCCCGACTTCTATGTTACTATCATCAGGCGTTTATATAATCAATCAGAACGGCCAACTACACTTTTACTGGCGGCTCCATCTGAAGAGACTCTGGGATTTTACTGATAGCATGTGCTACGCTTTCCTGAATGTTCGAGGGGTTAATGATGTCCATGTCTACTTCGCTAAACATATTGCTTAATTGTTTGTCACTACCTTTCACAGTGCGCTGCCTGGCAGTTTTTCAACTCAGACACGCTTGTGAGGGCTCATTTTTAACTCAAATTTACGTAAATAAAAAATAATGTATATAAAAGTAAGTAAAAACGCGCTTTTTATTCTTCCCCAAGCGTTGCAACACTTCAAGACACGTTAACCTTACAATAACACCCAAAATTTTAGCTTTTTCTGAATCTACACAATGTTCATCGTTTGATTGCTTCATTAAATAGTTCTGATCTTTTTTTTTTT
>CM031606.1:80823055-80845555 GCA_018398815.1 Conus ventricosus
GTGGTGTGGAGGGGGTAGTAAGTTGTGTGTGTTTGTGTGAGTTTATGAGAGAGAGACTGACAGTCGACAGACAGAGACTGAGCTCTCAGTATTTTCCCTATCTTTAAATTGTATGAACATCACAGATTCAGTGACCGAAACACACACAAACAAATTAACCCCAAAATAGGCAAATTATTAAGATTTTATTGCTGGTCACAAAAACACATCCACCCTTGCAATCACAACAATTAAAATGGAAAAAAGTACTTTATTCAATTACGCTGCCTTTATACTGACTAAAATATGTCTGCCCAATTCTTGCTCACCTTGTCACTGTAATAACATCGTAACTCAAAAGGTGCTTAGAGAGCAAACTTCCATCACCGCCAACAGTCCTCTTCACATTTACTTCTTTTAAAATGTTAAAAATTTCCCCTCTCTAACATCCAAAAAAATGAAAAAATGTACCTGGACACGTTATTTCATCTGGTTCTGCCCCAAAAATTTTAAATTAGGTTCATCCCTAGACCACATTATGCTCTTTTCAAGGGACTTACCTTACCTTTGCCTTTACATTGTGAGTCATGATTGATTGTCAAATCCGCTACTTCAGAGGCCACACCGGTTCATTCCAAAATGGCAGATTTGGAGAAAATGCCCACTTGAATTTTTTTAAACAAATGGCAAAAGTCACACGATTTTACTTCTATAGTCACATAACTCACAATGGTTAAAGGGTTCAAGTTTGTATGTTTTAATTTCTGTTAGAAAGAAATCAAATAGTATTCAACAGAAAACAAAAAACACACATTTACAAAAAATGTCATTCCTTGCTTGAAAACTGCCTCGCAGGGCTCTTCATAATTTGGAGGCAAACCAGACTTCAGTGGGTAAGCGTGTAGCGCGCTCTTTATCTGACCGTCCTAAGCCTCTCCCCTCCCACATGGCAGAGCAGGCCATAAATCAGTGTAAATGGGGAAGGCAGGACGTTTTTTCTCTCCTGCTGCCAGTATCTTTCACAGCAGGGAAGAGTATCGGGCCAAGTGTACAGAGGTAGCCTACCCTCCTTCCTTTCCTTAACATATCCTCTTTCTCGCACATTTGGTTAAAGCCGGGTGTTCCGCTGTTGCTCCAAAAACCATAGGTAATCTTGCTTTGTGCCACAAGTGTTTTTTCGCTTTATCTCTGCTATTATGAAAACATCACATCACCAGGTTTGGGAGCTCTTGATAAGACCATGAAAAGACACACAATGCACCAAAAAACCCAAAACCAAAATTTTGGAGGTAATTGGTGGGGCCCTCTAATGTCCCCCGAAATGATAAACTGGGTCAATTTTGAAGCTACCTCCACAAAATTGTATTATGATTATTATTATTATTAATCATTACCATGAATACTTATATAGCGCCTTCCTTGGCTAGAGACCAAGCTCTAAAGCGCTTACAACCCACACTCATTTTACACAACAGGCTGCCTACCTTTGGGTAGTGCCGACTTAGAGCTGCCAGCTGGCGCTCATTCAGTCGTTTCCTGTGTCATCCAGTCAAATTTTTTTTTTTTTTTTTTTTTTTTTGCTGTCCCAACCTCTGCGCCACATCAGAGGCATTTGTACCCACGCCGCTCATTAGACACCCCGTCCACAGCCACGCCCGGTTGCCCCGCCGCAGCCCGGCACCAGCAACCCACAGGGAGCAGTCAATGTCAAGTCGTTAAGAGGCAACCCACCGGATGAGACACTGCACTGCTGCCGAGTCACTTCGGTGGTGTTCAGTGGCGCCTGTTCTGATCTAACATACGCAGGGACACCACCTACTAAGCCCCCTACTGACGACAATAATTGCTTAGTCGGGGAGCCGGCGTGAGTGAGCTCTCCCTCCGGAGGGCGCCCCACGCCCGTCCACCGACAGACCCCATGGACTCGCCAATACCGGTGACCCCGATGGAACCAAACCAAAGCCACAGACTTTGGAGAGGACATGAAATTTGAGGTCCCATGAGAGCAGGGCAATGAAGGGCCACAAAATTTGAAAGGACATTTTTTTTAATGCTGATCAATGGAATGAGGATGATAAATGATCTACAAATTTCCATTTCGGTCCGAGACTATATGACGGGCTGTACTCTATGCTCCTTTCATAAAATATCCGGCGTCAACAGGCCGAGAGATCAAAGCACCTGCCAGTGTTGGTCAGAAATTGAGCAACACTCCTCAGAACGCATCCTTTAAGTGGATGAAACTGGACTGTGTGGTCCCCAGTCTTCCCAAACTGAGTCCGCACCAAACTAACCTGGGTAGGAGCCGGTCAGGGCAAAAACCCCATGACTTTTGATGGGATTCGAACCCAACGACCTCCCCCGGGAGTACGGCGACGTTTAACCACTTCGCCACGGCGCTGGTCATCCAGTCAAATTTTTTCAAATACATCACTAAATTACCTAGTTCCTTCATTCTTTCCATTTATCAAGCAGGGTGCTGAATGTGAATGTGTCATCCATCCCAAACGGCCAAATGGCTTTCTCTTCCCGAAAGTTGGTGATGGGATTTTACATGTGTGCAGATATTATGTTGCATTTCACACACGAACTGGTTTTGTCCATTCGAAGGGACTTTGTTAATTATGCCAGGCCCATTCTGTACAAAAAACTGTTTTTGTGGACAAATTTTGCTGACAAAGGGGAAATAAAAACAAAAAGAAGGAGGCGTACCCCTTAGTACTTGTAGGGTCCCTGGAGACAAGGTGTGTAAAGATGGGTGTGACAAATGATGTACAAGCCAAGGCTTTCCCTCCTATACAAGAAATCTGTCCTGGAACCACGATGTACATTTGCACACATTTTAAGAAGGTTAAATCCATTCATAGTTTTGTGAAATCTTGTAGACCACGAAGCAATCAAACGATGCAAATGAAAACACAGCCTCGTTGGTGCAGGTGACAGGCAGCAGGGGGTATCGTTTGGGTTGGACATTGGACCAAGTTGACAGTATGGTCAACATGATTTGATACAGAATCATCAAAAATCCCATTCTTCTTACCTTCTATGATTTCTTTTCTTCACATGATTTTCTATAAGTGTGTGTACAAATCTTCCAATTTTAGTAAAAGCGAAGGGGGGTGGGGTGGGGGGGAGAGATTTGTTACTTCCACAAACTAAAATTTGTTTTGTGTGTTAATTTTAAAAAAAGAAAGTGGGGGGGGGGGGGGGGGGGGGGGGGGTTGGGGGGGAGGGGGTGAAGAGTTTTTCTTCACAAATTTTTTCATACTTGGTTCAATGGCATACTTTGGCAAAAATTAATCTTTCTAGCTGTTTTGTTTTTGTTTTGGTTTGGGTGTGTTTTTGGTGGGGGGGGGGGGGGGGGGGGGGTATTGTCCACACTGTTGCTCTTACATGCTCACTGTTGTTCTTACATACCCTGTTGTTTTAATACCCATGTTTTTCTTACATACTCTCATGTTGGGAGGAAAAGATACAGCAGAAGTGACTTCTGTGCAAAGTTTGCTGGAGTTGTTTCCTTTGGTAAAGCACCCAAATGACACACCAAGGCAACACCTTGGGTTACAATCCCAAGCGTATTGTGATCAAGAACTTTGTGTCTAGATTCTTTTTTTCCAACATCATTTAAAAGTTTGTCATATCCACATATTTTCACAAACGCATGTACAAAATACATCAAAACTGTATGGATATGCAGGTCTAAGATCTAGCTTACCTCAATAATTCTTGTCCTTTTTTTCAAACTGTAGAATCTTTTGGGTTTCAGTTGCGGAAACAGGATAGCCTGAACAGGCTCTTTGAGGATGCATGAACTTGTAAGGAGTAAACGTTAACCATACAAAGTTCTTCTGTCTAATAAAACGTAACCATATAATTTTCTTTGTGTAATAAATTACTTGTGGCTGGTTGACAAATCCTGTGACCGAAATCAATTTGTGTTGGGTTGACCAAAACTTTGCATCCTCAATTTGTTAAGTAAACCTTTCCACAGTATGGTCATAACTTCAATTTCCCACAATATTTGGTAATAAGCAAGTGAAACTCTGGACAAACTGTTCATTAAAATTGATTTCATATCAAAGGGCTGCCAAATCCCAAACGCTTCTACATTTTGTGTTAAATTGCTATGAAAAACCAACAACCAAAAAAACAAAGACACAAATAAACAACGCTTCATGGGCTTGTACACGTAGCCATGAGACCCTCTTCTTAAATTCTCTCACCTTAGTTATTATTTCATTTATCCATCAGCTTAAAATCATGGGCAGTGTGGTCTCAAACTTACTGGATTTTGGTGTAGTGTATATGGACTACCCACAAGCAGTGATGCCTCCTTGATGAAACTGAAACTGAAACTCATGGGCTTAGCAGCAGCTTAAACAGCACCAAGACAATGCAGATGTTTAAATTGTTAACTTTGTCATCAAAAATAACTAAATTCAAAAAACAGAGAGCAAATTTGTCATCTTCATAATCAATTTTGTTGTCAATAATTTTTTTCTTTTTCAGGTCAAGTCAAACCCAAGCAATTACTAGCAGAATTTCCGTCTTCTTGTGTTGCCATTATGTGTGAAACAAAGAGTGCTTGAAACTGCTGTTGACCCTGACTTGTGATACTGGATACGAGAGCCACGCTTCAATGTGCAATACTGCACTTAAAATGTCAAAACGCTACACTTAAAATGTCAAATTGCTACACTTAAAATGTCAGAATGCTAAAACTTAAAATGTCAGAATGCTATACTTTGTACTGTTGTGGACCTTGGCCAGCTCTGCATCCAGTTCAAAGCAGTTCCAAGCTCAGCAGGCCTGACGATCCATCGCAGTCAAACCTCAGCAAGCGCATTTGCAGAATGTGTTCTCTCTCTCAGTCTGTGTAACTCTTTTAATCTCTGAAAATTGGGGTCCTTTGTCTGGCTGACAGAAGTTTTGCGAGAGAAACTGTGCTTGCTCCTCTCAGCAGTCACACTTGTCAAGAGTCAAAAAATTGGTACAAAAGTGATTAGTTGAGTGAGACTCTCACCAAGAGTGACCTGGGCATGAGAGGCTGCTCCAATGATAAAGCCCTTCCCATTAAGACCCTAAGGATTCCTGGAGAGTGTCTTCGACAATCTCGTTGTCTTAGTTGACTTCAAAGGAAGGCCAATTCCCTCCTGTACAGAACTTTTTTCCCAACAACGCTTGCAGCTGTTTCCACACTGTGTTGTTATGCTGTCATAGCTTCAACACTTGCGACAGGCAAACTGTGTGGGACTGAAATCTTTCTTTAAAGTTTGAAAAACAGGGAGACTGCAAGCAGAGTCAAAGGGATGCGACAAATATCAAGTTATTAAGTCACACTGCCTTTGGTTGCCTTGTAACTTCACTTCATTCTTTTCTCTCTTTCAGACTGCGATCGGTTTTTTGGTGTAAACATATTGCAGTACAGAGACGGGGCTAAGAAAACCTGCTGGTACTAAAGCACTGACAGTATATTGTTTCCTGTCAACGGATCACCTAGGACTGAAGAAAAATGCTGGCAGGGGAAACAAAGAACAGGCAACATCTTTCAAATCACATCTGAAGTTCAAGACAACAGCAGAGCACTATGATCATGTTACCGCAATGTCCATCTCCCTCTTTTCTAAACAACATATCACTGTGCTCTGTCCACACCCTGTCATCACACCCTGAAAAAAAGGGTTTGATAGACTGTTGCCCTTTGAGGGGGGACAGCAACCTCCGCCGGCACTTCTGCCCGTTTGGGCATCGTTTGCCAGGCGGCTGCTGACTGCGGGCTGGACAAAGCCCTTTGTCTCCCCACTCTCCTTTGTCTCTCCATTCTTCTTTGCAGCCAGCCTCAGTGGTGCGTCAGATGATGCTGGAGTTCGGCTGCCACTGGCAGTTTTTCCTGCCTTCTTGCTGGCAATTGTCAGCTGCCTGAAGATTCTCTTTCCCCTGGATGTCACGTTTCTGGTCTGCTACGGGGGATCTGGATTCTGCAGGAGCACAATGGTCTTGCTGTCATAGAAAAAAAAAAGAAAAAATACACTGTGTTTTTGTTACTCTTCTGAGACTGGGCATCACATACAGAAAGACTGGGGGGAGGGGGATATATCGCACCGAAATTGCAAGTCTGTACAAGAAAATGAGGAAAGGGTACTGAATGGGCCCAGGAATATTTAAACAAATGGTCTGAACACATGGTGAGTGACCACACAACAAAAGGTCGTGCTGGAAGAACATGTCTGACTGAAAAGTAAAAGGGCAATGATTCGACTTTTCTTGACTGGCAGTTTTCCAGGTCACGACAAAGACTGCTTGTTAATTCTTACTACTTTTCTGTCTAAGAGGGCATGAATTGCACACTTAACGTACACCCATCAGTGATGTTTCTAGTTATGGTACATGTAATAAAGATGATGGGGGTACATGACATGAAAAGATTTCTGATCTGACTTCTAGCCTGGGGGCAATTGTCTTGTTTGTTTTAATAATTAAATGGCTCATAAACAGAAAATGAATTTGAAACTAAATTTTTAAACATTTGTTTTTCTTTTTATCTTTGTCTCTTTCACTCTTATTTATACGTGTGTGTCAGCTATGCAATTCTTGAAGTCTGTACATTCATGATCCGTTTCTTAGTCAACGATCATTCCACTGCTACGAACTGGTTGAGGCCATGCATCTGTTTGTCAGAAGCAAAACCTTTTGGAAAAAAAAAAAAAAAAAAAAAGACGGAAAAAAGGAATGATTTCTTTGAATAGGAAAATTATACAGCTTTTGCTTGGAAGTATGAAAACTCCAACTGCTCATAATGTGGATCAGTGATGAGCCAAGACTTCTAGGGCAATATAAAAACATCAGCAATTCTTCAGTTGTCAGCCTGTGATTGGTTCTTGCTGCAGAGTATCTGTGTCTCAACTGAATGATTTTAGTGATATCTTCCACTGTGAGACTGTGGGCTGTGCCCACTCATAATAAGTGAAATCACACGTTGACATTGTGACTGTTGTCACTCTTACTAATAAAATGAACATCCTGTGACATTGTGACTGTTGTCACTCTTACTAATAAAATGAACATCATCATGTGACTTTGTGATTGTTGTTTATTTTTGCTGATAATTTATGTAAAGCACCACTCTGACTACTGTATATGACTGTTGTAACTGAAAAATGGAATTTTGTGCAGAAACCTGAATGTTCCACCCCGTACTGGAAAACTGAAGCATGAAGTTGTACCTTAACAAACAACGAGGAAGTTGTCTTTCATGTCATCCAGAACCTTTCCCCTTTCTCACAGATGACCTCGAGTCATTGTTTTGATGCTACAGGCAAAACAGTTTAAAGACCTTTGACACAAGGATCAACGCAAGGTCTGCAAAATAATGCGTAATTGCAGCATAAGTACAGGTTGCTGCCCTACCTGGCAGACGATGACGTATACACGACGTTGGCGCACGCTGGATGGGGTGGGCACTGTCATCTGGCATCAGTTTGTACTCTGCAATCCGAGGCAAGGACTTTCTTTTAAACCCGATTCAAATGTTTTACCCTCAGCCACTCACTCTAGCTGTTTTCATCAACCCTAAGGCCCGTTCTTCTGCAACCCACAATCCTCGGAACGTCAGTTTCGGGTCACCTGAGCAGCCCACTGAAGAAGATGCTGTTCTATACTGAATCTCTTTGATGGGTAAGCTGGCAGGATCAGGCTAAACCTCCCACTGACAATAAGAACTAGACTCCTTTGATAACTATGAACTGAACCTCAGTTTACAACAATAACCCGCTTAGTTTTGAAACCTGACGTAGCAAGACTTTGCACCATAAATGTCGTATTAGCAAACTTGATATAATACACTAAAAACTGTGTTTAAAGTTCTCTTTGAGGTTTTCGATAATGGTCAGCTTATGCAGAATATGAAATGTTGATAATGGTATAAATAAAACATCGATTCGCTCCCGATTTACACGAAATCGATCCGGAAAGTGGGGATTTCACCTGTAATCAAGAAAACGGGAGGTAATCAACTAATCTTGGCATGGCTTACTGCCCTTTGGGTTGAAGTCACATGATGGACAGCGACGGCGACCCGAAAGCGATTAGATGGTTCTTTGGGATCTCGTCGGTATTTATTTTTCATGAAAAGCGTGTTGATTGCGACAGCCAATGTGACTCTGGGATGTTTCTGCAAGGCCTGTACCTTATCAAGTTTGAACGTAAGTTCTTTTTACCACGTCGTTCAGTCGCTGGAACCCCGAACACAGCATTTCCGAAGGCGTGGGACTTTACCAGTCTCGAGGAGGCTACCGACTGACTTCTTGATGCGACCCCCGTGGACGGGAGCGGAGATTCTCCTTCCTCAAGCCTTAACGTGTTCATTCATTTAACAAGTGTGATCTGTCCATAGATAAGGAAAAGATAAACGTGCGACTATCGTACTCATCTTACGAGCTTACCACTCGGCTTCAAAGTTAGCGCACTGCGAGAAGTTTTGACCACTCGAACGCGTTCGGCAATTGTCGGAATAGTCGTTTCTGTCAGCCCGGAACTTTACGTGGTAGAAAGACTTTAGCTGCCCGGCATGGTTGCACGACGAAACCACTTCTTTCGAGTTCTGGATCCGATGGAAATGTGTGCAAAGAATATCCGTCTCCTGCTGAGCTGCTGCACTCGCCACTTACAGCACAAATATCTGCCACCCCTCGTGACTTTTTAGGCTGTAGGGGTTCGCAACTCGTGTTGGATTAACTTGGCGTTGGCTTGTTGTGCAGGTCGCGGTGACCCGGCCAGTCCATCAAGTGAAAGTCACGGTTTTCGGTCTACCGCGCGGGGTTTGAACAGGTGTGCAAAAGTCGTTTTTTATCTATTAAAAATTTTTTCGGGGATTTTATTTAAAAATGAAAAACCATACCGTAGTTATATGAACATGAAGACCTGTTTTTAACAAATTATCAAAAATCTTAAAGTAGACCCTTTAACTATGACATCATTAAAGCATAATGAGCTAACAAAATATTCTGACAAGTGGGATTATCATAAATACATACCCTAAAGTTCGGTCATTGAGCGCACCTGTATATAAGCGCACCCACCCAAATTTTTTTTCAATCTGAACTTTTTTCACAAATAAGCCGCACCGGTTTATAAGCCCCAGATATATACAACACAGTCCGATGTGCCGCAGGCGGCAGCTGGCCGAGCGTTGAGTTTAAAATAGTGTCGAAATCATCACATACAATGTGTTCACTGCATTCATTGGCGTTTAAATGGTCAGAATACAAGAGCATGTTTCCAGCTTTTCTTCAGTCTTTTTTTTTTTTTTTTTAGTACGATGTGTTTTAAATCAATTAGAATCAAAGTTTTTATGAGGCTTCTTACAAGTGTTGTCTTTCCAACATCATTGCTAAAAAAATACCAAAAAAAACAAAAGCATTAACGATGCGCTAGAAAGGCAGTTCTCTCCTGCATTCATTGGTGTATCAAGCTTTAAACGATTGGTTGAGTACTCAAAAACGCAAACCAATCAAAGTGAAGGTATCAAATGCAAACCTTCACTCCTGTCCACGATTTCAAAAAATGGCGGATCGAAGTCAAGGTTCTGACAATGACCGAGTTGAATGCGCTAATCGTTTTTGAATTGCAAGACGCACTTGGAAAGATAACGCATATAATAACAAACCAGAACATTAATTAAACGATTCGATTGTTTTATTTCGCTTAATACTGTGCCAGTGCTTAGTTATTTTGTTCGTAATTCAGCTATGTTAGTCAAGATTAAACAGGTCGGAAACGGCCAACACATTGCGCCGTTCGAAGCAATCGTATTTTGTAGAAGACAAACTGATGAAAAAAGATATCAGTAATGGGCTTTACTTATGTCGATTCCTGTATTTCTGAACGGGTTACTGATTCCATTACACGATTACACAGAAAATCGTTTGTTAAAAGCATAATAAAAATTCATGAACAGTAAACATGATATGGTGAGTTACAGAGAAGCTAAGAATAGACGAGGGTTGGGGATGCTTCTGAAAACGGAAAAATCCACAAATAAGCCGCCATCGATGTTTAAGCCGCAGGGTTTTTAAAACTGGGGAAAAAAGCGTGGCTTATAGTCCGAACTTTACGGTACCTATAGAAGAATCTTGACTTTACCATAGATACATGTCTCTCTACATGTACACATATGATGTTTCCCCCATGTTCATGACACTAATATCAAAATGTGCCTATTGTGGGTAAAATACATTTAAAAAGAAAACATATGTATGGAAGTAACATGTTTTAAGAAAAGAGTGCTTGTGTAAAATAATACTACAAGCAATATCACATGATGATGAAAGTATTTATTATTATATCTTACTTTATTCCAAGACAGAAAAAATTTCTCCGTTGGGAAACCTTAAATAAACCTTTTTTAAATAAAATATCAAAAATTTGGTAAACGCAATATAGTCAACAAACCCTTTGTCTTCTTTTTTGGAAGGATGAAACTTAAAAGAAGAAAAAAAAAAAGAAAAAAAGCGGTGAAAATCAGCATTTAAAAAGAAAGTTTTACAAACTAAAGTATTCTAACAAGATGCTTACTTGTCCAAACAAGAACCTCATTTCTACTTGTCTTGGAACATAGAAATATTATTAGGATTTCTCACGAAATCAAACTGACATTGTTAATCATATCTGAATGTGAGCAGACAAGAAATGTCCTTTTCCTAAACTCCAGTATTACAGTTTTGATTAGGGTCTTAACTGAAGGGTTTCACTGTACAATACATGCCATCACTTCTAGATGGAAATCCCGTCTCAGTTACCACTGTCTTTTTTCTCTTCCTCTGAGCCACTTCCTTCTTCTCCCCTTTGTTCTGGCAGGGAGGCCACACTGCCGAGAGCTGGGGGACCTGTCCAGACAGCATTAAATCCCCTGATTAGTGGATGGCATTGGCCCCATCAAGCAAACATCAGCACAAACCAAGACATACAAACTCCCAAAAGAGCACCCTTTTTCACTCCTGAGAAAACTCTCACGCAAAATATAAATACTACTCATATCCAACATTATTTTCACATTTTTCACGAAAAAAAAAAACAGAAAGAAAAAAAAAAGAAGAAAAGAACACAAAAATCACAGCAGACATTATGAATATGTTCACATCAAACACAATTGGCGCCAAAAGAACATTCACAGCATAAATCATCATTTATATCTAACATTCTGCAGATAAAATATGAAAAATTTTAAAACTTTAACAGTGCGCTTTAATCTTTGAGAATTGTGTACAATTGTACACCGTAAAAATAAACTGCTTACAATCACAGCACAAAATTTTCATTTTATACTAACATACTCCAGAAAGATCAACATTCCATGGGCAGCTGTCCCAAAAACACAAAAGTTCATATTAAAACACCTTAAAGTGTAAATCCTGATCTTCAACAGCATATACACTCACCCATTTCCACTAACGCCCAAAATTTTCACAAACACGATCACTCGAACTCGCAGAATAAACATCAGCAAACACAATCATTCACAACAATAACTCAACCACTGCAAACACAGAACATCATTTACAACGGACATTATCCAAGTAAATCACAATCAATCAAAGAAGACAATCATTGCTAGCTACCAAAGGTATCCATTCCCAGCATACACGGACAGCTGGTCACAATGCATCGACACAAACATATACAGACAAACTATCCAACAAGACACTAAATTTTTCCTATTGACATGTGCTGTGCAAGGCTGCTGCTCTCTGTATGCTGCAAAAGCCCAAGCTTTGTACAGCAAGCTCGATTTATTTTCACAAAAGCTGAAACCACAGTGAGTTCTTGGAACACCCTAAGCTGAAAGTAAGAAAAAGTTGATGATTAGCTCTTCAGAACAACCTCACTCATGTGCGGGAATGTGTTCATAGTTTTGCATGCCAAGGCCTTCTTTGAGAGAAAAAAAAACCACACACACACACACAGTCACACAGTTCTTACCTAATTGCTTTCTCTTTTTCTTTTGCGTAAAGTTCTGACCCCGTTTGTGCTTGAATATCACGCTAAACAGCCCCAAGCTAAACGCTACCACATTGTCAAAAAGATATCTCAGTGAGCTAGGATTCTGTCCCAAAACAGACACTGGGAAACACCATCATGGAATTCTCTGAAAAATAAGACAGCAGACTTCACTAGAAATACAGACTCGCCGAGGCCTCAGTCTCCCTCCATAGCAGCTCCTTTATTTTCAGTAATATAATGGATGCTCTCTGTAAGATGAACATAGCAGCATTTCCATACATGAATTCCTCAGATCTTTGTTTTCCTTGAACTAACCAAAATAGCATTTATGGTTAACAAAGAGACTCCTTGTCTGAATGTATACAAATGCTTATCTTTACAAAAATGAAGCCAAGTCACACTGGTTGATATTTTATGAAAGTGATCCAATCTGTTATGTTCCTGTCAGCAATTTTGAAAAGAAATTGAAAATTTAACAAAAAAAACAACAGTCTAAAAAAGAAATTGAAAACTTAACAAGAGCAACAGTCTACTAAGCATTTGACGGTGCGATGTTCAGCAAGCACACATTATCAGACATCTAGACATTTTGCAACCCGTCTTAGATGTTTAACAGTTTTTCAGTCAACAAATTCAATGTCTCCACCCCAAACCTCCTCCCCCTAACCACAACAGCTGTGAAATACAGCTCGCTAAACTCATCCTCAGAACAGTCTTTTTTTTTCATTCCTGTACTGTAACAGGTACTGTTGACTGTAAATTGCCGATGTCTTTCTTTTCGTAGTTTTAGAGCTAATGCCAGTAACCAGACCCATTTGTTTTCTTTTATGTCACTACTTCTGATTCAGGGACAGTTTTAATTGACACTATTTTCCTGTACAACTGAAAACACAACAGGAACAATTTTGGACTGTTTAACTGACGCTATTTTCCTGCACAAGCAAAAACGCTTCTGCCACCCACACCACACCCAGTGGGCAAGAACACGCCCAGGTGAATCCACACAATGTGAAACATAACTGTAGGTTTGCAGTCAGGAAGATCGTAGGTTTTGTCGTTTACTTGCCCTTAGTACCATAGTCTGGGGATGAAAAAACAAAAACAACAACAACAAAACAAACAGAAACTACTGTTGAATTGTACTAGCACTCCGCAGGTCTAGAAGTAATGGCCTTTTCAATCTCAGGTGTATTTTCTTGTGCCACAGACTAGCCTCACCCTCCAGCCCTCACCTGAACTGGGACAGGACACATGGAAAGCGGGACGGGGTGTGGGGACCAAAGGAAACATCATGGAGCCAGGTGTGGTGGGGGTGGAGGGACGCTCCCCACAGAGAGGCCGCATACTGATCCAAGTAGTGAAGCAGGACACGTCGCGGTCGACGGCTGGTCAGGCTACCGCCTTGACAAGCTGGCTGTCAGGACAAATGAAAGAGCAAAAACAAAAACAGTCTTATAAAGAATACAGAAGAAAAAAAAAAACGGGGAAAAAAAAAAAAAGGGGGGGGGGGGGTGAAACAATTTAAAAGACATGAAAGTAAGAAGAAAATGGAAAAAAAAAAATATTTTTCCAACTAAACATAGTTCTAAGATATACTTACCTGTCCAAACAAATGCCTTTTCTCCTACTACATGGAACATCAGGAATCCTCACCCCCCCCCCCCCCCCCCCCCCCCCCCCCATCATGTAGAGTGGGGAGCTCACTCTACCAATCTACAGGAATACATGAGTGGTCTCCCTTGAGTGACACGTAATCAAACTCGCTTCACTCCAAAACAAATCAGTTTTTTCCCTTTTTCCCAACTGCGGGGAGGAGGAATGGAGTTCTAGCTGTTTGGACGGGTAAGTATATCATAAAACTAGTTTCAGTTGGAAAAATCCTATTCTTCATACTTACCTGTCCAAACAGATGCCAGAATATCGAAAAGAGTGGAGGGATCTCACCTGGGAGCCAGAAGTTCAAACTCGTGCACAAGACTGCCCTCAAACTCATTCCAGAGCCCTCAAACTCATTCCAGAGCTCTGTGCCAGAACCAAGATGATTTTAAATAAAGACTCCTGAATGTTTAAGGATTGTCCCCGCTCTCCCTTATGCGATGAACAATCAAAGCAAAAATGAGACAGGATCAGGAAAAGGTGAAGACCCCTGAAATCAAACTCACACAGACAGGATCCCAACCAATGTCTGGTAGGTTCGTTAGGTTGTTCACACTGAGACACAAAACATAGCACAAAATTATTCAATCAATGTATGTTCACACTGACTTCAAGTCAATGCGGTGACCAGAGCCAAATCAATTTCCTGCCAAAAAGTTAAGTAAGTGGGCTTGTACATATCTGGACGCAAAACTTCATGAGGAAAATTTTAAGTAAGTCACAGCCAGGCAATGTCTGAACTAAATGTACAAGTCAAATGTAACAACATAAGGACTACAGAGCTATTCCTTTAAGGATGTGTCCCCAAAGTCAAATTTATCATAAAATTACTCATTGTTTGGATGAGAAAAAAGCACAGTAGACCTTTTGGCAAAGGTCATGTCCAAAACAAAATTATCATGAAACATATTCAAGGATGTGATGACAATAACGCACCCAAAAAACACAGTCACCTTCTAAACTGTACAGACATAGAAGCAACAAAGGCAGTTCTCCGACTGCTGTGATAGATTCATGTTTAAAAGCACAGAGCCATGTCCTGATGGATGTGCAATGTAAAGAGTTAAAAAGT
This sequence comes from Conus ventricosus, assembly GCA_018398815.1. NCBI lineage: Eukaryota > Metazoa > Mollusca > Gastropoda > Neogastropoda > Conidae > Conus > Conus ventricosus. The sequence goes on from CM031606.1 coordinate 80,837,760, forward strand.
AGCATAAAAGCAATAACCCACGGCTGCTATTATCTCTTTAAACCTCCTGGAAGTGCCCTCTCTCATTCATTTTATTTTAAAAGCCCAACTCAACCATTCTTCCTTTTTCGTTTGTTTTTGTATGTTTTTTAGACTAACCAGGCACTACTAAAGCTGCACACACAAGTGTCACTCTTGATGGCCTTCTTGCCAACTTATGGGGTCCCACTGGAGTAAGTCCTGAGACAGAGTGAGCTGATACACAGACATGGCTTTGAACAGTAACTGTGAACATCTCTCCTACGTCACAGCCCCAAGGCCCATGGTTACAATTGTCTCAGTGAACTTTTGGCAGGTTTCAAACTGAGGCGATCTGACTTTATACAAATGAAAAACTTGCTTTTCATGATAGTTCCTTTTGACTGTTTTCCTCTTTTTTTTTTTTTTGCTGTTGTCTTTTTGATAAAGAAAGAATGTCAGCTGACAGTCCACTCTTTGCACAGATAACAAAATTAGTCCAAACTGGCCAACCAAAACAAAGTGTAAGGAAAAAAGTGGCCAATGAAATGTACTGCGCATGAACTACTAACCTTTCACCCTCTCATGTCGTCATGATCAATGTGAACGTAATCGAAAGTTTTTTTTTTTTTGTTTTTCTTTCTACCTTTTAGTCTTTTTTCCTGTTGCTTTTATGCTTATTTGATACAAAAAAAAACCTCATTTGCATGTTCTCACTATTTTTACCATATCTGCACCTTATCAGGGCTGATCAGCAGATTGTCTCCCTCCAGCTGTTCTAACACACACTGCAGGTCTCGCTGAATCTCACCGCCCACCCGCTCTACCATCTCCCTCTTGTACCGCTGACTCTTGCAGCTAATCAGATTCTTTCTGATCACGCCCACCACACGTGCCACACTGGACCTGCCCACAACAACAAAGAATTCAGCGTAAATTTCTCTATTTCCAGCGAGCCTTTCAGGGACATGGACAATATGAATCAAAATGGAGCAACTAAACAACTGTGAATTAAAGTATGCACAACAATAATTATCTGTAAACTTACAGAAAATTACAAATGTGCATCCATCTTTCTAGAACATTCTTTTATGTTGTATTCTAACACTCACAAGCTATATCTACTATGTTGTATTCTAACACTCATAAGCTATATCTACTACCATTAATAAACCGACAACATTTCACACTTTTGTTTTGGTTTTGGTTTTCAGGTGATTTTCATTGTTGTTGTTTTTACTGTTAATGTTGTTGCTTTTGTTTTGTTTTCACCTTCCTTTTTTTCTTTTTTGTTGTTGCTAGTTTTAATTAGGGTCTTATCATTTTTGGGGTTTTTTTTAGTTTTTAAATCAGATAGAATATACAGTCAAGCACAATTTACCTAAAAATGGATTCATATGCAAAAATTTTGGTTGGCATGAATGGACTTATTGGTCCCACCTCTGTCATTTGGTTAACCCAAAATAGAAATTACCTGAATTTTGAATAGCCAGAAAAGAACATCTTCAGTTGCTTCAACAGGGGTTGTTTTATATATTGATACCACTTTTGTTCTAATCTCAACCAAATATGACTAGTATAGAGATACTGAAATATAACGCCAATGTCTGCATTATTCCATTATGTGTACTCAAAACAGTAATAATATAGTAACGACCAAAGATGCTGATGTACCAAGTAGAAGACTGGTGACCATTCACCTCAAGCACATCATATCACTTGTTGGTAGTGTTCCCCAACTAATGCTCTGAGATCGTCCAGTGTATTCACCATCATGAGCCAAGGACAGGTCACTGATAGCAACAATAGCTAGTAAAACTATTTCCAAGATGCTCATCCCACACGCTGCTACTCTCCATCTTCCAAGATTTTTACTCCTTTCGAACACAAGTTTGAACTGCCAAAAGCTTACAGAAATCTAAACAAATTTTTAAAAATTCTTTTTAAAGCTCCTCCGAAAAATGTAGACAAACGAATCATAAGACAATACTGTGATTCGTTTGTCAATGTTTTAAAAGTTAGTATAGTGTATGTTTTGCTTAAGACAAAAAGCTTCAAGCAAAGGAATAAAGCATTCCGTAAATGATTTGTGTCAACATTATAGCCATATATTTTACCACTGTACCATTATAACAAGCACGTGCATGTCCTTTACATGCATTGTGGTTTTATGTTTTCATACATGTTCGTCACTCTGAGTGTATTTTATACAACTGTGAAAAACATGATGAGAAACATTTAACAAAACATGAAATATCCACCTGACACATTGCGTGTCCTCCAGAAGCTGCTGCAGTTTATTCATGAGATCAAAGAGCAGGCCCAGCCCCTTGACATACTGCAGGAGTTGGTTGTCGGGGTTGGGAGCATAACCACTGCCCCTAGACGCAGCTTTAGCATCACTGACATGGCAGTCTGCGCACAACACACACATGGGTAATACAGATATTCACCAACATGCTCCCTCTCTCTCTCTCTCTCTCTCTCTCTCTCATACACACACACACACACACACACACACACACACACACACACACACACACACACACACATGCACATTCTGAAATTAATACTCATGGAGACAAGAAAAGCCTATCCATGAAAACTTTAGGGGAAATATCCCTTAAGAATTGTTTATTAATCTGAAACTGATTCATGAAGGAAACAAATGATGAAGATAAGAATAAAAGCCCCAAAAAAAGAAAGAGAGAAAGAAACTTACATAAAGAAACTACTACAAAAAAAACCCTCTTATCTGACACTGGAATGTCAATGCAGTGTTTGCTGCCAAACTAATAAAATGCCTATTGACAAGGGCTGTGAAGCAGATGAGTAACTTTCAGACAGCCAGCAACAATCAACTCAGGTCCATATGTGCTCTCCCTCCATGGTAAAGCTGCAAGGAACTGTAAGAAGTGTCCAGCTCAAATGGAAATGTGATGGCTCCAGAAAGCTAACTACCAATACTTTCAGACTCTCGTCTTCCTTATCACTTTTCTCCTCTCTCTCATAAAATTTGCGTTTCACAACTATGCCAAGTATTTAGTTGGTTTCTCGACAATTTGGTTGTTCATTTCTCAAACAAAGAATGCCAAAAGGTTCTTTGATTGATGCCAACAAATGAACACAAAAATAGAAACAAATAAATAACACCTGACAAACTTTAGAACTTGAAATATTTCACCAGGTAGGAAGCCATGCTGTTTTTTTTTGGACCAGGTAAGAAACTGAGTATGTCTAACATGGTACAGAGGGCTATTACTTGGTGTGGCCTACGCAGATTAAAGGTGAATGTCTTACCTGTTCAGGACCATCTTCTGCTGTGGACCATGTAAGAGTCTGACCATGTCTAGGAGGGAACAGAGGGTCATGATTGGGTATGGCCAAGATAACCGAGGAAGCTCTTACCTGCAGAAGGCCATGCTTTCGCTATGGACCAGGTAGGACTTTGAGGATGTTTGACAGGATACAGCAGGCCATGATTTGGTGTGAGCCATGTAAGTGAAGAATTTCTTACCTGAAGAGGGCCGAGTTTTTGCTGTGCACCAGGTAAGAGTTTGAGGCTGTTATACAAGGTTCACAGGGCCATGATTTGGTATAACTTATGAACCATACATTTCTTTGAGAAAGCATCAGTAGAGGGCCATTCCACTGTGCGCCAGGTAGAAGTTTGAGGATGTCTGACAGGGTGCAGTAAGCCATGAACTGGTGTGAACCAGTTCAACCACGCTCATGTTTGAGGAATCTCTTACCTGTAGAGGGTCATATTTTCACTGTTTACCAAACAGAAGTTTGAGGATATTTGACAGGGTACACTGGACCATAATCTGGCAGTGCCACATACATGTTTGAGGGATCTCTTACTTTTGAAGGCCATGTTTATTACTCTGGACTAAGTACAAGAAGTTTAAAGATGTTTGACAGGGTACAGCGGGCTATGATCTGGCTTGGGCTATGCAGATAATTGAGGAATCTCTTACTCTTTGAAGGCCTTGTTTTTGCTATGGTCCAGACAGGAATATGAAGGTGTTTGAAAGGATACAGTAGGCTATGCTTTGGCATTTGCCACATGCTTGTTTGAGGAATCTCTTTCCTGTTGAAGGCCAATTTCAGCTGTGAAACAGGTAAGAGAGAGGAAATCCGACAGGATACTATGGGCCAGGATCTTATGCAGGCCACATGTCTGAGGAATCTTAGAGAACCATATTTCACTGTGAATCAGGTGGGAGTGTGTGGATGTCTGAAAAGGTACAGTGAGCTATGATTTGGTGCGGACCACAGAGGTGACTTTGGGCTGAATATTTGCTGTGAAACAGGTAAGAGTTTGATGGTATCTGAAAGGTTACAGAGGCTGTTATTTGGCATAGGCCGTGAAAGTAACTGGAATTTCTTACCTGTTCAGTGCCATGATTTGCTGTGGGCCAGGTAGGTGAACTGTTCTTCAATGTGATACCCAAATAACTCCCCATGGAAATCAGGGAGAGATTAAAAAGAAAGAGACAGGTGACAGAAATGTTACCTGGAAGAGGGCCATGCTTTTGCTGTAGGTAACAAAACATCTAACAGGGCAGATAGGGAGGGCCATGATGTGGGCTGGCCTGAGAGGCGAGATGAATCCTTTACCTGGTAAAGGGTCATATGTTTGGTATGGGCCAGGTGTTTGAGGTGGGTGAAGGCATGGTGGGTCAGGCCACGGTCGGGGCTGTTGAAGACGTGGGCCAGAGCCAGCTCACTGCGGGTGTTCACCAACAGCTGCAGGTATGACTGGAATAGCTCACGTACGACCTCCTGCGAATCCACACCAATGTATTTCATGGATGTAACATGATATGACTGGAATAATTTGCGTACAACCTCCTGCAAATCCACGCCAGTATCTTTCATGGATGCAACATGATATGAATGGAACAACTTCCATACAACCTCTGACAAATCTATGCCAACATACTTTACCTTATGGATGTAACATGATGTGAGTGGAAAAACTTCTTTACAATTTCCTGTAATGTAAATCTACACCAACATGTTTCAGAGATGTAACATGGTATGAGTGAAAGAAATCTTCTACAACTCCTGCAAATGCACACTGACATATTTCAAAGATGTAATACTCAATTAATGAGAATCTTTAGTTCTGTCCAGAAACCAAAAGCACATGTTACTCAGAATTTTTGTTTGTTTGATTAAAAGTCATTTTCATTTCTGAGTTTTAAAAAATCTTTCTTTCAAGCTTTACTTAATACTACTTACATTCTGTTCGGCTGAGCGGCTAAAAGACTAAATACCTCCGTCATATCCGACTTGGTGACCTGCTCAGATCCAGGACTGAATTCAGGGTCTGCTTTTTCAGGAGTGTATGGGCCAGGCCACAGAGCTGTTGCCTTCACCACCTTGCTTTTCATGCACACGGTTAAGCACCCCTGAGGAGCCGGTGGGTCCACTCCACCTTCCACCCCAGCTCTCCTCTGGGTCAGCTGCCTCAGGATCAGTTCCTGCACAGAGCACTGTCAAATGCATAAAACAGGCAATGTAAAAAAAAAGAAAAATTGTTGGAAATGTTCTTTTTCAATTCTGTCTTTCCTCATGCCTGGGCTACAATTCTGAGGTTCATCACCGGTGAAACGTTCGTATGCGTGACATTCTTAATGCCACCATTAAGGTAGCCATATTCCTTCTTATGGGATGTTAAGAAAACATGACACCTATGTATGTGTTTTGTTTGTATGTCATCCATCCCACCAGCACACAGTGCTTTCTCTGAAAGGTGGCATGGGATTAAAGGTGTGTGCAAGATTTCTGATGCATGCATTCTCCACTGGGACCCTGTTTTGTTTCTAATGTCAGCGAGATGCATTTCAACATACACAAACATATCTTAAGCTTAATTCAACTGTAATGAACACTGACATTTACACACACACACACACACACACACACACACACACACACACACACACACACACACACACATACACACACACATGTGCACTCATTCGTGTACACACAGTGAAATACACCTGTACATGACACCATAAAACAAGAAGTAAAGCAAGGCTACCTGTAAGTCAACATCATCACATAAATCAATATTCTGCACGCACCTGCAGTGAATCTTTTGGACAGCCCACACTATCCACAGAAACAGACGACAAGTCTGAAGGAAGTTCAGAGTCTGGTTTCAAAAGTTCTAGTAAAAATGTCTGCATCACATCCACAGTATCCACATGGTTGCTGCTGGCCAGAAATTTGTCGTACTCTTCAACTACTGCAGCAGTCAAACTGTCTACCTCTGCCTCGGCTTCCCCCTTCCCCTGCTGCTTAGGTTTGGAAGGTGTGTCACTGAGGGCATTTTCCCGGGAGTTGGCTGGCACGGCACTGTCGTCTCCACTGTCATTGTGTGATGCCTTGCTCAGAAGGTTGTGTACTTCTGCCATAGCTCTATTGTGTTTTCTGGTATACAGTGACCGTGCCAAAGTAAACACTCCACTGTCTTCAGCTTCAAAGCCTTTTCCCATCTGAAAAACACAAAGTTTTTATGGTTACATGTGACTTGCATGCATTAATCATACATCCACACTCGCTACTCTGTGTACAGTTTTATTCTCATTAGTATTTGTTGACACTTTTTCTTTTTCTTTTTTTTGTTGTGTGTGTTGAGAATTCTATCATTTAGATGATTATTTACGGTCACAAAGCACCATAACAAATCTTTCATCATGGAAATGAAAACTATATCACTACTAACAATTCATTGAGATTTTTCTTGTGTCTACATTGCAATAAATGTCATAAGAAAAAGTTTGTTTTTTTTAAAATTGTAAACGCAAACTTTACAATTTAACTACCTCCCATGGTGCTTATTATGCAAGTCAAACTGATTGGATCTTGATCTTGGTGAATAGTCGACAGGGCCACACTGTGACATACCATTGACGGAAGAACTTGGGGAGAGCACGAAGAAAAAAAAAGAGAGAGAATCCTACATGTTTGGTGGCCTGGCCAACCAGCGCATGTTCGGCGTGCACCGACATGATGCCAACCTCTGCAACAGTCGTGGAAGAAGGGAAAAGGGAAGGGGAGGAGGAGGAGGAGTAAGAGGAAGGGGGAGGGGGAGGTGGGGGAGGGGGAGGTGTTTGTTTACTTCTCTTTGGGGGTCTGTTGGAGGAGGTTCTTGAATTCCTCCACAGTCCCTGTGGAAACAACACTGATGTGGGGGGCATTTTTTTCTTCTCAAAATCAGTTAATCTAAAGTGACACTGTAACATGCACATGTGCGTGTGTGTGTGTGGCTCCGCTGGTCTTCATCTATTTCGGTTACGGCTCTGCCGGGTTACTTCCCTTAAATCCTTGTCTCGTACGGTTGTCCAACGCCAGATCGACAGGCTAAAATTTGTTTCCCTCGATACAAGCCTCCTAAATCAATGAATGAAAAACTAATTAATGTTTATTGTGGGAACGAATCGGAACATTGCTAATGTCTTTTTCTCACCAGTGTCATACCTTTTTGTACACTTGAGCTTGACACAACTGCACAATTTGTAAGAAAATCTGACGGTGACAACAATGTCAATCGGTCCTTTATGAGACCATGCTTTCGACAAATCTGTAAGGCAAAATGCAGTACAGTCTCCCAATCTGGCGTACTAGACAGGTCCCTGTTTTCAATGCCAACGACGGGTTGTTTAGAAGGTGTAGGGCATGATTTATCCATGACGATGATCAACCCGACTTTCCAGACGGTTTTGTCCTTTCGGTTTTCAAACAAGTGCACTGCGCAGCTGCCAATCATAACGTGGATC
>CM031606.1:80850555-80880555 GCA_018398815.1 Conus ventricosus
GCACTGATTTTCACATCACTGGACACCAGCACGCGGTGCAGAGTACACACTAGGCTGGCTCGTTCGACGCTGTCAGCTGAACACACACTGAGGTCACAGAGCCCTACTCAATAACTGACGAATATGGTCGACAATTCCACCACTATCATCATCTCACCTTCATGCTCGAGTTAGTCGTTGAATAAAAGATTATTGTGTTTGTCAAAATCATCAGCAGAGCCTGCTCAGCTGTGTAAATACGTTGATTTGGTCGCTGGGCTTGTCGAAGGTTGCGCCGCCATCTTTGCAAGCGAGACACGAAGTGCTGGCTGGTCATCCAGTCAGTGATGAGAATAAATGGGCTTTCCCCTCACGTGTGGTCATTTACATATTATTTTAAGACTACAGACATATAAGGCTTTCTACGCAAACTCTATTTGAGTCCGTTGATAGAAATAGTAACGAATGAAAATTCAAGAAAAATGCATGACGTCAGGGGACGGCCCATAGGCACTGGAAAAGCACTTTTATTTCCGCGTCAGCTGACCGACTAAAGGCACTCAACGGGTTAACACTATGGGCGCATTTACACTGTCACGTTTTTCTGTGCCATGCCTTCCTGCGCCGCGGCACTGCTGCTGAGGTGGGTCAAGGTGGGCTGGACTTGCCGCATTCCATTCCCACGGAAGATACAGTGGTAAGCCGAGGTCAAAACAGTGGCTGGAAGAACCACCACCAGTTCAAACTAAAGGGTCAGTACAAGTTGAGTGAAGTGTGAAAAAGAGAAGAGAGGGAGCAGGGTAGGGAAGAGGACGGCATAGGCTGTGAAGTTTGCATGCATGTCAGCGCACACATGTACATGTTCAAAGGGAGAGACGCATGGCATGGTGGGGGAGAGTGAGGTTGGTTTCCATGTATTAGTATATGAACACGCACGCATGCACCACAGACAAAATTGTGTGCGTGCGCATGCATACACGCGTACGCACACACACACCACTGACACACTCTCTCTCTTGCTCACACACACACACACCAAACACACTGACATGCACGCACACAAACAGACACACACATGTGCCTTGTAGTGGAAAGGAAGAGATGGGGAGAGGGCTGTGCCTTTGCATGCTTGTCTTACGCATGCATGCACACACACACATGTGCGCGTGAGCACACGCACGGACACACGCAGTGACCAAAGGCATTGTAATCTTCATCGCCGCCTTTCTAACAGCTATACTTTCAGTCTGGCAGCCACCACGTGTATACTTCTGGAAATGACCATCTTGCATTCCAGACGCAACATGATGGGGTCAGGCCTGTAGCAGCCTGGTTCTAGCTATTGCCATGTAAATGCAAAGCAGTACGCAAGTCGTGCTGTGTTACATTGTGCCGTGCTGGCCCCAAGCTCAGTGTAAATGCGCCCCATATCTAAAGGCGACCGCAGCCAAAATGGTCAGAGCATTTAACCTCTTTGACTTTTAATACTTCATTTACTTCCTAATTAAAATTTAATCTCTACAATCAATAATGTTTTCTTCTGGAACATGTTAGTCTTTGTATTGCTGATTTAATTTCATTGTTATAAAGCCTGCCAACTACAGAGGGGGGTTTCCGAAATGTCACCTCACAGAGTCACAGGGAATAAAAAGCCCTGTCTTGTAAAAGACAAACAATAAACATAGTACAATTAATTAAGAATTACAATGATATATATCTAAGCAACTAACCTACCGACATCCTCAAGGCAAAAAAAAAAAAAGGCTGTGCCGTGGGCACCTTAATTTTTCTACCCCAGTTTACAAAAGTTGTTAAAACAAATCTACAACAAAATGAAAAAAACAAAACAAGCCATTCAGGTAAAAAAGACACAGCAGGATGGACTACTAGTGACTGCTTTGGACAGCATGTAAAATCTCTCACCCTAGTCATTGCTTACAGTAAAAAAAAACAACAACAGCATATTATAACTAGAGAATAAAAATGTTCAGATTTTCGAAACTGAGACTGCATAGATAAAAAAAAAAAAGACAACAGAAAAGAAAAATATTAAAACAACAATAACTGTCCACAATTTTTTCACTGTTTATAGAAAATCAACAAATCAGTTCTTGTTAAAGAGGTATTACAGATTGTTTGCTTGGGAGAATCTTTGAAATACACTGTGCAAATATTCATGTGGATGACAGCACTTGTCATCTCACAATCTGTAGTCCACTTCTGCATCATTCTATTATATCGCTCAACCAAAACTACAGACCTCATTCCACATTTTTTTAACATCTTTATTCCATTCTAAAAGATGCCTAAAAAACAAAAACTATCAACTGACTGCATGAAATGAAACAATCAAACATGTCAGTGACCTGACAGAAAAACACAAAATCATTTACGCACACACTCAAATGCGACATCATTATTTCTCTTTCAACACTTGTACACATTCACTCCCGTTGAACATACAACATGAAATACAATCATCCTGTTGCAACACATGATGAAAATGCACCCACAAAAATTCTCTCTCATTATACTGCCATCATGATGAAAGTCTTTCAACAGATGAGCCTATGTGAATTGTACAGATTTAAAATGCCTTTGATGGATGAACGCATCGCAGAATATCTGGCAAGCATAATCCTTTGCTTGATGTTGACACGCAATCATGGATGGACATGTTAACTGATAGCGAGTCACCCACACAATGTATATTGATGCTGAACAGTCATAGACATGTTATATTATGTTGACACGCAATCATGGATGGACATGTTAACTGATAGTGAGTCACCCACACATTATTGATGTTGACACGCAATCATGGATGGACATGTTAACTGATAGTGAGTCACCCACACAATGTATATTGATGTTGACACGCAATCATGGATGGACATGTTAACTGATAGTGAGTCACCCACACAATGTGTTGATGTTGACACGCAATCATGGATGGACATGTTAACTGATAGTGAGTCACCCACACAATGTATATTGATGTTGAACAGTCATAGACACGTTAACTGATAACAAGTCACCCACCCAGGGTATATCAATAATGATCTTAACATACAATTGACAACATTCCCTCTTCAATAACCTGCTCCTCCTGTACACCAACACACAACAGATGCTTTTCAAACAAATGATTCTTGAAGATAATAGACACTCATCCTCTAACCACATTGTTTTCCAACTGGAATAGATCAGAAAACAACACTTTGACGCAAGAAAAATTCAGTTGTTTGACGCTAGAAGTGTTTGTCTCCATGAATGGAAAAATTGTGCATCTTTTAATGCTACCATACAAGATTTTCATTTTTTTTGAATGGAGAGCTTTTCAGCTTTTTGAATGGATCTATACTTTTGTGTGCAAATGTGTGCTTGTCTGTATATGTGACAGCCAATGAGATTGTGGCTATGACATGCTCTTCTTGAGTTCTTGGTTTTTGTGAAAATTCAGTCGTGGTATGGCTCTGTTCATAATTGGAGTTAAAATTATGCCATTTTCTGGCTTAAGACAGCTTCATAAAGGCTTCTGAGCTGCCTGAATTTTAGAATTCACAGGTTCACCATTTTGTGATACATACATTCAAAGATGATTTACAATACAGCAAATCCCAATAGCTAAGCTTGGACCTGTATTTGTGAATACTTCATAAATTCAATGCAACATTTCTCAACTCATCCAGTTACTGTGGTGGAGCCCTCAAGGACTTTGTACATCACTGCATCGTTTAAGGGTTTATCAAATTCTGTTAAAATTTGTTTGTACTGCTCTTTCAGGAACTCTTTCCAAATCTTGTGAAAGTACCTCAGGATTTTAAGCAGCTTAATCTCCACTACTCAGAGAAACTAATCATGGAGACTAAAAATGTTATTGTTGTTCAGTGTGCTCAATTCCTTAAACAGCTCTTTTCTCATTGGGTTAACATAAAGTAACTGCAATGTACACAGGCGTTTGATGTCTATGTAGATGGCATTTGCTGCCATTAAATGTGTAAGAGTTTATTGAACACTCACACACAAATAGTTTATAATTAGTCCTTTTTTATTCAAAGAGATTTCCTTTCCTTTTTTTAATGCCAATTTTTTTACAGAGATTTTCGTTCTTTTTTGTGCTGACTCAGCAGGAAAAAAATGCATGTTTTGGCCACAAAAGACACATCTTTTCCCCCAGACTGATCAACGATATCCAATTATCTCTGTGCGCCAGTCTGCTTGTTTTGATGCACTTATGTGTCTGTCTGCGTGTGTGTGCGTTTTGTTTTTCCTGTGTGTGTGTGTGTGTGTGTGTGTGTGGTGTGTGTGCACGCATGCATGCGTGTGTGTGTGTGTGCTTTGAGTTAGAATAAGTATCTTATCATGTTTCTGTAATATGGGCTTTGGGCTCTTGCGAGGTAAAGTGCTCAATAAATATCCTTTTACATTACATTACAAATTTCCTCTCATGTCTGCTGTCTCAACTAACATGTTTTTAAGTTTCAAACTGAAGATTATTGATATGCCGTATTTCTTTACATTAATGTTGAACGCAGGGCAAGGTTGGGGAGGAAAAACACACATGCACACAAACACTGCAGAGAGGACCCTATACATGTTGTTTTCAAGTTACGTACAACACACCGTTTCTCTTCCCCCAGTAAAGCCACAATTGCCATGACCATGCTGAAATTCTCCTGATGTATGCTTTGATTTATCGGCCAGGTTTGTTCAATTGTTGTCACACGGATGGATGTAAAACACCAAACTTTGTAATGTCAGTTTTTGCGGCATTTTTAACAAGTACAGATAAGGTACAGATGACATTGTTGACACGATATCATACCTTTGTAGCTAAGAAACGCAAACCAAATCATGGATGAAGCGTTTACTGATTTGAAAAAAAAAGTGAAGGATGGGACATCCATCTTCAGTTTTCCTTTAATGCTGGAAGAGTCCGCTCGTCTTCCTCCCAGACTGAAGAATGTTCCCCCGCTTTCTCTTACTTTTGACCCACAGAAAGGAAAGAGTTCTACCGCTTCTCTCTCTTCTAGCGGACTCAACAGAAATGAAACAGCTGGAAACCTATACAGTCAGAAGAGTATAGAATCTACAGCGCCTCACTAAATACACAACCAACACTGAAAACCCCTTACACTCAAGCTTCAATCACTCACAAACCCCTTACATTCAAGCTTCAATCACTCACAAACCCCCTTACAATCAGCCATTTATCACATGATACCTAGAAAACCTTGACCTATAACATAGGGACAGGGAAAGGGATGGAGTAATATCCGACTTCAGATTAATCTTGGCCCCGTGGGAGTCCTTGTGCATGTCTCTACATGGCTGCACGCATGTACGTCTGTATGTGTGTGGTTGTGAAAAATAATTTGTGTACTGTTCCCTTGAGTTGATAGTGCAGTAATTTCAATCAAGTGTGTCCCAAAGCCTTTCTCCAAACCATCTGTTAGGATGTTATTCACAGCATCCGATCAAAGAGGATGTCACAATGAACTCACACAGATAATGCAGATGACAAATACTGAGAGATGACATGATGATCAGGTGCATATCAACTTCTCTGACACACTTCTGAACTGATGACAATTCATATACACATGACCTCTGTGAAGAAGTGAACTGATCCTCCTTGACAGACGGCCGTGACCAACTTCTCCCTGCTGTACAATTGACATGAAATCCTGTCAGTGAGGCGTGAAATTTTGTCTCTGTGTTGTATAGGAAATCATGTTTCCATGTCTTCAGCAGTTTCCTCTGATTCTCCATTTTCATTCTGCTGTGCTTCTGGTTCGGCTGCCACTGTCTCTTCTTCCTCCTCCTCCTCCTCCTCTTCCTCCTCCTCTTCTTCTTCTTCCATTTCCTCTTCTTTTTCAGCGCCTGGACAAGGCAAAATACAACATATGTCAGTTTAGTACAATAACAGATACAGAAATGGAAAAAAAGAAAAGAAAAAAAAAAAAGGAACCTTACTGATATTTCACTAGAATGTCTTGCATGATGCCATGCAAACAGACACAAGACATCAACAAGATGCATTTTAACCATCCAGAACACAGTATGTTTCCTGATTGGATAATCACAATTTTCGATGGACCAGAAAATCTGAATTTTCATCCTACCAAGTTGGAAAACTGAAAATTGTAGCCGACATGGAAAGTATCAGTTTCACAGTACTGAACATTTTAGAGGAATGATCAAATCAGGGTTTAAATATGATGTAGGATGAACAAGGAGGAATCATTATTTTGCAAACTGTGATGAAATGGCAAAGCCATGAACATACATCTGCATAGCACAAGCAGACACACCGCTTCAGAGGGTCTAGAGATATAACCTCTAACCCCAGAATTGTCTTTTTTTTTTTCAAAATTAAACTAAAATCAGAGCAATCTAGACAGAATTTGAAAAACCTTCAGAAGCAGTGAGACTGAACACTTATAAATACACACACACACCATACACACACACAAACACACAGTCATTCACCCACTCACTCTCAGGCACGCGCACAGACACAGACACACACACACACACACACCACACATACTACACCATGAAAATTAAGTCTCTCTCTCCCTGTCTCTCTCTCTCTCATACACATACACACAAAATACATTCATATCACACACCCAGCCTTGCCTTTCTAATGTTAAATTAATTATAAGCACAAAAAAAATCATTACTGTGCTTTATCTGCAGTCTGCTATGGAACTGTTCCCTTCTACATTACAAATCTCTTACTGTGATACTTCTCATCCTTATTAGTTTCAACACTGTTGTTATTACCATGACTATACATGTCATTCTTATCATTGTCTGTTATCTATTTTGTGTACATGTTTTTTTATTCCCACAAAAAAATATGAAGTGAGGGATGAAGACATTACAATTGTTAAATAAAGACTGGGACTTATATGTGAAACATTTGTTTTTGATTTCACACACACACACACACACACACACACACACACACACACACACACACACACACACACACACACACTACTAAAGGAAATACAGCTTAGGAACGTTTTTCTCACACTAACAACCATAAAATTCACAGTTAACACATATCAAAATTTAAGAAAAGCTGACAAATGAAACACCAAAATAAACAAACAAGGTCAAAGAATAGCAAAGATCAAACAGAACTGAAATGAAAAGAAATATGCAAATAGTACATTCACATCAATCCATGATGCGAATGACGTCTGTTCAGTTCCTTGTTGCAAGAATCTGCACAGAACTCTCTTCATTAAAACCATTAGCAAAACACCCGGAACTGATGTCTAGAATAATCTCTACCGACCAACTTCAGATGCCAAAAATAGGCAAACAAATTTAGATTTCATTTTGGGAATGACATCTACCTTACTGAAAATTAACAATATTTATTTTAATGTACTGTCCCATAACAGAGGCCTAGGAGTGCTTTATGGACACTTCAGCAGTCAGGATTCTCCACAACCCTCTGTCTGTAGTCATGTGCAACAGGGTAGAGGTATCATATAATCAGTCCAGTAATTTACACTATCCATTGTCCATCAATAGTTTTTTTTGGTCTGCCTCTGGGATCTTCACCCACCACTTCAACTTGTAGAATGGTTTGTATACAGTAAAGCTTACAACACTTGATAACTGGAAAAAAAATTTCTGCTGGGGGTAAATTCTTACTCAGAAGGCCATTGCCTGGACACTGAGATATTCCAGGCCCTGAGATTGAATCCCACAAGGCAGACGTCCCTTCCTATTCAACCTTTGGATTCTGGAGAAGAGATTAACATTATTTGACATTAACACCCTTTGTTTACCCTGACCTAAAATGCCATGAGGAACACTTCACAAAAAAACAAAAACAAAAAAAACAAAATTTACAAAACCAGCCTCTGTTCAACAAACTCTCTGTTCAACATATCTGGCAAAGGTTGCAGCCAAGCTGACAGATATCAACCAACACTTTTTTTTTTGGATCTCAACTTTGAAACACATTGTTCACTCTCTATATAACATACCTGAAAAACCGATTCTTGCTGAATATCACACATTCTTTTTCATTAGATATTCTAGAGGATCAATAAGAAAAAAATCAGACAACCTGCAAGAGCTTAAATATAATGTAAAAAAAAGTTAATAACCGCCTGAAACAATCCAGTAAACACAACTCTAACAGAACACTTAACATAGTTTTCTCTGTTGAAAAAAAGTGATACTGAAGATAAGAAATGGTACATCCTGTCTGTAGCGAACAAAAACCATAAAATTCTGAAAACTTAGCAGCAAGAACTGCAACATCTGGTAATATGGAAAAAAAAGTTGATAGCATTGTAAACGTTTCTTTCCTTTCTCAAGTTCTGGGAGCCAAACGGCATGTTCTGTCTGGGAGAGGATGTGCAAGGTTACTGACTAGCTCTCTCATTTTGTGAGATCCTTCTTTCACAGCTTGAAAAAATAAATTTGCTCACATAGAAACAGAACAGGGATGTCATGTGATGCTTTTAAGCATCACATGACATCCTGTTACATCTTTTTTTTTTCAATCCCTTTTTCTGTTTAGTTCATATGAAGAAAGAGATTATTGGACACACACACACACACACACACACACACACACACACACACACACATCCTCCATCTCTGAAGACCTGGTGGTGACTACAGCAAGATATTTTGTTCTGAGAGAGTTCAGTATGTATGTGTTAGAGAGAGAGAGAGAGAAAGAGAGAGAGGGAGAGAGAGAGGGGAGGGGGAGAGAGAGAGAGGGAGGGAGTTACAGCCAGCATCAAGTAACATAGTTAAGGAATCTGCAGAGATATTTAGAATCATACGGATGAGGAATCTGTCTGTATTATCTGACATGATATTCAATAAGATAATCTGGTTCCACTTCAAAGAAGTCATGCATGGTACTACCCCTCCCAAAGCAACAGAAGACCGGAACGGAACGGACATGCAAAGAAAGAAAGCAATAATTTGTTTTAAAACTGTGTGCTGCTGCCAAGTCAAACCTCTGGTAGAGACGCCGGCTGTGTTGGCCTGCAATAACAAATCTTTAGGAAAACTTTGATCTGGGTAGCTTTTGGACTACATTCACAGTATTTGCAAATATCAACAAAAAGCCCCCTGCCCCCTCATCATCCCTCACCTACCCCCTTCTGCACCACCCCTTAAAAATGTCTTTT
Organism: Conus ventricosus; assembly: GCA_018398815.1. Classification (NCBI taxonomy): domain Eukaryota; kingdom Metazoa; phylum Mollusca; class Gastropoda; order Neogastropoda; family Conidae; genus Conus; species Conus ventricosus. The sequence continues at coordinate 80,859,723 of CM031606.1, forward strand.
TGTAAAAAAACAACAACCAAAAAACCTAAAAACAAAACCAACAACAAAAAACAAACAAACCCCTCACCTACAATAATGTAACCTTATTTAACACTGTCATAAACATTATAATGATAAATTATATCACAGTATTTCTTTTCTTTCAGAAAGACAAAAGGTATCAGACAGAAAAAAAGAAGAAATTCTGGCTGTAATATCTGTCTATATCAGCATGCCAGGTCATAAGAAACTTTTGTGATTTCACCACATACAAATATGTACCATATATACATGAGAGTGGGAGAGAGCGAGAGAGAGAGAGAGAGAAAGAGAAACTTGATATAGAGGGACAAGCAACAGCCCTGATGGTAACAGCTGTTATGTGTTTTGAAATAAATATCATATGTGCAGGAAGAGAGGGAAGAGGTGGGTGAAAGGAAAATCACTTCTCTTCCTGCCATTCCGGACAAAATCCAATCCTTGATGGATACTGGCAGGTTCATTTGAAATGTACACTTTTTAAAACAGTCTTTCACTGCTGTAGCTGTTTACTATTTTCAACACAGCTGAAAATTGTGACAGAGTACCTGCAGGTTGAGGGGGTTGGTCTGCCTTGAGGGACGGGACCTGACCGGAGCGCAGCATTTGGTTCAGTCTCTCCACCTCCTCCAACGTCGTGGCTCGGGCCACTGCTTGCTGCGAATACACAATCACGTGACCAACTTTAATTTCAATTCTATCGTAGCTGAGCCAACCACTTGGGGCCCTTTCTGGGCCGTTACGACACAGAAAGAAAAAATGTCTACGCCGTGTTTAAATACTTGAACAGAACTGTCCTGAATGAAAGCAACACACAAAGACAGCTTCTTACAATCATTGACATATTAGATAATCTATTGACACAACTTACTATTCACAATTAATAACATATCAGATAATCTATTGATATCCCCAAGGCATAAAATACTAGACAGTAAACAAGTGGGGTAACGTTTGCTCCCATAAGAAAACCTAACACAGAGTAACTTTTATTCAAGACTGGCACAGCCTTTTGAACTTGAATAAAGTCAGACAAATACATAGACGAACAATCTAATAGTGGGGGAAAAAACAAGCGCAGGCCAACAACTGAACTGTTTTCATAGTAATGACTTGGCAAAGATTTGGACTTGCGGAGGAGAGGAGGGGGTGGGGGGTGGGGGGGGGGTGGTGGTTTGAAGATGGAGAAACTGGGAAGATGAAATTAAGAAAATATATTACAGACATGAAAACTCTTCACTAGCTGCATAAGGGAACCATCGCAATCCTTATTGTTTACTGTTCCCTGCCTCATTTCATTTTATTTCATTTCATTTCCATATAATACTAGGTTAAATTGATGGTACCAGTCTTCGTACTAAATTTCTGATCTTGTGAATTAGAAGAGTATAAACCTGTTGACGGCGTGTTACAAAGTACGCATTAAACAATACCATAAGGGCAAACAGAATGAACAGATTTAGATGCCAAATTACAACAAAACAGCTGGCATGTCATAAATCATATCAAAGAAAAAACAAGCACTGGTGAAAGAACCTCAAAAGCCAGAAAAGCAGTGAAAAATATTAATGAGGGACAAAAAAAAAAAAAAAAAAGGATAGAGCGATTATCAACAAAAGACATTAGTGCTACACCATTTGCAGAAGGCAGGAAACACTGAAAGGACAATGTGAGAGAATGTCTGTTTTGCCTTGAAGGTATCTGGGTAGAACAAAGTCATAAAAGCAAACAAATGTAATATATATACACACAACTTTCTGCATAGTGGTTAAAAAACAACAACCAAACATACATGCATATTATGACAGATTCAGTACTCTGCCCATAACCTCCAACCAGTAGCCTAACATACCAAGATTATTCTATAACAATAATGATATACATATGGATGAAATGATAATGGGAAGAGGAACAAGGTTGAAGAAGGTTGATATGGTGATAAAGATGATGATCTAGTCATGTTATCACAGCCCAGAGCACAGAAGCCACATAAGGTCTACAAGTGTGCCCCAACCACAACTAATTAAAACACCAAGACTAAAATTCAAAAGCAAGTCCTCAATTAAACGACTGATTTAGCAAAAGAACATTACGACTAATAAGATATGCATTTCGCACCCTAAACCTAACAATAGGATGCTTTCATTTTCTCTCTTTCCACTCTTTTCCAGCACTGAAAAGCCTGATTCTAATTCCTTGCAGTCCTTGACACTAAAACTGGCTGTGACCCGAGTGACTGAGAACAGACAGCCTCCAGCTGCACAGACGGAGAACCAGTACCTTGATGGCCTGGATGTCCTCCTTGGAGGGCCCCGCGGCTGTGGCCTGTTTGTCGGTCAGCTTGTCGCCGGGCACGAAGGTCTTGCTCGTCTTGCCCACCTCCACCGCCAGCTGCTGACCCTTCTTGCCCCTTGAACAGTTTGGACGCCTGCTCCCGCTCCTGTCAACGTCAACACCCACACTGACACCATGATACTAGTGCTGACACCACACACAATGCTGACCTAGCTGGACGCATCTCCCAACCAGGTGATTCAAATATCGAAAGGCCAGAAGTTTTTTTTTAGAACAGTTTGCTATTTGACAAAAAATTTCTTTTTTGTTTTTTCAAAACTATATAGGTGAAGCTAATGACAGATGGTTCTTACGCAAAGGAAATCAACTGTCCCCACATGCAGTACACTGTGACCTGAATAAATTAATTTCAGAACCCCTGTTCAAATATTGGCAGTGACAATATGTAAGCAGACATACAAGTAAAAAAAAAAGTTCCTATTCTACTTCAAGCTCCTTTTATTACACTTCTCATGATGATGGTAAATCTTTTGTATAATGAAATCACAACCATCCCATTTGATCATACATATTAATGTGCAAGGCAAAACAGTAATTTTTGTCTTTAAACAAAATGATTTCACCCAGAATTCAATGGAATAGTTTCCAAATCCAGGCTCATTGTCCATGTAAAAAGTCACAGTGTAAGGGGTCTGATGTTGGGCATGGGGCTTTACAGATTTACCTTTGATCGAAAAACTGACGAAAATTCTGACTATTAACATGCATAAAAACACAAATGCAAAACACCTGTACTCGAGATGCCTGAAAAAAACAACCTTTTTTATTTATACTTCACTATGCTAATGTGATAATGCACATTTTCAACACACAGGCTGAAATCAAGAGACTCCTGATACAGAAAAAAACAATGGGAACAGAGCAAAGACACAGCAAACAGACATAATGATACAACTGTGCACACCAACCTTTTGACGTATTCTCTTGAAGTCCAAGACTCTAAGAGATGGTATTTTGTGGATCACATAAAATCTGTAGTGTTTCTTGGCATTCACTGGATTCCGTATTAAGCTGTTGGCACAAAGATCATGAACACGTTCACAAACAATACACCAGCCATACATTTAACTAAATCCACTGAAAACACACATCTGAAAATTGTGGGAAAAGCAAGTACATACACAAGACAGAACTTCACACCTTCATCAAACAACAACAAAAGCAAAACTGCTTATCTCTACAAGGTGCGATGAGGGGGTAGGGGAATGAAAGTGGTGGTCGAGTGCTTAACAGAACAAACAGGTTGTCCATGGATTATCCTCTGTTACCCTCAAAGGTGAAAAAGGCACCTCATACAGTGTGAGTGATCCGATTCAAAGGAAAGCTACCTCTTTTTGACTAAAATATGCTTTTTATCACATATTCAATTTAGCCAAGACTTGTTCCAAATGTTTGTCATCATCTTGTATAAACATATTTTTTTATGTTTAGTTGACTTGATGTATCCAGCTGATATTTCCTCACTCTTATCAGTGGTATCAACTTGGTGTCTTTGTGACTTTGTGGTGCAACGGCATTATTTGCCAACTGCTATTGTGGAATTAACTATGGCACTTTTCTTCATTGCTTTCATGCTGCTTCACTTCCTTCACTCACAACAAACGATAAACTCTTCTCTTGATTTAATTGGCAAGATATATCTTTTTTTATACATAGCCAATATTTTGTTGTATCTTTTTTGTAAGATATTAATCACATAGATCTTTTCCTCTCTTAGACTGTCTCACACTAACATAATTATTTGAAATTAATACTCGTTGTCATGCTTGCAAATAGTATCTTTTCAACAAATCTTTTATTAATGTATAATATAATCATTATAATAATTCTCAGAAATGAATGTCAATTTTACTGAAAACATTGCTAAAACTGCAAAGTCGAGATTTATAGACTTTTCTGTTTGGCGACATTTTCATGCATGGGATGGCCGCAAAGATATTTTCAATATTTATCATTCTGCCAAGTTTGTTATGCTATCACTTGTACTTGCCACGAAAAATGCCTAGATGAAAGCTTATCCCCCTAACACCCCCCCCCCCCCCCCCCCCCCCCCCCACACACACACACACACACAATCAAAATGGGGTTAATTACAGACTCATTCTGCAGTCTTAAAACTGAACTTATAAAACACTAAACTTCCTCTTGATGCTGCGTGCGTCTGTAGAACTTAATACCATGCATCATCTTCCTTATCAGACAGGATCTAACAGAACTTTATGAGATGAAGGCTGTCAATACTGATCTCAAGCTGACCTAGCTGGATTGCTATGACTCGGATTCTAACCTGAATGTTAGATTCAGTCTCATATGTTTGTATGGATGTATACGAATCATTATGAGAATTAATAAGATCTAGAGAACTAACTAGTAAAAGAGAACAGCTAATTTTATTTTTTCACAGTCTAATGACTAGTAATGTCATCTCGATAAAGACATACTGAGAAACCCAACTGAACTGTGCACTCATTCTGATACATTCCTGGGTCTCACAAGTTTGTGCGGATGTTTTTATGAAAATTACTTCGTAAAAATGAACAGCTAAGCTTATTTTTTCATCGTCTCATGTCACTTGGATAAAGAGATGTTAAGAAACACCGCTGAACTGTACACGCTTTCTGTTTCATTTGTGGGCCAAAAAGAGCCTCCTTACTTTACATTGGGTAACGTAGCTGGGACAGAGGAAATAAATCTTACCATAAGTCCTCCCATTACAGGTCGGGGAAGCATGTTTTGAGGGTGTATTAGATGAGAGGTGTTCTAGTGGATAATTCATGTGCCTTGAAAATCCAACAGGTTCTTGAACCATAGGGGCCTACCCCTCTCCACTATCTAGACATTAAGTGGTATCCTAGTACTTCCCTTTTGAAAAAAAAAAGTAGATCGAGGTCTTGAGTGTTGCATACCATTTGCCCATGCAAAGAAAAAAGAAAAGAAGTATCCATCGCAACAAGACGGTTGCCACTAGTAAAATTCATAGACAAATCCAATTTGGTAAACGACATCATCATGAACTGTCAAAAAAAAAAAAAAAAAAAAAAAAAAAGTGGGGGAGGGGGAGAAGGGTGGTACAGTATATGGAGAAAATGTCTCACCAAGATCAGCTATCATATCACACAGAGAAATCCGTTATGACAAGAAAGGTATCAATCACCCTCAAACTTTTGTTTTCAGGAGTAGCTTACCCTCTGAATATTTTTCAAAGACATTAACTTAAACTTTTTGACTGGGTACAAAAGAAACCATCTTGCTGTTGCTAAATGTTGAAAGCTACAAATCAACCTGCCGCTCGTTTTCCAAGCCAAGCCAGTTCCTTCAGCCATGATGCTCTGAAGTATTCCTCATAAAACAAGTGTTTTGTTTGTTTAAGTGGATGTCATGCTAGATGGAAAAAAGGAGATAGTGCCACTGTCTATAGACGAATCTCGTTTCATGAAACTGAAAAGACTCGCTTGCTTTGCCATTTAATCAAAAAATCATTTATTTAGAATGAATTTCCTTGAAACGATTTTGTTAAAACTTTGTGTTCAGCTAAAATGATAGATCCTGAGTAAAACACTCACTAAAAAATGCAACAGCAAAAAACAAAAGAAAAAAATGAAATACAAAAATAAATTCATAAACCCAGAGGAAAAAAAACCCACAACAAAACGTTACATGTGTAAAATACCTGAGGTATTCAAGTTTGGGGAAGGAGGCCAGGGGGTCCAAGTCACCCAGTTCATGGAGATTGTTGTTGGTCAGCACCACGGTGTTGATGCTGGGGAGCACCTCCCCTAGGTTGTCCCCAATACGGCTAAACAACAGCCAATACAAGGTGAAAGCGCATGTGCATGTGTATGTTTGTGTGTGTGTGTGTGTGTGTGTGTGTGTGTGGTTGACAGTCATCCCTGTTTTGTGTGTGTGTGTGTGTGTGTGTGTGTGTGTGTGTGTGTGTGTGTGTGTGTGTGTGTGTGTGTGTGTGTGGTTGACAGTCATCCCTGTTTTTTGTGTGTGTGTGTTTGAGTGTGTGTGTGTTTGAGTGTGTGTGTGTGTGTGTGTGTGTGTGGTTGACAGTCATCCCTGTTTTGTGTGTGTGTGTGTGTTTGAGTGTGTGTGTGTTTGAGTGTGTGTGTGTGTGTGTGTGTGTGTGTGTGTGTGTGTGTGTGTGTGTGTGTGTGTGGTTGACAGTCATCCCTGTTTTGTGTGTGTGTGTGTGTGTTTGAGTGTGTGTGTGTTTGAGTGTGTGTGTGTTTGAGTGTGTGTGTGTGTGTGTGTGGTTGACAGTCATCCCTGTTGTGTGTGTGTGTGTGTGTTTGAGTTGTGTGTGTGTTTGAGTGTGTGTGTGTGTGTGTGTGTGTGTGTGTGTGTGTGTGTGTGTGTGTGTGTGTGTGTGTGTGTGTGGTTGACAGTCATCCCTCTGTGTGTGTGTGTGTGTGTGTGTGTGTGTGTGTGTGTGTGGTGTGTGTGTGTGTGTGTGTGTAAGGAAAGAACACAGCCTGGCTGGTTTACATACTGATAAGCAGATGTAGCTTACTGCACACCCTGATGGACAAAAAGGGCTACATATTACAAAGAGTAGGCGTAGCTGCCTTACAAACTGTTGGGTTACCTCATCTTCCCTGGTCAGGAGCCCAACTGGCTCCTTAATCTGGCTGGTTAAATCTTAGCACTGTAAAAATAAAGATCTACAGACACAGAGTTCCCTTCCAGAACACAATGCAAGCACATTATCAGCTTCAAGATAATGCTCATAATAGGTACCGGCAGCCAAAATTAGCACATTGTTTTTCATACTTAAGACCTATATCATTACAAAGTGTATGAAAAAAACATACAAAACACAACAAAAATGAAGTCTCCTTCTTCAGTAGTTTTTGAGATATTGTGGTTTAAAGTTGGGATTTTTTTTTTACAGTTGTACCGTCACGGATGCACGGCATGTCTGGGCAGTACAGCAGTGCTGACGTCACCAGGACATGGCTCGTCATGAACTGGTCGACTGAGTTGCAGTCACTATCGCACGGCGCGTCGTGAAAAGGTTAAGGTGTCAAGGTGTGGCTTAGGACCACTAATCTGAAGTATGAGCGCAGGCTTTAATATCAATTTCTCTGACTGTCTCTTCGTTATTGTGTGATGTCATGTAGTGTGTGCATGTGTGCGTGTGTGTGTGTGTGTGTGTGTGTGTGTGTGTGTGTGTGTGTGTGTGTGTGTACTGTTAATACTTATTGTCCCTCCCTTTTAATAAGACTTTAGTATACTAATACCATATATCATATGTTGTTCTTTGTAAGGAAAAAAGTATAACATATTCTTTGTAAACAAAGGGTACATCCACTGCAACATATTCTTTTGAAAATAGGATGTGATTTATGCAGTCAATAACATGTTTAGTATTTCATCATTATGATTTTACATTAACTTGTTAATTTAATCATTGTGAATGTGAAAGAACCTAGGTAACTATACATCATAGTGCCTTTTCCAAACAATATGTAAAATTCATTAAAGAACTAACATCATTTTTTTATTCTAACTTTTTATAAACTGCACTGTTTGTTCAGCATGTTTGTATTGTTACACTAGCAATATAGGTATAAATACCGAGTATTACGCACAATCACGAAAAAATATTATAAATGTTACTGTAGTTGCATTCAGGCTGTTTAACTTGAAAGTAATCACAAAGTAAGTGTTTAAAGCCTTGCTGGTATTCTTCTTTCTTAGCTGTCCACCTTCAACCAGTTAAACTTGAAGATTCTGATTGCCAATAAGGAGAACAGTCAAGAAGGGGGGAGGGGGGGGGGGGGGGGGGGGGGGGGGAGTGGAGTTCTTTACAGTAAAATTACAGAACCTTGAAATAGATTTGGAAACAAAATGGCTAAACTGAACTTCACTCACTTGACAGTACTTTCATAGTTTCTGTCCGTGTTCTGTGGTTCTAACTTCCGGCTTGAGTACTGATCTCACACAGAGATCTTTAACTATTTTCTTTTCACTCATGCAACGGAATCAGTAATTAGTTGAAAAATAAATGAATCAACGTAAGTAAAGTCCATTACTCATATCTATTTTCATTAGTTTGTCTTGTATAAATACAATGATTAGCGCGTTCGACTCGGCCACTGTCGGATCTCAGCTTCGTTCCACCATTGTTGACATCTTGGACAGGATAGCCTCGTTTTCATTCAATGCCTATCTTGTGCTGAAGTGAAGGGAGATAAGTGATTGCTCGTTCATTTTTGTTGTCCTAATTGTTTTGTATCTTGCCTGAAGAAGATCGAAGAGGTCGAAACGCATCGTGTTTTGTTTTGTGATTTGTTTATCCACTTTTTTTCTGTCGTTCACTAACATAAATAATATGTCAAATTCATCTTGGACACGGAGTATGTACAGTTGATACCTTCGCTTTGATTGGCTTGCGCTTTTCGAGTACTTAACCAATCGCTTAACTTGAGAGATTTGCCTTTCTATCGCATCATAGCCTAATTGTTAATGTGTTGGTTTCTTTTGCTATTTTTTTTTATTTAGCTATGACGTCTGAAAGACACCGCTTGATATAAGCCTGATAAAAATTTTGATTCTAACTTACTTAAACACATCATACCAAAAAGAAAAATAGACTGAAATAAAGCTCGAAACATACTCTTGTGTTCTGACCTATTTAAATGTCAATAAATAGAAGGAGCACATCGTATGTGTTCATTTTCGACACTGTGTTAGCTCGAACACTTGGCTCACTTCCGCCTGCAGCTAATTAGGCTGGGTCAGTGTGTGTGTGACATGCTTCATGTTCGTGCGAACAGGTGGGTGTACTTGGAATAAAACAATGGATACACCGTCTCTTGCAAACACCAATAAACAACACAAAGCTCAAAAGGAAACTCTATTGACAGTGCTTTTAAAGTTTCTTCTGTGTTCTATGCACGGTTCAAACTTCCGGTTTGAGTATCGATCTCAAACAAAGGATACACCGTCTCTTGCAAACACAAATAAACAACACAAAGCTGTGTCACACTGTCAGTGTGTGACGCGCTTCGTTTTCGTGCGAACGGGTGGGTGCACTTGGAATAAAACAAGGAAAACACAAATATTCTTCATTTTTCACAATTTCCCTTAGATTCCAACGGCGTTATTCATAGACACTGCCTGTTGAAAACATGCACATTTTTCACTCGGTTGAACTTTCCTGCTGGCTAAAAGAGGAGCTGCCGGTACCTACTCATAATCACAGCCTCTAAAATTAGCACCTCTCTCTCTCTCTCGCTCTTAAACCTCTTGTCTCAAAATTAATTTAAAAATAACTCACACTATTCTGTTATTGTTGAGTAGCATGCTTTTCAAACGTTTCAGCAGAGGAAATCCATCCAACTTGCGAATATCATTGTCGGAAAAATCAATTGTATCAAACTGGTCCTGAAAATCACAACAAACATTTTATCTTTTTCTTTCTCAACTGAAAAGCAATGTAAGGTCAAGTGATTAATCATAAAATGACCATATACAACATAGAACAAATTGTTTTTTCTTAACCGGAAAGAAATTTATTATTCAACTGACTGATCAATAAATGACAAAAAATATGGTTGTCCGGCTACTGCCTTAACTTCTGTATTCAAACTGACCATGAAAAACAAAGACAACAACAATAGCAACAAAAACAACAACACACAGACACACACAAAGTACCTCATATATATTCAGATCTTATATAATTATCTCAAGTCAAATAACCAGTGCTTGTGTCACAAAAACTTTCAACATCAAAGTTTATACAATAAAACTCATTACAAATGCTCATGTGCACTCACACACACACACACACACACACACACGCACACACACACACACACACAAGCACACACACACACACATACACACACACATACACACACACATACACAAGTGTGCATGCATGTGCATGTGCACGCACGCACACACACACACACACACACACACACACACACACACACACACACACACACACACACACACACACACACACGCACACATTTAAACTTTTTCTGCAAAACAATGTTAAAAGTATTTAAATTAACTTACTAAAGAGGCACCAAGATTCTCGATAACAGGGATTCTGTAGCCTGCAACACACATTTTATATGTACAACAAAACAAAAACAAAAGTTGTGTGATATGAATGTCATTATATCATGGCAGATAGCATTATGATCATTCATTCATTCATTGCCTGTTACCCTTCCTTAGTACAGGCTGCCCACCAAGGACCTCCAGGCATCTCTGTCCTGGGCTCTTTTCTCCAGCTGGTTCCAAGTCATCCCCATGTTCCTGATGTCTGCTTTCAGGTCCCTGTGCACACCAGGTGTTCCTTGGCCGACCTCTTTTTCGTTTTCCTTGGGGGTTCCATGTTAGGGCTTGTCTGGTGATGTTGCTTGCAGGCTTCCGCAGCGTATGTCCAATCCAGCCCCAACATCGTTTCTTGATTTCCTGTTCTGCAGGCAGCTGCTTTGTTCTCTCCCAGAGCTCGTTATTGTTGATGGTGTCTGGCCATCGGACGCGGAGAATCTTGCACAGGCAGTTGTTGATGAACACCTGCACTTTCTTGGTGGTGGCGACTGTAGTTCTCCAGGTCTCCGCTCCGTACAATAGAACTGCCTTGATGTTGGTGTTGAAATGCCTGCCAGCTTGTTTTCCCTCATTCCCAGTCCCAGCAAAGACTGCATGCATGCTGACACATAACTCGAGTAAACTTAGTTAAAACTCATCTGGAACGATATTATACATACAGAAAAAAAAGACTGAGCCAAAACAAAATCAACTAGTTTTAAAAGACTTTGTTACTTGCAACTTTCAAGACACAAATTAGCGCAAAATTTTGCGCCAATCCAACTTTTTAAAAAACTTTATTTGCCAAGGTTTCCCAAACAGATCAATGAGGTGGTGGTGTATTTTTTTTCTTCATTTCAATAAGTTTGACTTCATCATTTCCTTCTCTTACTCACTATACGCTTTAAGTTACAGTTGAAAAAGACCAACCTAGTTATAGTTGCAGTCAGAGTAAGATTGATTCAAATTACTGACAGTTTCAATTAAAATAAATAAACAAAAAAACAAGCTCATTTATGAACACTTTTACTGGCTTCAGATCAATCTGACTTGTGAGTTTCCACCAGTCACTGTATATTTTTCTGCTTAAATTAAAACATTTTCATTTTCTCACTTCGCTTATCAATACCACCTCGTCTATTCTACTATTTTCTAGCGTATCCTCTCTTCAGACACATTCTGATTCTGTAAAATGCATGCTATAAATATCTATCTATCTATCTATCTTTTTTTTCCCCCAACCAGTCTCTTACACACCAAGCATTTTCTGTATGTTCTCTTACAAATGGGCACATTCTTGCTGATTTTAGTGTTTTGGCATTTGATACAAAGTGTCTGGGTTTGTTAATGTTCTAATGCGTGGTATATTGGCCTTCTCACACTGACGATGTGTTGCTTATAATGAAACAAAAGACTTCATTATCTTCTTTTCTTTCAGTTCTTCCCAGAGAGAGAGAGAGAGAGAGAGAGAGAGAGAGAGAGAGAGAGAAGAGAGAGAGAGAGATCGACACAGACAGACAGAAGGCAGACAGACAGTTATGATCATAAGAAAAGAATGTAAATTTCAACACCCATCACTGTCACTCCTGAACTTCTAAACATTCCCGGCAATCATTCTTGAAGAAAAAAATCGAAAAAGAATGCAAGGACGACCTTAGGAAAGATGACAAACGTACAGACGATAGCTACCAATAATCTCGGAAATTGGGCTATTCCCCAACAATGCTACCCTTATAGGAAAAAGGAAGTCTATAACAAGGGAGGCATGAGGAAAGCCAAGAAGCGAAGAAGCGAGATAATAAGTATATGTGTGTGTGTGTGTGTGTGTGTGTGTGTGTGTGTGTGTGTGTGTGTGTGTGTGTGTGCGTGCGTGTGTGTGCGATAAAAGTATATATGTGTGTGTGTGTGTGTGTGTGTGCATGTGTGCGTGCGTGTGTGTGCATGCGTGTGTGTGTGTGTGCTTGTTGGAGTGGATTATTGTGAGTGTGCTTTTTGTGAATGGAATTGATATTGTTTTCTACAATTACAAGTCAACAAATGCTAGTTTAAATAGAAAACATGAGAATAATGGTATGAGCACGCACGTCTGCATGTGTGTGTGTGTGTGTGTGTGTGTGTGTGCGCATGCGTGTGTGCGTGCGTGTGTGTGAGATATACGACCCCTCAACTCTCTTTTTGTTGACCAATTAATTTTCTAATGATTTACTGTGTATTGAACCAAAGCAGAATTATGAGAATGGAACTCTCTACCGGCAGCTGCAGCCGAGGCCCCCTCTCTGGCACATTTCAGGAGGGAGCTCAGCAAACTTTACTTTTAAAATACAGTCATTGTATGTGTTGTCGTGTGGAAGTGTGTGTGAATGGTTGCTGGCCTGGACTAGCCTAATGCTTGTTCTGGGGCAGGATAGGGAGTGGGGTAACCCCTCTTGAAAAGGTGAACGTGGGTAGCCTTCCTGCAGCTCCACACTTAGTTTTTTTTTTTAGGCTAGTTGGTAGGTAAGTTTGGGGTGGGTGGGAGGGGTGTGGTATGAATGCTGTCTTTTAAACAAGATAGTAGGATTTTTTTTTTAATGCGCATACCCGAGTCACTTAAAGTCTATGGAGACGACGTGGCTATTGATTTGACGATTGAAGATTGAATAGCATGACAGCATCACTGCGTGGGATGGACAGCAGAATAGCGTAACAGCATCACTCAGAGGGATCCATGGACAGCAGAATAGCAGGACAGCATCACTCAGAGGGATGGACAGCAGAAAAGCATGACAGCATCACTCAGAGGGATGGACAGCAGAATAGCATGACAGCATCACTCAGACTAACACAATAATCTAACGCTAGTAAGAGGCGATAGGACTGTCCTTACGAATACGATTGTAATCGGGACATAGCCTACACGCGTGTCCTCGTTTCGGAAAAAAAAAATCACTTTAAAAATGGTTACCTCGTAAGTCCAGTTCGCGATCTCTCACAGGATTTGTATACTGAGCACTTTGCTCGATTAGTTCAGCCGTTAAGCGAACCATTTTGTACTACCAATACAGTTGAATGAACAGTTCAGATCGGGACAACGTTGGTTTCGAGCGGCGTCCACATTCAGCGAACTTCCGGTTTGAAGCATTTCTGTTTCAGCTGCAGAAGAGTGAAATTGTGACTAAAAGCCACAATCAGGAGCAAATAACTCCTTTCTGGATTGTGGCTCCTTTGTGAGCAGCAGCCGCAGCAGCAGCAGCAGCAGCAGTAGTAGTAGTAGTAGTAGTAGTAGTAGTAGTAGTAGTAGTAGTAGTAATTGTTGTTGTTGTAGTAGTAGTAGGTCTTGTTGTAGTAATAGTATAATCAACGAAACTGGTGCTTTAAGGTAATAGCAGCAGCAGAAAGCATTATCAAATTGTCGAGATTTTGGCGACTCCGCATGTTTCATGTGACATCCACTCGGGCCATCATAAGCAGCATCAGCAGTACAAATAGCAGGAACGATAATGGGAATGTAGGGATGGTGCTGTGGTAATGATTGTATAGAATGAAGAGGGAGCTGAAGAGAAAGGGGCGTGGGTGGGGGTGGGGAGGGGAGGGGGGGGGGGGGGGGAGGGGCGAATAAGGACTCGAAAAAATATCAAATTAGACACAAATATCAGATGTAGTGCACCCAAACTGTTGTGTATAAGAGAAAACACTCGGTAAACCAGGAAACACACACACACACACACACACACACACACACACACACACACACACACACACACACAACACACACACACACACACACACACACACATGCACGCACGCAGGCGCGCGTGCGCGTACGCACGCACGCACGCACGCACGCACGCACGCACGCACGCACACACACACACACACACACACACACACACACACACACACACACACACACACACACACACATACGGAGTCAACACCGAAGGCAATGAAAATAACTGAAACTGTAATTAATGTATTGAAATCCTCTCGTAAAGTGTCTGCCTGTCAATATTGGTTGCTCAACGACAAAAACTTTTTTTTTTCAGTGTCTTCTCTCATCCCAGCCATGGCTCGTCCCAAGATGGGGGAAAAAAAGGGGCACCAGAGGGACATCCGGAGTCATGAACCGGGTGTGGCCCAACCCCCCTAGAGTGTCAGGAGATAAGGGCCGAAACACTTGCTTGAAGGGGGCTTCTCTCTGAGGACTCTCTGCTGCCACGCTCTCCACGAGTTTCTTTCTACTCTCATCTGTCTCAGTACCACACTCTTCACACTCTTCCCAACTTTCCGGCCTTCTCTTTGCAAAATTTGACTCAAACAGCCACAGCTTGAATTTCTAGAGGCAGCTATTTCTCACCGTCTGTAGGATTGTTTGTTTGTCTATCTGTCTATCTGTCTGTCTGTCTGTCTGTCTGACTCCTTCCAGCTGCAATCTCAGAACAGATGAAAAGCCAAAAGCGCTGAACATAATTATTTCCTTTGAGTAAGCAACTTGAATTCATCAAGGCATCATTTATGTTTAAATTTTCGGCAAATACCACGCCATAATATGTCAATGTCCTTTTTACAAAACTGAACAACAGCTGCTCCGACTCGCAGAGATTTCTCTTCCCCTACCCACGTATTGATCAATACAAAACATGCAAGCCCTCCTTACACTCACTGCCAACGAGGCTATTAAACATGGACACACTTAAACATTTCAAGAAACATTTACACAAATATTTCATGTGTGGAAGGCATTGTTATTTGCCTAAAAATCCTAAACTTTGATTTACAACTGCTTCTGTCAGCATGAATTGAATACACCGTCTGAACACGTGACCAACTCTATTAATTAAGCCTCTCAACCTCGCCCCCACCCCTTCTCCTACCTCCCCTTCCCCTCCACCTTTCCACCTCTCTCTCTCTCTCTCTCTCTCTCTCTCTCTCTCTCTCTCTCTCTCTCTCTCTCTCTGTGTGTGTGTGTGTGTGTGTGTGTGTGTGTGTGTGTGTGTTGTGTGTGTGTGTGTGTGTGTGTGTGTGTGTGTGCGCGTGTGTGTGTGTGTCTATCCACCCCCACCCCCACCCCCTCGCGAGTCAATACATTCTCGATTTACCTGATTGACCTGACTGCTGTGATTTCTTTCCCACAACAAAAATATCCAGGACTCGATGACCATTCGGTACTCTTCAACACCCATGTGTGAATGTGTGCTGTTGTTTGCGTTCTTTGTGGAGTATGGACCTGTGAGATGCACGAAATAGGACCAACGTGTAGTCTCTCTCTCCTCTCTCTCTCTCCTCTCTCTCCTCTCTCTCTCTCTCTCTCTCTCTCTCCTCTCTCTCTCTCTCTCTCTCTCTCTCTCTCTGTATAAATGTGTGTGTGCGTGTGCGTGTGTGCATGTGTGCATGTGTGCGTGTGTGCGTGTGCGCGCACGCGCGCGCGCGCGCGCGCGCGCGCGCGCGCGTGTGTGTGTGTGTGTGTGTGTGTGTGTGTGTGTGTGTGTGTGTGTGTGTGTGTGTGTGTGTGTGTGTGTTGTACTCTGGCAATTATGTGCCTATAAGAGGCACGGCATAATTATGGGGATTATGATTTCTTTTCACGGCATTTACTAAAACAAAAAGACAAAAAAAAATGAAAATTATTTCATTGCAGAGACTGGGGTTCATATGGAATTCAACGTTAATGGGACAAAAACGTAATTTATATACTTTTAATGTATCTGCCCGGCATATGTTGTACGATGAACAGTAACAGACCTGTAACCTTGACAACATTTCACTCTATGGCTCTTCATCTTCCAAAACCCCAAGCACATGTTATCTACCAACGTCAGAAACGTCAAGATATTAAGTCTGAATCAACAGACGTGAAATTTCGTGACAAAATGTCAGAAGTTGATCCCCTTACATTACTTGAACTCAGTACTGATAACAATCTTTCTGGGTCCTTTCATGTCTTTGCTCTAACTCGTACAACTTCAGGAAAAAAAAAGTATAATCAGCTGAATATAATAAAGCACATTTTTAATCAACGTACTCAACAACAACAAAAAATTGTTTCATGGATATATACAACTAGAAATTCTTATGCGTCAACATTTTGGCATTGACTTAGCATGTGAAATTTCTTTGAAACCAGCTTTCGAATGTACATATAGGCATTCTGCCAAACTCATGGACCTGTTTCTTAAATAATCTTCTCTGCAAGTTAGTGCTTTTAAAGCAGTTAACATTCATCCTTTTGGTGTAAGATTTGACTTATTAAAACCGTCCTCATGGATGAATTAAAGTCGCGTGCACATAAGAACAGACATGCATGCACGTTTGTGTATAAACGCACATACGCAAATCCGAACTTGTGAACACCCCAAGTGGCTAAGTTGGGAAAACACGATTTAATAAGAGGTTTCTTTGAAGTAAAAGTGGTGCAAAGTTTATAATCAAAACTGACGACACTGGTTAAGAAACTCATCATTATTGCTCTTGAATTAAAAACCAGCCGACCGCGGTCTTCCGACGGATTGGAGAAGCAGGTAGCTATGACAAAAACCAAGACGGTGCCAGCCTGACCTGGATAAATCACCACTAGGGTCTTTCAAATCTTTGTGAAAGCGGGAGGTGGGGGAAGGTGACAGAGGGGTGGGGGAACTCATTTCCAATTTTTCATTGAGGGGACTTATTTCCAAATTTTCATTTAAAAAAGTGCGTGCGTGCGTGCGTGCGTGCCTGCTTGTGTGTGTGTGTGTGTGTGTGTGTGTGTGTGTGTGTGTGTGTGTGTGTGTGTGTGTGTGTGAGTGTGTGTGTGTGTGTGTGTGTGTGTGTTGTGTGTGTGTGTGTGTGTGTGTGTGATTTTAAATTCGTGACACTGATTAAGTAGGTGAAGGGGGGGGGGGGGGGGTACATTTCCAAATGTTGATATGAAACAATATCTGTGTGTGTGTGCGTGTGTGTGTGTGTGTGTGTGTGTGTGTGTTGTGTGTGGTGCGTGCGTGCGTGCGTGCGTGCGTGCGTGCGTGCGTGCGTGCGTGCGTGCCTGCTTGCGTGCGTGCGTGCGTGCGTGCGTGCGTGCGTGCGTGCGTGCGTGCGTGTGTGTGTGTGTGTGTGTGTGTGTGTGTGTGTGTGTGTGTGTGTGTGAGAGAGAGAGAGAGAGAGAGAGAGAGAGAGAGAGAGAGAGAGAGAGAGAGAGAAGAGAGAGATTTTGAATTCGGTTTGTACGTCTCGTGCTTGCATTCATTTATAGGGTAAGCCTGGCAGAAGGATTATAACTGTAGTCATAGAATTGTTCCTTTCTGGTCGTAACTCAAGGACATGAACATTAATATTCAATAAGGGCAGCTATCGTACGGGAGGCAAACATCACCCATAGCATCAGCCGACAACAGCAACCCCTTACCCCACTAACGTCATCACCCGTCTTCCCTTCCCTCCCTCCCCCTTTTCCGTTTACTGCACCTAGTCCCTTTCAACGTGTTTCTGCTGTTCTCTCGCCTTGTAATCTAATACTAATGTTTTTAGAATTAGTTCCTAAACGCGCAATTCGTGCAACATAAGACTTGCAGAAAAGGAAAGTCACAACTTTTTTTTTTTTTTTTTGGCCCAGAGGTGGAGCATCCAATTCACAGTCGGAAGTTGTGGGTTGTAATCCCACTGGCGTGTGAGATTAGAAGAAGAAGAAGAAGAAGAAGAAGAAGAAGAAGAAGAAGAAGAAGAAGAAGAAATGACGATTTTCACTACTCATTTTGACGTGTTGACATTCTAGTGATGAGAAATCTTCCTGATATGCTAAATAGCCTTTCCCCACCCCATCCTAACCCCAGCCCGTTCATAGATGGGTTATCTCGGTTCTACAATCTATGGTTGGGATGAACGGTCAATCTGAATGTAACAAACCATTATTTGGGCTCGCTCGGATGTCCCGTTGGTCGAGAGGTAGAGCACCACCGGAGTTTGCTGTCAGACGTTGGGAGCACTGGATCTCACTGAGCCAAACATATAAAAAGCCATTTTTCGTTGCCCACCCTCCCATGCAGTCGTTCTGGCATTGTCAGTGATAGAGACCACCCCACCCCCACCCCACCCCCTCCGCCTGCGCATTCCTCCCTCCCTCCACAACCCGTCCTCCCTCCTCTCCCCTTTTCTCACCTCTCTCCACTCCCACCCCCCGGCTATACCCGTTTATCTTGAGCTTGATACCCGTGGTGGATCTGGACGTAGAACCTGAATGTAAACAGCGAGCAATTCGGGTATTGCTGTCCTGATTTTCAGTGGAAAGTCCACCTGGGTGGGTGCGTGGGTGCGTGGTGTATGTCGACACGAGGGACACGTGACACCTTCACACCCACACGCCCGGCGAGTAATGAGGCCCGTCGCCGCGTTTCGCAAGCGCCAGAGCGTGATGGAGGAGCACCTTCTGTTGCTGTGTTTAAAGGGAATGCACTGCTCTGACCCCGCACCCACCTTCCTGCCCGTGAATCAATCACTGATATCAACTGGCGGTGTCTGACTTTCTCACGGCACCCATATGAAAAGTGACGTCTGTGTGAGTTCCTGCCAACGTTCCATGTTGTATTTCATTGTGCAAAATTGCATAATTCTATTATCACAACAGAGAAGAGCACGCCAATTCCCCCTTGAAGGAAGACCGGGCTTCTTCGCCCCCCCCCCCCCCCCCCCCCCCGGCACAAAGTCGCCCCAATACAACGCCATCCTTTTCTACCTTTTTGTCCTGGCCACGCGTTTTAGTGTGCTAATATACCTGTCCATTCTTAATTGAATGCTCACTAGCTGCAGGCTAGATATGTAACTTGAATTTTCGACAAAAAGAATCAGTAATCTACATTAACCTCAGTCAGACCAGTGATTCCACGGAACTTCATCGGTTCTTCGAATACAGGTCTGCATGTCTGTGGTCCGACCATGAGCCTTTGATAACATGGATGGCTGAGTATGAATTAATCTAAAGTTCTTGTGATTACAAGGGTCAGTGTATAAATGTCCATGTTGTATGACAATCAGCAGAGCATCAGGTGATCAATTCTCCTGGGACAGAATTGTTGTCGGCGTCTGTCTGCGATAATCGTAGAATAGCGACAATGACAGCGTCTTCAGACGATCGTCATAGGACAGCAACATTATGATCGTCTGCAGACAAGGTTTGTAGGATAGCATCATTATAAACGTCTGTAAACAGTTTTCATAGGTTGCAATATTATCCATGTCTGCAGACAATCGTCATAGAACAGCAACATTTTCAATGTCTGCAGACAATCGTCATAGGATAGCAACATTATCCATGTCTGCAGACAATCATCATAGGATAGCAGCGTTATCCATATCTGAAGACAATCGTCATAGGATAGCAATATTATCCATGTCTGCAGACAATCGTCATAGGATAGCAACATTATCCATGTCTGCAGACAATCGTCATAGGATAGCAACATTATCAATGTCTGCAGACAACCATTACAGGATAACAATATTGTTGATGTCAGTTGATGATCATCATAGCACAGCAACATTGTTAAGGTCAGCCGATGATCATCATAGGACAGCAACATTGTCAAGGTCAGCAGATGATCATCATAGGACAGCAACATTGTCAAGGTCAGCAGATGATCATCATAGGACAACAACATTGTCAAGGTCAGCCGATGATCATCATAGGACAGCGACATTGTCAAGGTCAGCAGATGATCATCATAGGACAACAACATTGTCAAGGTCAGCAGATGATCATCATAGGACAGTAACATTGTCAAGGTCAGCCGATGATCATCATAGGACAGCAAAATTGTCAAGGTCAGCAGATGATCATCATAGGACAGCGACATTGTCAAGGTCAGCAGATGATCATCATAGGACAGCAACATTGTCAGGGTCAGCAGATGATCATCATAGGACAGCAACATTGTCAAGGTCAGCAGATGATCATCATAGGACAGCAACATTGCAAGTCAGCAATGTCATCAAGCGGACATGTAAAGTCAGCAGATATCATCATAGGACAGCGACATTGTCAAGGTCAGCAGATGATCATCATAGGACAGCGACATTGTCAAGGTCAGCAGATGATCATCATAGGACAGCGACATTGTCAAGGTCAGCAGATGATCATCATAGGACAGCGACATTGTCAAGGTCAGCAGATGATCATCATAGGACAGCGACATTGTCAAGGTCAGCAGATGATCATCATAGGACAGTGACATTGTCAAGGTCAGCCGATGATCATCATAGGACAGTGACATTGTCAAGGTCAGCAGATGATCATCATAGGACAGCAACATTGTCAAGGTCAGCAGATGATCATCATAGGACAGCAACATTGTCAAGGTCAGCAGATGATCATCATAGGACAGCAACATTGTCAAGGTCAGCAGATGATCATCATAGGACAGCGATATTGTCAAGGTCAGCAGATGATCATCAT
>CM031606.1:80895555-80903055 GCA_018398815.1 Conus ventricosus
AGAAGATGACGACGAAGCATACGGCTAATCCACTAGCAAGATTTCATTCATACCTTTTATATATACACATTGCGCATGCGTAAGCGCTTCCAAACGTAGTGTACCTTTAACTTATGACGCATTGCGTTAGGGTTATTTAGGGTTAGGTCATAGAATTATGCTGAGGGTTAAGGCTACGCCATGGTTTCCCCAGTTTCCCAGTGCGCGGGGTGTTGTGGGAAGTGGACAAAACAGCCCATTTCCGGGTGCAAAGAGAAATGGAGGCACCAGCTTTACATTTGCATAATCATCACAATCACTGCTACCGCCAGATCGACCAGACAGCTAGATCGGCTGGATCGATCTGACAAGCAATCAACAGAATTCTTATTCAAACTAGCCGTGCTGTAACGCCATATTCATAAGCAGTTAAGCAATATCAAGATATTGATTACTTCCCTTAGCCTTGATTACTGGTGAAAATGCCCACTTTCCTGTGGCTGGAAGCGGTTCCAGTGTTTATCTTGACTACTTGTCAAAGACGTGTTATATAACCCATCCACTAGACCTTTAGAAATCAAATCTCTGCATAGCCAGGCAACCAAGCTTATTCTACCCGTCAACTCTTCATTAACCGATGGAGAAAAACAAAACAAAACAAGCAGTTCTTGTCATCAGTAGGGGGGCTTAGTAGGTGGCGTCAACACAACACAAACCAACACAAATAAGCATCCATCAATACGGCGTTTATCTTTAAAAAGTCCATAACAAAACGACATCACCATATTCTGGGAAGTTTGTTCAAGTAGGGGAACTGTCTTACTACGTGTACACATCGATTTATTCTATTTTTGCATCCCTCGCCCCATTTGTTTGGAACTCTCCCGTACGTTAATCACTGTTATGTCATTCATTGCAGTCTTTCAAATCCAGCATACCAAAAACTTCTAAAAAAAGAAATATACCACCGGCTTTGTGACTGCGATCAGCCCCCCCCCCCTCTCTCTCTCTCTCTCTCTCTCTCTCTCTCTCTCTCTCTCTCTCTCTCTCTCTCTCTCTCTCTCTCTCTCTCTCTCTCTCCCCCCAATCAATCAATCAATCAAAATGCCATTTGCGTAACTTTCATTTTTGCTTCCAACATTCATTCATGTCATTTATTTTTCTAAAAGACTAAAGTCTTTGTCTGCCAGATGCAGTATGCCCTTGTTGTTGCATTCACAACACTTTGCTTATTTTTCATTCCTTATCCCTTTGTAATTGTTGTACTTGTTCATGTTGCTGTTGTTCTTGTTGTTATCTCTCTTTTCGCTTTGTTGTTGCTACCGTGTTGTGGTCTTTCAAAGTATTTCAGTAGAAGATGAGATAATAGCAAGATCAGATTAGAACAGTCGGCAGCACAGCCTAAAAGCTCTGTCACTGGGTGATAATGTCTTTTGAGCCTTGAGTCTGTCTGTCCGTCTGTCTGTCTGTCTCTCTCTCTCTCTCTCTTTCTCTCTCTCTCTCTCTCTCACTCTCTCTCTCTCTCTCTCTCTCTCTCTCTCTCTCTCTCTCTCTCTCTCTCTCTCTCTCTCTCTAACTTAAGCTTCTTGAAATCGTGACCACTCTAAAAACACTCTGCGAGGAGATGAATTCCAAAGCTCAATAGGTGGAACAGGAAGCAAAATGATCTGAGAGATCTGAAGGACATGATGAAGGAGCGGAAACATCTTTAACTGGCAGGAGGCCAACAGCAGAAGCTGGATGGCTGCGACAGAGGGATCGGCGATTTGAATGGTCGTTTCAGCGCAATAATCCAATCCTCTCTGGTCCACCCTGAAGGGGCAGTTAGGGCAGTGCAGATTGTAAGCTTGTTCACGACCTTCTGACGGAGAAGCTGGACCCGACAGACAAGGCAGATCGAGTCCACTGGGTGAGAACAAGAACAAGAACAAGAACAAGAACAAGAACACATTTTATTGCCATATGAAAACCAGAGGTTTTGTGGGGCACAGATGATCAGGTTAAGACATGCAATTAAACTAATTCCAACATCGTCACATCTTGCAGTATAACATTAATAGCAGAAAGAAATAGCATAGTGTGTATCAGGGTCTGATTAAATTTTCTGTCAGGATCTGATTAAATTTTCTGTCTCCTACAAGAAAAACACAACAGGATATACTGGGCAAGTACAGGTTGGAAGTAGTCCAATAACTTGAGATCCGAGGGTTTTGTCATTTTAGTCTGTGGTGGAAAATAATTTGCAGTCATCGAGAAAATGTAGTTCGTCCTCAACAACGTGGCATGTCGTGCATAATCTGTCTTCTCTGTCAGTGTTGGTATAACGGCCCCTCTCAGTTTGGAGTTCAACCTGGGTGAGTGTCTGACCTTGTTCCCTGATGAGCGTCTGCACTTAGGAGACGAAAACTTGAACAGCTCAGCGAAACTTGACAGGCTCGAATGTATTCATTGGTTATAACTTTTTCATGGATGTAAGGTAAATCGGGCCATGTTTGAAAGAACGCTAGACCATACAGATAAGAGAGTTACGATGGTGTTTTAATTACATACTGATTGACGGTAAGAGACTTTCTGTCACGATGGTGTTTAATTACATACTGATTGACGGTAAGAGAATTTCTGTCACGATGGTGTTTAATTACATACTGATTGACGGCAAGAGACTTTCTGTCACGATGGTGTTTAATTACATACTGATTGACGGCAAGAGAATTTCTGTCGCCTCGAATTACAAAGCTGGTAAAGTTCGGAGACTGCCACTTCCATCTTTTTCAATTTTTTGTTTGTTGGTTTGTTTGATTTTCCTGACATGTGAAGGAATTAAAACAAAGGAGAGACCGGCACCACTGTATGGTGACAGTGCTGTGACCTTCCGCCTACAGGATCGCTTAGCCGACAACAACGTCTGTTTAATGACTGTAGTAGTACTTCAGTTTGTCTGTTCACATGTGTGATATTGGACGAAGAGAGAGAGAGAGAGAGAGAGAGAGAGAGAGAGAGAGAGAGAGAGAGAGAGAGAGAGAGAGAGAGAGAGGACAGAGAGAGAGACAGAGAGAACGAACGAACGAAATTTTATTTTACCAGGGTAATGAGATAAGCAATACAAATGCTTTTTTCCACCCAGCCCTGGGGCAAAAGGAAAGAAAAACAAATTAGAGATCAAATTAATTAATATGAGAGAGAGAGAGAGAGAGAGAGAGAGAGAGAGAGAGAGAGAGGAGAGAGAGAGAGAGAGAGAGAGAGAGAGATGCACAAATATCTGTGACTATGTAAGTGTATGCATAATGTGGTTATATAAGTGCATATAACGGTCCCTCTAAACGTCCGTACACCATGCCTGTAAATGATCTTAAAGTATATGCTTAACTGGACTACAAAATAAAGAAAAAACAACATTGAAGGCAAACTTTAAATCTAAAATGAGCTTGAAGAGGTAAACAGTCAAACAGCAGATGCTTGCTGGTTATTCTTCGTTCTCCACAGATACATTTTGCTTTGTTTGTATATTAAGTTTTTAAGGCATCAAGTTTTGAATTATAAAATATTGAAATGAAATTTCTGTATTGGTACATAGTTTTCGCTTGTAAATGAGGAATGCTGTTTACATGTTCATAATTAATCAAATGAGTATTTCTATCAGCCACACCAAGCAACGTATTTTTTGTACTCCCAGTTCTTAAAGAACAGGGAGTACTTTAGAATGGGAACGAAGAAATGCTGTGTGTGTGTGTGTGTGTGTGTGTGTGTGTGTGTGTGTGTGTGTGTGTGTGTGTGTGTGTGTGTGTGTGTGTGTGTGTGTCCGTGGTCAAAAATGTGTTCCACTCGCTCCAGACAAAACTACTGGGCCGATCTTTCTGAAAATTTGTAGGTGTGTTCATTATGGATCAAGGATGATGCCCGACGTTTTAGTTTACCGTTACAGCCGTTACTAACGGCTGTAACGGCCTGTAACGCTTTTTCTTCTTTATGGAATATCTCAGAAAGTACTTGGCCAATCTTTCTGAAAATTTGTAGGTATGTTCATTATGGGTCACGAATGACCGTTATAACCGTTACTAACGGCTGTAACGGCCTGTAACGGTTTTTCTTCTTTATGGAATATTTCAGAAAGTACTTGCCCGACCTTTATGAAAATTAGCAGGTACGTTCATTATGGGTCACGGAAGATGCCCGATGTTTTAGTTTGCCCCGTTATAGCCGTTACTAACGGTTGTAACGGCCTGTAACGGTTTTTATTCTTTATGGAATATCTCAGAAAGTACTTGGACAATTTATAAGCGGTTTGGATGATCTTGTGACAAATCGGATCCTCTGTCCATATGTAAGTGATGTAATGCTGAAAATGGATTAAACAACCGTTGAAAACCGTTATTCTGCCGTTATTTCTTATATATAGGTGGATTTTAATGAAATTTGGTGTATAGAAAGGTTATCACACACAAATGGCACTTCTATATAGTGTTCCAAAATTTGACCGTTAAAAACCGTTATTCTTGACATATTGTCCGATTTGGATGAAATTTGATATGTACACAGGCTTTAGCCCAGTGAGGACTAAAATGCCGGTTTCAAAAGTACGTATCGGTTATATAACCGTTAAACCGTTATTTTGCCGTTATTTCTTATATATTGGTGGGTTTTAATGAAATTTTGTATATAGAAAGGTTATCACACACAAATGGCACTTCCATGCCGTGTTTCAAAATCTGACCGTTAAAAACCGTTATTCTTGACATAAATTGTCCGATTTGGATGAAATTTGGTATGTACACAGGCTTTAGCCCAGTGAGGACTAAAATACCGGTTTCAAAAGTGTATATCGGTTATATAACCGATAAACCGTTATTTTGCCGATATTTTTTTTTAATATATTGGTGGATTTTAATGCAATTTTGTATATAGAAAGGTCATCACACACAAATGGCACTTCCATGCAGTGTTTCAAAATCTGACCGTTAAAAACCGTTATTCTTGACATATTGTCCGATTTGGATGAAATTTGGTATGTACACAGGCTTTAGCCCAGTGAGGACTAAAATACCAGTTTCAAAAGTGTACATCGGTTAAATAACCGTTAAAACCGTTATTTTGCCTTTATTTCTTATCTCATAAAGCACTTGGCTGATTTATAAGCGGTTTGGAAAACTGGGAGTACGTTTATATGCTTCTCATCTTGTTTTATTATGTTTTCTGAATCTGTTTAATGCAAGCTAAGGAAAATTCGTAGAACTTTATAACTTTTGAAAATACCACACAAAAGGGAAAGAAGGCAACCTTTGCTTTAGCGGTGAAAAATGTCAGGCCCATAATCTAAAAGTGGTGTTGCTGTCGGTACCAATGCACCTAGCACAAACGCAGACACAAGGCTTCCAGAACAAAAGGACTCTTGTTTGTCCTGTTCCAAGCATTGACTTGGAATCTTAGGGACGGAATTGTCCAGAAAAATCAAAAGCTGATTTCTTTATTCGTTACTTATTATCTAGGTCTTATCTGCTTTATTTCAGATTTGTCTTCGAAAATAAAGAGAACAAATGGTGAGCACAGGCGTGTTAATTAATGAAGCGGTAGACAGCACTGGTGATGGTAAAACTTAATCATAATCTTTCCTCCACTGGACCATTAGTGGGCTCCTTTCAAAACTGCATGGAAATGACTGTTTTTCATGACTAAATTCATTTCAGTTTTTCCATGAAACATTGTTGTTGATGAGTTTAAATCTGCATTTTCTGGTTGTGCAAGCATCTATAGGTCTGCGAAAAAGTTAACAGAAAAATAAGAGACGAGCGAGAGGAGTGTTTTGCCTTGCTAAAAATGTGTACGCACCTTGCATGAATCACGCTGATGTCTTTCGTTCTTTCTTTCTGCGTACGCAGGCTGATACTCTGCGGACACTGCCTGAAAAGACAGGCAGTGGAGTTTTGTGTGTATGGCCGACCGTTTTTCATCCCGCCATTAAGGCAGCCATACTCCATCTTCGGGGAAGGTGCATGCTATGTGTCACGTGCCATCCATACCAACGGCCAAACTGGCCTACTCTTCCGAAAGTTGGTGATGGGATTTGACGTGTGTGCAAGATGTTGTGCGTGCGTTCACACACGGAACCTCGGTTTGTAGTCTCATTCGAAGGACTGTATGCGGAATGGAGTCAGAACCAATGTTAACTCCGAGGGAAAAATCCCCCTGTACCGAAATTCGAACCCGCAACACCCAGGATCACGAGTCCGGCACTCTAGCAACTGAGCTATTCCGGCACCACGGTGATGTCAAATCTGACAATTCCGAGAGATTAGTTATTAACTGATGAAATAACACTTTATTTCGATTCATGCTGTTTATGGCCGAGCCGACCACGAACAACCATATCAGGCTGAAAATGTTATTTGCTATCGGCAAAGATAGGGTACTGTTTCATGTGACCCACAGATTCTCCATATTTGACATGTTAGATGGCAAAAAAATGATATGGTTGTACTAGAGTGTTTTCAACCAATTTGTTGTCTTACAAAAATGCTTGCAATTTGCCTTGGAGGGATTTCAATAACAGCACGTGTTTCTCATCATTTTCAGCGTAGGTTAGACATGCTGGATTCTCAGCATGCAAGTCATCATGTGAGTGTCAAAAGATTATCAGATGATTTTGCACTTAGTTTTTCTCCCTAAGTTCTTTTTCTGAAGTTTACGTTCACACAAGTACCATCACATAATATCATAATGAAAAAGTACTGATTTGGGAAGAAAGATATGCTTTTTTAAAAAATTATATAAGAACAGATAGAAGAAGAGAAAGAATACGCGAGGCAGTCGAGATTAATGGTTAGATAAAAGAAGACAAAAACAAAACAACAAAAAAAGCAGTGAGACAGCCTCAACTCTGTAATGCAGACAGACACGTCTCGCCTCTGTAATGCAGACAGACACGTCTCGCCTCTGTAATGCAGACAGACACGTCTCGCCTCTGTAATTCAGACAGACACGTCTCGCCTCTGTAATTCAGACAGACACGTCTCACCTCTGTGATGCAGACAGACACGTCTCGCCTCTGTAATTCAGACAGACACGTCTCACCTCTGTGATGCAGACAGACACGTCTCGCCTCTGTAATTCAGACAGACACGTCTCGCCTCTGTGATGCAGACAGACACGTCTCACCTCTGTAATTCAGACAGACACGTCTCACCTCTGTAATGCAGACAGACACGTCTCGCCTCTGTGATGCAGACAGACACGTCTCACCTCTGTAATTCAGACAGACACGTCTCACCTCTGTGATGCAGACAGACACGTCTCACCTCTGTAATTCAGACAGACACGTCTCGCCTCTGTGATGCAGACAGACACGTCTCACCTCTGTAATTCAGACAGACACGTCTCACCTCTGTGATGCAGACAGACACGTCTCGCCTCTGTGACACAGACAGGCATTGCACATCAATGACGTGTACAGACAGGCATTGCACATCAATGACGTGTACAATCAGAGAGATTTAACGAAACTGAATATAACATCCTTTTTTTTTTCTT
>CM031606.1:80915555-80932156 GCA_018398815.1 Conus ventricosus
CGCGCGCGGTGTGTGAGTGTTGTGTGTGTGATGTGTGTGGGTGTGTGTGGTCGCTGTGTGTGTGTGGGTGTGTGTTCTTAGTTTCCTGTGAGCTGCGTGGTTTGCTTGCGCCGAATGCATGAGAATGAGAAGCGGGTGGGTTTTTGGCTGTCTTTCTTTGGCGCATGTGGTTTGGGATGTAGTGATGAGGGGGAGGGTAAAGAGAGTTTGGGGAGGAATGGAGAGGGGCGAATCCGGACAATGGGAGGGGCGAAGCGGCTCAAGTGCATCACGTTTGGACATGTCTTCGGGTTGCCGTGGCTCAGCTCCTGCCAGCTGTGTGCCAAGACTTGAGCAAGCGTCACTAATCATGGTTTTCGGCCGGACGGGGCTGGGAGTGCCGATCCGGTCATGGGGGGTCGGGGGGGTGGGGGGTGCACACCACTGGACCGCGGGTGGAAGAAGGGGCGGGGGGGGGGGCGGAGGGTATAGGGGCAGGAAAGCGGGGGGCAAGGCGTGGCACGGGGGTCGCAGACAGGGGGGAGAAGGGGATTGGATTTCTTTCTTTTTTTTCTTTTAATCTCTTTTTTTTTTTGTTTCTTTCTTCTTTCTTTGTTATCCTTTCAATTTATTCTTTTTTTCCTCTATATTTTCCCTTTTATTTTGGTCCTTTCTTTTTTTTTATCTCTTTTTCTCTTCCTTTCTTTATCAATTTTTTCTTTTTTACCTCTTTTCTCCTTATCCCGTCTTTTTAGTAGTCCTCTTACGTTTTAGTATCTTTTTCCTTTAGTTGAACTTTTTTCTTTCCTTCCTTTCTTTTTACTTCTTTTTTAGTGGTTCTTTTTCATTATTCTTACTTTTCATTCCCCCCTTATTTTTCTCTTAGTTAGCTTATCTCTTCTTTTTTTTTCTCTTTTCTTACTAGTGAATACTTTACAGTGCCAGATATTTCTGAATGTATATTGACCTTTGGAAATAAAAAAAGCATTTTTCTCATTTTTTCATGAAAATTTTCTGTTAGCAAGCCGAATCGTTTGTACACGGCAAATACGAGAATGTCCCATGTGTATGTGAAGCCTCGGGGAATGGAAACAATTCTTTGAGGCCGGGGGAGGAACAGTTTTTACCAATCCTGACTCCTTGCTCAACCACCGTGTTTTTGGAGCGAAAGTGGCCTTAAAGCCGCCTTTTCCTGTGGCGGAAGAGAAGAGAGAGAGAATACGGCAGACAGAGAGAGAGAGACAGAAGAGAGACAGACAGACAGACAGAGATGGCGGGCAGACACACACACACACATGCACACACACACAACCACACACACACACACGCACACACACAACACAACACACATAGCCACAGTGCAAGCGAGCGGCTCGTTTGCACCTGTGGGGCTTCTATGTTGTGGCTTAAAAATTCAATAAACCATGCCTGTCGCGAGCTTTACTCGTTTTGTATCTTACCTGGCCAAGTGCGCTGGGGCAACTTGCCATTATTGCGTCGCAAATGTTCACGGAATAGTTAGACTGACACGTGACACTCCACGTCAACCCTACTACGTGGCAAGGCCGGCCATTGTTAGCCATGGCTTCTAATGGTGACGACGAGCTTTGTTTACAGAGGACCAATTCTTGTTATGGATGGATCTATGCAATACTACAAGCTTATGATGGAGTATCGAAACAAAAGAAAATTAGAAGTCGAGCGCTGTTTTTTACCTTGTAAGCCAAAGGCAGTATTGCGTTTTTAGAGGTGGCGGTGAAAAGAAAAACGAGAACTAACCATTGATGACTACACAGCTACCTTGAAGTTGTTCGGTTCCACAAAGAGATTTAGAAAAAGATTTGGGCAATCTTACTGAAAGAGCCGTTGATGGCTTTGAAAATTCCTTTTTTTCCCTTCGGACTGTGACGAAATGGATTCATTTTTACAAAGTGGTGCTCTTTTACTAAAAACTTGGCGCCGAAAGAAACATATCCATATGCTCTGATTATGGGTCACTTGCCTGAAAGGGCAAACAATGTTTCAAGATCAAACCATCTGAGACATGACGGTGAGGAGGGTGTGTTATAAATTTTTTTGTGCAAGAAGGAAAGTATAATGAAACTCTTTGTTGTGGGAGGCAATCTGCGTGAAGTTAGCCCTTGTGACTGCTACTATAAATAGCGTGCATGCTGTGAACGCTTATTTTGTAGCAAGAGGTCTGCGGTGAATGTTAGCTTGCTTGACTGCTACTATAAATAGCCGTTCATGCTTGTGAACGCCTTATTTTGTAGCAAGAGGGCTGCGGTAAATCCACCATGCTATAAATAGCCGTTCATTCTGTGACGCCCTTATTTTAGTAGCAAGAGGGCTGCGGTATAAAATACGTTTTCTACAAATAACGTTCATGCGGTGAACGCCTATTTATAGTAGCATGAGGGCTACGGTAAACATCCGCCTTGCTATAAATAATAACCGTTCATGCGTGTGAACGCCATTTATCGTAGCAAGAGGGCTACGGTACTGCCTGTACTTGCTATTGTGCGGACATAAGGGAGGTAAACTCCTGATCACCCCCACCCCAGCTCGCACGTCTCCCACCCACCCCACGCACGCACGTCTTCCCACCCCCACCACGCAGCACACTTAAAGTCTCTCAAGTCATTAACAAGTCATCCTCTAGTCATTCACAAGTCATCCTTAATCATTTACAGTTATCCTCAAGTCATTTACAAGTTATCCTCAAGTCCTTCTCAATTCAGCCTTAAGTTAGTCACAAGTTCTTACTTTAGTCATTCCTCAAGTCATTCAAGTCATCCTCAATGTCAGTAACAAGTTCTTACTTAAGTCATCTTTTAAGGTCACCCAGTCATCCCCAATTCTTACCCAAGTTAACCTAAGGATCATAACTAGTCATCCTCTACATGCCCCCCCCCACGTTCTTTATTTAAGTATCTTTATAATTATCAAAAAAATACAGCTATGTTTTTATCTTAATCGTAAAGTCTAAGATAGTACACACACGCCTCAAAAAAACGCGTATTGTTGAGGATGTCTTGCTCAGCGTTTCTGCATAAATCTTACAGGAAGGGTTTACATCGAAGCAACCGCATTGATTACAATTTGGGTCTATGGCAAATGTCTTTTATAGGTACTCCATGTCTTATTATTGACTTTATCATTTTATAATACGCATGACTTTTTCATCTATTTTTTTTTAAAAAAATTGTAAAATTAAGTTCTTAAAATATTATTCCAGTATAAAATGGATCAAAATGATGTTTGTTATTGGCGGTTCTTGCGTGCAGTTGGCTTTATCTGTATTTAACGGTTCGGTGTGTTTTTACTTCTTTCGTTTTCTTGTTGCCATTGTGTATATATTTTCTAGCATAATAACTGCCCCACAGCAGCAAGGGCCGCCAAAAATGCAACAGTTTTAAGTTCAATATTCCATGAAGGATTTGGGGCCCTTGTATACCTGGAGTTTTTATAGCTGGATGTGAATCAACCTTGTTCTGGCGTTGGCGGTGTTATGTTTTATAATTGCTTTACAATAATTTATTTTGTCTGTTCCCCTCTGCTAATTTTTTTTCCTGCTTCACACGCCCAGGATTTTTAATGGTCTCGCCTGGTTCAGTGTTTTCTGGGTTTGTTACTTTCTCCATGATTCAGTGTTTTTCTGGTTCTGCTGATTTTTCCAGATCGTTCATTTTTTGAAGGCGAAATAATAATCTATATGATTAAAAGTTATTAATCCCATGATTAAAGGCGATAACAATGTTCCAATTGTAGTATAGATCACATCCTAGGAGACTTAAGACTTTGGTTTAAAACTGGATCTTGCGTTAAAAAATCATTACGTAAGATCTTGTTCAGAATCCTGGGGGCAAATTACTGATAGTTTAGTGTACAAACTAAGAACCGTTTGCCCCACCTTTTCACCATTCTTGACCCCAGCTGCGCTTCATACCTGTTATGATACTTTTAAAATGTCTTGCGGCGACATCTGTTGATCTGCTTATTGTTCAATGCTGAATTCAGTTCGAGGAACTGTTTTGTTTTTACACATGCTGCTAACGAATACAGGCCTCTCTTTTTAGGCATAATAGATTGGTCATTAGCTTGGTCATTCTAAGTTCAGAAGGTTTAGGCTGCTTGTAGCTGTAGTAGATCATCGCTGTCATGTTTTATTAAATTATAATTATTTTATTTTATAAAAATGAGCACCGAAACAAAACTGTTGCTAAACTTGTAACCATTCTGCTGTTATTGGAGGTCTTATTGTAGGTATACTCAATGCTTGGTAAATAGCTTGTTAAAATAAATACCGGCGATCTTGGCAAAACTAGACTGTTGAGGATTCAGCAAAAACTGATTGCTATATTGCAGCTTCCTTTTGCTACGAAAGATTTTCTAGTAAGCAAGGAATAATTCCAGAGAATTAAAATATGTAAGAAAAAAAAATACATTTATAAAAAATGGTCTTCCCCCCCCCTGCAACATGTAGGCGGCGCTGTGTGAATGCGCTTGCTTTTGTGGCAGTAATTTCATGAATTTTGCATTTAGTAAACTGGGGAATGACAGCGAGAGAAAAGGCTTACAAGCTATGGCGCAACTAGGCAGCTGCACAAGACGCCTATGAAAGGCAGAGACTTGAGCAGTTAGATTTTATTAAGACACCTGAAAGGACAGGGGCATGCAGCTTACACATTAAAAATGTTGATCAAGCAATAAAAACAATATTATTTAGTAACAGGCAAACCAGTCCAGGACATTGCCCCCACCAAAATTCAGTGACTTTTTCAACATCAGAAAAACAAAAGATGCAAGAAATGGGTTTTATTGGTCGTTGGTATGGACCGTCGTGTTATTTTGTTGCACATAAATATTGCTGAGTAAAAAATGAACAAAAATCTATTATTCGCCCACAGGATATTGGAAGGGCATCACGGAATACAAAAGCTAAGCCAAGCGGCAGGAGTCAGTGAACAAACAGCAAAGGAATGGTTATCTAAACAAGCAATCTGGCAAATTAATTTACCAGCGCCTAGACGAATACAGAGGGACCGCACTTTGTGAAACAAACTCCAAACGACCATCAAATGTGATCTTCTATATTTACCCTCTGATAGGTTAGAATCGACAATAGCCATTTAAGTACGCACTCACAGTCATTGACATGGCTTAAGATACAAAGATGCGGAGCATTAACACAAAAAAGAGTGCTTCTGCTGTTGCTGTTGCCATACGCCTGATATACCAGCGAGCCCCCTTAATTTCCTCGCTTGATTCAAGT
Source organism: Conus ventricosus (assembly GCA_018398815.1). NCBI lineage: Eukaryota > Metazoa > Mollusca > Gastropoda > Neogastropoda > Conidae > Conus > Conus ventricosus. The sequence goes on from CM031606.1 coordinate 80,920,810, forward strand.
GATGATGAAAGAATTTAAAGGCCAAGTGAATCAATTATTGTTAAAACACAGAGTTATTTAGAAGAGGCATTCAGGGAGTTCACAAGATCACAGCTTTAGTTGAAAACTTTAACAAACAGTTAGCGAAAGACTTTTTCTCCTACCAGTATAACAGAAAGCTGATTGACAATTCTCGCAACACAGACGTGTTAGAAGACTGCCCTCAGTTTTTGCGAGAATGAATAATGACGAATTTAAAGGGCTAAAACCAGTACAAGCAATCAAAAGAAAAACAATAAATGTTGCTGAAGGTGGACTCCAGTACAACCAGCCAAACTATTACCATTTGGATTGACGTAAGGGGGGGGATACCTTTATTTACCGGGGGAAGCATGAAGGAGGACACTCGCATAGGGCACTGATCCAGTTTCGAGTGTTGATCCATACGAAATAAAAGAATTTGTAAAATGAATCGCCCGTGCTATTATTTACGAGAAACTGGCACAACTAAACAACCAGACTCCTCAAAGATCTTTTGTGAAAGAAGAACTGCAGATAATTCGCCAGACACAGTTCCGCTTTAATTATTTACGGTTCTCAGTGCCAATTGCATATGAAAACTCTGGATTAACAAACACCCGTTTTGTGTTTGTTCTATCTATCGGATTCTTTGTTACAACTGTGGTGTTGATCTCTTGTAGATTAGATCGCAGTTTTACGTTGTCATGATGGAAAGTCTTATTGCGAACAATTGCTTCTTTGTAGTTGTCATGCGATCGGTTTGACTGCACAACGCTGCGAGATAATTCCCTTTGCTTTCTTAATGATTTTCTCTGGCTCGACAATACTGTACATTTTGAGCCTTAACCACATACTCCTTGATCACCTTTCAGATAATTCATCTTCTCTTTACTTAAAACCTTCTTATTAGTAATTGAATGCAAAGTCGACTCTTTAGGGATAATTTTTCTTTTTTCGGACGACCCCCCCCCCATGTCATACCATCCCGCATGACCTTTAGCACTTCGGTTTCATGTATTTATAGATGTCTTCAGTAGGGATATCTATAACAAAAACATCTGTATCTGTGTAAAGTCTCAGGATCTCAGGAGATACGAGGCTTATGAGTAGTCATAAAGACACTCTTACATCAAAAGCTTTGATAATTCTAAAACAGGTAAACCCAATAAATACAGGTTTGTCCAATTTGACTTTCTTTTTTTTCATCATTATGCCAAAAAGTGATCATGAAATCTTCTGAAGTCCTGATAATTTGGTTTTGAAGTTAGCTTAATTGCTTCATTCCTTGGTGACCCATCTGACAGCTTTACGCTTGTTGGGGATTCTCCATAGTCTTTTCCGAAACAAGCTGTTGCTCATCAGTTGAAACGTCTTTTTCTGAAGCATCTGTGATTTAGTTCTAAGATTCAGTGTTCTTCATGATGGTATGGTTTCATGAACTGTTTTTGATCAAAAGCTATTTATCGATGAACTGCTGTCAACTTCAAACCATGTCTTAATAAATTGTAGAAGTCTGTAATGACAGACTATTTTTTTGCCGCGAAGATTAGCCAAGTTTAGGCGGCTCTCTTGGGATCCATCTTTAGACTTTCTGCTGTATGGATGTCATTTGACAAGGTCATGGAGTTCATGAGGATATTCTAAGTCAACTTCGTAGAATGAAACACGCTGTTGATTTGGGCGTTAAAAACTGCCCAACCACTTTAATGCCTTTTGAATAATATTCGTACCTGTGTACTTTTAAAGTTACGTAATGGAAGTGATTGCGGCATTGCCATCCATACAGATTGTTGCATCTAACTACATAAGATAGTTAGACCTTTTACTTGGATCATAATAATTAGGTATTGTTGTTTGCTTTACCAGTAATGGTTGCGACGCCTACTAATTCCCCACGCAATCCGTTTTCAATCATTTGAATCATTGGTAAATCTGACAATAAATCAATCTGTACTCGGTAAACTTTAAGAAAAGCATCCCAACTATCCGGGCGCGAAATATAATGCACGGGATCCAGGCTGTAATGTTTCATGCAGGTCTTTCTATAATTTTCAATGACCGTCGCCAACAAACTACATCAGCCATCATGTAGGGAGTATGATAGTCTCCATCGTTTTACGAATCTAACTTCTGCCACGAATCTTGAGCATGCTGTTATTCGGAGTCGCTAAATGGTCCTTTCCTCTAGACTCAGAAAGAACGCGCATTTAGGCGGAAGGGTTATCTTCGTCAAACCGTTCCAACTGTTCATTGTGTATTCTAAGGGTAAACCACCCTTTCTAACAAGAGTTGAGTCAAAATATTTTTCCGTTATTGGGCGGGATTTTAAGGACATAGCCGTGGTCTAAGAGCCCATCAGTGCGCATAGAGTCAAAAAAAGACATTTTATTTAAAGTAAAACACAGTACTTTTCCGATACAGGCAATGAAATGCACCCAAAAGGCGCGGGTTTACTCTTGCAATAAAGGGGGAAGCATAACCCCCAAGTTGTGAAAAAAATACGGCAGCCCCCCTGCTTGGATCAAACTTTATTAAAGATTGCTTTACTGTGCGCTGCACCTTAAATTTCCCACAAAAGTACATGTCTTTTATGTGGGGTTTACACTTTTTGGGCTTACTCTAAACCCAAAATCCAACATGCGGGGCGAGTCATACTTTTTTGGTTTTCAGGCTCTTTTATGTTTTCGATAAGTTTAGATTTTAGAACAGTCATTACGCATTTTGCGCTCCGTAAAAATCTTCTAGCCGTTTTTGGCCTCTATAAAATTCTGGCCGAAAAACCCACTGACCAACAAAATAAGGCAAATGAACAAATCTATGATTACTCATTAAACTTTTTTTCAAAATTTTTGTGGCGCTGGCCCTTAAAAGGAAAAATGATGATTCGAATCTGCTAAACACGAAAATGGAAATGTTGCATTTTTTTTTCCATTCTTAAACTAACTTTAAAGAATCCAGGAGGGGGGCGTAATTATTTTCTGTATTACGTAAAACTCCCGATAAAAAGTTTCTTATTTCCTTCGGTTTTGAACAGAGGGATTCTTTTTAAACATTTCTGCAGAATTCTTTTTTGGCCCATCTTTTGAAGTATGTGAAATAGTTTCTCTTGTTCTACAAGTGTAAGGGGCAGCCCCGCGGTGAAAACATTAGTAGAAACCACATGATTTTTGTCTGGCTCGCCAATCTTTGGACTGTTTTTGGGCCCTTTTAATCGCTGAATTTGTTTCCTCACCCCGTTAATATTGACATTTTTGGGTTTTTTGGGGGGCCAAAAAACTGATCAATTTGGCTCACTAACGGAAAGGGGATATTCCATTGAAGTTAAATTTTTGATGAAAGGGCATAGTTAATACCTCTCTGCGTTTTTGGGGGATAAAAAAGCAGCCTTGCAGAACCACCACATAAAGCATTTGTTGTCTGAATTCTTTTGTTTAAACGCTCTTTTCGCTCCCAACCCTCGAGAGGGAATGAAAGACTTCCAACTGGGTCATATTTGGGCCTTTTTAACTAATCTCAAAACTTCGCCCTCTGCCCCAACCGAGCCCTCATTTTGGTTTCTTCAGCCGCAGCGTCAAACTGTGTAAGCATTCGTCTCCCCAACCGGTGTTTAATCTTTACGAGAAAAAATTTTTTTGTTTTTGTCGAGACCCAAATTCTAGATTTTTCTTCATTTTTTGTTACAAAGTCCCATTAAAAAACTAACATTTCTTTTAACTGGCGGGCTAATTTGTATTTACTTTGGGAAATTGAGAATAGCATGTACACGCTTCCCGCAAAGTTTTTCTGGGTCAATGACTTCAATCAATATCATTCAGTGCTCTTTATAAAAGCTCTCTCTCAAGCATTCCTTCAAAAAAATTCGTCTTGCCCTTCAATATCTTAGCCATGTGAGTTTTCTTTTCTAACTCAAAATATTTATTTAAATTAAAAAAAAATAATTTAAACAAAACAATACAACGCTTTTTGTGCTTTGGGCCCTAAACTAAAAAATAAACACCTTTGGTGTTGTTAATGTAGCTGTTTTAGAACAGAGTTTAATGCTCGTTACTTTTTTTAACTTCCTTTTTTATCGCCGGGGTCTGGGTGTTAAAAAACTTCCCCCGCCCTTTTTTTTGAAGATCAAACTTTTGCTTTTTTAGTCATCAAAATCGCCCGTAAACGATTAAATTCTTCATCCCTGTTTTGAGTCAGCACGCTTTTTTATTTATTGTTAAACGAACTAATTTTCTGTTTTTTAATTTAACCATACTGTGTGCTTTTGGGGTTTAGTTTTTATTTTTTTGCTAGCACACCTACAGCTAATGAACAAGACCGAGAGCTAAAGACAAACCCCTAAGGGAAAGCCGCGGGGCGCCATGCCCGTTCTAAAGACCAACACTCTTTTTGCTGAAAGCGCTTATAGTTGATGCTCCAATTAACAAGAACGCTTAAAGCAGCAGAATACCTTTGTTTGGGTTTTTCTGGGGTTTTTAAAGGGCGCTCTAGTACTTGCTGCATTGTGTAATGTTGGGTTTTCTGAAGGTTTTTTCTTCGCCGCGAATTGCCTGCATCCCTTTTTTTGACGGGGCGTAGGGAATTTGGATAAACCTAACAACTGCTTTTTAAAAATGAAAAAAAAAATTTATATAGTACACTTTTAATCTTTTTTCTCTAATATTCACTGCGCATCATATAAAAAAAACAAATTACATAAGCGGGTTTTTCGGCTTCTTCTTTTTATCAATTTTAATTTTATTTTTCGTCTCTCACAGTTCTCCCCCCTTCCAGCAACTATTACCTCTTTTGACCTTTGTCAATCCTAAACCATTTTTGTTTTTAAATAATCCCTCAAGCCTAACATTGTAAAGTAAATCTTTAGAAAGCAAGGTCAAATGTTGATTCTACACCTCCCCCCCCCAAACATTTTCTTATTTTTATCAAAAAAGCTGATAGGTTTTAAACCCCAGCGTAGATTTTGGTTTGGGCTACCCCAACGAACTTTTTACTTTCTTATTTTTTTGGGTTAAAAAAACTTTCCTTCCTTTTGAACGGTTTTTCATCTTTGCACGCAATAAAATACCTTTAAGCGATCTTTCTCAACACAAAACAAAATTCCAATAGGGCGCCCGCTCTGGGGTTGTTGTATGATGAATCCCTTTCGTAAAATATTACTAATTCTGCTCATATTTGGGCCCAATCAGCCTTGCTAAATTAAGTTGCAACAACGTCAAACTCTAACAAGATGTCAAAATGCTGTACTTGCTTCGGTGTCTGATGATCTGATAACTCGTTTGTATTCATTAAAAATAAGTTCATATGACAATCTGTCTTTTAAATGCTCCTTGAAAGTAAGGCGCATGCGCTTTTAACAACTCAAAATCTAAGGGCATGGAAAAGCGATTCCATAACGCAAACTTACGGCTACATGCTTTTTTGTTGTCTTAGCATCTGCGCGTCTATTCTGGGTTTTTTAGACTAAAAACATCAAATCATTTTCAATTCCTTGAAACGCAAGAAATCACCCTTTCATTCCCAGGTAGCCATAGATCAGAATATTTAAAAATATGTCTGCATTGGTGTAAAGAAAATATTTTCATGCCCCTCCCTCAAGTTTTATAGAAATTTTCTTAACGATTGTCCGTCCCAGATTCTGGACAACTGTCCTGTTTGGGTCTGTTGTGAATCGACTCTATTTATGAAAAGTAAGACGCGCAGAGCCCTGGCACAATCAATTTTTCATCCCGCCCTAATCTGGAAATTTGACAGTAAGAATATGATCTGCATCATTAGAGAAAGGATTATTTGGAAAATAATATTCCGTTTATTTCCCTTCACGCCAAGGGGTTCTCGCTTTCAATACGGGGTACAAGAATCACCATATGCTTGTGGCATTTTTTATAAACCAAAAAAAAAAGTTAATATTTAAAAACATGGCAGGAATTGAAGGCGAAGAAAGATTATGATGTTTTTTTGATCGTGGAGACGACATGAGTGAAATGATCCCTTTAACACAGCATCGGCTCAACGCTCTCAATGTGGCATGAATTAACAGAAAGTAAGGATAAACATTGTACCAACGTTTAGGTCAAGAACCTCCCGAATTTATAGACCCAAATGATTTTTGAATTAAAAGATGATCTATTGTGTTTGTGAAAAACGATCAAGGACCACGTGTTCAAGCTTACAAGGCTAAAAAAGACCCATCAAAGTTTTTTAAAGCCGTGGTTCAATTAGAAATAGACTCAGAGTGAAAGATCAAAATCGCCTTGGCCTTGTTTAGCCAAAAATAAGGGTAGAAAGCAGTTTCTAAACTTCAAAATCACACTGCAAGAACTCCCAACAGATAACCAAATGCAAAACATGGAACTTAAAGAATTAAATCAATCAGCAGTGAAGTATTAAATTAATAGAAAGCAGAAATCCAGTTTTTTCAAAGCAACAGCGTTAAGACTATACAACGACTCAAACCGCTACCCATGCGTATAACTAACGGCCCTTGATCATGCTTTAAAGAACCATTAGAGTCGAATTAACAAACAATTTAGCAAAACTAGGTGAACAGATGGGCAAATAAAAAGAGAAAAGAACAACTCGTGAGGCTGACGACCGCATCGTAGGGCCTGATATTAAAAAAAGAATTAACCAAATAGTAAAAGATCTTGAACAAGAGAGATCAGCAAACTCAAGTGTAACTACAAACCAGAGACCAAATACGACACTCAAGTGAATAGAATAAGAGAAACTATCCAAAGAATTTTATATGAAGACCCAACGCAGAGCAGAAACGAATACGAAACACTGTTTAGAGAGCAAGGAGGTCACATTAGCAAGCGTTATATAACGGCCTTAGTTTTGCAATAAGTACACTGGTGATGGCTATTACAGGCGGCGGTGGTCAAAGCCCAGTGCCACCACCACCATCCCCTCCACCGATAATCATGGTAAAAAAACAGCTTTGATCATCTTGGCGAGTTTATTAAAAAAATTAGCAGGTAAAAGCTATAGACTCATTACCTGGTATATTAGGGAGTATTGTCATCCTGGCTTTTGTCACTGCAAGCAAAGTATTGGCTTTAATGGCCGAGCACTTATGGACATTAGTTCTTGTAATAGTGGGGGTTACAATATAGTAAAATAAAGACCAAGTAATCTATGCCAGTTTATGGGGGTCCAAGAACCAGCGCTGTCCTTTTCATATCATGGTCATCGCGAATCAAGTCCCGCGAGCTTTGCTGAGCTTCAATGACTTTTGGGGGTTTGGACTTTTCGGGAATTAATGACTTAAATATTGGGTGTTTGTATTACTGCTTGTAATATTACTGCTCGCTCAGAATTTATGTCGTTTTTTTTTCTCCCAACCTGTCTGTTCATTGCCTGCTATAAAATTTCATTATTATAGTTATTATTATTCCTACCTGGAGTCTTAGTCAGAAGCAACATTATAAACCAGTGCCAACTGCAAAGTCTACTTTCGATCTTGCGTATTTGTAAAACATTTGGTACCTTTGAAATACTTGAAGGTAAATCAACTGTAGAATTAATGGCGTCCTCTAAATTTGCTAAGTTAATTGTTTTTGTGGCGTCCAAAGCCAGTAGAAGGATCAGTTAATGCTTGATCTTGGCCTGTCCTGCGCCCCTAGCACAACACCAAACGTAAGTACGAATAGAGAGTCGTATATTTCGTTCTATCCCGCCCTAGTTAGGCCCTTTAAAGCGTCCTAAGATAAATGTTGTCCATGCTGTTTTAGCTCTTCTGCTCTTTGGACCGGCTGAACAATTTTGAAAGGAGACGCCGTCAAAGTTATACTTTCCTTCGTGCCCTGAAAATAATGACGCCTTATCCATGGATTAAGATCCCAACTTTTGTCTAAAGTTTGTCTGATGTTTAATATTGAATTCGTTACAAATCCTTTCAAAAGCCTTCATGTCTATTCGTTGCTGAATGGATTAAACGATTTGTCATTCGTTAATGGTGCTTTGCAGTTCAGTCAAAATACACCTGAAGGGTGAATAAAATGAAATCTGTACACTGAACCTCACCAAAGATCATGGTGATATAAAAAATGATTCGCATTACGCCACACGCAACCCATTGATGCACAAGACACAGCAAAGTTTAAAACTGGTACTGATAAAACTGCCTCGATGACTAAACCACGCTTTCATGGATGTGCTCTTTTTCGCAATAGGGGGGTTAAGACAGCGTCTCAATGGAGTACTCACCTTTTTAGAAAAGAGCAGTTTGGGTCACAGCAATGTCAAAGTATCATTGCTATATTTTAAGATTGAAGTGCGGCCCAAACAGAATATTTTGCGCCAGTATATTTGAATGCACTCATATTAATTTGTTTTAAAAAATGTTTGTAACAATAACAACCCAAGACCGCCTTCGTTTTTTAGAACATGCTTATTGATAACGAATGCGGGGCCAAAATGGGTTGCGCTCCATGAAATATCAACAAAGTTCCCGTAGGTTAATATAAGCAAAGTCCAAGAAGAATAATAAGGTTCCTAAAAGTTAACAGAGCAGGGACCAAAAGAGCCAGTTAACAATACCTGATGGTTATTACGGGTTTTATGCTCACTAAAAGAAGCAATGAGGTAACTTGACATTACTCTCAAACTTAACATGCAAATCTAAAAACAATGTTAACATTTTAAAGCTTGAAGACGAAGGAACATCTTACTTTTTTGATAAGACTAGCTAAAATGTTAGCTTTACAACCTAGCAATTTACCCACTCCATAGTTTTATTCTTGGGCCAGACAAAACTACTTATGAGGGGAAAATCTTCCGCTCAATCTTGCATTTACATTCATTACTCTAAGTTCATTTGGATGAGCAGAGCACTGAAGGAAACTTATATGATGGAAGCCCCTCACTGTTTTAAAGAGCTCTTCTCTCAGGAAAGCAGCATATTGCGATATGAAAATATACAATTCCACAATTTAACAGTTTTAAAAGATTAGTTTGGGGAGGGTTGGATTCATTTAATAAAAAAAAATGCAGACAAAACAGGGAAACACGTGAAATGTGATAACCTCACATTGTTTTGGAAATAAAATAATAAGCTGTACTAAAAATGTCGCGTGTGCCAGAAGAACCAGGAGGTTACATTATCGCCTGTGAGGTGTATAACTTAGAATTAAAAGACCTTGCAGACGTTGCGGAACTTTGAACAGAAACGGTGAATAGGCACGTTTGTATGGTTTGAGTTACTCTAAAAATGGGTGATTAAAACTCCAAGAGGTTAGCGACAGCAAAAAGATTTTCCTAAACAAGAACAAACTGCGCAATCAAGAGGCAAATAATGTTGGCCATATGAATATACAATAGTTCGAAAGCCTGACCTCAAATGGGCACTTAAAACCATATTTAGAATGGGGGGACATAAAATTAGAATTCAAAAGCCCATTTACATAATTTAGCCACAAAAAAGTTTCAGAAAGCATTCACTCTGGCCCTTTACATGTAAGGTCTATGCCAGACGACAATAGTCGGAAAGAGATTGAAATAAAGCCGATGGGACAAAACATACATCCTCCACAGAAGGAAAACGGTTTTAAGGATGCATCTACAAAAATTACAGTTCATTCCGCAAATGAAATTAGAGATTCGTTCACAATGATATTTGAAATTTTTCTGTCCTTAAAAATAGGGGAGGGAATGGGGTTGTTGGAACGTTAGTGACGTCCTTCTAAAAGGAATTCTAATTAGCTTGGCAAAACTAAGCTTAGACCGTTGAAAAACTTAAAGTTACCGTCGACATTCTCACATGCGAGGGATATTAAGGTCATAAACAACAAGCAACAAATTAAATTAGTCCTAAATAGAACAATCTTACAGAACAGATTATGGATTTAATTCTTAACGCATTTAGACTTATTAGGATTTTATTATACTGAACAATTTGACCGAGAGCATGAATAAAAACAATAACTGGATAGATTACATACTAGTATAAAAACTATGGAGCAGTTAAACTTTATACCAAAAACCCCTCATTTGGTTCATTGATTTGTGGACAGACTGGTTGTGAAAAGACAATATTTGTCCTCAACCAATACAAACAGTTATCGCTATATTTTAATCATATTGTGATTTTCTGTCCAACACTTAAATGGAACATAGCATATCAAGATGAAGGTTTAGAAGGACAGAAATGACATATATTTAGTTTAATCCTAGCAATAAACCGGAGTGAGTGTTTAGACAATTTATAGACTGTTTGAAGAACTCAGACGACTATTTATTATAGATGACTGTTCGGCAGAAAGAGACATAGTTAAAAAGAGAAACCCTTTGATCGAAACAGGCTTTTAGCGGAAGACATGGCTGGGATAAGTGTGTGATTTTATGCCAGAAATAGAACACGTTTTAAAAGACTTAGAGAACAGTTAAAAGACGTTTCTAATTTCACATGAAAGACAGAGACTCCTTTGAAGAATGTTGCGCGAAAATGATGTTATTGAAAATGACCAGGAAAAACACAGGAATAACAAAAAACTGAAAATCTGAAAAGTTTAGTAAAATAGTAATGAAACGGATAACCCTACACGTAATGTTTATTGTAGAATAACGTTATTTTTTTGTTTATTGAGCTTAATTGTCAGAGAACATTAAATATGCGCTTGCGTGTGTTGTGTGTGTGTGCCCGCCTCTCTGTCAGACTGTTCTGTCTCTCTCTGTCTCTCTCCCTTCCTCTGTCTGTCTGCCGGTGAATTCTCTCTCTCACTCTTTTCCCCACAGGAAAAGGCGGCTTTAAGGCCACTTTCCGCCAAAAACACGGTGTTGAGCAAGTGAGTCAGATTTGGTAAATAAGCTGTTCTCTACAACTGACGTCCGCGAAATACAGCCCTACCGTGGATTTCGTGCCATGGGGCTGGTCACTTTGTGAAGGTCACTGACGCGACTACAGCCCTACCGTGGAATTTCGTGCCAGGGGCTGGTCGAAAACTTGTAAATTTCAACAAACGACAGCGTTTTTTTCCACACCGCATTCGATATTGTATGACGAAAGTGTCCGTCCTTTAACACTGAGTTCAGCATGTTTTCTCCAGCACAGGGGAGACCGTCAGCTTGGCATGAAAGGACGGTTTCTTCCAATTAACAGAAGAAGTTTGAAGGAGCGCTGGTGAAGGAGCGTCTTGCTGGTAGCCAGACAAGGGAAGTCACAGAGAGAGAGAGAGAGAGAGAGAGATAGAGAGAGAGAGAGAGAGAGAGAGAGAGACAGACAGACAGACAGACAGACAGACAGACAGACAGACAGACAGACAGACAGACAGACACAGACACACAGACATACAGACAGTCAGTCAGACAGACAGACAGACAGACAGACAGACAGACAGACAGACAGACAGACAGA
>CM031606.1:80933156-80968156 GCA_018398815.1 Conus ventricosus
CTAGTTAAGAAAGACTCACAGCAGCTGCATCTACAGTTGATGAAAAGCAAAATTTACCGGGAGCGGCCGAAGTACGTCTGCTGCAGCCAGACAAGGGAAACCACCCCGAGAGAGAAGAGGGAGAGAGAGAGAGAGAGAGAGAGAGAGAGAGAGAGGAGAACGAATTTTATTTCAGAGGGTAGTGGAGTAAGCATAACTGCTTTTTTGCATCCAGCCCTCCGGGGCCAAAAGAAAAGAAAAGAAAGAAAAAGATACAAGTTCTGAAATATAATAATACCAAATGCAACAAAACTAATGTACAAGAGTGAACACAGACAGAAGGGGTAGGAGATGGTGGGAATTAGGGTGGGTGGTGGGGTGGGTGGGGGACCGGGGGGGGGGGGGGGGGGGGCATTAGAGGAGGGAGAGAGACAGAGACAGACAGAGAGAGAAAGAGACAGAGAGTGAGGGAGAGAGTTAACAAACAATAGCAATGAGAGACAGAGTGAGGGAGAAAGGAAGCGGGAGGGAGAAGCAAGGCATGGCATTTAACATTAACATAGAAGGTACACAAGAGAGAGAGAGAGAGAGAGGAGAGAGAGAGGAGAGAGAGAGAGAGATTTAATGAGGGGAATATGCGCACAAAAAAGCTTCTTTATATCTTGCCTTCGGGAAAAAACAATGAAGTAAAATATGACACAACAGATACACGGAAACAAAGAAAACAAATGCAATAAGTGAAAGACTGATAAGTTGGCAGTCCATATGCAGCACTTTGCGGTCTGTGTGACTATAAACAACACGAACTGAATTGAACACACCTATTTACATACACTTGAAACTTGATGGTGTCAGAATCGCGTCCATGAAGGGAGCGAAAAATGATCGCTTGTTTCCACTCATCCCTTTGAACCCGTTTCGGTTGCTATTCCCGGCCCGCGCCATCGTATAGCGCCACTTCTCTCTCCTTCTCTCTCTCTCTCTTCCCTCTCTCTCTCTCTCTCTCTCTCTCTCTTCTCTCTCTCTCTCTCTCTCTCTCTCTCTCTCTCTCTCTCGTCTCTCATTCTCTCTCTCTCTCTCCTCTCTCTCTCTCTCTCTCTCTCTCTCTCTCTCTCTCTCTTTAGCTCTCTCTCCCTCTCCCTCTCTGCCTCTCTCGTCTCATTCTCTCTCTCTCCGTCTCTCTCTCTCGTCTCATTTCTCTGTCTGTCTGTCTGTCTCTCTCTCTCTCTTCTCTCTCTCTCTCTCTCTCTCTCTCTCTCTCTCTCTTCCTCTCTTCTCTCTCTCTCTCTCTCTCTCTCTCTCTCCTCTCTCTCTCTCTCTCTCTCTCTCTCTCTCTCTCTCTCCCTCCCTGCCTGCGCATGTTTCAGCTAAAGTAGATTTTTTTTGTATACAGAATTTTATCAGGCACAACTTCCTTGTTGCCACAGTTGTTGTTATTGTTTTTTTTTCTTTTTTTTTTTTTTTTTTTACACATGCGATAAGTGCAGCTGCGCAGAAGACTCGATTTATCGCCTCGTCCAAAAGACTGGCACGCAGACTAATATTGAGGTCCCTTGGGTATCGCCTCGTCCAAAAGACTGGCACGCAGACTAATATTAAGGTCCCTTGGGTATCGCCTCGTCCAAAAGACTGGCACGCAGACTAATACTGAGGTCCCTTGGGTATCGCCTCGTCCAAAAGACTGGCACGCAGACTAATACTGAGGTCCCTTGGGTATCGCCTCGTCCAAAAGACTGGCACGCAGACTAATACTGAGGTCCCTTGAGTATCGCCTCGTCCAAAAGACTGGCACGCAGACTAATACTGAGGTCCCTTGGGTATCGCCTCGTCCAAAAGACTGGCACGCAGACTAATATGAGGTCCCTTGGGTATCGCCTCGTCCAAAAGACTGGCACGCAGACTAATACTGAGGTCCCTTGGGTATCGCCTCGTCCAAAAGACTGGCACGCAGACTAATATTGAGGTCCCTTGGGTATCGCCTCGTCCAAAAGACTGGCACGCAGACTAATACTGAGGTCCCTTGGGTATCGCCTCGTCCAAAAGACTGGCACGCAGACTAATACTGAGGTCCCTTGGGTATCGCCTCGTCCAAAAGACTGGCACGCAGACTAATACTGAGGTCCCTTTAGAAGCACAAGGAGGAAAAACCCAGTGCGGGACTGGAACCAGGAACTTAGGCTTCGCATTCGATCGCATCATCTACTGGACCACTTCGTCACCAAGGGACTTGAGGCAGGTGCAGGAAACAAGCCGTGTTGTCTGATGATTCCTTTGTTTTCGCCCTTAGGCCCCGGTGTCCTGCAGTCCCTTAAGGGATGCCGGATCTTTCGGCATGAGCTGCATCCACGCCGTCTGAAAATGTTGTGCTAGTGATTTCATCTTTTCTGCCACTCTCTTCGACTCTGCTTCTATTTTATTATTGATTGATTGATTGATTGATTGATTGATTGATTCATCCATTCATTTATTGACTGACTGAGTGATTGATTGATTGATTCAGTCATTCATTCATTTATTTATGTATTTATTTGTTTATTTATTCATTTATTTATAATACCTTTATTTTCTCTCGTCCGTTTCACCGCCTTTGTGGTTGATCCATCGGTCTTCGTTCCAGTATTCTCTTATTACGATGTATGTTGTATCTGACCTTGTTTTGACGTGATCTAACGACTAGGGGGTGGACATGCAAACACTGCCGAGACGGAATGCTTGCTGTCCATTCTCTCGTTGTCTGTTAGCCCATGCGGCGTTTCCAGCGCAGAACTTTTGTTTGTTTGTTGTTTGTTTGAAGCACATTTTCATGTTGGGATTATAAGAAAAATAAGCGAAAAACCAGGCCCCTTTCTAGTTTAATCCTGTTTAAGAATGTTACTAGGAAAGCTATCATGTCGTAAATATTGATATTGCGTGTTCGTTGCTTAATGTTATTATGATAGGTTCTTTTTTTTCCCACATAATGTAGTCAAGGCTCGCATTCCGCCCCGCCTCCCCCCCCCCCCCCCCCCCCCCCCCCCCCCCCGTTCATATGGTGACGCTTCTGAAAAGGTCTGTATAAGTTGGCTGGGCTATAATAAAACTGCAAAATGAAACCGATTTTCTCTTGCAATAGTGGAAGCCGATGACCTGCAATGGTGGGAGGCAGACGCACCTGCAATAATGGTAGATGGATCCACCTGCAATAATGGTAGTGGATCCACCTGAAATAATGGTAGCGGATCCACCTGCAATAATGGTAGCGGATCCACCTGTAATAATGGTAGCGGATCCTCCTGCAATAATGGTAGCGGATCCACCTGCAATAATGGTAGCGGATCCACCTGCAATAATGGTAGCGGATCCACCTGAACAAATGGTAGTGGATCCACCTGCAATAATGGTAGCGGAGCCACCTGCTATAATGGTAGCGGATCCACCTGCAATAATGGTAGCGGATCCACATGCAATAATGGTAGCGGATCCACCTGCAATAATGGTAGCGGATCTACCTGAAATAATGGTAGCAGATGCACCTGGAATTATCGTAGCGGATCCACCTGCAATAATGGTAGCGGATCCACCTGAAATAATGGTAGCAGATCCACCTGGAATAATGGTAGCGGATCCAACGGCAATAATGGTAGCAGATCCACCTGAAATAATGGTAGCGGATCCACCTGCAATAATGGTAGCGGATTCACCTGAAATAATGGTAGCACATCCACCTGGAATAATGGTAACGGATCCAACTGCAAAAGTGGAAGCAGATCTTTCAGAAACAGTGGAAGCATTTTCACCTGCAATAGCGGAAGCATTTCAGAAATAGTGGAAGCATATATACCTGCAATAGCAGAAGCATTTCCCACCTGCATTAGCGGAAGCACTTCCAACAGTTGAAGCATTTCCACCTGCATTAGCGGAAGTATTTCCAATTGCAAAAGTGGAAGTAGATCTTTCAGAAACAGTGGAAGCATTTCTAACTGCAATAGTGGAAACATTTCAGAAAAAAATGGAAGCATTTTCTACCTGCAATAGTGGAAGCATTTCCATCTGCAATAGTGGAAGCATTTCCACAGTGGAAGCATTTCCACCTGCATTAGTGGAAGCATTTCCAATAGTGGAAGCATTTCCACCAGCAATAATGGAAGCATTTCCATCTGCAATAGTGGAAGCATTTTCATCTGCAATAGTGGAAGATTTTTCCATCTGCAATAGTGGAAGCATTTCCATCTGCAATAGTGGAAGCATTTTCCATCTGCAATAGTGGAAGCATTTCATCTGCAATGTGGAAGCATTTCATTGCGGAAGTATTTCCTGCAATAGTGGAAGCATTTCCACCTGCAATAGTGGAAGCATTTCCAGCTGCAATAGCTGGAAGCATTTCCAGCTGCAATAGTGGAAGTATTTCCAATAGTGGAAGAATTTCCAACTACAATAGTGGAAGCATTTCCACCTGCAATAGTGGAACCATTTCCAATAGTGGAAGCATTTCCACCTGCAACATCGGAAGCATTTCCAATAGTGGAAGTATTTCTAATAGTGGAAGCGTTTCCACCTGCATTAGTGGAAGCATTTCCACCTGCAATAGTGGAAGCATTTCCAATAGTGGAAGTATCTCTAATAGTGGAAGCATTTCCACCTGCAATAGTGAAGCATTTTCATGCTGAACACATCCAGGAAGCATTTCCAATAATGGAAGTATTTTCTAATAGTGGAAGCATTTCCACCCCAAAGTGGAAAGCATTTCACCTGCAATAGTGGAAAGCATTTCCAATAATGGAAGTATTTCTAATAGTGGAAACATTTCCACTCGCAAGTAGTGGAAGCATTTCCACCTGCAATAGTGGAAGCATTTCCACCTGCAATAGTGGAAGCATTTCCACCTCTAATAGTGAAGCATTTCACATCAATGGAAGTATTTTCTAATAGTGGAAACATTTCACCGCAATAGTGGAAAGCATTTCCACCTTGCAATAGTGGAAAGCATTTCCACCTGCAAAGTGGAAACATTTCTATAATGGAAGCTATTTCTCAATAGTGGAACATTTCCACCGAATAGTGGAAAGCATTTCCACCTGCAATAGTGGAAAGCATTTCCACCCGCAAAGTGGAAAGCATTTCCACGCAACGTCGGAAGCATTTCCAATAGTGGAAGTATTTCACTAGTGGAAGCATTCCAATAGTGGAAGCATTTCCACCTGCAATAGCTGAAGCATTTCCAACAGTGGAAGCATTTCCACCTGCAATAGTGGAAGCATTTCAACTGCAACAGTGGAAGCTTTCCAATAGTGGAAGCATTTCCCCTGCAACAGTGAAGCAGTTCAATCGCCGCTATACATCTTTGACTGGTTTTCATCGCAAGAAGTTGCAAGACATCTGGCTGCGGAGGTAAGGCGAGAAGCAAAGAAAAACACCAAAGAGTGACGCGAGAACTTTGAACTCCGCCTAGTACAGTCTCGGTGTTTCTTTGGACAGTTTCACTTCATCTCTGCGGCAAGATATCTGGGAGTTTGCGGGTATAGAAACGCAGCTTGGCGATTTCTTCGGCAAGGTGACAGCACCGCCTCGCCTGCGGGTGTTTTGAACGTCCGCAGTGTTGTTAAAGTGAAATGGCGTCTGTCGTTCTCGGTGTTTCGTCTGTGTCATGTTGGCAGATATCTTGAGTGCTAATCACTCGTCCGCCATCCGTGTGTGAACGTGTTAACATTTAGCATGCTGTCAATTTTCAGAGGTTGCGTGGTTGTTGTGTTGTGTTGTGTGGGAGTGTGTGTGTGTGTGTTGTGTGTTGTGGTGTTAATGATGTGTATTTGTCGTGTGTGTGTGTGTGTGTTGTGTGTGTGTGTGTGTGTGTGTGTCGATGAGAGGAGAGAGAGAGAGAGAGAGAGAGAGACAAGAGAGAGAGAGAGAGAGAGAGAGAGAGAGAGAGACAGACAGACAGAGTGAGACAGAGAGACTCAGACTCAGACTCAGACTCATCAGACGTTGTCACGAGAAACCGTAAGGGCCAATAGACTCAACATGGAAATAGCGTAATATTCAAGACAGATCATGTTTTGTGCTTCAATCGTGATTTAAACCGGCCTAGTATCGTGCCTATTATTGTCTTTCAATTTGTCATTTTCATTGTCGTTGCAGAGCGTTTCACTCGGGCATTGTTAACGGCATTGTTCATAGGCATTGTTTACATGCATTATTTACGGGCATTGTTTACGGGCTTTGTTCACGGGCATTGTTTACGCAAGTTTCAATCTCGTTTACTTGAGATTGTTGATTAGTGTCAATAGTTAGTGCTTGCTGAAAATGTCTAGAAAAGGAGTTCAGTCACTGACCACGCTACACGCTGAGTGTTCTTCTGTCTTCTCTCTTAGTATTCGTGTATTGGTCTCTGTTGTTTCTGTCTGAATGCCGTGATCATCCACGCGAGGTCTGCTCAGTTGGGTCTTTGTGCGACACTTTTGCACGTGTATTATTCATGATTTAAGTTGGTGGTTTATGGTGATTTTTGTGTGTGGTGAAAATGTCATCCTGAAGTGCAGCTTTTTTGTTGTTTTCTTTTCCCTGTGTATTTACTCTCTCTCTCTCTCTCTCTCTCTCTCTCTCTCTCTCTCTCTCTCTCTCTCTCTCTCTCTCTCTCTTTTGATGTGATATGTGTGTGTGTGTGTGTGTGTGTGTGTGTGTGTGTGTGTGTGTGTGTGTGTGTGTGTGTGTGTGTGGTGTGTGGTGTGTGTGCGGTGCGCGCGTGCATAAGGTCAGGTAAGGTAATGTTGCTTTTTGCCCAGCCGACCGCAAAGGGTCATATCAGGGCTGTCACCACGTTGACGTCAACTCACAAGTCATCAAAAACAAACAAACAAACATCCACACATCTCTTTAAAATACGCCTTCTAAAAGCGTACCATAAACTTCGTTAAAAATCTTTCTTCCGTAAAACCTTAGATCAGATGAAAAATGTTAATCTCTTTCAGAAATTCAAACATTACGTCCGGTGGGACATCTCTGAACAGGGTTTCCATGGTGTCTGTAAAGTGTTTGTGTCTCACATCGTACAAGTCCCGTGCGTGTGAGTGAGTGAGTGAGTGAGTGAGTATGTGTGTGTGTGTGTGTGGTGTGTGTGTGTGTGTGTGTGTGTGTGCGTGCGTGTGCGTGTGTGTGTGTGTGTTGTGTGTGTGTGTGTGTGTGTGTGTGTGTGTGTGTGTGTGTGTGTGTGAGCATGTAACCTATTATGTTAGTGTGTGTATGCGTCTATCTGCGTATTTCTCTAAGTTTGATTTGTAATTGTGTGTCCAAGGGGGAGAGGGGTGGGGGCGGGGGTGTTATCCGTGCATGGGCGTTGTGTTTCGAAACTTTGAACCCCTCTCAATGACAGTGTGTAACATTAAACATATTAATGTACGTTTTTGGTTTTTACCCTGTATTTAGTTATGTATGCGCGTGTAGGAGTGGTTCTGTGTTTGTATAAGTCTATGTATCTGGTAGTTTGTATCACTGTGTGTCTATATGTGTGTATCTCTTTGTGGACAGCCTTCTATGCATATTCATGTGTCTCTGCCTCCAGTTGTTTTTACATTACGTGTGAAGGTGGATGTAGATGCATATGCCTTGGACATTGATTGCCGTGATATAAACAATCACACAGTCTCTGTCAATCACGCCACCCCATCCCCTGTGTATCTGTCGCCCACCCTCTTTTCCCCTATTTGTATCTGTCACCCTCCCTCTTTTCCCCTATTTGTATCTGTCACCCTCCCTCTTTTCCCCTATTTGTATCTGTCACCCACCCTCTTTTCCCCTATTTGTATCTGTCGCCCACCCTCTTTTCCCCTATTTGTATATGTCACCCTCCCTCTTTTCCCCTATTTGTATCTGTCACCCACCCTCTTTTCCCCTATTTGTATCTGTCACCCACCCTCTTTTCCCCTATTTGTATCTGTCACCCACCCTCTTTTCCCCTATTTGTATCTGTCTTCCACCTTCTTTTCCCCTATTTGTATCTGTCACCCACCCTCTTTTCCCCTATTTGTATATGTCACCCTCCCTCTTTTCCCTATTTGTATCTGTCACCCACCTCTTTTCCCCTATTTGTATCTGTCACCCACCCTCTTTTCCCCTATTTGTATCTGTCACCCACCCTCTTTTCCCCTATTTGTATCTGTCACCCACCCTCTTTTCCCCTATTTGTATCTGTCTTCCACCTTCTTTTCCCCTATCTTTCTCTCTGCCCTCCCAGCCCCCTTCCTTTCTTCATATCCCTTCACTCCCGATTCCTCGCCCGCCTCCCCCTTCCCTTTGTCTGTGCTCTCTCTCTCTCTCTCTCTCTCTCTCTCTCTCTCTCTCTCTCTCTCTCTCTCTCTCTCTTACACACACACACACACACACACACACACACACACACACACACACACACACACTAACACTAACACTAACACAAACGCACATACTCTCTCTGTTTCTCTCTCGCTTTCACACACACACACACACACACACACACACACACACACCACACACACACACACACACAGAGACACACATACACGCACACACACTAACACACTAACAGACACACACTAACACACAAACACAAACATATTCTGTTTCTCTCGTTTTCACACACACACACACACACACACACACACACACACACACACACACACACACACACACAACACACACACAAACACACATACTCTCTGTTTCTCTCTCGCTTTTACCTCCTCTCTTCACCTCTACACCCCCACCCCCACTCGCCACCCCACTTCTTTCTTATTCTCACTTCTTTAGCTTTTGTTGTCCTCTCTATTTAAGCAAAAGTTTGTCATGTCAAGTCTGCCAGACATAACACTCAAAGATGTTCTGAAGAGTACCGAAAGATTAGGCTGTCCACAGACTCATGACAAATCAAGATTGTCTGACTATTATTGCCAACATCGAAGAAATTTTTATTTTATTCCGGGACTGGGTAAAATACTGAATAGTGGCTCTGAGATAATTTTCCTTAGGCCTGTACTCTTATAAGTACTTGTAGCTCAGAGAGACAGAATTGATGAGAGAAGTTCAAACCTTCAAATTGATTGAACAACAGAGAACTGACACAAGTTAAGTGCACTTTCACACATCAACTTTTATTGCTTACACATAGGTAAGTATTGGCAGGTCAACTCTGAATAGGCTAGGGTTTAATTCTCATTGGACTGCCACAATGAGGGGCCTCCCTCACTCCTACTTTACTCGCTTGCACTCAGTGCAGCAAGCTTAAGTTGGTATACAAGGGGTCTGTGTAAGTTACACTGAATGTATCAAAGAGGTACTCATAGACAGGGTTCCCTGTCTCATCATAAAGTGAGGGCACGGGTCTGATGGATTTTGAGTCAGGTGGTAAGCTAACTTAGTTTTGCTTCAGAGAGGGTAGGTGATCTCTCCTGTACTGTGGTTGGTGACTGCCCCACTGGTGTAGACTGGGTGTCTGGTGTCGCCTGGTGTTGGGCGAATGTCCAGGTTGGTCCAGCCGCAATGTGTAGCGTGACCAGGATAGCGTGACCAGGATAGCGTGACCTGGATGGCGTGACCAGGATCCAGTTTTTTCCTGGGAATGAATAGTGAATGATGGAGTCAACAAGGTTACTGGGCTTGTCCCTCTTTGTCTTCCTCTGGTCCGGTCTACAGGCAGTCTTGAGGGATCAGTGAATTGCACCCCTGTTTTGGCTAGTATAAATGTATTCTCGATTGCTAATCCGATTTTGACAACCTGTCACTCACACATCAGGGGTGAGAGGGGGAGGGATCTAGTTTATCACCAGTCGCCTCGGAAACCGTTTGAACCTAATCGGCACAGCTCACTGACTTCAGCGGCCGGTTTAATTTATGCGTCCATATAGACACACTCTCGTGGAACGATCCGCAGTGACACAAGTCACCAGTTCAGCCAGTGCATGGACGGTAGATATGAGGAGGGGGGGGGGGGGGGGGGGGGGGTAGGGGGAGGTTTGGCGATTGCCTTTATGTCAATTGCAGCCGCCAGTGACTCAGGTGGAGGGGGGGTGAGTGGTGTGGAGAGCAGGGCAGCAGCAGCAGTGTCGTGCCTTTGTTTCATGGGATAGAGGGGGGAGGGGGGGGGGGAGTGGTGTGGAGAGCAGGGCAGCAGCAGCAGTGTCGTGCCTTTGTTTCATGGGATAGAGGGGGGAGGGGGGGGGGGGAGTGGTGTGGAGAGCAGGGCAGCGGCAGCAGCAGCAGTGTCGTGCCTTTGTTTCATGGGATGGGGGGAGGGGGGGAGAGTGGGGGGGGGGGAGGGGGGGAGGGGGGGGGTGGTGTGGGAAGCAGGGCAGCAGCAGCAGCGTGTCGTGCCTTTGTTTCATGGGATAGAGGGGGGAGGGGGGGGGGGGGTGAGTGGTGTGGAGAGCAGGGCAGCGGCAGCAGCAGCAGTGTCGTGCCTTTGTTTCATGGGATAAGGGGGGGGGGGGGGGGGGGAGTGGTGTGGAGAGCAGGGCAGCGGCAGCAGCAGCTTTCGTGCCTTTGTTTCATGGGATAGAGGGGGGCAGGGGGGGGGGGGGTGAGTGTGGATGTGGAGAGCAGGGCAGCGGCAGCAGCAGTGTCGTGCCTTTGTTTCATGGGATAGAGGGGGGAGGGGGGAGGGGGGGGAGTGGTGTGGAGAGCAGGGCAGCGGCAGCAGCAGCAGTGTCGTGCCTTTGTTTCATGGGATAGAGGGGGGAGGGGGGGGGGGGGGAGTGGTGTGGAGAGCAGGGCAGCGGCAGCAGCAGCAGTGTCGTGCCTTTGTTTCATGGGATAGAGGGGGGAGGGGGGGGGGGGTGAGTGGTGTGGAGAGCAGGGCAGCGGCAGCAGCGCAGTGTCGTGCCTTTGTTTCATGGGATAGAGGGGGGGAGGGGGGGGGAGTGGTGTGGAGAGCAGGGCAGCGGCAGCAGCAGCGTCGTGCCTTTGTTTCATGGGATAGAGGGGGAGGGGGGGGGGGGAGTGAGTGGTGTGGAGAGCAGGGCAGCAGCAGCAGTGTCGTGCCTTTGTTTCATGGGATAGAGGGGGGAGGGGGAGGGGGGGGGAGTGGTGTGGAGAGCAGGGCAGCGGCAGCAGCAGTGTCGTGCCTTTGTTTCATGGGATAGAGGGGGGAGGGGGAGGGGGGGGAGTGGTGTGGAGAGCAGGGCAGCGGCAGCAGCAGTGTCGTGCCTTTGTTTCATGGGATAGAGGGGGGAGGGGGGAGGGGGGGAGTGGTGTGGAGAGCAGGGCAGCAGCAGCAGTGTCGTGCCTTTGTTTCATGGGATAGAGGGGGGAGGGGGGGGGGGAGTGGTGTGGAGAGCAGGGCAGCGGCAGCAGCAGCAGTGTCGTGCCTTTGTTTCATGGGATAGAGGGGGGGGGGGGGGGGGGGGGAGTGGTGTGGAGAGCAGGGCAGCAGCAGCAGTGTCGTGCCTTTGTTTCATGGGATAGAGGGGGGAGGGGGGGAGTGGTGTGGAGAGCAGGGCAGCGGCAGCAGCAGCAGTGTCGTGCCTTTGTTTCATGGGATAGAGGGGGGAGGGGGGGGGGAGTGGTGTGGAGAGCAGGGCAGCGGCAGCAGCAGCGTCGTGCCTTTGTTTCATGGGATAGAGTGGGGAGGGGGGGGGGGGAGTGGTGTGGAGAGCAGGGCAGCGGCAGCAGCAGCGTCGTGCCTTTGTTTCATGGGATAGAGGGGGGAGGGGGGAGGGGGTTGTGAGACGGGTCATTGCCACAATGCAAAATGAAATCTCGTAGCTGCTCAGAGTGGGGAAGGAGAGTAGAGGGGGGGGGGGGGGGGGGAGTCAACAAGAACGAAAGGCATCGCGCGTTTGCCATGACGCACATTCTTTCCTTTGTGCGATGATACGCACCGTCCTCACCGAGAGAAAGGGGGAGGGGGGGGGGGGGGGGGGGTGTTGAGAGAGGGGAGTGGGCATAGATTTGAAATCTATTTTTTTTGGTTTGGGGTCTTAGTGGGACCGATCGGATGTTTTGTCAAGCGTTTCGTCACATGGCCCTTACGGCTCTTAGAATTATGGTCTGTTCTGGTTATCTACACCTGGATATACCTTATCTTGTGGTGATTTCTCTTCCCATCCTTCTCGAAATGGCGCATGTTTTCGCTGCTGTCAGTTCAATTGGGAATTTGATGAAAGATAATCTAGGAGCTCAAAATACGCGATGTGATGAAGATACTAAATTGCTTGATGAGCTAAGTTGAAAAGTGTATGACTACACAACGTAATTTGAGTGGAAATAGGTCGTAAAGTAATGTTTGTTAAACAGCAAAGGCCCATATCAATTTATAATCATATCAAAGTAACCTACTGTAGCCTCATCTCTAACGTCACGATGTGTGCACTACAGGATTCGAATACTCTGTCGACCCTCAATGGGGTGTTTATAACCTGCAAGGCCTTATTAAAGTGGTGATGATGTCAGCAGTAATACGTTGTTTCTGTCTAAGTGACATAGGCAGAAGATGGTGTTCACGTGCGAGCAGAACCAGTGGTTTAGCAGTTCTGAACGGGTGACACCACCACCGGCAGTGACTGTTTGTAACTGTATAGTATATGACATTGATAGTGACCTGCTTCAGTCATGCTAGGGATGACAGCTGTAGTGTGATGTGCCCATGCTAATGACGTCAGCATTACGTTGCAGAGTCTGCTGCTGCGGCGAGGACGAAGATGACCACGCGACTACACGCACACACCCCTGCCAAGACAAGAAGACACGAGCGACAGATGTGGATCTCTGTGAAGACACGATCAGCAGATGCAGAACTCTGTGAAGATACGATCAGCAGATGCAGAACTCTGTGAAGATAGGAGCGACAGATGCAGAGCTCTGCGAAGATAGGAGCGACAGATGCAGAGCTCTGTGAAGTTAGGAGAGACAGGTGCGGAGCTCTTTGAAGATACCATCAATAGATGCGGGACTATGTGCAGACAGGAGCGACAGATGCAGAGCTCTTGAAGACAGGAGCGGCAGATGCAGAGCTCTTGAAGACAGGAGCGGCATATGCGGAGTTCTATGAAGACACGATCAACAGATGCCGAGCTCTGTGAATGAATACAGGAGGGACAGATGCGTGGCGCAGAGAAGACAACGGATACGGAGCTCTGCGAAGACGAGGAGCGACAGACGTAGAGGCCTATGAGGACGGGGCTAACAGACGTGTAGATATGACCAACAGATGTAAAGACACAAAACAACACACGTGGTGGTGCCGACAAGACAAGCAGGTGTAGAGTGTGAAAGCATGACAGACTCGTGCCAAGCCCAGCGAAATGACCCAAAAAGAACAGGTGGCGAGTTCAGTAAGGTGATCTGATAGACGGTACAAAGATCTGCGAAGAGACGACCGATAAGCGAGGGATCTCTGCAATGACAAGCCATGCCCTCGCTGTTCGCAGCCTCAGAAACGCACACGAGGTTCTTTCTGGAACTCCTCCTCCAGGGATTCTTCTAGCAGCAGCGCGTGCTTTCCGTTCCACGCCGGCGCTGCTCTTCCCCTGGCCTGAAGGCAGCATCTCCTCTCCAAAAGCAGCAACCGCAAGTGCCTTCCTTCCAACATCACAACGACGATACTGACAACAACAACAACAACAACATCAACAACAGTAACGCCATCAGTATTTAGAATCAGCAGCAGCGGTGGCAGCATCAGTATCACAGGTAGCAGTATTATTAACAAGGACAACAACAGCTACAGCCAATAGAGGTCGACAGCTGTATCAACATCAACAACAACAAAGAAGTATCACAGATAGCAGTATTAACAAGGACAACAACAGCTACAGACTTTACAGGTCGACAGCTGTGTCACAACATCATCAACAACAAAGACAAACGGTGGGAGCAGGGGGCCAACGGTTCACGGCAACTGGAAGCGAGAGGAGAAACAAGACACTGCCCCAGCAGTGGGGCATAGCTGACGATTCTGATGCGGTAAAGAAGCAGGGGCCTATTCTAATGCACAGCTGTACAATGCCAGACTAAGAGTACACTCCCATCGCTTCAGCCTCCGTAGCGGGAGACCTTCAGAGGAAACCAGACTGGTAACAGCTGAGTGACCAGTAGCAACAAGCAGCAAAAAAGACAACAGCAGCACTATATGATAACCAACACCTGTGTTAAGCAGAGATAGATCAGAACCAAGCCCCTTTACACCGGCAGACAGAGGCGTAATGTGAGGTGAACGGCAAGAGCAAGAATGAACACTCCATCAGCAGCAAGAACCATCTGGTGACAAAAAGAGAATCCCAAAACCATCTAGTGACAAAAACAGAACCCAAACAAAAGGAAACAAAAAGCGAAACAAAGACCCAAAAAAAAAAAAAAAAATCAAAAGAAAACAAACTGACTAAAGAAGAACACGAGCGAATGTGCTCTGGCAATCCGCGCCGCACAAAACACCGATCGGTTGGCTGCACAATACAAAGAGACGCGCCACTGCTGTTTTGACGAAGGAGCTAGGAACAAGAAAGGAGAGGAGGAAGGAGGAGGAGAGGGCAGCAGCAAGCAGATTCCCGTGCACCGTAGTGTGTTGCGAGGTCGCTGCCTAAAACTGCCAGTATGTTCAGGGGTCAGGCAAGGCCAGTGGCTGTCGCAGGCGGCGGGCAGACCGACCGACGGACAGACAGGTGCGCGCGGACGCTGGTGAGCCAGGAAGCAGACCGACTGTGAGTGAACCCAAGACCCGACACACCGCGGCACCTCGCCAACTGCCGAGAGAGCCCACGCACATTTCTGTCGACCTTGCGTCACACCAGGAATACTCGCCGCCGACTCTCTACGCTGTGTGTGTATGTGTGGAGAGAGAGAGAGAGAGAGAGAAGAGAGAGAGTCATGTCCGTGCGCGTGTGAGAAGCCGGCGCTAGGGTTTTGGAGGTGTACGTAATAAGGGATGAACTGGGCCAGTGACGTGATAGTGGTCCCCGCCACCTCAGTGGTGAATCATTGCCAGAGTGGTGTCCCCTGTGTGGTACGACTGCAGCGCCACCCTCCCACTCAGTGGACCACAGCTGGACAGGGGAGGAAGAGGGGGAGGAGAAGAAGGACCAGGGAGGAGGGGAGGGGGACGAGCAATCTGACGACTGATGCCAGAGCTGGCGGTGGAAGAAGGAGGAGGTGGGGCTCCCCCCGCGCAGGGGAATAAAGATGGGGGTGGGGGAGGAGGTGAGTGACGGTGGCGGTGGTGATGGTGGTGGTGGTGGTGGTGGAGGAGAAGGAGGAGAGCATATTGACAGCCGGCGAAGAAATCGATGCTGCGTAGCACGCCGCCGCCACTGAGACGAGGGAGAGCCGCGGACACACACACACACACACACACACAGAGAGAGAGAGGAGAGAGAGAGAGAGAGAGAAGAGGAAGGTAAGGGTCCCCCCCCCCCACCCCCACACTCCTGTGTTTGTGTATGTGTGTTGCGGGGAGGAGTAAGAAGAGAGATGTGGGCCGAAACAGTGACAGTCGCCGGCGACAGCACGTGCAAAGCGTGATGGCCTCCTTCTCCCTGTGCCTGCCGCCATTCGCTGGCACTGCCAGAGAGAAAAGGGCGGACTGAAGTGCTCTCTCTCTCTCTTCTTCTTCTTCTTCTCTGCTTCAACATACTTCGCCAGACTGACTGGTGGTGGGTGAGTGACCACCCTTCTCTCAGTCAGCTCTCTCTCCAACACACGCACATTCAGAAGTGGGGGGGACGTCTGAGGCCACGAACCGATTCTCTGAACCCGGCGAAGGTCAATTCTCCTCCTCCCCTCCCCTCCCCTCCCCCCCCCCCCCCAATCCCCCGCCCCTCTCCCCCCCTCCCCCGTCCCTCCTGACGGTTCGAAGAGGAGCAGCCAGAAGCAAGATGGTGGAGGTAGACTCGAGTCATCTTTTAGTTGCTGGTGGTGGTTCCGAGCTGACGAGGGCGAGAGCCAGACCCTCCACAACCTCTGCTAGCTTCTGAGGTAAATGAAATATCGCTGTCTGTCTGTCTGTCTGTTGTCTGTCTGTCTGTCTCTCTCTCTTCTTCTCTCTTTTCTCTCTCTCTCTCTCTCTCTCTCTCTCAATCTCTCTCCCCCCCCCCCCGTTTATTTGTTTGCTTGTTTGTTTGCGCGCGTGGCGTGTGTGTGTGTGTGTGTGTGTGTGTGTGTGTGTGTGTGTGTGTGTGTGTGTGTGTGTGAATCTCTTTCTCAAATTGTGTGATCATCGATTTCGGTTTTTGTTTACTCTGTAACGAAGACAAATCATTAAGCCTGTAACTGTCATAAAACGTGGGACCAGTATCTCTTCCTTACCCGTACACCAACTCTGTTCTTTTCTGTATGTCTCTCTGTTCGTGTGCTTGTGTCTATCTCTGTCTCTGTCTGTCTGTCTGTCTGTCTGTCTGGCTGTCTGTCACTCTCTCTCTCTCTCTCTCTCTCTCTCTCTCTCTCTCTCTCTCTCTCTCTCCTCTCTTTCTCTTGTGACAAAAATACACAAATACCGAGAAAACATTTTCAGTCTGATCTTTCATTCTGTCTCTTTGTCTCTCTCAATCTTTCTCTTTTTCTCTCTCATTATATGCCTGTCTGTTTGTGTTACTTTAACACACGCACACATACACACACGCGGGCGCGCACACACACTCCTACACACACACACACACACACACACACACACACACACCACACACACAGAGAGAGAGAGACAGACAGACAGACAGACAGACAGACAGACAGACGTGATGTGTCTGTTGCCACATTGGAGGGAAGTGTCATCAGTGAACAGATCATAGATAACCTCACTACTACGTGATCTGTGCGTAGTTAAATTGACCAGAGTAAAAAAGTAAATCGGTATTTGTTGCGTACGTATACCTCTGTGTGTGTGTGTGTGTGTGTGCGTGCTGCGTGCGTGCGTGCGTGCGTGCGTGCGTGTGTGTGTGTGTGTGTGTGTGTGTGTGTGTGCAGAGATATCAGGTAATGAGGTTATCTGTTTACTGATGACAATTCTCGTCAGTTCAGTTTTCACTACAGCAGAGCATAAACAATCTCAGAATAAAGTTAACAATCACTTGGCCTTAAGTCCGCTTGAAGCAAAACGTCAGGTCTTTACATCACAGAAAAACAAACAAACACAAATGGAAGCCTCTCAGTGTTGTCATAAAACGGAAAATATCACGGTTGAACATGACAGCGACCATCGTATACTAAACTCCATAGCTTCATATCCGACATCCTCATGCTCATCGATGAGCATAAAACAAGATGCAAAGCATATAAACGTACTCCCAGTTCATCTTCCTGACAAACGTCACAATCATACATGCGTCATAATGTATTTGACGCGACGTCACAATCAAACCATGCGTCATAATGTATTTGACGCCATAATCAAACATGCGTCATAATGTATTTGTACGTTCTTCTAATTCCACAAAGAAAAAAAAAACCGTTTTGGGCCGTTATTGCCGTTAGTAACGGCTATTCTGGTAAAATAAAACATCGGGCATCATCAGTGACCCATAATGAACATACCTACACATTTTCAGAAAGATCGGCCCAGAAGTTTTGTCTGGAGCGAGTGGAACACACACAGACAGCATGCATTTCTTCGTTCCCATTGGAAAGTACTCCCTGTTCTGTAAGAACTGGAGTACAAAAAAAGCTCGAATTCTGTGACCCTTCAAGCCCTTCTCTCACAGTGACGTCAGTTTCGATTTCCTTTGTATAGTCATGCCCGTCTATGCCCTTAGCGAGTTTCGTGTTGAGGTCACCGATACTGGCAAGTTTCGTGGGGGCTGTCGTCGGACGGACGTGGTGGCGCCCTCCCAAGGGGATGCTCGCACGCACGCCGGCTCCGTGACTGAGCAAAGATTGTTGTCAACTGGTGGTGTCCTCCGTATGTTGGATCAGAACAGGCACCACTGAACACGACCCGATGTGACTCGGCAGCAGTGCAGTGTCTCCTCCGGTGAGTTGCCTCAAGAAGATCTGACGTGGACTCACCTCTGTGGACT
Source organism: Conus ventricosus (assembly GCA_018398815.1). Classification (NCBI taxonomy): domain Eukaryota; kingdom Metazoa; phylum Mollusca; class Gastropoda; order Neogastropoda; family Conidae; genus Conus; species Conus ventricosus. Next base: position 80,951,078 of record CM031606.1, read on the forward strand.
ACCTATGCCGGGACTGCGGCGGGACAAGCCAAAGTTGTTGCCTTGGACGGAGAGCCGGAGTGAGCGATGTGTGGGAAAATGCCGCTGAGGTGGTACAGACGATTATGGGAGCCGGAATAGCTCAGTTGGTAGAGCACCGGATTCGTGATCCTGGGGTTGCGGGTTCGAATCTCCGCCGGGCCATTTTGGTACAGGGGATTTTTCCCTCGGAATTAACATTGGTTCTGACTCCATTTCCCATACAGTCCTTCGAATGAGACTATAAACCGAGGTTCCGTGTGTGAACGCACGCATAACATCTTGCACACACGTCAAATCCCATCACCAACTTACGGAAGAGAAGGCCAGTTTGGCCGTTGGTATGGATGACACGTTACACATAGCATGCACCCTGCGTGAGAAATGGAAAGAATGAAGGAATTAAGGAAACTGAGTGAACGATATTGACTGGATGACACGGGAAACGACTGAATGAAGCAACAGCTGGCAGCTCTTCAGTCGGCACTACCCAGGTTGGCAGCCCGTTGTGTAAACGAGTGTGGATTGTAAAGCGCTTAGAGCTTGGTCTCTAGCCGAGAATAGGCGCTATGTAAGTATTCATTATTATCATTATTATTATTAAGATGAGAGAACAACAAACACACGAACAAACAAGTCATGTTCTGGGCTAATCATTGACGATGAATGAAAAGGACAATCACGTACTAATCATGGTGGAAAACACTTGGCTTGCAGTGGAGATTTACTAAACAAACACACATTATGTTGACATTAATATATCCGGAATTTGTTGTTGTTGTTGTGTTGCTGCTTGTTCTTGTTTGATGTTCATCGCCCTTCTCAAGTTAACTCTGCATCATTTTCCGTGGGGCCAGCGATAATCAACTGAAAAGAATTAGGTCTATGCACAGAAAGACACTTAATCTTATAATTCCCGACGGTCTTTATCAATGATCAATCGTGGTGGAATTACCAGAATTAGAAATGCTGCCACGCACACACAACTAACCTCAAGTAAAATGGCAGTAGTCTTTAAAGTCACACAGATATATGGCACTGCCAAGCTTTGGATATGATGGACCTATCTATGTGGAACTCTCTCCCTGCGCCCTGCAAGTCAGTCATTGCAGTCCTTCAAACCAAACGTAACGAAGATGCCCTTTAGGAGTAAGCATCACCAACTTGTTGACTGCGACCCCCAACACGCCATCATTACCCCATCTCTCGCTCTGTCTGTCTGTCTGTCTGTCGTCGTCGTCGTCGGTCGGTCGGTCGGTCGGTCGGTCGTCCTTCTTCTCGTCCTCTCTCTCCTCTCTCTCTTCTCTCTCTCACGATAATGATTAATATTCCTCTTGTCTCTGCTCTATCTCTGCCTGCTGTCTTCAGTCCTCTATCGTCTCTCCGTCTCGCTCTCTGTCTGATCTACTCTCTCTCTTCTCCCCACAGAGCGAAGAAAACACATATCACACACACACATTCTCTTTCTTTCTGTCATCTGTCTCACTGCTGTGTCTGTCTGTCTGTCTGTCTGTCGTCTCTCTCTCTCTCTCTCTTCCTTTTCTGTCAGTCGTCTCTCTGTCTGTGCTGTCTCTCTGTCTTTTCTCTAATATACGAATATACGAGAGACAGACAAAATTGAAGTATTGAGAGAATTAGTTCAGAATTAATTTGTTCTTCTCTTTATCTTTGTCTGTCTATCTGTCTGTCTGTATGTCGTCGGTCTTTGTCTCTCTCCTCTCTCTTTTCCGTCACCCCTACCTCTCTCTCTCCCTCTCTGTCTCCCTCTGCTTCTGTATTCTGTCTCTCTCTGCTGCTGTCTGTCTCTCTGTCTGTTTCTCTAATGATAACGAATATACAGAGAGACAGACAAAGATTGAAGTATATAGAGAGAATTAGTTCAGAATTAATTTAGTTCTATCTCTATTTAAATCTTTGTCTGTCTATCTGTCTGTCTGTATGTCGGTCGGTCTGTGTCTCTCTCCCTCTCTCTTTTCCGCACCCCCTACCCTCTCTCTTCCCTCTCTGTCTCCCTCTGCTTCTGTATCTCTGTCTCTCTCTGCCTGCCTGTCTGTCTCTCTGTCTGTCAGTCTCCCTCCCTATGTCTCTCTCCTGACAACGAATGAAACACACACTCTCTCTCTGTGCGTGTGTGTGTGTGTGTGTGTGTGTGTGTGTGTGTGTGTGTGGTGCGTGCGTGCGTGGTGTGCGTGCGTGCGTGCGTGCGTGTGTGCGTGCGTGCGTGCGTGCGTGCGTGCGTGCGTGCGTGTGTGTGTGTGTGTGTGTGTGTGTGTGTGTTCTCGAGCGCGCTCGTATGTGTTTGCGAGTTTGCTTTGTTATGTTTATGTGTGTGTGTGTGTGTGTGTGTGTGTGTGTGTGTGTGTGTGTGTGTGTGTGTGTGGTGTCAAGTTTTGCTGTACTATTGAAACTATTGTTTTATTACAATTTTTTTTCTTCTAATGATCACGATGATGATTGTTAATAGTAGAAGCAACAGCTACTACTACAGCAGCACTAGTACTGTTAGCTATAGCAGTACTTGTAGTTGTGGTAATAGTAGTAATAGTAGTAGTAGTAGTAGTAATTATAATTGTAGTAGCAGTAGTAACAGTGGTAGCAGCATCAGCAGCAGTAGAAGCAGTCTTGTAGATGTGCAGCCTCGTGCCAGATCACGGCCAAACTTTCAACTGGGTGGTATTATTGGGTGAGATGTACTCGTTGAAAAACAACACTGTTTGAAATACTGATGCGTGGACCCTGGGTCCGGTGGCTCTTCTGGGTTCAGAAGGAGCCGTACAGTCGCCGTAGAAAGTAAGATAAAAAAAAGGTTAAGGGTTATACCAAACAGGCCTATGTCACTCGCCGCCACAACTAGTGTACGCACGAAGAGCTGCTGGAGTCACTATGGTGTTTGGCGCCTTATGCTGTGAAAACTACCGCAGTGCCTATGTCGTACGCCAAAAGCAAGGCTGCCTTTACAGCATGCTGCAGCAGACACCACGTCTTCAACACACGCCAATCACACCACCAGACCGTGGCACTACGAACATACCCGTTCACTCTGATCCCCTCCCCCTCCCCTCCCCCCCCCCCCCCTCCCCCCATCCCGAGCGATGATGCAGAATACTCGACCTGCTGACGAGCGAAGCCGGCCACCCGTCTGTGCGTCTTCAAACCCCATGGCAGACTTGCCAGTGCTGCAGGGTTTGTTTTGATGTGGGACAGTCCTCCAGCCCACTAACATTGTCCATGAAGCAAGTTGGAGTGGTGACTCTGAAGAAGTGTCTCTCGAGTTTATTCACTCGCCAAAATCAGATCGAACTGTTTTAAAATGGTCTAAAAATGTTGTTGTTGTTGTTGTTGTATGCATATGCTACTGCAGTTAAAATTTGTCAAAATGAATAGGTTACGAACTTCAGAAGAAGGTCCTGTCGAAGGTTGGTAAACTGGAAGGTGTTTTATTTGGGTAGCTGATTCAGCTGTTTGTCAGAGTTGTTTACAGCGTATAGATCGTGTGTACAGCTTACGAGAAAAACACGGCCGTAAGGTTCAGAGCCTACGCAGTCAGGACGAGAGGCTTTTATTTGTTTATATTTTGTTGTTGTTGCGGGTAGTAGGGGTGGGGGATGGGGTGAGGTAGTACTCGGCATGGGACTACTTCGGCAGCTCATTCCTCGCCATTGAGCGTTCATCCGTTAGAGTGGCAGTGCGATGCCTACCAGTTCGCACCACGTGTTGCGTCACTACCGAGACATTCTCTTTGGGGCTGAGAGACGACTGTGCTGCCCTCAGCAGAATCCGGAAGGACTGATGTCGCTGCCACTGGTCTGTTTGACAGGACTTCTTCTGAATGGAGGCGACGTTTTCTTGGAAGAGGCACCGTCTGGTAACAAATAATGGCTGAACAGGTGGATAGGGATGCTCTTGTACACCAGAATGTACGTTTTACAGTTCATTGTTCTTTTTACGGAGACATGATCACCCACACTCCAAGGAATGAAATGAAGGGGCACCCAATGAAATTCAGACAACATAGACATAGTATACCATGCATTCTGATCTCAGCCATTTCAGACGACATTCCCCACACTCGCTCTGCCAGGGTTTTCCGAATCAATAATCCTTTCTCTTTGAAGAAGATATATTTCCAATCATCATTCTCAGCCCAGTGAAATCTTGCCCCAGCACCTCTAGTTTTTTGCTTAACTTTGTGTTCATAGCAGGATTAGTGTGTTGTTCGTCCTTCGATTTCGAAGATGACCTTGACTTCGATCTCAGATGGAAGTTCGCCGAGTGTGGGTCCGCAAGTGGATGGTGAGGTCGATCTGGGCCCGGAAGGAACGCCCACATGTGGGACACATGTGGGTGGGTGCTACAGTGGAGGTAGCTCTGGCCTTGCGCGCGGCTCGCTTTCTCTCAGCTTCTGCTGTGCGTCTCTTCTCTGATGTACATGCACCCTTTGTGAGGCTGCTTCGCCAGGCTGGGCGGTCCAGGGCAGGCGACTCCCAGGTGTTGAGGCTGATGTTCAGGCCTTTGAGGGACCCTTTGAGGCAGTCATTGAAACGTTTCTTCTTTGCATGATTACAGCCATCTTCAATCACTCTTCTTCTTTCGGAATCCACTGAATGAAGTCATCTTTGCACAGTCCTCCGTCATAAACAATGAAAATTTGTCACTGTGTTTTAGTCACAAGTGATGTCTCCATACGGTTGTTGTTTTTTTCATGTTTTTTTTCTCCTGCGATCCTGAGCAACACAACTTAAAGTGTTCGAGTAGCGTGATCACTGATTTGAGGCCAAGAGCTATTCATAGCTTGAGTTATGATGTCTGTTTCCACTTATCCAGTTTTGAAGAAATCGTTTAGAAAGTTTCAAGCGGCTCTTTCAGACATCTGACGCACTGTTGCCAAGTTCCCGTTCAGCTGGCCTTTTTTATTTTTATTTTTTTTTTTATTAAGCAACGATATTATCGTCTTCCCAATATCACTGATAACCTTAGCTCGCTTTCCAAAAGGTCACGAACACAAAAAGAAAATCTCCGAAAATCAGAGGTCAGTGCTGACGTCTGCTCCCTCCCCCCCCCCCCCCCCACGCCCTCCACCCCACCCACCCCTTCCCTCCCCAGATTCATTACTTTTATTTTTCTGTTCTTGTGTTGGCACCGCCGCCAGGAAGAAAAAACGACGACAACAGTAACAACATCAGTAACAACATTTGTAAGCTGACCGGGAGTCCAGTTTACGCTGCAATTACGAGTTTGGCACAAGGCTGCAGTGATATTAAGAGAACCGAAAGACTGAGCACTGCCAACATTCTTTAACCATGAGTAAGAAAGTTTTAGAGTCTTCTCTAACCCTCTCTCTCTCTCTCTCCTCTCTCTCTCTCTCTCTCTCTCTCTCTCTCTCTCTCTCTCTCTCTCTCTCTCTCTCTCTCCTCCCCTCACCCCCCCCCCCCCTCTGCCTGTCTGTCTCTCTCCCTCTCTCTCTCCTCCCCCCCTCTCTCTCTCCTTCCTCCCCCTCTTTCTGTCTCTCTGTCTGTCTGTCTGTCTCTCACTCTCTCCTTCCTCCCCCTCTGTCTGTCTCGTCTGTCTGTCTGTCTGTCTCTCTCTTTCTCTCTCTCTCTCTCTCTCTCTCACTCTCTCTCTCTCTCTCTCTCTCTCTCTCCACACACACACACACACACTCTCTCTCTCTCTCTCTCTCTCTCTCTTTCTGTCTGTCTGTCTGTCTGTCTGTCTGCTCTCTCTCGTCTGTCTGTCTGTCTGTCGTCTCTCTCTCTCTCTCTCTCTCTCTCTCTCTCTCTCTCTCTCTCTCTCTCTCCTCTCTCTCCTCACGAACAAAGGGAAGTTTTTTTTCCAACATTCTGCAGCATCCTGTTTTATGCTCTTAAAATGCTGAGTTCCCATGAGGTCAGGCGTAGGTCTAATTATGTTTTCAGTTATCAATCTCGTAGTAGAAGTTGTTGGGCAGATGCCATTGTTCTTCACACTGGATGCAGATGTTCCATTTCAGTCTGAACTTATCACCGTTCAGAAACTAATCCTACGACCACTCACCGTCAAAGAATGCAAAATGTCTGTACTGAAGTGCAGACTGATCTTGTTCACTGGACAGAAGGTAGTCAGTATAGCCACGCACTCTCAGAAATCTTAGTTCAGTCAGTTACGACAAAATGAAACGTCAAAGCATTAAAGTTCAAAGTGGATGGTTTTAAAACTTTGAATGACTTTAAATTCTCAAAAGTTACTATGTGTTGCTTATAAACAATTATCTCCCTTGGTCCAGGTATGTTTCTGTTAGTCACATATGTTTATAAACTATCAGGGAGAAAAAAAAGCGTCATAGTTAACCAGAAAAAACGATCAGTACACTGTACACCCAGATATTGATTATGCTTCTACATACTGGGATTCCGCCTGCATGAACTGCGTAAAAGAACTCAAAGGTATTGTCAGACACTGGCTTCGTCTTACGTGTATAGTTCTCGAATCCTCTTCTAATGCAAGTTAACAGTTAACGATTGAAAAGAAACCTTTTAAGATAACATATATAGAGAGGGTGTGAATGTTCAAAGGGAATCTAAGCGAGGGGAGGGGAGGGGAGGGGGGGGAGGGGGAGGGGTCCGTCCCTAACAGGCGTACAGGAGGAAACGTGCCAAACATGCCATTTTGCCTTCAGAGGGATCGGGACAGGGTGTTCACAAACCCGGACCCCCCCACCCCCACCCCCACCACCCCATGCCCTTCCTCCCATAGTCTCCACTCTTGCCCGATGCCTATCTCTGCGTGTCATCTCTTCAAAATTCAAATGCTAAACTGTGGACTGAAGCTCATGATCATCTAAATAGTACAAACCAGCTTGCCGTTATCATTAGAAAAAAACAAAATCAGATACATCATATTGATTTGATGGATCAGTTGTGGACATACTACTACTTTAGTATTCCTGTTTTAGTGTTCTCAGTACATGTGGCAGTACAACAAGTACACACACTCCCCCCCCTCTCTCTCTCTCTCTGTCTGTCTCTCTCTCTCTCTGTCTGTCTCTCTCTCTCTCTCTCTCTCTCTCTCTCTCTCTCTCTCTCTCTCTCAAGCTTTTAAAAGGCGAAGCGTTTATGCAATGTAATTATTACCATGAATCTGGTGGTCTGACTTTGTTATGGTTCATGTATAAGAATAAAACATCTGAATCTCTCTCTCTCTCTCTCTCTCTCTCTCTCTCTCTCTCTCTCTCTCTCTCTCTCTCTCTCTCTCTGAGAGGCAGACAGACAGATAGACAGACAGGCACACACATTCAGACAGACAGACAAACAGGCAAGCAGACAGACAGACACACGCACGCGCGCGCGCGCACGCACACACGCCCGCATGTACGGACTTACGCACTCATATTTAAACCCCATGCTGAAAAGTGTTTGCTAACGTTTCTATACTTTGTTTTATCCTCCTCTCATTGCGGGTGTTTTGAACATTCTGTATAATCCCTTCGTGTGTCTGGCTTTCCCCATCATAGGTAACTAAGATCTTAACCGCTGTTGCAGCGAATTAGCTCAGCCGACTGTAATCCTTCATGCTGGACGCCTGTCGGCTGGCTGACTGTCTTTTTGACGGTCATGCACAGTGCCCGACTCGCTTGACTTAACTCATTAAACTCTCTGGGGAACTTCGTCTTTCTCTTCTGCAAACGCAGGCTGAAACTCCTGCGGACACTGCCTGTATAGACAGGCAAGTATTAATCCCATCTACCCAACAAAGGGAGTGGAGTTTTGTGTGTGTGACCGTTTTCTATCCGCCATTTAAGCAACCATACTCCAACTTCGGGGAAGGTGCATGCTGTGTGTAACGTGTCATCCATACCAACGGCCAAACTGGCCTTCTCTTCCGAAAGTTGTGATGGGATTTTACGTGTGTGGAAGATGTTATGCGTGCGTTCACACACGGAACCTCGGTTTATAAGTCTCATTCGAAGGACTGTATGGGGAAATGGAGTCAGAACCAATGTTAACTCCGAGGGGAAAATCCCGCTGTACCGAAACGGCTCGGCGGAGATTCAAACCCGCAACCCCAGGATTACGAGTCCGGCGCTCTACCACTGAGCTATTCCGGCCCCCCTATGGGGAACGAACACGGGGTTGCAGCAACATGCACCAGCGGACTCGGTTCTTATCTGGGGTGTACGTTTTTCAGCTGGGCCCAAGTCACTCCTGTGCCTTCAGTTCAGAATCCACGCGCCGTTGCCCAGTCTGTGGAGGTCGTCCCGTTCCCCTTCCTTCTCCATGTGGAGTCTACTCAAGTGCTTAGACTCTTGTGATGTGATCTTACTTCGCTCGCTCGCTCGATTTAGTGCTATAAGCCTTTGCTGCTTAATCTCCCTCCCCCCCTTTCTCTCTCTCTCTGTCTCTCTCTCTGTCTCTCTCTCTCTCTCTCTCTCTCTCTCTCTCTCTCTCTCTCTCTCTCTGTTGTTTCTCTCTCTCTCTCTCTCTCTCTCTCTCTCGGGGGGGGGGGGGGGGGGGGGGGGGGGGGGTGTTGAGCGGTCGTCAGATGCAGCGGACGCATGTTAATTTGCTCTGTTTAAAAGTGCTAATTACAGTGGATTTGGGCAGTGATTTCGACTGTGTATCTTGCGATTGCCTTGATGGTATACCATGCCTTCATCACAGTTAGATTTCCGTGTGCGGTGTGGCTGTTTTCTGCCGGTTTTTCTCTGCTTCATGTTGATGAGAGCCAGAAAAAGTGCCGCCATGTACATGAAGACATTGAAACTTTGGACAAGGATAGACGGTGTCATGGCAGGCTGCCTCCTCACGCTTCTGTTTTGGGGCAGTTTATTACTGCAATGTGGAGATGTGGAACTAAACCCGGTCCACCACGTAAAGACAGCAGTCGCCAAACCTCGTTGACTCATGACAGCCGCAGAGTCAGCACTGGAAAGACAGCAAGTTCGTCATCACGTGAGGCATCGTCCTCTCCAACGTCCGATATCCCCTCCAACCTCGATTTGATGGCAATGCTTCAGTCGATGAACACTAAATTTGATAATATGAAAGATGACATCAGAGGTATCCGTGATGGTTTGGATGGATTACAAGAGGAGGTTCACACGTTGAGGCAAGAAGTGAATGACCTGCGCTGTGAAAATGATGATCTAAAGAAGAGGATCCAGGATGCAGAAAGGAAGACAGACGATCTAGAAGGGCGTTCCAAGCGGAACAATTTGATCTTTCACGGTCTTCACCGCAGGCAGAACGAGACGCAGGAGGAGTGTGAGGCTTCGGTCCGAGAGCTGATGACGGACCAGCTGGAACTGGCTTCTGATGTCCACTTTGACAGGGTGCACCGCCTGAGCAGCAAGCCGAACGCACCTGTCATCGCATGCTGCACATTCTTCAAGGATAAGGAGAAAATTCTTAAGGCCAGGAGTAAGCTAAAGGGGACTAATGTGTTTGTGGGGGAGGACTTCTCCCTGCGTGTAAGGGAGATAAGAAAAAGACTGTCTCCTCATTTGAAGAAGGCCAGGGAAGAAGGGAAACGTGCCATCTTGGTGTACGACCATCTCCTGATCGATGGTAGGAAATATTACCTTGGTGAGGGAGAAACTCTTAGGACCAGTGAATAGGGGGGTGGCCAGCCCAGTTCAACACCGGTTACACCGGTCACATTTTTGAGGCACGCACGTGATAGTTGTGCGGGGCGACGGGTGGTTGGGAGCAGAAGAGGGTATGTGTGTGCAGTGAGAAGTGAATTTGTTGGCATTGAAAAGACAGAGTGTGTAGGGGGTCAGGGACGGGGGACACATGTAAATAATCAGGAAGGGATTATTTTGAATGATCGTGGTTATGACAAGTTGCATGTTCTCATTAATGAAAATTCTGGCTGTAGTAATATTTTGATGTGCCCGGAAGTGAACGAAAGTGATTTTGTACATAACATACAGAGTGAAGGTATCTGCCACACTTCATCACATCGTGAAGTGAATGGCTGTGACATTGTCAATGACAGTTTCGGTGGGGGGTCATCTCAAAAGGAGGTATGTCATGAACCGAATGGCTGTGACACTGTCAGTGACAGTTATGGTGGGGGGTCATTTCAAAAGGAATCGAATGATGACAAAGTCGGGGTTCGTTATTGTGATGTAACTTCTTGTATTCAAACAGAAAAAGACATGAATGAGTATACAAACATAAGCAGTAGTATGTATGAAAGCATGTGTGATTATGGTGAATCTAATGAATTCGAGACATGTTCATTTCTGCATTGGAATGTTAATGGACTTTTACCAAAGCTAAGTAATAAGGAATTCATGTCTTTTTTGTTAAAATTTGACTTTATATGTCTTGTTGTCACGACCGACCCCTGGAGGTCTGCCCTGACAGGATCGGTCTAGGTGGGAGTGAAGGGAGTGACTGACCTCACACGCCCGCAAGAGACCACACAATAAAGATTACGATACAACACCCCATTTATTCACACCAGCAAAATAAGCATGCCAACACACACAACATGCACAATCACAATCAAGCACTCCAACGCACACAACATGCACAATCACAATCAAGCACTCCAACACCCACAACATGCACGATTATAAATAAACATTTCACCATACGACGTACACAATCACAATTACAGCATTCAGCACATATAACATATACACAATTATAAAGAAACATTTCCAGCATCGATCCCTTCTAACACCATGGAGTGCGTCCATACCCCTGCCTCTGTCAAGTCTACTGGGAGCACCCTGTCGCACTAGGTGCTCCGAACCGGGTCGGTCCTCGCAGGGAGTCGCTTAAAGCCGACACCCTCGACACACAAGCAGGCAGTGAAGAGCGCGTCCCAGGGGGGGGGGAGGGGGGGGGGGAAACGTGGCGTTGTTACTGGAGGTCCTGGACGGGGATCAGGGCCGGCCAGTCAAGCCGGCGGGCTTTTCTACCAGTCCGCGGTCCCAGCCAGAGCGTGGCCTCAACCAGCACGTGGCACCATCCAGTCCGCGGTCCCAGCCAGAGCGTGGCCTCAACCAGCACTGGCACCATCCAGTCCGCGTCCCACCAGAGCGTGGCCTCAACCAGCACGTGGCACCAACCGCCCCAGACTCCGGGTGAAGCCCCCGGGAGGGGGGGGGGGGAAACGTAGCTGGGAGGAGAGAAGAAAGGAGGGAAGGGAGAAGGAAGAAAGAAGGAAGAAGGGTACTGGAACCCCGCCGTCAGTACAGTCTGACCATACTGTCAAACTTAACACCACTCGCATGATGGGCGAGGGGAAGTCTATTAAATGCACCATAATCCCAGCTCAACACAGACCTGAGCATAACACAGTAAACCCATCGAATCAGGAATGTTCATTTGGGTCTTCTCACCCGAAAGCAGGTAAAAGACTGCATTAAATCAACAGGTTATAAAACAAAATGAATTATCTTCACCCTTTCTCACTCACATTTAACATTTGCCTTTCTTAGGAAATAACCAACACAGCGACCATCGCTTTATAACTGCCACCAAAATTTGCAAATAATAATTCAATGGCATAATTGTCACATTTTATAAACACATTTCAAAATAACACAAATCTCCAACCACGCATCCGAACGACAAATCATGCGTACGCACCCCTCGCGAACATAAAAAATCGTTCCCTTGCACACACAAACAGACGGGGGCCGAAGGATAAGAGTCCGGCGAATTGACAGGGGGGGACGAGCCGAGACCCAAGCAAGTTCCAACCCGAATCACCAGGTTCTCTCCCATCCCCACCGACTACCGCATCACCAATGCATAAACAGGAGAAAGAATTTGGAAATAATTAGAATGGCCAGGTTAAAGATTGAATTAACCAAGAAAAGGTCTCACACAAAATTTCCTTTTACAATTTCGAAAACAAAAGAAAATTGCGCAAAAGAGAAGACTAAGCCGGGTAACAACAACAAACCAAAACAAACAAACCCACGAAACTGATGCTTACCAGCTACCCGTTGGTGACCCAGAAGAGGCGGGTCAAACGACTCTCTCTGCCTCTGTCCAGTCGAGAGGACAGAGGCACAGGTGGGGAAAAAAAGAAGAAGTGATGTCCCTCTCCTACAGGCCGACTGTAGGAACTGAAGATACCGACTGTACCCTCGATGATACGGTGAAAAACCCGAGACCGGAGCAGGCGCTCCCAGAAAACATCTTCCGCTCGAGTGAAGAGCTAACCTCCCCCTTCAGCAATGGCGGCCAACATGCCATGCTGCGTCACAGAGTGAGCATACTTCAACCTAAAAGAACGAAGCACGTGCGACAGGGGAAAAAGACAGGCGAGAGGCCGATAACAGCAAATTCGAGAGAAAGGTACCAGCCACCCGTGAAAACCCACAGGATGAATAGCACGGGCAGTGGAATAAAAGAGAGAGAGAGAGAAAGCAAACCGAAGTTGAGCTGAACTACACCCAAAAGGGGCAACCACACCACAAGCCACATTAAGGGACAGATATACGACAACAACGACGACAATAAACAAATGAATAATTCCGCCACCCCAGTTGGGTCAAACGTCGTAGGCCTCGTGACAAACTCGTGACACTGTTGAGACGTTTGTTGAATGTCCTAAAAACCTCACTTTCCTGGGTTACAGTGTTTTTTTATAAAACCAGCATTAAGTTTACAAAGCAAGGACGAAGATCAGGTGGAATTTTCTGCCTAATTAAAAATGAGTTTATATCTTATATTCAGGAAATTAAGACAGACCATCCAACGTTCTCTCTGTTTCTGATTGACAAGAGTGTTTTTGACCTTGAAGAGAACATTATATATGTATGTACGTAATCCCACCTGAAGGATCACCTTATTATAATCATTTTGATGTTGACAATGGTGTTGAAGAACTTGAACAATGTCTTTTTGATTGCATGTTGGAGTTAGATGATGTGTTTTGGATTCTATCGGGCGATCTTAACAGTAGAACTTCTAACATTTTTCCTGATATTATAGACTTCAATGATGTAAGTTGTAATTTTCTTCATGATCATTCTGATCTGGCTAGCATCACAAGAATTCGGCTGACAATGACTTAATAAATATGGGAAAAAATTATTGAATATGTGCACAGCTTTCAGTCTGTGTATTCTAAACGGAGTGTGTAATGGGGATATAGATGGAAATTAACTTACATATCTGAGTCAGGAAACAGTGTCAATGACTACTTTCTGCTGTCTAAGAGACTGTTTGTTATTGTTGTCTCGTCGTGTAAATTGTTAGTGTCGGAGAGAATAGAGTCTGATCATTTGCCAGTTGAACTGCATTTAAAATTTAAAATTTGAAAAGAAATGTTACAAGGGGCATACCATTATCGATGATCAGTTTATTGAAAAGTTTGTGTGGGATAATGATTTAGAAACTATATATTGTCAGAAAATTTTATCTGACGAAATATTATCTGAACTCGATGGGGCCATAGCCTGATTGATTCTGATTACAATGGTGCTCTGAGTGTCTTTAATGAGTGCATCAAAAAACAAGGCCAATGTATGAAAAAGAAAATCAACTTGACAAAATATCATAAAAGTGATGATTGGTTTTGATGGAGAATGTAAGTCAAGCAAGAAGAAAGCAAAACAACTGCTTAACATTTTTAGAAAATCAAAAGAGAAAACTGACAGTGATGCATACTGCATAGCAAGACGAGAGCATAAACATCTAATAGATAGAAAAGAAAAACAGTATAATGATTTAATATTGGAAAGGGCTTGTTTCTTCAGTAAATAATCAAAAAGATTTTGGGAGAATGTACATAAAGTGTCAAGTAAAAGAAAACAAGTACATAAAAATTTTAAAACAGTTGATGATTGGTTTTACCATTTTAAAGGTTTACTTGAAGTGGAAGTAACTAGAGAGTGTAATAACGAAGCTAATGATGACTTTGAAACAAATTAAAAATGTTGAAGAAGACTTTAGCACGATGAACCGTCCCGATATCAAAAGAAGAAGTGTTACTTGCTGTTAGAAAGGTAAAGAACGGTAAATCTGCAGGCCCAGATGAAATTATAGGAGAAATGTTGAAACATGGTGGGGATCGAGTTATTGATTTTTTCGTAAAATTGTTTAATGTGTTGTTTGATAAAGGCGTTTTTTTTCCAGATAATTGGACAAACTCTATTGTAATTCCTTTGTTTTAAAAAGGGAGACGCAGATAATCCAGGTAATTATAGGGGTATATATTTATGTGATACTAGCAGTAAAATCTATAGTACAATCATAAATAGCAGACTTCAAGAATGGGTTACAGAAAATAATTTGACAGGTGAATATCAGGCAGGTTTTCAAAAGGGGCTATTCTACTGTTGATCATATGTTTACGTTGTTGTCATTGGTCCAGAAGCAATTTTGTTTAAACCGCAAATTGTATGTAGCCTTCATCGTTTTTTGAGAAAGCTTTTGATTCCATTAACAGACACCTATTATGGCCTGTACTCTTGAGAAATGGCATAAAAGGCAAAATGTTCGTTGTATTCATAGCATGTATACTAATGTTAAAACCAGAATTAAATGTGGTTCCATGCTTACAGATTACATTAACTGCACACGTGGAGTGAAACAAGGGATGCGTGCAGTCCCGTTTTGTTTTCCAGTTTATAAACGAATTAGCATTAGAAGTTATTAGGGAAGGGAAACACGGGGCTATTTTTTCGTCAGACTATTTTGAACTGTTTATATTGCTTTTGGCTGATGATGTTGTGTTGCTGTCTGAAACTGTTATTGGTCTTCAAACACAGTTGAATAATCTGTATAAAGCAGCTTCAGCTCTCCAGCTAAAGGTAAATATGGACAAAAGCAATATTATTGTGTTCAGAAAAGGGGGTATTTAGGAGCTAGAGAAAGATGGATGTATGCAGGAGCTGTGATGCCTGTTGTTAATGTATACAAATACCTAGAATTTGTTTTTCAACAAGACTGAGTTTTGTTATGGCATGTCGTAATTTAAGTAGTAGAGCTAAAAATGCTTACTGTGCATTTCACAAAAGTTAATATAAGTTTAAAAATAACTCGTTGACTGTCCTTTGAAGATTTTCGATTCACAAATCAGCCGATTGTTCAGTACGGCGCAGAGCTATGGGGACTTGATAATGCGGCATATGAATGTGAAAAGGTTCACTTATTTGCTCTCAAAAGATTTTTAGGCGTAGAGATGCGAACTCCAAATGACTTTGTTTACGGAGAGACAAACAGATACCCCATATATATTAATTCAGCTGTAAAATGTGAAAAGTTTTGGTTAAAATTGACAAGAATGGAGGGAAACTAGGCTTCCCCAAAAAGCTTACAAAATGTTGTATGATTTAGATATATATATACTACACATCATTATTGAAGGGCCAGGAACGTTTTTGAGTCAATTTTGAAAGGAGAAATAACCTATTTTCTCTTACTCTTTTCTCCAATTCGTTGCCGTAACTGAATGGATAAGAGCTCAGACAACATTGCAGTTTCCTTTTGGCACGTGTTTGGTGATTTGGCGATTTGCAATGGGCGGCCCAAGGAAGACAATTTCCACACAAATTGTCGAATTTTCAGCAGGGTCTCTCCCGACGACGCAGGCAAGGTAGCGACAAAATTCGCTTTGCACGTGCAAGGCAAGGCCTTTTTGAACACTGCTCCAGCCAAAGTTGCCCCGCAGACGAGGATAAAAAGGACCCGTTCTTGGTTCGTTTTAACCATGCTTGCAAGACGACGGATGACGGGTGATCAGCGGGGAGAGCCCTCGCTCTGCTTGATGAAGGCCTAGCGCAGCGGGAAGTTGCTAGACGACTTGAGTGTCGCATTCCACAATCCAGAGACTGCTGGAGCGCTTCAAGAGACTGGAGCAGTCCAGGGAAAGGCGTCACACGGGTCGACCCAGAGTACGACAAGACAGCAAGACCGCTACCTTGTCCTCTCCATCCTGAGGAAAGGGCATTCACTGCGGTGACCTTGAGGGGTCAGCTGAGGACGCAACAGGTGCTAACATCATGCTGCAGCACGGTGAGAAGACGGCTACATGAGGCAAACTTGAGGTCACGGAGACCGGCCGTCCAACCCGTGCTGTCACCAGTCAACAGAGTGCGCCCGCATGACCTGGGCCCAGGGAGCACGTGACCTGGACAAGGCAACAGTGGGCCCGGGGGCTTGTTTTTCGGATGAGTCCAGGTTCACCCTGACCTTTAACGATGGCCGGGCTCGGTGTGGCGACGTCAAGGGGAGAGTTCGCTGAACGCCACTGTCCAAGAGCATAACCGGTACGGCGGCGGGTCGGTGATGGTGTGGGGTGGCATGAGCCTTGTTACCCGGGCCCCCCTGCTCCCCATTGACGGCATCCTGAACGGGTCCGGTACCGGACGAGGTTCTGGCGGCCGTGGCACTGCCTGCGCTTGTGGACCTTGGTCAAGGCGCCATCTTCCAGGACGACAATGCACCTGCGCATCGAGCACACCTCGTGACCGACTTCCTGGAGCAGCATGAAGTCGTCCGTATGGCCTGGCCAGCGTGCTCACCTGACCTGAACCCAATTGAACACCTCTGGGATGTGCTGGGGAGGTGCATCAGAGACAACCACCCCCCACCGGGCACCCTGGCCAGGCTGGTCGACATCCTGCAGATCGAGTGGGCGGCCATCCCTCAGACACACTCCGTACCCTTGTGAGGTCGATGCATCGGCGCTGTGAAGCATGAAATCCAGGCTCGGGGCGGACCCCACGCGATATTGAAAAACAGATTGGCCAAATCTGACACTTTCTGTTTTTTGAAAAGGGGGGGGATGTTCCTTTAAAATGCATGTGCTGTTCAATAATGGGTCATTGTGCTAATTTCTTTTTCCAAAACAGGTGTGGAAATGATGAAATAAACATAGAATCAATTCTAAACATTGCCCAATTATTTCAACTTAAAATTAGAGAGGAAGAAGAAGTGGCCCTTAAATTATGATGTGAAAGAAAAATTGGGGTTACAAATGTTCGTTGTAAACTATATTTGTTTGGTTTTGGATATGTAGGGGCTTAACCAAGGTGGTTGAGGGAATAGACAGATTTCTTCAAGTTTTCAGAGAACGGTTAATTTTATGTAGAGGGCAAGAGTGGGA
>CM031606.1:80978156-80985656 GCA_018398815.1 Conus ventricosus
CAGCGGGAAAAGAAAAACGTATCTGAAGTCCTGTGCTGTTTGCATTCAAACGAGAGCGCTACGATTCTCCGTGTATGAACTTATTGTGTTTGGCACGCGAATAAGTCTGCTTCAGAACTCATAGATGGTGCTGTTTACGTTCTATAGGCTGGATGGTCTTAGACCGGAGACTGTTTGGAGCCGGCATTTGGGTCTTTTTTTTTTTTTTTCTGTCCCAACCTCTCCCACCTCAGAGAAAAAAAAGGCACCCACGCCCCCCCATTCCGAAACCCCGTCCCACCCCCACAGCCCGGGGCCCCGCCGCAGCCCCCCCCGGGCACCGGCAACCACGGGGAGCAGTCAATGTAAGTCGAAAGGGAGGCCCCCACCGAAGGAGACACTGCAGCTGGAGACTTCAGGGTTTTTCAGTGGCGCCTGTTTTTGACCCAACATACGCAGGACACCCCTACTAAGCCCCCTACGACGACAATAATTCTTAGCCGCGGACCCGGGCGTGAGGGGGCTCTCCCCCGGGGGGCGCCAACTCCGTCCAACGACGCCCCCCCATGGATTTCGCCGATACCGGTGACCCAGAGGGAACCAAACCCAAAGGGGCCACAGACTAGAGGCTCGAAATTGGGGTCACCAGAACGGGCATAAGGGCCCAAAATTTGAGCATTTTTTTTTATTCGATCGGAGAAGAGGATTAAAAGATGATGCTACGGATTTCCATTTGGGGCTGGACTAATACAGGGTTACTCTACGCTTCCTTTCAAAATAGATCCCGGCGTCAACCGGCCCGACAGAACGGCCCCCGCATTTTTTGGCAGGAAATTTGGGCAACCTCCAAAAAGCATCCATTAAGGATAAAAACCGACTGTTGGTCCCAGTCTTCCCAACTGAGTCCGCCCCCCAAACTAAACTCGGGTAGGACCGGCGGGGCAAAAAAAAAACCCATGATCTGGGGTTTCGAACCCACATCCCACCCGGGACCCGGGGGGGAAAAAACGCTAACCACTTCGCCCAGGCGGCTGGCCGGCCAGTTTTCTTGTAAGCCTACAGAGGGAACAAAAGGGAGAAAACGCGATCGCTTTGCCACAATATGAAGACGGGAGGAAAGTTGGTGATGGGCCTATTTCTTTTTTTTGATTTTTTGGCACGCGCTTTGTCTGTAAACTCCTGAATCTAACCCAATTTACTCGCTCACAATTACGCTTTTTTGCTGATGGAGCTTGGTTTTGGCTCCTCAGGTGGAGTGGGCCCTACAGCCTCTTGCGGCATTTTTCAATCACTCACTTTGCTTCACACTCCCCGCCTTTGCCCAATGCAACGGGCTTCGTAATAAGTTTGTATTCAAAAACATAAAAAGGGGGGTAACATTTGCTGCTTTAAAAAGAAAACCTAACACAGAGTAAATTTTATTCAAGCTGGGCACAGCCTTTTAAAACTTGAAAAAGTCAGACAAATAAACGAACAATCAATAGTGTGGGGAAAAAACAAGCCCAGGCCAGCAACTGAATGTCTTCATAGTAATGATTTGGCAAAATTTGGACTTAAGGGGGGGAGGGGGGGGGGGGGGGGGGGGGGGGGGGGGGGGGGGGGGGAAGGGGAGTTTGAAGATGGAAAAATGGGAACAGAAATTAAAAAAAATATTACAGATATAAAAACTCTTCACTAGCTGCAAAAGGGAACCATCGCAATCCCTTTTGAAGGCAGATATATTGTTTCCTGCTCCGAGGCCTTTCGTCCGGGGGGGAATCTCGGAGACAGGGGGGGTTTTTTTTTTGCCTCCGGCGTCAAAAGTTTATTGTTTACTTTTCCCTGCCCATTTCATTTTCCTAGTTTTTTCGTCATGTTTAAAAATTCGCCAGCTCTACTGGCTCCCCAGCTGTTTTCCGTAAGGAGAGCAAGAATAAGAGATTCACAGCAAATGCCTAAAATTGAGCGAGGTTATTGTGTTTCAACCCACAGGTTTGGCAAGGGGCGGCACCGGGATGACGGCGAGTAGTTCAAAGCCACGGGTTTTACATCTCTTAAATGAGGCGATATTTGAATGTCTTCTGGCAGATCTTTAATGAGGGACGTTTTTGTAATAACAAAACGAAAATTACAAAGGGGACGAGAAAAAGAGAGAGAAAAGGGGCGGGGGGGGGGGGGGGGGGGGGGGGGGGGGGGAAAAAAAACAGGCTCAGTTTTCATCCCCTATACGTACTTCACACTCCACACAACCCAAACATGTACATGTACAGGAAAATTTTACAAAAACCTCCAAAAATTAATACATATAATACTATACACTATAATAAATGTGCACACACCCTGACCTCGGTCGCGTCGTCGTTTTTTTCCCCCCCTTTTCCCCCCCTCCCCCCCCCCCTCTCTCTCTCTTTCTCTCTTCACTCTGTTGTGGTGTGGTGTTGTGTGTTTGGGGTGTTGTGTGTGTGGGGGGGGGGGGAAGAGAAAAAAGGGGGAAGGGGAGGGGGGGGGGAGAGAGAGAGAGAGGAAGAGAGAGAGAGAGAGGGGGAGGGGGAAAAATTGTTTTTTTAAAAAAAAAAAAAAATGAAAGGTGGATTTTTTTTATAGAATAATTTTAAAAAATTTAGTAAGAGATAAAGGGGGCATCAAAAATAGTATCCCCAAAACAAAAATGTGCACCAAAGAGAAGTGCTGCATCATCAGTGAAATGAGCAATGAAAAAAAGAAATTTTGGGGTACAACAAAACAATTAACCAAAAAAAAAAAAGACAAAGTAAAAAAAATGAACAAAAAAAAAAATAGTAATTTTTAAAAAATTTTTTAAACAAACAAAAAAAAAGAAAAAAAAAAAAAAAAAAGAAAAAAAAAGACAATATCAAAAGGGAAATTAAAGGTTTTTGGGTTAGAACAACAAAAAGAGAGAGACTGATACAAAACAACTTACTCGTTCGAGTTTACCCAAAAAGACATACGACATACATACATAAATTACACGCAAGCTTACACTTTTAAAAACAAACACACACACCCCCACACAACACACCCACCCACGCCGCCACGCACGGGCCCCCACCCCCCCACCCCGCCACGCACGCCCCCGCAAAGCACGCCCAAAACACACACCACACACACACACACACACCACACAACAAAAACACAGGCGCGCGGCGCGGCCACATACACAAGCGCACGCTCGCGCACAATCACTCACATACACACAGGGCTGGCGCGCCCCCACACAAGCGTGCCGCGTGCACATTTACCCCCACACACACACACACACACACACACACCACACACACACAACACACAAAAACACACACGCATACATACATATAGACACACTAAAAAACACACAAAAAAAAAAGCGTGGGCGGTGGGGACAAAAGCATGTTAGGACAAAACAAAAAATGCTAGTCGATTTAGGTTACGGAAGTTGATAACACCAGAAGAGAGAGAGAGAGAGAGAGAGAGGAAGAGGAGAGGAGAGAGAGAGAGGGGGAGAGAGGGGTCAAACAATAACCACCCAACACCACTAAAGCCCAAAACAAACAGATAAACAACCAGCCTCAGAGAGAGAGAGAGTGAAGATTTTGCAATAATTATTGCACACAACTCAAAAAAGAAAAACACAACTGAAAAGCAGTGTCGATATTTTGATTTTTTTTTTTTTTTTAAAGATGATCTTTACACACAAAAAGCGGTCACCCAAAAACTAACCAAAGTGACATAATCTCATTTCCTGGCTACGTTACTCCAACAAAAAAAAAGGGAAAATAACTCTTAGGGTCAAAAGGAAAAGGGGTCTACCCACCAAAACGAACGCATCCCCAAAAACCCAAATTGGGACTAAAACCCTTAAATTTTAATTTATGCCCTTAAAAAAAATTATAAAACTTTCCAACCCAAATTTTTTTTTGGGGTCATTTTGTTTATCAATACCCCAAACTTTTCATTACCCAAAATAGAAAATTTTTGGGTTTTTAAGTCTTCCGGGTTCCCAAAGGACCAAGTGGTGGAGCTTGGACAGGTGAGCGGGGTTTCCTTTTGGGCCTATTAAGGGTTTTACGTGAAAGGTAATCTGCCTTGGGCGGGGGGGCGGTTTTGGGGCCCCCAAAGAATCATAAATAAACCGGGGGTGAAATGGGGGACGGGGGTGGGGGGGGGGAAGGGGGCCCCCCCCCCCCCAAAACAAAAAAACTTCCTGCAATTGGTTTTTCAGTTTACCCATGCCCCAACAAAAGTTTGGGTGAGGCCCCGGGGGGGGGGCTGAAAAAAGAGAGATTTTCCTTTTGATGAAATTTGGGGGGGAGTAAGAGGTTTTGGCCCCGTTGGCATGGCGCCCAGGGGGGTTCCAGAGACTGAGGGAAAAAATGGGCTTGAACTTAGGCCCGGGGTGTTTGGAAGGAGCCCTTGCAACGCAACCTTGGTTTTGAGCAGGTTGGCCTGAAGCTGCCTACGAGCCGACACCAAGAGTTTGTGGTCAGACGGTGTGAAAGGTCGTTCTTCTACAAAGCGCCTGAAATGTTTGATTGCACTGTGGGCTGCCAGAAGCTTACGATCAAAGGCGTTGTATTTTCCTCTGCGTTTTCCACAAATTTCCGGGAGAAAGACAGCGAGAGGTACCCAGGACTGCCCCTGCGGGTGCTCGAGTTGGACACCCATGGCTGAGTTGGAAGTACTGACTGTGAGATTCGTAGCGCATCTGGATGAGGGTGATTAAAAAGTACAGCCTCCTTGAGAGCTTCCTTGGCTTCTTTAAAGGCGGTTTGACAGGTTTCAGACCACTGAATGGTTTGTCCCTTACCACTTGCCTGAGCATGGAGTGGGGCTAGGGTGTCAGCAGCATGCGGAATGAAACGGTGGTCGTTATTCATCATTCCCAGGAACCGTTGAAGGTCTGTGCGATCGGTGGGTTTAAGCACAATCCTCAAGAGAGGCTACTCGGTCTGGGAGAGGACGTATTCTCTGAGCGGTGACACGATAGCCAAATAATCCAGCTCACGAAGACCGAAGACGCACTGGCCTTGTTGAGACCAGTCCGTTGGAGTAAAGGAAGTGGGAAAGCTGTCGGAGATGCTAAAGAAGTTCTACCTGTGAGCAGCTAGCCATAGTGATGTTATTGATGTGGACAAAAGTGAAAGGAATGTCCCGGAGGATGCCATCCTGAGGCGTTTCAGTGCCTGAGCAGCTCTCTTGAGGCCAAAGAGCACACGAAGAAAGTCCCAGAGTCCGAAAGGTGTGATGATTGGCAGTTTGTTGCAACAGAAGATGGCGCGCCATAGGAACTTGATGGTAGCCTCTGACCAGGTCGGTCTTGAAGAAAATGTTGCGCCCTGTCAGGTGGTTGTTAACCTTGGATGTGAGGCAAGGGATAACGATCACCTTTGGTTGCAGCAGTAAGTTGTCTATAGTCTCCACAGGGTTGCCAAAGGCCACCTGGTTTGGGAACCACGGGGAATGGTGAAGACTAGGGTGAGTTTACCCCGACGGATGATGCCCATCTGTTCCGTTTTGAAGAATTCACTTTTTCCAGCAGCCAGCTTCTCTGGACTCCGGCACGAACATGATTGGTGGCCATGTGTGATGATGTGATGTTCAACACCGCACTTATTGACGGTAGAGATCAAAATGTGGAGTGAGTAACTCTAGTCAATAGTTCAGCGTATGTTTTGTGTGGATGAAGCGATAAGCCTGCAAGGGTCATGGAGAACCAGTGCTTCTGAGAAAAACAGGCATTATCAAGGGACAGGAGGCGCCTGCCCTGAAGGTCGATGACAAGTCCATGAGCGATGACCAAATCAGCACCAAGAATGGGGCGAGTAACATCAGCGAGATAAACGTCATGTGTGTACACTTGTTTGGGTTTAATTTCCAAGGTGATACAACGTTTTGCCCCAGGTCTTGACGGAAGTTCCATTAACACCAGAAAGTGGTATAGAAGGTGAGTCAGTTTCTGCGTTTCTGTGCAGAGGCTGGATCAACTGACACATCAGCACCAGTGTCAGTTAAGTGACTGGCCTGTGCGTCGATCATGAATAGAGAAACGTGTTGGGATTTTGTAACTCCGGCCGCTGCCATGTTTAGCTGCCGGCTTTGGCGTTTCCCCAAACCACCCGCCCGGGTTTTTGGTTTTGGGAGAGTAATGATGAAAAAACTGCGCCGGGCTTGCAACGAGGGCTCTGGCCCAGATCTCTTGTGTTAGAAACCCAGGGAAGAAGGGGTTTTGTGCCTTCTGGGGAAAAGGAAAAGTCGCTTCTGAGGCATAAACAGCTGCCGACGTGGTGTCACCCTGGGTTTCATTGGGGGGTTTATGGCTACATTGTTTTTTCAGTTGGAACAATGCAGATCTGAAGGCACATGTAACATTTACCTTCCAGTGCGGTCGGCCGATGACAAGGCCCCTGGTCAGCAACACACAACATCATTTTTTATATATATTATTATAATATATATATTATTTATTATATATAAAAATATTTATATATATTAAAAATCAGAAACTAAGAAAGGGGAAAATATTTATATATATTTTTTTGTGTGTGTGTGTGGTGTGGGTGTGTGTTTGTGTGTGTGTGGAACGTTCAAAGTCCAAAAAAAGACCCAAAACCCCCCAAATGCACAGCTTCATGGGTTTGATATGAACCAAAAAGTTTTAAAAAAAGACAACCGAGTTCTACTTGAACAGTACATGACGTGTACTCTGTTAAAAAATTGCATACTCTTAAGCAAAAAAATGTTGACCTACGCACTAATATCTATCGCTGCACGCACGCAAAATAGCACGCGCGCGCGCGCGCACGCACGCACACAACACACCACGCCCCAACCCCAAACAACACGTTTTCATTATTCCCCATTCTTCGAAAATTCAAGAGGAGAGAGGGGGGGGGGGGAAAAGGGGGCACAAAGATTTTGTATTATGTAATTGGTTGAGAAAAGGGGCCCTACGTCACAATCTGCATGAGTTTAATCCCCCACCCATTCTCACTGCCCGCACCCCTGCCACTCACTTGCTCTTTATTTAATCCCACCCTGTTTGTAACCCTACAAAGTCAATGATAACATTTGGGGTTTATCGATGCAGCGTAGATTGATCATAATACATTCACATGCATATCTTCACACCCTGTAGCGGTACATTTGAGTACATTAGATATGTACATCCACTGACATAGTTTTCCCACCTAGACCCTACCGTCTTCACCCCCTACCCCTACACCTCCATTTTTAGACCCTGACGTGAACTCTCTCTCTCTCTCTCCTCTCTCTCTCTCTCTCTCTCTCTCTCTCTCACACACAACACACACACACACACACACACACAGACCCCCAACCCCCACCCACCCACCCACACACATACACATACGCGCGCGCATACATGAATGTATATGTATGCATACATGTATGCATGTACTGCTGCTTGAGGGAGATGGGGGTTAAAATAGTAAAAGAGAGGGAGAGACAAGGGGAACAATCCGTAATGGCAGAAAATTCCCTTTGCTGCTTACAGGGGATTCCACAACAACCCCATACACAACAACC